>OY757912.1:105303993-105931493 GCA_963585895.1 Sepioteuthis lessoniana
GGGTTAGACTCAAATCTATGCGAGTAAAACGATTATTGGAAGGATTAGGAAAATGTAATGATTTACGATGAAAAATAGAAAAGTTTGGACAGGTACTTCTGCCTTCGCAATTAACGACCTTTGCAGGCTGGAGACAAGATACTTTCGCTTAAAAAGTCTGGAAATATCACAGAGCACAGACGTATAGTTTCATGCATTGTTGAGGAGCATTAGTGTTCAGCAATCTGCTGTGGACCGTACGAAGTAATGCATTGTAAATATTAGTCAGCGTTTCATGATGGTCAGACTGGCTGATATTTCTTGGTCACTCTTTCATTTGAATATAAGGTCGTGGCATTTGTACTATTTGAATTCGCTTGTTCTGTCAAATTAGAACTCGTCATTTTTAATTGCTAACCTTTCATCTTTTCTGCTTTAAGTTTCAGTATGTGTATCTTTATATATATATATATATATATATATATATATATATATATATAATGTCTGTGTGTGTGTGTGTGTGTAATTTTGTTTGCTTGAATTTTGTTTTTATTCCGTAATCCAGCCTTTTTTTTTCTTTTTTCTTTTTTGTATTAATGCTTTTTTCTTTGCTATTCGTTCAGAAATTCCGTTTTTCTGTTTCTTATTCGTTTTTCTTTTATTCAGATTTCTTAACTTTTTCATTTTTTATTTTTATATATTTTTTTTATATATACGATTTCAGCAGGTGTATCTCCTGACTGAACCAACTTTTTTTTTCTTTTTCTATGTCTTTCATATCTTTTAAAATTTATTTTTTCATTTTTATGTATTCATATAAAATACAATTTATTTTCTATTTGGCGAAAAAGGTATTTTCTAATTTTCTTTACTTTTCTTCTTTTTTTTAAAATTTCTATCGGAGTTATTATTTCTTTCTTTCAATATTCTTTTTTTTTATTGCTTTCTTGAAAAAATTATATAATTATTTGATTGCTAATTTCGACTGAAGTTCCTTTTTTTTTCTTTTTAACGATAGCATTTATTTATTTCTATAATATTTTTCTTTCTTTCTTATTTATTTTATTCTTTCATTCAAGTAGAGTTCTTTTTCCTTTCTTGCTAACACTATTCATTTCTTTTTCTTTTTTTTTTTTTCTGAATGAATTATGTTATTTTCTTTCTAAAAGAATCCTCTCTCGCACGCTCGAGCGTAAACAGTTATATTTCCTTATTTCTGATACTATTCTAATTTTCTTTCAGAAAGAATTATTTCCTTCTTTCTTGCTGTCTTTCTTTCTGTATTTATTTAGTTTTCTTTCTACCTTGTACAGTTGTTTTTTTCTTTCTTTTTGAGATGATTATTTCTTTCTCTGTTTCTTAATTTTTTCTTTCTTCTAATTCGATCCTTTTTTTGTTTTTTTTCTCTTTTTTTCCCCCAATCAAATTCTTCCTTTCTTTATGATGCAATATTCCCCTTTTTTTCTCCAATGTCACTTTATTTCTTTCTTGATAATAAATTTATGTTTTTATTGTTTTTAATATAATTCAGTGTGTGCATTGAATGATTTTGCATTCATTTTGGCAATATGCATTTTTGCCTTAATTTAGTACGCATACCCAATTTCATATCCAAAAACATTTTTTTTACAATCACTAAAAAATATCTTTACCTTTTACTCCATCTTTTCCGTATAAATTACTTCTTACACTTGAGTGAGTTGATTTGTTTTGTTTTTTTCTTTTTGGCTTATCTTGTCGGTGGAAAAACATTAATAGCCTAATAGCATTAATACCCAATAATTATATAATTTTACTAGTGCTTCGATGACCCTAACATAACTTCAAGCTGAATTCAGCAGTCCGCAATAAAATAATCATTATGGGCCTGCTTTCATAAATTCTTAGACGAATTTTCCAAAAACATTGGCTTGACTACGTATGTTTTCTCTGAGAAAATAAAGATAGTCTAAAAGCGACCAGTCAAAAAATAAGAAACAAAGAGAAGTAATATCTCTGCCACGAGAGCTTCTTTCCTAACTTGGACGGATTCTTTTTCACTATACACAAAAATCTAGACTGCTCATTGAAGTACTATGGAAGATAAATATGTAAATATATGTATAATAAATAAGTTAGTCGACTGTTGTCGAGAGCGACCCGATGGCTCCCTTTTCAATAGCTACAACACCGACGTGTAGGAGAGGGCGCTACTCTTTGACCTGAATCGCTCTACTTACCTTTGATCTGTACCTTATAATGCTGAGTGGTAAGCATTGAAGGCATCAATAACCATTTTTGAGTCTTTGGTATATTTCGATCTGGCATTGAACCTGAATCTCCTCCATCATTTGTGAACGCTCTAACCAAAATGCCAATGGACTGGTAATGAACTAGTCTATTGGCTTTGGCATTCCAAAGACTTAAAAATATGGTACTTGATGCCGCCTTGCTTAATACTCAGCATTAAAAGGTACGGATCACGGGTAAGTGGAGAAATCCAGGGAAAAGAGTAAGGCTAATTCCTAAACCCTAATCTTGTAGTTATTGAAAAGGGAGCCTTCGCGTCACCCTCGACTATGGTCGTGCCAACTTACTTGCCATGTATTAGGAAGGGCATGTTGTATAACAGCTACTATCGTAGAAAATGGATACGGAGACCCAAGTTCAAATCCTGAATGAAACTTTACGTTTCCTTTAACGTTAACAGCTTTAGGGAAGTATGTATTCAACTCTTCTCTCTGCAGTTATAGAAAATAGCAGAAGATACTAGGTGTTTAACCTTGGTATGACTATCATAATTCAAATCAAATAACTCCGCTTAAAATTGACCATGTACCCTATCCTGCTCTTGCGGACGGGTTGGGTATATACAAGTAAATATATGCATAATAATGTTCGTCAAAAAGTAGTCATCTCCTCTCTAAAAGGTCGTTCTCAGAAATCAGTGGACAAGTTCACTTACCTCGGTAGCAGCATCTCTTCAACTGAAAATGACATCAATTTTCGTTAAGAAAAGGCATGAACTGCTATCGATAGGTTATCGATCATACGGAAGTCTAAGCTATCTGATCAAATAAACTGCAATTTCTTCCATGCAAAATCTATTGCATTTCTACAATATGGATGCACCACATGGACGCTGACTAAGCGTACAAAGAAAAAGCTAGACGATAACTGCTCAAGAATGTTACGAGCTATATCGAGCAAATCCTGGGAGCAACATCCCACAAAAAAGCAGCTGTATAAGGACACCTACCTCCAATCTCTTAAACCATCCATAAAGGACGAACAAGACATGTTTGAGAAGCAAGAACGAACATCTGAATGATTTTCACCTAGAGACCCTTCACAAGGACGTGCCAGCGCTGGCCGACCACAAGAACTTACCTACAACAGCTCCGTACGGACACAGAATATAGCCTCGAAGATCTACCGGAAGCGGGGAATATCAGGGACAAATAGCGAAAGAGAGTGAGGGAAATCTAAGCTTGCAGTGCGATGTGATGATGATAAATGTTCGTTAAACTATTCCATGACCACAATTGTCTTAACCAAAGTTTTTTTTTTCCAAATAAACTACACGTGGAATGATTTTATAATGAACGCTTGTGTACGACCATCTACACTTTTTGGCGGAAAGGATTGCAGGAGAATGGGGCAGCAGTTTGTCAGAGATATTACGAAAAGTAACAAATATATTTGAATTCTCTATTTCCTTTCCCAGGCCTGTTACCATATCAAAAGTAAATAACTGTCCTCTTTATTATTTATTCATAGATTATGGAAGTAAAGACGGATTCATGATTTTGCCAGGGGCTCTAGGGTGAGGCGAACGTCAAACAGATTCGAACTAGCCTCCACGAGACAGTTTGGAAATTTCCCTAACATGTTAAATCGACAATCAGTAAAAGCTAATAAGAATCCGACATAAGAGAGATGATGGAAACATGACGAGTATTTTACCATTTGGAGATTGACTAAATATTAGTTCGACGATATTATATTATAGTATATTATATTAGAAACTTTGCGATATTGAGTTTTTACTGCTCGCTAGTTTCATTTATTAGGTTGGTAGTCGTAGGTTTATTATTTTGTCATTTAATATAATGAAACACCTGCCAAAGCAATTGAACATCTTAGAGTTAAACTACTTTCAGTGTGCAAAGATGGAGAAAGTCAATTTCACATATACCGTATATATATATATATATATATATATATACACACAAACACATACATATATATATATATATATATATATATATATATATATATATATATATAAGTGTATGTGGGTGTGGAAAGAGATTAGATGAAAAATATTTCTATGCCTCAACTCTATATAGTTAGCGGGGAAAATCTTTTCTTTTTACGGACTACGCCGACTTCATTCCTGCAGGAATTACTGATTTCTTACAGAATCCAAAAAATGGCCTTCATCTGAATTCGTTCATTTATTGAGGAAACCGTTGGCAAAAAAACGTGAACTTTTTAATGGTTGAATTATATATATATATATATATATATATATATATATATATATATATATATATATATAAAACATACATTTCAACAGCAGGCAATAGAAAAATGCCTGAATAAAAAGAAGTTACTACGAGCAACAGAAAAACCGTCACGTGGCTTGCTAATATTCGTATTTCTTTTTGAAAAAATACCCGCACACATTCATATTTAGTCCTGGATATGACACTAAACAATTTGGTGGTGAGGTTCCTGTGATGCTGGAGCTTCGGGAAATGCTGAGCTCCCCTTCATTGCCAGTTCTCCCAGGTCAACTCTGGCCCGGAGTGTTAGCACCTGATAGGGCCCTATCTATGGGTTAAGAAAAACTAACTGCATGCTTATGCTAAACTGAATTGTTTGAATTAGAACGGTTTGATTAAACTCTATAGCTTGAAATAGAAATGTTTTTTGACAATTAGACAGTACTTACATTTAAATTGCATGCTTTTGCTAAACGGAATTGTTTGAAATGGAACTGTTTTTAACATGGAAACTTAACTGTGTGTAGACAAAATCTATTCTTATACTAAACTGAATAAGCTTAATTAAAACTGTTTGAATAAACTGAATGGGTTGAAATAGAAATGTTTTTGACAATTAAACTATATACTCATACTAAACTGAATTGTTTGAAATAGAACTAATTGTTGTATAAAATTAGATTTGGCATTAAATGAGCTACATAGGTTGATGTGCCATAAAACCTTGCTAACCAAACATTCATTTATTTAATTTCCAGCATAGTTATTATTTTTGTCGGTGCATTTAGCACAAATCCATCATTAATTACACTGAATTAACTGAATCTAAATTCAACAAATAATAGCAGGATGCAAGCTTACTGTACATAAAACTTAATATGCGTGAATATATATATATATATAGCCAAGTTGGCTGGGCCCATAGAATACAGTGACTACATCTCTGCAGATGAGTAAGACCCCACCCCATCCCAACGAGTTTACTACATATGACTTTAAACAATCTGATGGTGAGGCTCTAATAATGCTGGAGCATTGGGGAATGCAGACTATCCCTTAATAATATCGCTCCCTGTTTTACTGTGGCCTGGAATGGTCGCACCTGACAGGGTCCTATCTATGGGTGAAATTGAGTTGTTTGACATTTAAACTAAGTGTGAATAAATGACTTATGCTAAACTGAATTGTTAGAAATATAACTGTTTCATCATTTAACAGTGTGTAAACAAATGACTGATGTTTAATTAAATTGTTAGACACACAGAGGCATGTAAGTACATAGAGAGAGAGAGGGGGGGGGGAAGAGAGCCGATTTGTCTGGGGTTGTAGAATGCACCAACTGCATCTTTGTGGAAGGGATAAGACTCCACCAACGAGTGTTATGGATATGACACTAAACAAATTATTCTTAGGCCCCAACTTTTGGTAATGTGGAGTATCCCTTCATTGTCATTGCTGCCAATTCCACTCTGGCCTGCAGTGGTAACTCCTGAAATAGTCCAACTTATGAGTCAAATTGAACTGTTTGACATTTAGAATGAGCGCAAATGACTTATGCTAAAGTGAATTACTTGGAATAGAACTGTTTGATGATTTAAATGTGAGTAAACAAATGATTGATATTTAATGGAATTGTTAGTGATAGATAGCAAGAATTGGAACCATTTGAATTAGTTGACATACACTAAAATGATTTGTTTGAAATGTAATTGGTTGAATAATTAAATCTTTTATCTAAAAATGTGTTTACAAATCATATATATCTAATGCATTTGTAAAACAGGATTTGACATTCTCTAACCAATAATGTTTGATATGCTATGAACAAAAGTAACCAAACCAATAATATATGTATATTGTATATATACAATATATGTTGGTGGGGGTATGGATGTGTGTGTTTGTATATTTTCATATGTACATACATACGTGTATATGTTTATATATTTGTATTTGGGTGCACACACACATATATATATGAGTGTGTGTGTGTGTTTTCATGTGTATGTGTAGTTGGGTATATCTATGACTATAGAGTGTTCACTATCAGTGATAAAACATATTTATATACGCTAGGACAGCGTAAGCAAAGAGTCATTAGGGCTTGATGACTTTTAGTTTATTGTTTTGATGGCTATATAAGTGAGAAACGAACAGTCAGCAATTACCATAACCTCTTTGTCTCGCAATATATATATATACATATATATATAAGGGAATTAAAGAAATGATAGTAAAAACTTTGTGTTTAAATCAAGTACTCAAAAACAGTCACCGGAAGAATGCGAAAAACCAAACAATTATACTTTTAACTCGCATCGCCATTCAGCTTACTTTCTGAAAGTCTCATCAATTTGAGAAAGACATAATCTTCAAATCAAAGTCTTGTCTAAATTGAACGAAAACCCAAAGAAATATCAGATCTTTCTTACTCACTCCAGCAGATGTTTTCATGGCGTATGAGGATAATTAGTTAAGAGAAGGTTAATTTTTTAAAAAAATAATTAGTTAAGAGAAGGTTAAATTTTAAAAAAAATAATTAGTTAAGAGAAGGTTAAATTTTTAAAAAAATAATTAGTTAAGAGAAGGTTAAATTTTTAAAAAAATAATTAGTTAAGAGAAGGTTAAATTTTTTAAAAAATAATTAGTTAAGAGAAGGTTAAATTTTTTAAAAAATAATTAGTTAAGAGAAGGTTAAATTTTAAAAAAAATAATTAGTTAAGAGAAGGTTAAATTTTAAAAAAAATAATTAGTTAAGAGAAGGTTAAATTTTTAAAAAAATAATTAGTTAAGAGAAGGTTAAATTTTTAAAAAAATAATTAGTTAAGAGAAGGTTAAATTTTTAAAAAAATAATTAGTTAAGAGAAGGTTAAATTTAAAAAAAAATAATTAGTTAAGAGAAGGTTAAATTTTTAAAGATAATTAGTTAAGAGAAGGTTTAAATTTTTTTTAAATAATTAGTTAAGAGAAGGTTAAATGTTTTAAAAAGATGATTCGTATTATAACAGAATATATTAAAAATTAATTCTAAAACTGTCCGTGCATATGAAGGGTAACCTAATAACTGGATTAAACAGCTTCACTTTATGAGAAGAATGACTCCATTGATGGAATTCAAAAATAATTTTTCTAGAATTCATCTCTTCACAAAATACTAAAGGAGAAATAGAACTTTGAGGGAGAGTTTGAATCATATTTCAAAAGAGGAATAAATAGTTTTCGTTCACGTTCTGTATTTAATGTCATATAAACGTTCATGGATCTTTTAATGCCAAAGCATTCCCTAGAGTAGAACAGCAGTGATACTATTAAACTGATAGCTGGGTTAATAATGAGGATATAACTAAATCTATCCATATACTAATATATATTAATGTGTGTGTGTCTTGGCATTGATCGGCCCATGGAAATAATGGTTTGAGTGTTCGCCAATGATCCAGGAGACTGGGGTTTTATTCCAAGTTGAATCATAGTAGAGACTCAAAAACACGACTTGATACCTCCGTCCTAAACACTCAGCATTATAAGGTATAGATCAAGGGTAAGTGGGGCATTTCAGGGAAAAGAAGTTGCACCCTCCCCAACACTCCAGTGTAGGCACTGTTGAAAAGAAGTCTTTGGATCGCTCTCGACCACGGTCGGCCAACTACTTATATGTAAATGTATATACTTATGTATGAATATTCATCAATGTATATATGTATATATGTATGAATATATTTATTTATGAGTGCATATGTATATATATATATATATATATATATATATATGTGTGTGCGTGTGTGTGCATTAATATATTGAGGGTTTTTTCGAAAGAATTAACGGCTGTCACCCGGGTAATGCTCAGCTCTTCTAACGAATTGAGTACTCTGGTATCGAATAAGACAGAATGTAAACAAAGCGAAAGCCACTATATGTGCGTTATAATTCCTGAAATGGCTGAGTGGTTAGATGCCATGTCTAGCTAAATTTAGGTGGATTGTGATCCAAGCTTAAAGCGTCCTGCGTGTCTAACTACACTGAAGATTTGTGATACAACAAATGTATGTCTGTAGATAATTCTCTCTATATATCTATAAACAGATTTGAAAAGATGGAGGGCAATATTTATGTTAGATTATTTTTTTCTATGTTTAACATGATTCAACCCTGTGCCATCGTCCAGAGAAAAATATTTTATGAGATGAAATAGCTTTTTTGCGGGGTTTTAGAATTCTGTTTTTAAATTTTAAGGAGTTGATGGGCTTTATTAAAAACGATTTAAAATGTAATGGTTGCGTTGCTTGCCTAATTATAGCACGAAAAATATGAATCAGAAAATAGTTATTATTTAACAAATGGACATACTACGAAACCAGTACGTCTGCGGATTTTCCCCCATAAGTATGTTAACCCCGGATTTAATTTTAAGTATAAAGTTTATTTTCTACATATAAGGATTTTATCAATTTTAGTGGAACATCATACTGTTAAAATGTGTTATATATTGTCAAACTCAACAAGATTGCAATGTATTTACCGACGTTTAACATAATTAAGGAACGAAAGGAATCTACGCATATATCTTTAGTAAAAATGCAGAACTCAGAAAAATTTGAAAGTGTAAGTCTTCCAAATATTTTTGTTTTAAATAGGCAGTATAGACCGCTATATAGTATACTTATACATTTTTGTATCTTTCATGATGTACTGTTATCTACACAAACACACACACACACATATATATATATATATATATATATATATATATACACACGATGTCATCTACAAACAAGATAATTTTATCTTTGTTGTTCCCGAGGATAGTGGGCTCTTCATAGCACTACTGATATTGTTGGTAGCATTTTGCATATATATATATATATATTAGAGGAAGTGAGTATGGATTGATGACCAACGGTAAGCCATAAGTGGGCGAAGAAAACTATATATATATATACATAATGGTATGAGTGACTATCAATGGTCCAGGAAACTGGGGATCAATCCCAAATCTAATCTTGCCAAAGATTCAAATGTGGTACGTGATGCCTTCTCGCTTAATACTCAGTATTATAAGGTCTGGAGCAAGGGTAAAATGGGTCAATCCAGGGAAAGGTTGGAGCCGTCCCCTACACCTCAGTATCATAGCTATTGGAAAGGGAAACTTCAGTTCACTCTCGACCACATCTGACCAACTTATATATAACGAAGCTTAAAATCATTGGTTGTTTTTTTATTTTATTTGGAATAATATTGTTATTTTAGATCTACGCTATTTATTTATTTGTTTATGGGATACAACTTTATGTGCTACTGCTAGCCATGACAGTTTAATTATCAAATTCCAAGTTTTTAAGTCTACATTACCAACACACACGCATACATACAGATATTTATGTTTACATATATATGGGGGTGCTTATCGTGTAAACGTTATTTTTGTAGGGAATGGACACGGTTCAAATCGTGGACCAGGCTTTCTGGATTTCACCTAGTATTAATACATTTGGGAAAGGCATGAATCACAATATTCTCTCACCAACTATAGATAACAAGTAAAATAGACTGAGTTCTTTTTTTTATCTTAATTGAAATTGAGCTTGTTCCTCATCCTGCTCAAGTAGAAGGCTATATATATATATATATATATATATATATATATATATATATAAGGGAGATACTGAATGAGAAAGAGGGAAACTTGGAAATATATAATCATTATTAGATAAGTGTATATGAACAATATTCGGTAAATAAATGTGAAAAGAGAGGATAAGATTGAGAGAGGAAGACAGAGTGGAAGATGGAGCAAGAAAGAGAGAGGAAAGATATTAGATATATAGCTTCATAATGATAGATAGTTATATATAAACAGTGTTAGTGAAATAGATATGTACGGGGAGTGATAGATAGATAACAATGTAACTCGAATTACTGAACCCATGTCGGTAACAAATATATGCCGTTATTAATTAAAACTAATCTCATTAATGCTGCACTGTTCTCGGTGGCATGTGGTAGACCCAACTCTTACCAACGCCCAAACAGAGCCAGAAAGAGGCCTTAAGAGGTGATGTCCGTTACACCAATCCGGCCAGTGGTGGGGGTTGAAGTAAAGGCGGTTGAGTGGGTGTAAATCTGCAGAATGCAAGTCTTACTTCCCTTCCGCATCAGCAATTATAGGCGATCAATTAAACACATTCGCTAATTAATTAGTTCAATGAATAACGGGGCTTGCTTCGTTCCTTTTCATCCGGTAAAGTATTCCACCAATGTCTATCGTTTGCCAGCGCCGTCTGACCATTAATTGACCCATTTTATCAATTAGATTAATAACCTTACCAAATTGCTAGTAGTGGGCCAATGTTTCATTTGAATACAATAGCAAAAGAAATTTATCGAGTCAAAGAAACATGGCTTTACGACAGATCAAATACAGTGGTACGCGTATTAGTAAAACACGAGGTATGTCTAGAAAGTATTTAGACTACAATTTTAGAATTTTTTCCGGTTGGCAACTCTTATCAAAATTCAGCTGGTCCTTTTTCGTCCTTGAACACGTTTGACATTATTCAGTATGTGTTTACCCCTGAGAAATCACGTTCATATCAGTGACTGATCAAAAATGCATGTCAACCAATCTTGGGTTATTTTACTGGCATTGTTTGCCTCTTCAACCCTCTTTCATGAGGCCGAAGAGATAATAAACATTATGCCAGCGATGAGGGTTGGTTTCGTTTGGTTTTATGGCATATCAAACATTGTAGTTTATTTAATACCAAATCCCTCTTTATACATAAAACAGTTCTAATTTAAACAATTCAGTTTAACATAAGTACAGTATTTTTGTTTACACATAGTTAAATGTCAAAAACAGTTCCATTTGAAGCAATTCAACTTAGCGTAAGTACACAGTTTAGTTCTATTCAACCCATAGATAGGAACCTATCATATGCTACTGTGACACAACGAGCGGTTGAATACTTGATTAATATGTAAAATTTAAAATATATATACATATATCTCAAAACAAAACGATCCTTAAAATGAGTATCTTTTTTTCAATGCTTAAATTGACCTAAAAAGCTGGTTGATGTTCCTAAAGGTCAGTTAAGTGCGAGACAATTGTTTTTGATTTTAAAGGTCAGCGAATTTATTTACTTTTTTCGGTTGTCAACTAACTTCATAGGTTATAATGATGAAACAGGTCATTTTGTAAAACATATTTTCTAGTCCTTATCTTAAAGGTCACTGTCAAAAGAGAGATTTAATTTTGCTCAACCCTAAAAAAAGGTCAGCTGGAGATGGGTCGTCCAGTCAGGTGAGACAGAAAATTTTTAGTTAAACCCCATTGCTCTAATTAACTAAAAGGTTTTTTTTTCCTATACCTGTAAGATATAATCATGAACTAGGATTGGCTAACAATATGAATATGACTTCTATTTTTCTTTTATTAGACAACCAATCGGAAGTATATCTTAGTCCAGATATTGACCTATAATAATAGTATGGTAAAACGAATCATTAAGATGAGGATGACAAAAGGAACCAAGAAGAAACTCAAGACTGCCAAAGAAGCATCCCTTCCATTCTAGAACCCAGGCACTCCGAACAACCTCCAAACGTTACAAAAATTAGTGTCATTCTAGCTGCACCTCATCGTCACTGTTCCCCTCTCGATATTCTTTCTTCTCCTTTTTCCCAGGAAAGCAAACATCGATTGTTTGTTATTTAATGTCTCACAAACGTGTTTCAATAAAAACGATTTTTTGTTGTTTGTTCAACAACGGGTTTTCTCTATTCTTTGGGTTGCTTGAATATCTAGCCACTCATATTACCTGTCAGAAGAAGATCCAGCTGAATTGTGTCAACCCCCTCCGTGGATCTTTCAAACACGGCGTGGGCACGGAAGGTTTTGACAAAGCAAACAGTCGGAAGCTAAGGTGGTAGTCCTGAACACAATAGCCACAGCAAGTACTGTGACTAATAGTCACATCACATTGGGCTCCATAGGACCACTCTACCGCTCCGTGTCAGAGTGGATCTGAGAGCGATGGCAATAACGGGTTACTCCGTATCCTACAAAACTCCAGCATTAGTGGAACTTCATCATCAAATTGTTTAGAGGCATATCAAGGACATTCGTTAGTAGGTAGTCTTACTTCTCTGCAGAGATGCAGTTTGTGTATTCTGCAATGTCCAGCCGACTGAGCCACAGTGATGAGGAAGTAAAAACTGAAATAATGAAAGGGCTAAAAGAACAGTCAAAAGATTTTACAAGACATGGATACAGTTTCTCATTCAAAGGAGTAACATTGTCATTGAGAGAAACGGTGTCTATGTTAAGAAGTAGGGATGTGATCCACTGAGGACCAGTTTCATTTTCATGTTCTAACGAAAGAGACTTTACTGTTTAACTCACCCTCGTATATATCTATGTATGTGTGCATTTATATACATATATATTTGATCGAACATAATAGACATTTTTTCTCTACATATTTTTTATTAATCCTTTCGAATTGCCGTACCGATCTTATAATCGACGGGAAATCGTTGATATATCTTCCATAATTAGTTATTTCCCAAGTACTTTCTGCCCAGATTTAAGGCCATCATCAGGGGAGGATATATTACAAAAGTGATGTAACTTTATGTACATCACGACTTTGTAAGAATGAGCTTTTGAAGTGTTGTGTTGTGTAATGTTTCCTTTTCGAATTTGTTTGTATAAATAGCATTGGTAGCTAAGACATTTAAGTATATTAGCACTGGTTTCAAAATTAATTCTCTTAAGTTTTGGTTGTATGTTTGTAATATGTCGTGCCTCGAGATTCTGTAGTTTTTTCTTGTTATTTTGTTGTTCTAATACTGTTGCGTTTTCGGAAAAAAATTCCGTTATTCCGTTGTTGGGCATGAATGTTTTTTTTAAATGCTGAACTATGTAACTGGTATGAGAAAGGTGCATTGTGAGTCCTCTCGATAGGGTAGTTGAGGTTAAACCGGCCTATATATTGTTGTTTTTAGAGATACAATCTCCTAAAAGACATTTAAATTGATATAACGTTGTTTTCTTTGCAAAACTCAAATCGAGGGAGAGGAATTATTTTTAATGACTAAGTTGGAGGTTTTGAATTTTCTATAGTATATTAGTTTTATTTTTTCATTAGGATAAGTGGGGAGTATGTTTCTTTGAATCAGTGTTTTTGATATTTTTCATCTGATTTATCATCGTAGAGCATTTGGTTGAAGAAAAATGATATATTTATGTATGTATATATGTATACGTCTATATATTTATGCATGTATATATACATTTGTAAAATCATTGCTTAATATTATCTGTGTTTTAAATATAAAAGACTATTTATCTAAATCCTAGTTTACAGCTTCACCATGAAAAACGAGGTAAAATATTTTAATACTCATGGAAATATTGCAGAGTGTTTGAAAACCTTCGTGTAAAATTACAATGCCTTTAAGCTTGAGATTAACCATAAATATGGACACTCCGATGTATTTTGAAAATAAAGTAGCCGTGGACTTATACAAAGTAAAACATTTAATACATATACGGAGGATGGACAAGAAGTAATGGAAGAAAAAGGATTTTTTTCCACCTAAGATATACCATGGAAAGCAACGTGCTGGACGTAAAGGCGGTCGAACCCAACGACGAGTCGACAGCACGCCTAACCAGGTACTGGGCGGACGAATCCCACGGGACAACAGTCGGGATCCAAAAGTTCGATGGGGAAATTACTGCTGCTCATCTTTTAGGGTGGCTTCTATGGATGAGAATAAAACACAGCCATCGAAAGATTACCATGACTCATACTCAAATCACATGTCCAAACCGCATCACCCTAACATCCATTGCGGCAAAGATCTACAATGCTCTGCAGCGCAACCCCATAGAACCTAAAATAGAGAAAATAGAAAAAGAACCAAAATGTCTTTCGGCGAAATTGATCCATGACATCATAGATTTTGATTATCCGTCGAATTCTAGATGTTTGTGCAAAAAAACCTAGATCCAACATTTGTTGACATCTCCAATACATTTGACTCGATACACAAAGGGAAGATGGAACAAATATGTTTCGTCTACAGACTTTCCAAAGAAACCGTCGTAGCCATAAGTAAATAAGCAGGAGATACCCTGCACAAACTAATTTCAGACGCGGACCTCGCCAATAACATAGTACTTCTGGCAAATTTACCCGCCCAAGTCGAATCCTGCTACAAACACTGGAACGAGCAAAAGGTGGCATAGGCGTCGATGTCAACGCAGACAACTTCACCTACCTCGGAAGCAGCGTCTCCTCAATCAAGGATGACATCAATATGCGACAAGAAAAAGCATGGACAGCTATCGATTGGCTATCGGTCATATGGAAATCAGACCTGACCGATAAAATAAAACACAGTTTTTTTCAAGTAGCAGTCGTGTCAATACCTCTATATGTATACCACACATGGACGCTAATTAAGCGTATGGAGAAAGAGCTTGACGGCAATTACACAAGAATTCTGTGAGTTGTACTGAAAAAATCTTAGAGGCAGCACGCTACAAAACAGCAGCTGTATGGCCACCTACCACCCATCACGAAAACTATCTTAGTTAGAGGTAGCAGACAGGCAGGATATCGCTGGAGAAGTAAAGAGGAACTGATAAGCGATGTACTCAAAAGGGCAAGCAAAGGTTGGACGAACAGCAAGAATCCATTTACAACTACTCTGTGCGCGATACAGGATGTAACCTGGAGGACTTTCCGGGAGCGATGGATCATATAGATTGGTGGTGAGTGAGGGTTAGGGACATCGGTGCTTGCAGCGTGACATGATGAATGTGTGTGTGTGTGTATTTTATCTATTCTACGGGTCTGGTGCCTAATGAGTTAAATATTCAACGATGGTCAGGGAAACCGGGATTCAATTCCAAGTTGGGTCACACCAAAACTCAAAAAATGTATTTGTAGCCACTTTGCTTAACACTCAGCATTATAAGGTAGGGATCGAGGGTAAGATGGAAAAATCCAGGGAAAGGAATAGCGCCCTCCCCTAAACCTTGTCGTATGTATACACACATACGTATATATATATATATGTCTGCTATTGATGATCTGAATGAGAAGTAATGAATTCATTTCAGCTGACTATCACTTCACTTACCAATCTTAAAAGGAAAAAAAAAGCATTTTTTACACATTATTTGACAAGTTCATTTTTTCTTTTTTCCATAAAAGATTTCTTTGCAGCAAAACTTGCTTAGCCTTTTGCGCTATGTCTGAATATTTTCTTTTTCCAGAAATGAAAATCTAACTCTGTGCTTGATATTTGGGAAATGTTGGAAACCTGTCTAATGTCGTGACGAAATGACTAAGAGCAATATAATATGAAGAGTAGAAACACCGTTTCCAAGAGTGGAATGTAGTCTCCAACGTTTTTCCAAGAAAGCCATTTTAAATGAAGAAAATTTGCTTTGCAATTACGTTGATATTTCTAAGACACAATAAATCTTCTACCTAGTAGACCAATTGCAAATTACTTGATTGAAAACATAGAGTCAGTGATATATTTAGTAAAAATCCCACGCTTCAAATATGTTTTCAAGAAAGCACGATTTTTCAAATTATCGAATATAATTCTTCGTTTATTCATTAGATTTCCATAAAACTCTTGTTGCGGATTTCTTTTTAATAGACATGTATAAGTCAATATTTTTTCAGGTATGATTTCCTGAATTCAGGACTTGCATCTGGTTGTTGCTAATAGAATGTTTTCTCTCTCTTTTTGTAAAAGTCATGAAGACATATTCCTATTAACATATCGTCCAATCAAGTCACGATTTTTGCCAAGTAATTTTTGGCATCTTCTACTAAGTCTCATAATTTCTCATTCAAAGATTCCGCATCCAATTTCCTAAGGCAGATTTCAGAATTGATACGCTCTATCATTAACATTTATTGATAATCCGATAACTTAAGCAACGATATAAAAAGTGAATAAGTCAATTAAAACATTCTTTATTTGCAGTTACAGGTATTCATAGATATTTCGTTTTTACGAAAAACCTACATTTTTAGCAGATTTACCTCACTATCCAAAATTGCGTACAGAGAAGAAACAATTCTTATTTATCTATCGATTGTATGGATTTGAGTGTTCTCACACGCTAAAACAATTTTTTCTTTATGTTAAGCTATTTCTCTATCGAAGCTCACATTTTATCTTGCATGTTGTTGATAAGGGACGCTTTTGTACAAGAGATTGAATGACTTTACTTTTGAAAGTGGATGTCGATTTGGAGTCGCGTTTACTCCAAACTTACGTTCCCTTTCAAAAGTAAAGTCATTATGCTCTGTAATAATCGCAACACTATCATAGTCTCAGTTTTCTCGATAGTTTTTCCCATTGATCGATTGATTTAATCAATCCCGTCTCTTATGATATTTCTCTCTCGCATACTGGATTCTTACTTTGGCAAACTTGGGTTAAAGGCAAACAGTGTATATTTTATAGTTGTATTCTGTTGCAGACCCAAATATTTGGGAAGGGATCTCCCGTGGCCTAATACCTAAATTAGAGAACTGTGACATCGAAGAAAGCGAATTCGAACTCAAGTCACTTTATTGCACTCACTTTTGGACTAATACCCTCAGAAAAGTTATGAGCCTCTTTATCCACACCCCCACCTATGGGTTAAATATTATCACTCCCCTTCTTCATCAAGGATAACTTAGGTATATAACCCACGAATATGGATATTTCATTAAACAAGGAAATCAAACATACTCTTTTGATAGTGGGGTGAGCATCCAGTGAACGGGAGATAAAATTTTTGAAATGCTGGTTGTCTGGTTGGTTGATTTATTTTAAAGGCATTTCAACCTTTTAAGGCTTATCATATGTATAATATTTACCAAATTTTATACATTTATATCCACGTATTTGTGTAATTTCATAAAATGTTGTTTTTTTTTTTTTGCAAAGAGTTTCATGATATCAAGTATTCCTTAATTATATAAGTAATTTGCAAACAGATCGATTTAACCCATAGGTGGGACCCTAACAGGTACTAATATTACGGGTCGGAGATGACCTGGAGCTAATGGCAATGAAGGGGTTTTCTTCCCTACTAGATACAGTTTAGCATCATACATAAGAAGCCCAGTCGGATGGGTGTAGGGCTCTGTAGAAAACACCATCTGCATCCCTGCAAACGGATAACACATCACCTAACGAGTGTCCTGATATGACATTAAACAAACTGATGGTGAGGCTCCAGAAATGCTGGAGCTTTAGGGATGGTTGAGTAACCATTCACTGCCATCGCTCATTGGTCCACTTTGGTTCGGGGAGGTATTACCTGATCGGTTCCTATCTATGGGTTCACTAGAACCGTTTGACATTTAAACTGAAAGCAAATAAATTACTTATGCAAAATTGAATTGTTAGAAATAAAACCGTTTCACATTTAACTGTTTGTTGAAAATGACTGATGCTTAATAGAATTGGTTTTGATACATAGCAATACTTGGTAACCTTTAACTTTGTTGATTTATTCTAAATTGAAATGGTAGATCATTTAACTGTGTATCTAAAAAATAAGTTTCAAATCTTAGATTTACTAAATTTACAAAAACAGGATTTGGCATTAAATATCCAACAATGGTTGAAATGCCAAAAAACGAAACGAAACTAAATCATACTCAGGATACCCGTTTGGAAAGGTTCATACCCCTGTATATGATATACAGTCTGTGTCAGAGCGTTTAGCTGTCTAGTTTTCAGCATTTATAACGATTGTATGTATAATACAGCGGTGACGCGCTAGAAGTGTTTGTCTCCTATTGTAAACGTTGTCTACAATTAACATGAATTATAATTATAATTTTACTGGTTATGAATCAGATATGGATGAACTGATACTCATAAAAGTGTCATTTAGATAGAAAATCAGTCCTTGTCCTAACGAAACTCTATGATGTACTGCTTTTTGTTGGAGTTACATCTATGCTGAAAAATATGAATCATTTTAGCAATAAAGGTATGGTCTGTCAGTCGGTATGTCATTGAACCAGTCAGTTCACAAGTTACATGGATATGTGCAAACTGACAGAGATAGATCCTCAAATATTATCTTTCTATTGCAATTTGAACGGAGACCTGCTTTGAATAATAAATCATCTTTAAAATATTTCACGTATGACACAAGGTTAATTTTTAAGCGGAGTCAACAAGTTTGAATTCAGAGTTTTGCTTTTCTTAGACCGGTTACTATTCCAAAGTTAAAGAGCATAGTCTGCCCTACTGTATATGCCAAGGTGGAAGGAGAATGATTGGATACATATTTACCCCAAGAATTTTCGCTCAATAGGAAATGCAAACAGTGTCGTCCAGGATTTGAACTCGTGTCGACGCGTTCATTTCCTTCGACTTTAGCCATTACAGCATCAAAACATTTCATGAATATTATTTGGTGAAGCTATTGCCACTACCAAGTCATTCCTAGTTCTCTAATTGATACCATCATTGCGACATATATGGTATAGCACTATTAATACTTTATGATTATGAGAATTACTCGGTTAAGATATGCCCAAGTGTTAAATCGACATTTTATTATTTTACATTCATGATTTAATTTTTTCCAGTTATCAGAGACGGAGGCGGTTGTTCATGATAATGAAATATTGGGTTAAATTCCTGAAGAATAATAAAAGAACTTAGGGCTAATTAAAAGTAAAATGGATTGCACGGAACACGGAGTCACAAATATGATGATATTTCCTGCCAGTCTTGCATTGTAAGAGAATTAAGCTACAAACTCTGTCACTGAGCCATATTCTAATCCGATAATTTCACATAACTATATTTACAGCTTCCCAGAGGATTTAAGATAAATTCAAGCCAATAAGATAATAATTACCTGAAAATAAATCAATACTTTTTTTTGAAATTACTAGAACAGAGTAGAACGATTTATTCTAAAATTTTATCTACGTTTAATTCCTTTCTTTCATTTTTCATTTTGATTCCAGGAACTTAGAATTATCCAAAGTCTAAAAGAGAGAACTGGAAAATGTAATAAAAAAATTCAATTACCACTCTATCCTGTCTTTTGGCCTTAGAATACTCTGAGTGTATCCTCTGGGTATCGTAGATATGACAGTTAACTACATTTGATTATGAGTCTCGAGTTGTAAAGATCTGCTGAGTGTAAAAGACATTTTCCTTGTCATTACTCCCAGATCTATCAAGATCCAGAATGGTATTATCTGTTAGGGTGTAATCTATGGATAAAACAGATCCTGCAATGGGTAAAGAGTAGGACAGATTGAATTCCATTCTAATCCATGGGTAAAACAGATCCTGCTATAGGTAATTTGTAGGACAGTCTGAATTCATTCTAATCGATATGTAAAACGGATTCTGCTAGGGGTAAATTGTAGGACATTCTGAATTCTTTCCACTTTGTAACGCAATCACTGTAAAAGAAGGAAAACTCTAAAAAAGATTCTGCTCGTACAGAGTGTTATATATATATATATATATATACTTGGTGGGGAAGCAAAATTTGGAATATTCTATAATAGTAATGATAACGGATTCTATAATAAAACAAGATTAATTTAATTTAAAAAAATAAACAACAATATAAGAAGATAGACTCAAAGCAGTAGATTTACTAAGTATGGCCACCATTATTTTAACTATTACATCAATGCACATTCAAAAGAATTTATCTGCCTTCAAAATAGAGTCATCAAACATTCTATTCCATTTCTCCTCAATAGCAGTTTTAAGCGAACCAATATTTGGACAGAAGTTTGAATTTGTTTTGTTTTCTAAAATTCCCCATATAGCGTAACCTAGGAAGTAAGGTCTGGGCCATAAAGAAATTCCAATTATTTCGAATTTTTTGGTTTGGTTTCGTCGTTAAGCAAATCATAGATCCTCTTACGTTTCTTTTCTTGCTCGCTCATATTGGTTTGGTTTTATAGCACATCAACCATTATAGGATATTTAATGCCAAATCCATTTTTTACATATAAACAATTCAAACTAGCATAAGTTCATTCTAAAAATTATTCCCAATTTAGATTCAACACGCTTTATCTATCTATCTATATATATATATCTATATATATATATATATATATATATAAGTGAGCATAACGATCAAAACGATCAGATAAGTTTAAATGTGAAATAACTTTTTATTTTAAAGCTTTATAGAAAATTTTACCTAGGAAAAATAAGGATATCAGGGTAAATTAGATAATTCCAAATTATAAAGCTCAAACTTATTTTGATTAAGTTATAAAATAATTATATAACATTCAAGAAATAGATTATCAAAAACATCTGTTCGATTAACAAAATCATACTTTTATAATGGATACATCATATCTAAATGAAAATAGCGCGCATGATTGATTAGTACTTGATATGTAGGCATTTACTTTCAAAACAGCTTGACATCTTTTTCTACACACGCAAATTAATGTCTTGCATTAATCAACGGATATTTTCTCACTTTCTCCTTTCAAATAAGTCCATAGTTCTTTTCCTTAGATATTTCATTTAGTAACTTTCAAACATTCTCAGGTGGATTCATGTTTGGACTTTGAGCAGGCTACTACATAACAGTTACATTTTCCTCAGACTTTTCTGTGTGATACGGAGCATTACCTTGCATAAATAAATCTGGTTGAATACTTGCAGTTCTCAAACTTGGTAGAACATGTTTCTTCAATATCTGTTTGTATACAGTTGTGTATTTTTTTACCATGTAGTCTGACATGATATCTTCTAACAGCAGCAGAATTCATGCCAAACACCATCACATTTCTTCCTCCAAATTCAACGCTGCTTTTAGTGCACTGAGGCATATGTCGTTCCTTAGGACTGCGTCGAACGAACATTCTCCCCTCACAAACGAACAAGTTAATCTTTGACTCATCGCTTAAATGAACACAATCCCACTGTTCCTCAGTCCATATGATGTGTTCAGCGGCAAATTTCAATCGGCTAATTTGGTTCATTTTAAAAATGTAAGGCTCCGTTGTAGCTACTCGACTGTTGAAATTTATTTCATTTAATCTTCGGGAAATAGTGTGCTTTGATATTCTAATGCCAAGGTTAGCATTAGCTCTTTTAGAGATAGCGGTTGCTGCAGAAAATAGATCTTTTTTGATTCATTACCAATCCATCTGTCTTTCCTTGCAGAAATTTTCCTTGGCCTTCCAAGTAGTTTTTGACTTCACATGACCCGGTTTCCTCAGGTTTTCATAAAATACTATGAATATCCCCAATCAAGTTTATCTTCTATACATAACTTGACTATCAGTTTTCTAAGTTCTAATGATGACACACATTTTTTCAGCGTGTTTACTGAGCAAAAGCTGGTGTAATTTAGTAAAATACCTTATTTTATATACTTACCCTAATTTTTTTTAATAATACAAATTAATTATTATATTTTACGGATTTATTCAATCGTTCTTGATCATCTATTTTTTTTCGAATGTTATATAATTATTTTTATCACTTAATCAAAATAAGTTAATTGAACATAATATTTTGGAAATATATAATTTACCTTTTTATCGTTAATTTTCTTTAAGCTTTAAAATAATACATTTTTTATTCACATTTAGACTTTTTCTCAACATCATTCTGATCTTTATGCTTGCTGCTATATATATATAAAGTTATTTGTATTCTAAAAACAGCAATTTTTTTTGCAAAAATAAGCTCGAAAATCCGTTGCGTTTTTTGATCAATCACCTCTTATCAAAATGCCTTCGAGATTTCGCTAACGACAATATGTGACTTTCCACGCCAAATATAAAAAATCAGAACTTAAATTATTTTGAGAAATCTTTTCCATCCAAATTGTTAAAAAATTGTTTTAACCAATTAAAACTATATATAAAACATCAACATTTTATCAGATTACTTGCCAATCTCACACTTATAAATTATGAAATACATGAAGCTTAAGTAGGTTTATTCATTTATTCAGTAAATCTACAGAAAAAATGTTGACTTAGACTTTTGAGGGAAAATCTAACATTCTGTTCCTTCAAGTTAAATTTAATTTCAACATCACTTAATTATTTAAGATTGAACAAAAATATTTTGTTTGAATACATATGCTTACACATTACCATTACCATAACAGTCTTTTTTTTGCTGATTAATTTAATTTTTTTTGCTGCATCTGATGATCTTTTAACAAATAAATATACTTTCTCTCTTACAAAATTACGAGGGCACACAAAGATATTTTACACACCCAAAATATGTTAACTAGATTTAAACAATGCAAACCTCGCTCGGTTAAATGCACGAAGTTTTTCTTTTTCGTAATGTAGATATAAAATAATATTTATTCTTTGACCAATATTATATTTTCTTTAAAGTCTTTGTAACTTTTCTCCACAAACATTTCTCACAATTTAAAGAAATAAGATTTATTAAATTTGTTGATCAATGTTGTATTCTATCATTTACAAACTTTCCCTATGTATATATTCTTGTAAAAAATATGAATAAATTCAATTTGCTAAGGTGTAAATATTCATCGACTCCACCGAAAATGATGTTAAATCCTCTCCTAAGTTTGGACCCTCGATGAAATACAACCAAAATGCTGTCACTAAAAAGCTGAGTGATTGATTCAGCTTTCTCGACACCAGACAGATTTCACTGAGATAAATTTTAGATTGAAGGATACAGGCACTGGAAGGAATGTAATTATAGTATAGACCCTTCTAGTTTTTAAGCGTGTGCACGTACATGAAATAGAACTTCAATCAACATTACAAAAAGAAAACGTCTAAAATACAAGCATCTTCTGTCATCAATAAAACAATTCCACTCTCAGCAACTTTACGAGTCCTATTAATTTACTGATGCGTCTCTTAACGATCTGTTTCTTCAAAGTTCGAAACTGCCGTACGTTTCCACTTAGTTTAATGTTTATTGTTCCCTTTTGCAACATCGTTAATGCTATAAAGATGATTGGATAAGGAAGGCTAACACGTGATTTAATGATTAAGAGTCGACCAACAGACGCCATTTAAATCGTTCTTGTTTTCTTTTTGTTTGTTCTTTTTTTTTCTAATTGATACAAGGATATCTATCAAATAAAAGCATTGAAGACTTTCAAATTATTTTCTCTTATTTGTCCTTCATTACAAACTTATCTCAACTAACAATGGTGAGCTAAATTACATGAATGCTTTATTTGGAAAAAAAAAAAAAGAAATGAGCGTGACGCTTCAGTAATGTCAACAAACCAGAACCCGTAGAAACCCAACGATTTAGTTATAAGCAGCACAAGTGATAACGGTCAATATGACATTTTAAAAGCTTTCGTTATGGGCTACACACTCTCACATAGACACACCTTTATATATATATATATATATATATATATATAAACAATACTTTAAAGAGGAACTCTCGTGTAATGGTTGCAGTTTTGGAAGATAAAATTAGCAACACGAGTTCGCATCCTACACAAGACTGTGTTTTAGTTCGTGCTAATGCTCTTGCGAAAACTCTAAATCCATCTCATCTTCCCACGTCCCCTACAACCAAAGCGTTGGACAGACTAGGTTCTTTAGCCTTGGTTAGTCTACCAGTCTAGAAGAAAAACTATGAATTCAAACCAAATTCAGTCCTTTTAAAAATTGACATTGTGTCACAAAATGCCAGTGGTGGAGATGTAGGGTAGATTCATACAAGCGTGCGTATGTGCTTTCTCTCTCGTTTTCACACACACTCGCATATATATATATATATATATATATATATATATATATTTACGTACACTTGGCCAGTGGTCTAATAAGTAGAGTGTTCGCCAATGGTCCGGGAGACCGGAGTCCAATCTCAGGCATGACACATATACCAAAGACTCAAAAATGGTATTTGATGACCTCTTTATTAGCACTCAGAATTATCAAGGACAAAGTGGAGCAATCCAGGGAAAAAGTAGCGCCCTTCTCAACACCTCGGTGTAGTCGCTATTGAAATGGGAGCCTTTGGATTACCCTCAACTAAGGTAGCCAACTTTACCTCTATATAACCTGTTAGGCAAAATAAAACAAATAAAACTTAAATATATACAATTTAAGAAAATAGTATTCTATTAATTTAATAAATCATGATAAATAATAGTTTACGTAGAATTAAATTTTTGATATCGTGGCTTTTTTCAATGTAGGATTGCAAAACGTTCACTTTACTGTATAGTCGTGTTCTTCATTGGTTAAAATCGGAAAACAGGCGTTTTGTTAGTCTTTTGATTCTTCTTTTAATTTTCTTTTGAGGTTGTGTAAAGAATCATTCTAAGGTCGAGAAGGGATTTAACATGAAATTTCTATATTAAACACCCGACGACTTATGCACTATCCTGTATAAATAGTATTATCCCCTTTCAACGGGATGTACAATATACACTCCAATATTGATCTGTTGTACTTTGCTTTTTATACACACACACACACACTTATATATGCATACCCATCCAAGTATATATTTCTACGTATACACATACTCAACTACACACACTTATGTATGTATGTGTATATATTTCTAAGCATATATATATATATATATATATATTCAAATACACACACACACACATATATATATATATATAACGTTTCATTGTTTACGCCGCAGTATTCCTTCGAGTAATCTTTGTTTGTCGTGTCACTACGATCATCAACTGGTAACTGAAGTTTTCATTGACTTGAATTTCTGTTTATTTTAAAAGTTGATCACATGGTTTAAGTAATGTCCACGGGATTCAAATATTTTATCTGTGATGAAACGGTAAATTTTTAAAAAATATGTATAAAAAAGATACTCTTTGGCGTAATTGTTATGTTGGTTTCATATTAATAATTTAAAGATTGGTCGAATACAGATGCCACAGAAAAATATTAAGATCTTAGTAAGTTTCTATCATCGAAATCGTATTTTTCAATTTGTTTAAAAGAACACATACCTGGAATACTGAATCAGGTGGTATGCCGCGAAACCTTCTCTCTTCCTGCATTAAACCCATTTGAAAGCACGTATAAGCAAAAATCGGTTTGCTTGATTTCCTCAATAGGTTCTTGTTGATTTTAACACGGACAAATTTGTACGACGAAACATATATATATATATATATAGAGAGAGAGAGAGAGAGTCAGAGTGACAGAGAGAGTGATCATAATCATCATTTTTACCACCAAGTGCGGATTCCACTGACTCCCATCCGTCCCAGTTGGGCACCGCTCTTGAAAAGTTTTCTAGATAGTATCTTGTGTCAATACAAAGCTGATGCAAGTAAGTCTTTGCTGTTTTTTCCATGAATGTCACTTATGAGATCTTCCCAGCACTAGAGTGCATGTCTTCGTCTTGCTTCGTTTGTGAGATAGGAGTTAGGTGACCGGATAGCTGTTGTTTTGTGGGTTGATGCATCCTGGATTAGTTTAAAAGAGCACGCATTACAATTTGGTTTTAATTTAGATTTTTCTGCATGCACTTCGTTAAAATGCAGGTGCTGCAGCCAGACAATAGTACTGACGCAGCTAACGTATGTAAAACTTTTATTTTATTTATTCAGACAGATTGGATTTCCATATCCGCAATAACCTGCTAAAAGTAGATGACGCTTTAACGATGTTGTGACGGCAAATTAAAATAAAAAGATCCCTGGATGAGCAACCATTTAAAAGTGTATGGGAATTGGTGCATTTAAATATGGTTATCACCAAACGGGGAGTTTAGTTTTTTCGTACGTATGAAGACGCGGCGGTCTGGCACTTAATCCCTCGTAGAATAAGTCCTTGTTCAGAGTCCTTTCTCGGGCACATAGGAAATGGCATATTATGTGGGGTTTAATTTATGACTAGACTGACCGCCGCTGGCAAGGGGTTTCCAAACTTCACATTACACACACACCCACCAAGGCCACTATATCTTCCTACCCCTAGAACAATGGAAGATATGGGCCACTAGGTTTAGATGTAATAATGTTAATTATAGTAGTCGACAACTCCGGTTTCCCGTGTAATATTTTTCAAAGAATTCATATAGGTCAATGTAAGCGAGAATAACGTAAGGCGAATAGAAGCTGAAAAAGAGACATAAAATAGCAACTTGACATAGTAGACGACAGAAATGAACAACTTCAACACGTGGGAACATTAAAATATATCAATCTTTTTACTACACACGCGGATACACATATTCAACGCGTCGGCTATATTATTAAAGGATAGTTTTAAACATAAATGTCTTTCTTTTCTTTTCTTTCTTTAGTTTTTCTTCAAATTGAGAGACAGAGGGAGAGAGAGTATATAATTGGATATAGGGAGAAACAGTCTTAAAGTTTACTTATCTTTACGACGACTTTCCTTTGGAGAATAGTTTCTTTTTTTTTTACCGGTTGACGGAATTTATTTATGTTATATCGTTCTGGCTTGAAGGTATGGGTTCTCCTTCTCCAAGATACTTTCCGTCTTCCCCCCGGTGACTTCGGCGGTAGTTTCAATATATCTTATCACTTCAACGACTGTTCCGCAAATCCCGGTTTTGGTGCTTCGCCTAGTGTTTGGCACGAGAATCATCCCATCTGTTCACGACGACCCCTGTTCCAAAACTGATTTTCTTATTCCCTATTTCCGCTGACGGAAGAAGGGGGCTATTTCCGCTTTTGGGATTCTAGCCAATCACTTAGCTTCTATCTTCCTCCTTCCCCTGTCAGGCGATTCGTTAGGGCTACTATATGTCCCTGTACCCCATTCTTCACCCATCCGGTCACAAAGTAAAAACATCTGTTGGATTCCATTCTGACCTAGATTTGTTACTTGAGGAATTGACCAAAATTCCTCTTTCAACGGTCAGTCCTTGGCCTGTTAATTCAAATACGGAGGAATAGTAGTAATCCCCCACTTCTCCTCTCTCAGTGGGAGACCACGTGACAATGTGTACATTAAAGTCACTTTCAATTGATGAGATACTTTTACCAAGATAAGTGTAAGTGTCTTCTAATTTCAGTGGTTTGCTATTTAATGAGGAGATAGTACCTGCTGGTTTAAAACTCATGAAGTCTGTCTTATCTAGATTGACCAAGAGGTAAATAACCCAGGCACACATATACAAACACGCACAAATATTCAAGCTCTTGAAATTTTAAGAATTTTTTTTTGATTTATCAAATTTTGTAGCCTGATTTCCTACTGAATATATTCGAGAAAAATTATCTCTACATTTGAAAACATTTTTAATTATATTTAAATCGAATGAAATGGTCTTTGAGAAAAAAGAATTAACTCTAATTCAGACGTTAACGCAGTTCTTTGGCATTTATCAGTCTGTCAGTCACGAAATATAAACCATGTTGTAATAATTGTGTGGTTTCTTTGTTTAACGGTATATCAACCTTTGTCGGTTATTTAATGCCACAAGTCATTCTCCTAGAAGAACAGTAGTGGTACTCTTTTACCCATAGCTGAGGGGATGAGGGAGCCAAAACCTTTCCCAAGGGTATTTGGTCGTAAGTGAACGTAATAGCGCGACTGGAATACGAACTCGCTTATTACGATTCTGCAGTCCATCGCTTTAACCATTACACCACAAGGACATCCCGAGTAATAATTGTCATTTGATGATGGCTTTACACCATAATCCATTAAGTAAAGAATGACTAATATCAAGATATTTATTTTTTAAATGATACTCAGTCTGTCTATCTATTTCTCTCTCTCTCTCTCTCTCTCTATATATATATATATATATATATATATACACACACACACACACGTGTGTGTGTGTGTATAGGTATTGGATTGGAATAAATAAAACCATATAACAGTCCAAACAAATTATTGTTGCTATTTAGTTGCTATGAGCTGAATGATAATGAGTAAATTATTAGTATTAGACAAGACTACTTGCTACCATATAACTATGTACAAATTGGAGGTGCCTGCAGAGTAATGGTTATCGTCGTAGCAAATGGACACGGCGACACGAGTTCAAATATGAACAAAGCTTATTGGATTTCACATAGCTCAAATAATATTGGAAATTTATGAATCAAATTATTTTCCGTCCACCAAGGAGTAGAAATTAGGTAAACTGGGTTCTTTTGCCTTGGTTGGGTAACTCGTTTGGAAAGCGGAAAATTGTTAAACCCCACTTGAAAATTGACTTTGTGTCACATCCTGCCTATGTGGTGGACTTGGTAAATACATATAACGATGTGAAAATTATTTGAATTGAATAGGAATATTGAAACCATATGACTACACGCAAACAAGTAATAGTGATTATTGCTGCAAGCAATCTTGAACAAGTCCTGGCAGCAACACCCCACCAGACACCAACTGTACGGCCACCTCCCTCCTATCACGAAAACTATTCAAGTTAGACGAACCAGACATGCAGGACACTGCTGGAGAAGCAGGGACGAACTCATAAGTGATGTACTCTTATGGACCCCACCACATGGCCGTGCAAAAGCAGGACGACCAGCACGAACATACATTCAGCAACTCTGTGAGGATACAGGATGTTGTCCTAAAGACCTGCCTGAGGCGATGAACGATAAGGAAAAGTGGCGAGAGAGGGTCAGGGATATCCGTGCTACCAGCACGACATGATGATGATGATGATGATTGTCCAAAAAAGACGACTAAAAATGATTATGACGTAATATTATGATTAGAATCAAACATGCAAATGAATAAGTGTCAACATTCAATCATGCATTAGTATTTGATATGCCTTTAAATAAGCCAAACCAATTTGTGTAATACACCCACACACACTCTGGTTTGGTTTTATGGCATATCAACCATTGTTGGTTATTTAATGCCAAAACCATTTTATACATATAAACAGTTCTATTTCAAACAATTCAGTGTAGCATATGAGCAAGTCCAATGTTTAAATGTCAAAACAGTTCTATTTCAAGCTACTCAGTTTAGTCAACAATGTTCGATTTCTCCAAGTATTTCTATGTACCACAAACAATTCAATTAAACGTCATTTATTTAAACACAGTTAAATGTCAAAAGAGTTCTATTTAAAAAAAAACATTTTAACATAAGTAGGCAATTTAGATGTCTAAAACAGATCTATTTCAAACATTTCAGTTTACCCTTAGTAAACAGTTTAGTTCTATATAACCCATTGATGGGACACTATCAAGTGTTACCACTCCGGGTCAGAGTGGATCTGAGAACATTTCCTAAACAGCAGCATTACTGGAGACTCACAACTCACAATAAATTTTAGTGTTATATCTGGGACACTTTTGGGGGAATTTTACCCCACTGCAGAGATGCAGTCTGTGTATTCTACGGCCCCATCCACCTGGGATTGACACACTGTGTGTGTGTGTGTGTGTGTGTGTGTCGATTACAACTTAAATTCCTGTCTTTTCACTCCGTTATTTTCCCATTTCGATCTTCTACCTTCATAATTTTGTTTTCTGTACAAGTACGCTGCGTAGGCGACTGCCTGTCAACACATCTCACGTGTTCCACTCAGTGTTAAATTATTAGTCTTGTTATGCCGTAAATTTCTGCAAGGTAAAATCACCTACTCAACTGAAACCTGTTTAGTAAACAACAGGACAAGGTTTCGCTTGAAGCAGTTGATGTGCAAATCGTACCCTGTGGTCGGTTAAGTGGATTTCCTGCGATGGGCAGCGACAGACAGGTGTCCAGAGATAATCGGCTATTAGCAAATGGACATGACTCTTATGTAAACCAGAGAGGCGAAGAAATAGTAAACACGCTCTAGAAATAAAGATCCTTCAGAGGGAATGCCTCGGAAACGAAAATTGAAGTTAAGTAACGAAGAACGAATGAAGATAAAAAAACGAATTGAATAGCAACAAGATCTTAGAGTAAAGAAAAGTTTCCTTTCTTGACTGGTAAGTCAATAAAACGATTACTTAATAAATTTCTAACACTTGGATTTTAAATTCTGCTTCTCAATCCCAGCAGATGTTCCTTTTTATCTTCTTTTTTTATTTCTATTTTTTAGAATGGATTGTATATGGGGAGTTAGTCCTTCATAGATTGTTTTTGTGGATTCAGGAGACTTTGCATACATACGCCCCCCCCATGGATGTTGAGCACTCTAGTGAAGGAATTTTCGCCGCCGCTTGCATAATGAAAAGCTCTTTGAACGAATTGAGCACTCTGGTAGCCGATAGGGTATAAAAATGTAAACAAATGGCTACTGTGTTGCTACATAGATACCTTAACAATTCCCTAAGCCAAACGCGGTACGCTTGTTGGCCGAGCGGTGTGAGACTTAGTCTAACGTAAAGTTGGATGGGTTTCGATCCCGGCTTCGAGCGTCCTACGTGTCTAGCCACACTGAAGAGTTCTGATTGAACGAAACAGTCTGTCTGTGGATGACAATATATATATATATATATATACTTAACCTTTTTGCACAGACAGTATGTGAAACAAGGTCAATTTATTAGCAGAGTTTAACAGGTTTGAATCCAGTGTTATATTTCTTTTAGATCGGTTGTTATACTAACTTTAAATGACCTAGTCTGCTCTACTATTCACCCATAACTAGAGAACGAATAGTTTAATTTACACCTTTCCCGAGTGTATTGGAACTATGTGAAATGCAAACAACATTGCCCAGAATAACCATTACAACATCAGTGCTTTCGTATATATATATATATATATATATTAGTTACCGAGTCATTTGTCTTATGAGTAGATTGTTCACCAATGATGCGGGAGACAGGAGTTCAATCCTTGGTTGAATCATACCAAAGATTGAGAAAATGCTAATTGATACTGCCTAGCCTAGCACTCAGGATGATAAGGTAAGGATCAAGCGTAAAGTGGAGCAATCCAAAGAATGGAGTAGCGCCTTCCCCTAAACTTCGGTGTAGTAGCTATTGAAAAGGAAGCCTTCGGGTCACACTCGACTAAACCCGCCAACTTTACTTTTATATAGACATATTCTATCATTCTGACGGTGTGACAAAGCCCGGATGATATAATTTGTAAATATACTCACACACACACACACACACACACATATATATATATATATATATATTCATCATTAAGGTATGCCTACAGCATGGATTCCATTGATTCTCTCTGTATTGCCATCTGCCCCTAAAGGCCATTAATTTTGAGTGGTCATCTAGATGTTATCCTGTCTTCGCATGGAGCTTACTAATGTAAAGTTTAGCTGGTTAGCTATTACCAGTGTGCCAATGCACTGTAGTCTATAGGAGAACCTCGCTTAATTCACCAACATCACTTGCTCGTCTTATTTGGGAATTTTTCTGTAATAACAGCTTGTAGCCGTGCTGCAGCTGTTTTGAAAGCTTTTACTTCCAGGACTCATTCAATTCAGCATGCAACATTCTTCTGTTATTCCCTCTGGCTTTTTCTGCAAGTGTTTTTAGTGCAGTCATATAGTAATACTGATACGAACAGAGTTGGTAAGAATTACTATTTTATTTTATCCTACTTTAGATTACCCGATGATCGATAACTTTATTATTACCGTCCATGCTATTCCTATTAACATGCAGAAATCGCTTTCGAATGATGAGATATTGCTAATAAGGCGGGGTTTACTGATTTCAGGATATTTCCATTTAATGAGGAGATACTATTTACCAACCCCTCCGCTCGAAAAAAGGTCAATTTTTAAGCGGAGTTTAACAGGTTTGAATTCAGAGTTTTCCTTCTCCTAGACTAGTTGCCTCACCAAGGCTGAAGAACCTAGTCCGTCCTACTATTTACCCATAGCTGGAGGGAGAATAAGGGGGTTCATACCTTTCCCAAGGGTATTTGCCTGAAAGTGAACGTAATAGCGCGACTGGAGTACGAACTCGCGTACTACGATTCCGCAGTTCATCGCTTTAACCATTACACCACGAGGAGATGGTGTCATCATGATTAAAACATATGAACTATGTTTTATCTGAGCACACGTATATATATATATATATATATATATATATATATATATATATAGTATTAAAAAATTAATATAATTCCAACCGGCAATAAAAAAAAAAATGGAGATAGGCTAAATGAGGAAAAAACTCTTCACCCCTCTTCTATCCCCTAACCCTTCTTTCCTGTGTCTATTCTGAATTATTTTATTCCTAAGATCTGAAGAAGTCCTGTTTGTTTGGGGGGTTTTTTTGGTTTTGGGGGGATTTTTGATTTATATCAAAACCCATAACAGGATGGAAATAAATTTATAATCCTAATGTGACCGTTTTTTTTTGTTTTTTCTTAAAGAAATATATATATATATATATATATATATATATTAAATGCCATGGAATTTAGTCGGCGACCCCTAGGTTTCATGGTCTTTTTTTTACAAAACAACAATCATCAGGCAGTTAACAAAATGAAAAGGGGTCGCAGACTAAATTTCATGGCATTAAATATATAAATTTATTACATATTTATTTATTATTATATAATAGATTTATCCTACATATTGAGCACTCTCCATATTATATGGCACTTGCTCGCCACAAACCTACAAAGTGATTTAGTGACAACCAACACTGATATAATATATATATATATCCGTAACTAGTTTCTAAAAGCTAGTAAGAAAACTGTGCTTCAAATCTGCTCTAAATACAAGGTATCAAAGCTACTAAATGATGAGCCTAAATGCTTAAAAACTGTTTCCAAAACTTATTTAAAAACATGGATTAAAATAATTGTGCCTCAAAGGTGCTAAAAACTGGGGTTAAAACTACTAAAAACGGCTTAACATCTACTAAAGAACAATTTGGCCACCAAGTTACTAAAAAACCGGGTCTAAAATGACTAAAAAGACGGCTTAAAAGCTACTAAAAATCTTTTGGCCCCCAAAGTTGCTAAAAACACTGGACAACAATGTTGCTTAAAATTTTCTTAGAAAAATTAGAAAATAGAAAAGACTATACAACCCAAAACTGGTTTTAATATTTTCAGAGTGATAATGCAATACTTGCTATTAATTCCAGAAGGAGAAAAGCATCAGGTAATGTTTGAAAAGTAAAAAAAAGAATCGAATCATTACAAGAAATCCCTGGATCACGAGAATATTATATAAAATAAAATTTAACAAACAAAACTGCTAAACCAAGCAAGTTTTCCCTATAAATTCGGGATTGAAGAAAATGCTTTTGACACACCCTGATAGTATATGTATTATTTACATATATTTTTTAACGTTTGTTTTTGTTTTTCTATACACCAAGCTATATTTATATTTTGGTCCGTTAGGTCCCTTATTTTAAGACCCATGTTTACTTTTGCCTACTGTCCACATGGTTATTTTTTTTTCAATATCAAATGAAGAGTAGTGTTTATATTGACAAATGGGCAATCCTTTATTTTTTCTCTTACGCGTTCTTTCACATTTGGAGCCAGATTTGACTCAAAGTTTACTCTATTGGCATGATAAATGTAACCTTTCTATATTGAAAACACCAATCAATTACGTAATCTTCAGTAGTGTGCCTTATTGAATCATCAGTTCTGGGCTTACGTAAAGTGCTCTCTCTCTCTCTGTCACACACACACACACATATATATATATATATATATACTTGTGTAATAGATACTTCGATACATATGTAGACCATGTCAAAATTTAAGCCCAAATTTTGAAATAAAAACATTTGAACAACACCAAAATGAGTATATGAGAGCATAAACCTATTTCACTCTCTCTCTCAATATAAATATATATGTATAATGTACCAGGCCACTGGCCAAATGAATACAGTATTCCCCGATGGTCTGGGAAACCGGGGTTTAATCCCATGTCGAGTCATACCAAAGACTCAAAAAAATGGTACTTGATGCTGGCTTGCTTAACACTCAGCATAATAAGGTAAGGACTAAGGGTAAGTGGGACAATCCAGGAAAAAGATTAGCGCCCTCCCCTACACCTTTCTGTAGTAGCTGTTGAGAAGGGAGCCTTCGGGTCACCCTCGACTAAGGTTGTGAAATTTACTTATATATATATATATAATGTAAAAGTGGTTTATTTACTAGCAGAGGAGTTTGAAAAGGAGGTGTTTCAAAGCGTTATCGTATTGCGGACTTTGTCTTTGCGAAAAGCGAAAGAGTAGTAAGAAAGGGTTTTTGCTTTTTCTGTTGTGCCGTGATTGTTTGGTGGAAGGAAAAAAAAAAAAGAGAAAAAGAAATACAACAAATTTCTTTCTTTCATAAGTTTGAAAAACTTATATTGTCTTTTTTTCTCTCTTAATTCAGTGGACATGGGAAAGAGTTATTACTGATCTCACCCAACATGCAGTCTTCTTCTTTTTTCTCATCTAATACATGCAGTCATCTAAAACATTGGACAAGGTAAATTAACTAAAAATATATTTGAAGAAATTAATACCCAGCTAAGGTAAACAATAGGAATAAATCAATGGAAAAATAACTGATCAACAATTGATTGGTTCTATACTATAAAACACAAACAAAACAACACATTTGTTAAACTAGATATGAAAGACTTCTATCTCTCAATCACAAAATCTATGATACATAAAGCCTTAACTTTAGCTAATAAATGCATGAAAATAACGAAAGACCAATTAAGAATAATCAAACACAGCCGAAAACCCTTATTATTTGAAAACGAAAAACATCATCATCATCTTCATGTCGCGCTATCAGCACGGATATCCCTGACCCTCTCTTGCCACTCCTCCCTATCGTCCATTGCTACTGGCAGGGCCTCAGGGCTACATCCCGTATCGGCACAGAGCTGCTGTATGTATGTTCTACCTGGTCGTCCTGTCTTTGCACCATCATGTGAAGGGGTCCACAGGAGTACATCACTTATGAGCACGTCCCTACTTCTCCAGCAGTGTCCCGCATGTCTGGTTCCTCTAATTTTGATAGTTTTCGTGATGGGTGGGTGGTTGGTAGCCGTACAACTGCTGCTTTGTTGGGTGTTGTCTCCAGGACTTGTTAAATATTGCTCACAGCATTCTTGTGTTGTTGCCGTCAAGTTTGTTTTTTTTTTCAATACATTTAGTTAACGTCCATGTAGTGCATTCATATAGCAGTATCGACACGAGCGGTGCTTGGAAGAAACTGTGCTTCATTTTATCGGTCAGGTCTGACTTCCATATGACTGATGGCCTATCGTTAGCTGCCCATGTCTTTGCTAGTCACGTGTGGATGTCTGTCTCTGTTGATGAGACGCTGCTTCCTTGGTAGGTGAAAAACATAGAATTTCCTCTTTTATGTTTCTCCGTTTTCGAATAGAGATTGTTGCTTGTGTTTGATTATACGAGGCACATTCAATGTAACAATGGATAGCAAAAATGGTGCAGAAACTTGAAGGTAATAGGAACATCCACATTAACAAAACTATCAGAAACTATGAACAAAATCGATACAAACTGTTGTATCGTATTGAGGAAGAGATACACAGTGAAATAGAGTTACTTATTTATCAACTATAGTGGTACGTTCCAACAAATATAAGTCTTGTGCATTGGGTGTTGCGTCCGAAGTTGGTCTTATTACTGACCGAGATCTTCACATACCGACCTACTTAATAAATACGACATATTTTATATCTCTGAGATACCGGATGTCACGGAGTACGAACCATTATACAACACAAACATTTACAGAGATGACCAACTAATAATCCGGAGAAACTGCAAGGAACCTAAAACAGGTAAAATAAGAAAAAGGGTCATAAATCATTCAATAGAATAAAATGTCATAAATGTCATAAAATCAACCTCAACGAAATATACTTTTTAGATGTAACATTTAACCTAAAAGAGGAAACGTACCAACAATTTAGAAGACAAAACGATACCCAACTTTACATACGCACTTTTTCCAACCAACCATCCACAATAATTAAAAAAAAGTTGTACAATCCATGAGTCAATAAATATCTGACAACTTTCGGAACGAAATTATCTTCAACAAAGGTAACGTCGACGATGAAACAGCACAAAAACTTTGGCTACATACAACTCGGACAGAACAAAAAAGGCGAAGTAGAAACAGAAGGAATATTTCGTTCAACTAAACATACAATAAAAACGTAGATAAAAAGGTAGGAAAATATCCATAGAGCTACAATAAAAAAAATTTAAAAATTCCACCCCAAAATATTCAATAGAAATGCACTAGCTGTACTGAAAATGTTCTAAAATAATCTTAAAAAGCACAACGAGAAAATCTATAATACATTGCAAACATTAAAAATAACGTGCAATTGCAAAACAAAACATGAATATCACTTAAGCGGAAATTGCCTAACAAACAAACACTATATATACCAAGTCACTGTAAGATATTAAGAAAACAAAGAAAAATATGCAGGTATAACTAAAGGTTCCTGGAAATAGAGGAACTATGCACAAAAGATATCATCTAACAAAAAAAATATCAACACTGCATAAAATTTTCAAAACAAATTTTAGTTCACAAAAATCAAGCCATATCACAGTAGAGTCAACCTGAAAAATAAAATAAAATGAACCAGTTTATAACAACAACAACAATTCAAAACGCTGCAACTTTTGCCAAGAAGAAAAAAAAATAGCCGTATTCATTATGCTCGAAAAAACAAACTCCTAAATAAATGATCGGAACTCACATCAAAATGCCGACATGAAATAAGTTTCTACTAAGCCACTTGAAAACTAATGACTCCAAATACCAAAATAAATAAATGAATAAATAAAATCATACATAAATGCAGACATAAAACAAACTTGTACAAAGCCGATTGAAATCTAATTATTCTAAATACGAAAAAGTAAATGAAATAAAATTTAAAAAAATAAGAAATTAATTAATTAATAGAATGAAAAAGTGAAAAATTAATTGGCCAAGAAAATAATTGAATAAATACTGAAATATAGAACTGATGAGTATGTAACAAAATATTCAAAGCAACGAGGAAATAGAAGCAATAATGAGATTAAGAGTAGAACGAGACAATAGATTGATAACGTGAGAAAAATTGGCAAATGTTAACACCGGTAAAGAAAGACGGGATATAAAAAATAACGATAAATACAAGATAACAGTAATCCACACGTAGTAAAATAAATGAATTAATAAATCACAAGGGAAACACGAAAGAGCCGCAAGCCTTACTCGGAATGACTCATAAATTAGATCATACTCCCTATGACCACCCTGCACCATACAAAAAACACGAACTATGCCCCCCAAAACACTTAGTCTCATGAATGCATCTGTAAGTGCACCGTTGACTCACTGTATACGCTATCATAATATATATATATATATATATATAGCCGTGACCATCAAACCAGGAAGATGTCGGAAGATTTTAGTTAGAGTAATCCATATAACATCATTTATTGGTAATAAAGCAATTTACAGAATATTTTGTCGAATTACAATCGTGTCATATATTAATCATCCAAATTCTTCAAAGAATGGAAATAAATTTTTTTTTCAAAATAGAACATATTAATAACATCATGAATTGGTATTACAAGACGATTCAGTGGTTATCTAAAATATGTGTATATATATATATATATATATATATATATATATATATATGTGTGTGTGTGTGTGAACCAGATATACAGGGCACTGCTGGAGAAGTAGTGACGAGCTGATAAGTGATGCACTCCTATGGACCCCTTCACATGGACGAGCAAAGTCAAAATAACCAGCTAAAACATACATACAGCAGCTCTGTGCTGATACGGGATGTAGTCCTGAAGACCTACCGGAAGCAATGGACGGTAGGGAGGGGTGGCGAGATTGGGTCCGGGTTATTCGTTCTGATGGCGCCCTGTGATGATGATACACACACACACACACACACACACACATATATATATATGCGTCTGTCTTCTCCAAAAGATACCACCAGTGTGAATAATAAAATGTTTACAACCATATAACGGTAGAAACAGTATCTGCAGTAATATTTCAAATGAACTAGTTCGATGACAAATAAGACTTTTAAAATCTACCACGAAACAAACAGCATCGGCAGAAATATTGTTTTTTTGTTGGTTTTTTTTTTAGAATGTTATTCAAATGATTTTTTAGTCACTTCAGAATGAACTTTCAGTTTTAGAGTAAACAGCTACAGATATGAAATACGATCATTAAACAATAACAAATTACTCCCGGTTGAACAACATTTCCGCCTTGCGGCTACGACTTCAGCGGAGACGATGAATCCACTCTAATAGAGAGAGCTGAAAACATTTATTTAATAACATCACATCAGTAATATAAATGCATGAAGATATATAGATATTACACCGAAAAATCCTAAGCTCAAAAGGAGTTAACAAATTAAACAATGCGTAAAGTATTACATTTTAAAGCTCAAATACATACACATATACTGATTTATAATCGAATATATTCTCATAAATTTTTATAGATAGGAATTTCTACACAATATATTCGAAATTAAAAAAAGAAGCTATTCAGATTATTTTCAACGAAGAAAGTATTTTAGACCCATAGTCAAGGTTCTCATGAAGTTATTATTGGTTGGGGTTTAGAATGCATCGACCACATATTCTGCTGGCGTGTAAAGCCCCCACCTTTTATAAAAGGAAAGCAACTAATTTTATTTTTTAGTATGATCAAATGGCTTTTCTGAACACTGAATTTTATAGTAATTTCTACCTATGGCACCAATCATACATTTGGCTTAGCATTTTGACTTAATGGAGGGATTATCCGTGGCGCAGTGATTACCGTGCTGGTTTGTGATCTTGTAGTTAACGAGTTTGAAATCCAGTAACTCTGTTAGGTTTACTTTCGGACAAGTAACCTTGGAAAGGTATGAACCAACCCTTTTCCCAAGCTAGGGCTTTAATATGACTACAGCTGTTCTACAAGGTTTGTTCTAGCCTTAGATAAACCACGGAGCTTTGTATGCTATTAAAAAAAGAAACGGAACCAAATATAACTCACTCAAAATCAGTGAACCTCGTTACCAGCTGTTTTAATATATTTTCCAATATCTGAAGCTGTTATTTCGGTTTTCTTCTTGATTTGATTAGTTTTTAACGGATTTCTGATGACATAATTGCCAGTTCAGTTTTATTGGATGAAGTACCAACTTGCAGGTATAAAATATTCGAAAATTTTATTTAAGCTATCATTTTTTTTCGTTCAAACTCAGCAATTCCATGTATTTTACTGATAAAACATATAAATCTGGAATAAATTTATCATCAATTTAAGATTAGCTCCATCTGAAAATGGAGATTGACTTTGTTCTCTCTCCGTCCAAACTTCCCCATACTAATTCCGTTTCTACGCAATACAGTCATTTTTTGTGACGTGCAAGGAACATTGAGTATATATTAAGTCTTATCTGATGATTGTAAATGTTTGATGTTGACCAAAAGTATAGTCGAAAGCGCTTAGGTAGAAGATATAGGACGATTCATCCCGACTCAAGAAAAATAACAAGGAGCCTTAAAAAAATATCAAATTAAAAATAAATAGTGTTCCATTGTCTTTAACAAAAGTTGCTTGAATAATAACTTGCTACCTAAATATAAAATAAAACTGTTTTGACATTTACCTGTGTGTAAACAAAATCTGTACTAATACTAAACTGAATTAGCTGAATTAGAACTGCTTGACTAAACTGAATAGAAATGTTTTTGACAATTAAACTGAACTAAGGTTTAAAGTGTATGCTTATGCTAAACTGCATTGTTAGAAATTGAACCGTTTTTGACATTTAAACTGTACTTACATTAATTTGAATTGTTATATATAGGACTGTTTTGACATGTTACGGTGTAAACAAAATCTGTACTTACGATAAAATGAATTAGCTGAATTAGAACTATTTGAATGGACTGAATAGTTTAAGATAGAAATTTTTTTGACAATTAAACTCTGTACTTATGCTAAACTGAATTGTTTTAAATAGATCTGATTATTTACATAAGAATGGATTTGGCGTTAAATAACCTACAAAAGTTGATATGCCATAAAAAAAAAACAACCATCCTAAATATAAACTCTTCAAAATATATGTATAATAGTATCTTTTAATGACCCCAATGAATTGCTCAATTAGAGATATGAGATATTAAACGCTCACAGGCATTAAAATGCCTGGTTCCATGACTGAGAAATGTGGGGGGGTTGTTCTTGATTTTTAAAAATCTTTCTGTGGTTGTTTGGGTTATAAGATAAAACATGGATATGGAATTTTTGACTCTAATAGGTATTTTAGTTTTTGTTCTAATTAACGCATTGAGCACTTTTATGTATTAGCTTAGGCAAGTTTATTGGTCTTTTTTTTTTCTTTTGCTTAGCCATTGTGGTTCTGGTTGCTTATTTTCAAACAGTATGGATGTTGTTTAATAAGTTTATCAGTTTTTAATACATTTTTGTATTGACAAATTGCATTATCTATTTTTTTGCCGCTCGAGTCATAGAAAAAGTCATGAAAATTAAATATATCGTAGCTCTCCTGCCATGCTCGACTAAGGTGCGACCAACATTTCAGTAAAACATATGGGGCCGTAACAAAGTGTATACAGGCGTTTTGTTTATAGGGGCAAAACTTTTATAGCTCCCAACGCAGATCATGGATAAGCTCATAACATAGGAATGGGCCCTTCACTGTGCCATATATTATCTGAACAGCACTCCTCATCTTTTAAGTTCAGATTTTTCCTTCTCCTATACCGATTGTCTAACGAGAACTACATGTCTTATTGCTTTTTCATAGGTCGGACGAGTTGAGAATGATTCAGTCATTTCTCATGAACATCAGCTAAAAGTGAAATCCGAGCAGCTTCATTTGGTGTTTGTGTGTATATATATATATATATATATAGAGAGAGAGAGAGAGAGCATGTTTCATTAAATAACAAAACACATTTAATCTATAAAATTTTATTAAAACCCTTTCAAGTCTCCTAATAACTATCTCGGTTTACGGTTGGAATTGGTCGGTCAATTTAACAAAATTGTCCCGAGCGCTTTCGGACCTTTCATAGGCCATCATCAGTGGTTGTTTTTTGTAATGTAATTTTGTAATGTTATAAAAAAAAACTAAAAACTCGTTTTACTCATGCAAATAATCCATGATGATGACCTATGAACGGTCTGAAAGCGCTTCGGACAATTTTGGTAAATTCATCTACCAATTCCAACCTAAAACCAAAACACTTCTCAGAAAACTTGAAAGCATCTTAATAGATTTATATAGACAAAATGTGTCTTTAAAATTTAATCAGACATGCTTAAATGAAAGACTACTGTCCAACTACACGCACACATATATACACAGAAACTGTACCTAAGTCTGACACTATGTAAGTTTATAAACATGAAAAGCTAAATACTCAGTGTAGTACCTACATATAAATCTATCATATTAAATAAATACATCCTCTGAAGTTTTTTTTTTATTTTTACACTCACGCACGAGTACACAGAGAGAGAGAGAGAGAGAGAGAGAGAGAGAGAGATTTAACAATATATAAGGATATAGATATATTGCAACTTTAGAAGAAAGAAAGATACAATGAGAAGGAGATTACATGATAGATATGCTGAAAACCCATTCAAATTTTAAAATATTATTTATTGCTCTGGATTAATTACACATTTGCTTTCTAATGAATACAATTCATGATAAAGTTCAGAATAAAAAGCATTAAATCTTTACTTTAAGGATTTATTCCTATTGAGAAAATGGTATAAAAATGAGTATAAGAAAATTCCAAGCCGATAAACACTTATTCATTCGTAGAGAAAGAACGCTCAGTAGAAAAGCAAAGTAAATTGATATTTATAACAGTAATTCTACACTTGCTTAAACAAGGATTATATATATATATATATATGCACACAAATAGTTTAAGATGATATTTTTACACGTAATGTTGAAAGTTGAGTAAAATTCAAAGAGAATTGGTGACATTTTTTTTTATCACGAATCGATTTTTCTTTGTTTATATATATGTGTGTGTGTGTGTGTGCATGTGTTCAAGAAAAATAGATGTCATTTTTTTAATCTCATAACTTGACCAATTCTCATTGAAATGTGGTTAAACGTGATAAGCATGTGTAGGAAAAACTTTAAAAAATATATATGTTTAACGTTAAAACGTTTTTTCTTTTCGTTTTAAATCACTTAACGACAGCTGAAAAGAATAAAGCATAAAACATTGAATATAAGATTTTAAAGGATTTTGACACAAATGTTAACAGTTGAGTACAATTTAACGAGAATTGGTCAGATTATTTGATTTCGAAATGACATTCATTTACATATATATATTATTGTTTGTATATATATAAATATAATATTAATGTTTGTGTATATATATATATATATATATATATATATATATTAATGTATGTGTGTATATATATATATATATATATATATTGATGTTTGTGTATGTGTGTATATATATATATATATATATATATATATATATATATATATATATATATATATATTAATGTTTATGTATATACATATATATGTTTGTGTGTATATATATATTAATGTTTATGTATATATATATATATATATATATATATATTAATGTTTGTGTGTATATATATATATATATATATATTTATTAAAATACATGAACTCCGTTTTGTCTGTATTCCCGTCGCGGCTAACGCTACCTGCTGCCTGCTCCAGACTATGCAGCCGGAGATTAGGCTTGGGTTGGTATATTTGTCAGAAGTATTATGTCATCAGCGGAGTCTGCGTCCGTATGAGTTTGTGCGGATTTTTGTTTGCTTCTGGCTTTTTTAATGTATATAAATGTGCATATACGAAGAAAGTTGAAAAAACAAAATTTGATGAATTTATTATAAACGTTGATGTTGAACGTTTCGATTGAAATAACCTTCTTTAGGACATTAAATTCATGAAAGAAAGTTGATGGCCATAGACGAGGGTGACCCGAAGCTCCCTTTCAAGTAGCTACCACACCGAGGTGTTGGGGAGGGCGCTACTCCATTCCCTGTGTTGCTTTTTTTTACCCTTAATCCTTACCTTATAATGCTGAGTGTTTAGCAAGGCAGCATTAAGTATCAAATTTGTGTCTTTGAGAATTGAACCCCGACATGGGGATTGAACCTTGACATGGGGATTGAACCCTGATCAAATTTGTGTCTTTGGGGATTGAACCCCGACATGGGGATTGAACCCCGATCTCCCGGTTCCTGGGCAAACACTCTAATTATTAGGCGAATAAGCGATGGAAGTTTTCGGAAACAACGGGAGAAAAAAGTGTGTATAAAAAGAAAGATTCGTAACAGCATATTCAACGTTTTTTCTTTTGAAAATATTATTACGGTGTTGTAACATGGACTGATGTATGAAATTTGTTGGGTTTCTAAGAGATATAACGGAAGGTGTTAAAAACATTTTTTTCAACTTTCTTCATACTGTCGGATTTATTTCCTTATCTACTTTCATATACATTTATGTATATGTCCTTATATACTATTGCGTGACATTAACTCCCGCCCCGACTCTTGAGACAGCAACATATTTCTTGTATGGGTCAAACTGTAAAATGATCTGCACTGAAAGTAGGTTACAGAGTTAAGACGAGACTTATCTTCCCCCAAACGAAACCGGTTTCAAGAAAAAGAGTATTTGACATTAAAATTTGAATATGGAAGCCGATGGTTGGAGGAAAGGTGGCACGAGTCAAAGTTATATTTTCGCGCGCCAGAAAAGTAAATTGAAGCTTTTAGGCCAACTGTAGTTTCTGCAATCATTTTTCTTTGTTTACAAATACGCTTAACGGCTACAGAGGTGCTAAAATCATTAGAAGAGCTTTGCATTACGTGAGGGTCAACTTGTAATTACTTTTGAGTGTTCTCAACCCCCGGGTGAGGACATATATATATACATATTTAGTTGGTTGGGTTTTAGCACATCAACCTTTGTAGGTTATTTAATGCCGAATCCATTTTATGAAAATAGTTCTATTTCAAGCAATTCAGTTTAGCATGAGTACACAGTGTAATTGTCAAAAATGTTTCTATTTCAAGCTATTCAGTTTATTCAAACAGTTTTAATTCAGCTTATTAATATTAGTATAAGTACATATTTTGTTTACACACAGTTAAATATCAAAACAGTTTTATGTTAAATAATTCAGTTTAGTGTAAGTTGAGTTTCAACGTCAAAAACGGTTCCATTTCAACCAATTCAGGTTAAAATAAGCACACATTTTAAATGCAAGTACAGTTTAATTGTCAAAAACATTTCTATTTCAAGCAAATCAGTTCAGTCAGTTCTAATTGAAACAATTCAGTTTAACATAAGTCTACATTCTAGTTCTATTTAACCCATAGATAGGACCTATCAGGTGCTACCATTCCGGGCCATCAGATTGTTTAATGTCATATCTAGGACACTCACTGGGGAGGTCTTACCCTTTTCAAGATTTTCAGTCGGTGTATTCTACAGTCCGAGCCGACACGCTCCACCATGGGGGTTGAGCACTCTGGCAAAGGAATTGTCGGCCGCCCCTAGCGTAATGCAAAGCTCTTCGTAAGAATTGAGCACTCTAGTAGCCGATAAGGTATAAAAAATGTAAACAAAGGCTGCTGCTGCTGTTGCTAAAATAAATACCTTAAAAATTCTCTTAGCCAACGTAGTCCGCTTGGTGGCCGACAGGTCTGAAGCTTAGTTTAACGTAAAGTTGGACGGGTTTCGATCCTGGCTTCGAGCGTCCTGCGTGTCTAGCCACACTGAAGAGTTCTGATAGAACGAAACAGTCTGTCTGTGGATGACAATATATATATATATATATATATATATATATATAAAGGAGCAAAAATAATTTCCAAAATTGCATTTTCTTAAACTTTAAAATCTTTTTTCGAAGACTTTCTTTGCATGTTTTGGGGGATCATCTCAAACTCTCACAGATGCATTGTAATTTTTATACATATATATGTATTTAGAAGCTCCTCTCATTGGTCTAGTAGGTAGAGTGTTCGCCAATGGTCCGGGAGACCTTTGTTCAATCCCATGTCACGTCATACGAAAGACTTTAAAAATGGTACTTTATACCTCCTGTCGTAACACTCAGCAAATCAAGGTACGTATCAAGAATAAAGTGGAGCAATCCAGGGAAAGGAGTAGCGCCCTCCCCTCCACCTAGTTGTAGTAGCTATTGAAAAGGGAGCCTTCTGGTCGCCCTCGACTAAGGTCGCCAAATTTACTTTTACCTACGTCAAGGACAGGATGTGATACTAAGTCATTCTTTAAGCAATCTTTTTTCTATTTTTACTATTTTTTAATGTAATATAACCAATTTATTCGTACACATGGTTGTTATATGTGGTTTTAATATCTTCGTCTTTCTGTTCGCACACACACTGACACACCCAAGCGCTCTTCTATGGGCAGGTTGTGACTCAAGTTCAATTTTTATGTGTTTTCCTTCTTGGCTGCCTAACCAAAGTAAAAGAGTCCGGACAGCCCGACTATTTGCCAAAACTTGGGGAAAGATGGATTCATGCCTTTCCCAAAGCATTAGCTTGAACTGAAACAGTCTGGTCCAGGTTTCTAACTCTAGTCATCGAAACCATATCCTATGACGATAACAGTGACGTTAAGCGCGCCTTTAAGAAAATCAAAATAAATTATGATCATCGTAGGTGTCAGTATATTAAATCTTTTTTTAAAAGAACATTAAGCATCGTATGTTTTACGTTCAAGTAAAGCACCAGTTCCCTCTTGATCACAAAAGTCAAGAAACGATGAGCATGTTCAATACTTGGATGGATGACTGTTAGCAGGCAGTGAAAGCAACCGAAGTATTTCGTGACCTATCAATGTGAGGCTTGGTCAACAACAACCATCATATTCTTAAGATTCGCCTGAGAGCAGGAGAAAATGGCGAAGTGTTTATATTTTATCGTTATCTACCGCAAGAAGGTTCTGGTAAAAATAGTAGAAATATTCAACCAAGAATTGAGTCGATATTTCTATCAGCGGGTTGATATTTAGTTGGAAAGAGCCACTTCATTTCTGAAGATTTTACGTCGGCAAAATCATTAAATTCCACAGTTTTGTCTCCTGTTTTGTCTTTACCCATCGCCAGTTTCGTGACAATAATACATTAGAATCAATTACTACCAATTCAGGGAAATTGATTGATGACTCATTAAAGTCGCAAATTGATTTTCATTGGTTAATTTAGATTCAATGAACGCGTAAAAAAAGTGTTTTGTTTTGTTTGTTTTTAGATATAAAAGTGTTTTTTACGATTTTCTTATGGTTTTTTAGTCGTTTGATCTCTCATTGTTTTTATTTCCAAGTTTGAAAATATTTCACTTAATAGAAGTGTAATCCTAGAATATTGGACATTTCGTAGGAAAATACGAATTTTCTTAGTTTCTTCATCGAGTCAATAATTGCATATATTATTTTTCATTGCCGAAGATATAAGGCTGGGAATATATATTGGCTACTATGTATGGAGGAAAAGTTAGCTATAGCCTCTTACAATAACCCTAATGAATAACTCAACCAAAGATATGAAATATTTTATGCTTGCAGGCATGAAAAAGCTTGGCTACTCGAATGTCGGGTGTTTTTTTTTTTTATTCTCATGCTAAGTTTTCATTCTTTCAGATAGCCTCTTTTTTAATGAAATATAGTTTGGGTCAACCCTCTTTAATCAGAATTAATCTGATTATCCTGTAGGTTAAACCTAGGTAGACAGATTATGGCTCTTTATGTATTCTATATATATATACATATATATATATATATATATATATATATATATAGAGAGAGAGAGAGAGATCTGTGTTTATGTGTGTTTATATATATATATATATATATATATATATACTTCGATTCCCAAACTGGTTTTGATCTTTAAGGCATTAGACCGACTACTGGTTATTTCCTAAATTTTCCTTTGAGATTTTTGATTAACTGTTTGATCAAAGTGATTAATATCTCGAACTAGATTAAAGGAACTAACGATTTTCGTTATTGTTCTTAAGCTATGACCTTGAAAATGTATACACACTCACCAAAACATGCACACACTTACACACAAATATATCCGAAAAAATATATATGTTCATATGTTTTTTAGTGTGCGTTTCAACATGATTGCCTAAATGTGTGCGTGTACCGTATAATGTTTTATATGAATCAGGAAAAGGTAAAATCATTTTGGAGACCGTTAGTGTATATTGGATAGATCATAGAATTAGAAATATCTAATATTAAACTTTATCATTAATTCAGTACACATACATTTTGTACGTTTTTATTGAGTACAAATCAGATACAAGAGAGATAGATAGATATTGGTATTTGGCTTAAATAAAGTACGTAAATACTAAACATACACACACACACACACACACACACACATATATATATATATATATATATATCCAGTTTTGTTTGATGATCACATAACTTAAACATATAATTGTAAATCGGACATTTGTTTAAATGATGATAGACTCTTGGTTTGTTGGAAACACTGGAAATCTTGTTATCTGAGCTTTTCACACATTTGGAAGAATTAACTATTTTGCTTTTTGGATAACAACCTAACTGAAAGGACTAAAACGAACATATGCTGGAAAGAAAGTAAGCACAATAGAATCCCTTTAACAGCTAAACATTAGTCTCTCTTTACATTGTTGCCAGGTGTCTCCTCTTCTAGTATAAGATGTACGCACCTGCAAATTCTACCAACTTAGAATGGCAAAGGTCATTCAAAAAGTTCTAAACCTCACCAAGATTTAGAGAAATGAGACAGTTTTTCACTTTATTTCAATAGTTTCCCCCTTGAAATCAATTCACTTGGCCAACCGATGCTCAGTCATCACAATCCCGTCACAGAACAAGGGTGCTTCCTAGCATTCCAAAAGTTTCTCAACGGCTAATATGAGATTATCATTTTTACTAAATGGTGACCACGTAGCTGAGATTTAAGTTTACGAAATAGAAAGAAGTCAGAGGGAGCTAAGTGGTGAATAAGGGATCTGGGGAAGCAGTTGAAAGCCACAGTTAGCTGCTCCAGCTATTGTCACCCAAGCGGTGGGAATAGGCGCTTTATCCTGAAGCAAGATCATATCTACTTTCATCTTTCTTTTTATTGATTTTTACATATGTCTTAATTTTGATGCTCAGATATTTTCATATATGGTATTTCTCTTGTCCAGCTAGTCTTTCATTTCAACCCCTTTAGAACCAAAAAGAAACAGAAGCCATCTCCTTGCCAACAGGCACTGCCTGCTTGAAGTTCTTCAGTTGATAAAACCAGAGTGTTTTCATCGTTCTCTTTCAATCTTATATTTAGGTTCAAAGTTGTGAATCCAGTTTTCATCTGGAGTTACTACCCTGTGGTGTTTAGCCTGTATGTGTGTCCGAAGTGTCTTGGAAATGTCAACTCTTTTCACCTTGTGCTCTGACGTCAACATTCATTGTAACCATTTTGCAGACAGCTTACTCATCCTCAAGATTTCAGTTCAAATTGTGTGGATAGAACCAGAACTTATTCCAATTGACTTGGCTATCTGCGGGATAGTAAGACACTTGTCATTCAAAACCTGATGATGAGTGGTATCAAGTTGTTCATCAACGTTTGAGGTTTTTGAACGATCTGACTGAGAGTCATATTTTAATATAATTAAGGATGGTAATTAATTATATTAGTAAATTATTTTATTTGTATTAATGAATTGTCAGTTAGGTAAAGTCTTTGAATAAAGTGTAAGTTACATGCCAAATGATGCACGAATGGAAGGATTTCGGTTTAACAGTTTGTTTTGAAATTCACCCAGGACGACATAATAGAGATTCGTTTTGAAATTCTAGTTGTAGGCCGGACATTGAAAAGTAAACATTCTGTTGCCTGACTTATGATAAGATAACATGACTCTAGAAATTTTATGGCACGGGTTCTTATCATCATTAGCTGATGAGAAAATATATAAGCAGTGAGATTTTGGGCCGTGAGTTCGTTTGGGCAGTTCAGAGTCCGAGACAGTCGGTTGATTTCAAATATTTCATACCACTGGGGTCTTAGGCTGAAGTCGGCATTTTGTTTTCGTCTGTCAATAATCAAGCTGATCGCATTTCTATCACCCAAGTGAATATTTGTATCCCTCATGTTTCGTGTCTGACTACTAGAAAAATTGTAGAGATAATAAACATTTCATATCTAAAGAAATTACAAGTCTTTCTTGTATTTGAGAAATGTAACATCTATCGATTATCAAGATGGTGCTATGTCAGTGGGGCAACGTTAAATTCTGTTCTGTCCATATCCCGCTTGAATTACATAGCCCACCTTTCCACAGCCACATAGAAAGAGGATCTTCAGCAAGTTCTCATGGAATTCCATGAAATGGTCAACTATGGCACTTCTTTCTGCCTGAGATTTAAAACATTTTGAACAAGCCAGGTATATAACATTCTTTTGTGTCTCTCAAAGAATCTGGCATTTTTTCTGTACAAGGAAGTAACAATAATGAAGTAGTGTATGCTTTTGGTCAAGAAAAAAATATATATTGAAAACGCAGGTAGACACAATAGATTGCCACTTGATCCCAGTTGACGAAAATGTTATATAACATATGACATGGATTTTCGGTTCGTTCCTAGTGACACCATGTGCTTTGACAAGTTGTCACGTTGTGATTAGTAAACAGGGGGGTGACAGCGCGTCAAGGCAGTCCGGTCCAACAGGTGTGTAACCGGAAGGAGACCACGTGCTAAACACGTAATCAGATTTAGACAGAGCAGAGAATTCGGAGTCGAGCGAGGGACACGCAGCCGATTAGAGGGTTTGTAGAAGGCAACAACACACAACAGCAATAATAGTGATAATAATAACAGCAACACTTACCAGAGGTCCAGCATATTCAAGATTAACAGCTTGAACTGGACAGGGTTGGTATTTATGAACAAACATATCCAATGAGATGTTCTAGCCAATCACAATCGAAGGAATGGACTGGCCAATGTGTGCACATTGGAATCTCCCAATGTGCCATCAATAGCTCTTTCATTGAGGACTGATTTACTTTGGTTTTAGCCTTGCTAAAGACTTTGGTCTTAGCCTAGCTACTGACTACAAGTGTGTTTCGTGATTCAACAGGGTTAGGCCTCTCTGACGATACGGCTTGCACTGGGGTGTAATCATTGACATTCCCTGGCTCCCAGAAGAAAGTATGGGACAAAAAGAAGTATATGTCTCTCCATCTATCTCTCAAACCAGCAACAATCTGTGGGCCCTTTTCGAGAATAAAGTGGGAGATATGTTTTTATAAAGACGTGTTTCGTTCGTTCATTATCTTTGATTATGTTCTTTGTTGAGTTTACGAGACTCTACAACAAAAGAAAAAAAGAAATGGACATTTATAATTTCGATCCAGCGTTTATCGTGTTTCGATAGAACTTTTTTATCATCCCAATAGCTTTTCAAACCCACTTTCAAATATATTATGCAACTCTTTGTTTCCTCTAAAGTTTCTATCGAAACACAATTTTAAAGAGTTTTCTAAAAAGTTAAAACGCAAAAACACACTTCTGGTTTGTCTTGTGCAGAAATAAAACTGACAAGAGTAAAACTCAAACTCTTTCAGGTTTGTTTCAATTGATGAGACATTTAACCCACGATCAATTGGTTAGTTCTTCGGGGCTTTTTTAAGTTTCTGCGCCTGCGCATTTATTGGGTTTCTTTCATTGATTTCTTTAGTTATCTCGTTTCGTCCTAACTACTAATCATTCCCATGGAACTCTTCATTTAGCTATTGGTTTGATTGTTGTGTCCTCTGCTCCTTCTTCCAAGTGGACAGTAATCTAGTTTTTATATTCATCATTCGGAGTATTCTTTTAGATATCAGGAGATATCAACACCTAGCAACGCAACCCTTGGACCATTGCTGCATTGAAGGCAGCCATCACTGAGAAAATTAAAGCGGTCCCCCAGTAGTAATGAGCACATCTTATCAACATCAACCGGGGCAACCCTCGAAGCAATAAAGACAGACATCACCGAGAAGATTCAAGTGATCGCCCAGGAGTAATGCCCATGAATTATCAACCACTTTGCATGCCCCATACACAAAATTTCGGCTCTTAAGAAGCAAGGTACTTAATATTAAACAAATAAAAACTACTCAGTAAGAAAGTGTTTTTTTTACGTATAATGCTTTTTTTTTTTTTAATTTCATTTATATGATAAAGCGCGTGAGGCGGTACTCCTGATGTAATGATTATCGTTGTAGGAAATAAATACGGTGACCCGAGTTTGAACCCTGATGATACAGACTGAATTTCCCATAGCGCATTAGAGTTAATGTGAATTCAATCAGGAAAGGTATGAATCCTAATATTCTCCATCCAGATATCGGTAAACAGTAGGACAGTCCTTTAGCTTCGATATGGCAACCAATCTAAGAGAAAGAAACCTCATAATTCAAACTGGTTAAACTCTGCTTAAAATGACCTTGTGTCACATCCAATTCGTGCAGAGGGGTTGGAAATATATGTGTGTATGTGTGTAGGAGGTTGGATAGATGGTATATGGAAGATACTTGTTATTGCAAAACAAATAAAGAGCAAAATATTGAATGTAATATTTTTCTTTCTCTGCTTTCAACGTTTTGTTCTGTCTTTGAATTGATATAAATACTTATCTTCTGCATCCCATCAATGTCTTTATTCCAAAATTGATACTATCTTTTTATTCAAGGATCGATTCTCCTTAATGATCAAAAGTTATATTACGGATATAATATATATATAGTGTGTGTGTGTGTTGCTTGTTTTTGTTTTATATCGTTTCTTCATACTTGCAGAATTAGATATATTCTGTTTGTTAGCAAATTTCAAACCCAATGTGATAGCATCCCTTTCACAGAAACACAAATGTATTTTGTTTCTGCAAAGAAATTTTTATTAGCGACATAAGCAACGGTCCAGTGGATAAAGTATTGGATTCTTAAAATATTTTTCTCGCTTTTCTGCCAGCAAGGGTCTTGCTGACATTGCTTGTCAGCAATAATGCTTCTTGCAGTCGTTGCACAAACGTATCGAGATCAATTTTCTTGAGTTCTCTGAAGTGGGCAGCCATATTATTACTTAAAAGATTTCAATACCAAACTACTATTATTAATGTTATGAATTACTTATTGACTATTTTCTTGAATTAAATTGTTAAATGAAACATTGCCAAATATTATTAACCATCATCATCATCATCAAGGCGTAATAACAGCACAGTTTCCCTTGATTATCTCTCGCCATCGCCCTATCGGTCTTTGCTCTTAATAAAATCTCTAGATGGCATTCAGTATCCGCACAGTTCTAATGAATTTGTGTCTTTGCTGGTCGGCTAAAACTGGTGTGTCTATGTGTAGAATTCCATAGAAAAACAATATTTCTGTGTTGGTCTTTACATCGCCAGCAGAGCCCAGGCTGATTCTTTCCTTTTACTTGTATTTTTTTGTAATGATGGACAATAAGTGGAAATATAGTTGTTGTTGTATTTTTTTTTTTTTTTTGGCTTTTAGGATTTGTTCAAAATTGCCTGCATTTATTTCTTGAAGATTCAAGAAATGAAAGCATGCAGAAAAGAAAACCCTAATTATTCTTGTTCTGGTAAAAAGAAAAAAAAAAGAAAATTAAATTAAATTAAAAAAAAACGATGATAGGGAAAGTGGTTAGTTGGTTGGTTTTTATGACATATCAACCATTGTCGGTTATTTAATGTCAAATCAGTTTATATATATATATATATATATATATATACATTTTCGTAATAACATTTTCAAACGACCCTGTGCTCATTTTTTAAATATAATGAAATGGTTTCAAGTATTGCTATAAGAAAGTCATAATTTAACATCAGTCATTTCTTTGTACACAGGTTGTTGTAGTTTCATTCTACATGAGTTAGGACTAATTTTTTTCCACATGAGTATTGCCATTGTTTATGCGCTGTTATACGGTTTTAATTACTACTATCTAACACTGAAAATTCAGTTCAAAATTAATCATTTTTTGCACATAATGAAGCGGTTACATGTATAATTATTTAACACAAATTATTCCATTCAATACTATTCACTAATTTGCACACTGTCAATTTTTTCCAAGTATTGCAATCTAATCATATTTACCAACCCCTCCGCTCGGGCAGGATATGACACAAGGTCAAATTTTAAGCTAAGTTTAACAGGTTTGACTTCAGTGTTTTCCTTCTTCTAGACTGGTTGACTCACCAAGGCTGAAGAACCTAGTCTGTCCTACTATTTACCCATAGCTGGAGGGAGAATAATTGGATTCATACCTTTCCCAAGGGTATTAGTGCTATGTGAAATGCAATCAGTCTCGTCCAGGATTTGAACTCTAGTCGCCGTGTTCATTTCGTAAGACGGTAACCATTACACCGCGGGCACCTCCTAAAGTATTGCAATCTAATACCAATTTTTCAGTTTAGGTACTTAGTTGAAGAGTTTGAGGCATTGTTTTTAACACTAATAATTTAATTCAACACCACTTTACACCAGCAGAACAACAGGAAGCTATGGAAATCTCACACAACACAGCAGTCGGCCCTGATGAAATCCATTATCAATTTCTAAAACATCTGCCAACAATTCACTCGACTACCTTCAGACAATATTTAATGATATTTGAATAAACAATGAATTCCTAGAATCACGGAAATAGCTTAACTCATCCTTATACCTAAGCCAGAGAGAGATAGCTCAAATTGAGCTAACTACCGCCCAATAGAACTCACTGCCTCTGCAAAACTATGGAGAGTATGGCCAACAAAAGATTGGTCTTGTTTCTCGAGTCCAACAAAGTTATCACCAATTCTCAAAAGGAATTCTGAAAGCGACTATTGATGATATGGTCAAATTGCAAACCTCCATAAGACAGGCCAATATCTAAAAACAATAGCAGTCTTCTACGATCTGGAGAGGGTTTACGACACCACCTGGAGGCTCGGAATTATGTAAGACCAGCATTGCATGGGGATGCAAGGCAGGATTTTCAAACTTCATCAAGAGTTTTCTCTCGGATAGGAAATTCCGAGTCCGAGTCAGATCAACCTTTTCTAATCTCCACTGGCAGGAAGAGGACGTCCCCCAAGGGAGTATTTTGTCAGTGACACAGTTCAATATAGAAATAAACAGCATTACAAAATGTTTCACTAGTGGAATTGAGGATTACCATTACGTTGACGACTACATCACGTCCAGATCAAAATATATGCAAAATGCCGAGTATCAACTGCAACAATGCAACCGGAAAATTATTCATTCGGCTAACACAAACGGTTTCAGAATCTCCAAAAGCAAAACACGATGCGTACATTTCTGTCAACTAAGAAAAAGACATGATGAAACTCTCATCAAACTAGAAGATGCAGAAATTCCTGTCGTTGAAGAATATAAATTCCTTGGGGTTATATTTGATAGTAAATTAACATTCATGCCACATATAAAATATTTGAAAAACAAATCCTCTCAAGCCCAACAAATTCTGCCAGTGATCATACCCACAGAATAGGGAGCTGACCGACAAACGCTCCTTAAACTATACAGGTCTCTGATCTGCTTAAAACTAGACTATGCTATTTTTATCTACACATCAGACAGGAGGTCATACCACAAACAGTTCAACCCTATACACCATGAAGGCCTAAGACAGGTTTTAAGAGCTTTCTGAACATTTCAGTTGACAGCCTATACGCTGATGCCCTGAAAACACTCCTACAAGCCAAATGTAAAAAACTTGCTCAGCCATACAATACTAAACTAAAATCTGCCCATTCAACCCAATTCCTGATTTCATCCTCAACCCCAAATACGAGCAACAGTTTGAAAAAAAGGAAAACTCCACAAAACCTTTTGACCATCTGATGAAGTCTACTCTCAAAGAGTATAATTCTCTCTGAATGATATACATAAAAGCATCCTACTGCAAACACCACCTTGCATTATTAAAAAAACCGAAATGATCTTCGAACTGAATCATCTCTGCAAAACAAACACGCATCCCATTACTTTTCAGAAGAAATTTCACAGTATCCTCCAACACCATCCCAAACATCTATATGTCTTTAGGGATGGCTTCAAGGACAATAACAAAACGGTTTATGCAGTTGTTCTAAATAAAAGAATTATCAAGAAAGCCCTTCTAATATAAAACTTCATCTTCATATCAGACGCCGGTACAATAGATTAGCTCTTATGGTCATCTTGAAGAGCAAACATAAGAAATGTATCATATTCTCAAACTCGCTCTCGGTTTTACAATCATTAAGTAATAAAAAACGTGAGAATTCTCTAATTATTAAACTGATGCGTAGACTAGACTCATTGACCAATCATAAAGACATAATTATATGAAGCATCCCTAGCCACATTTGAGTGAGGGGAAATGAAAACCCGATTCGGCAACAAAATTGGCCTTAGATCTGACCCCGACAATTTCAAGATTCTATATAAAGATCTGAAACTCAAAATCAGTAAACTCCCTCACGCAAAATGGCAACAACGCTGGAATAATAATATCCACAATAAACTCTTTCAGATCCAAACCACTTTGGGAGAATCGAGATGAGCCTTCCAAAAATCAAGAACAGAACAAGCCATAATATCTCGATTGTGCAATGGTCATACAAGGCTCACTCCCTCTTTCATAATGAAACAAGAAAAGCAACCACAGTATTTGGCATGTCAATCGCTTTGCACTGTTAAACACATTCTCATGGAATGTAAACCTTTTGCTCTCACCTGAAAGCTATTTTTAAAAGTGATTAGTTTAACGGAACTGTTTGGGAATGTCGAAATAGAAGACGTTCTGTCCTCCTTGAGATAGACGGGAATATACCCAAATATGATGAATTGAAATCATTCAATACTTTGCAAACAAATGAGATCCCGCTAATCTAAATCGTTATCTACAAAGTATTCATTAGAAATCTTTGGTTTAGTACACACACATATGAGAATTTGCTATTAAATAACCTATGAAGGTTGGTTTGCCATAAAACTCAAAAAAGTCCACCAATCAACATCACCAATTCGTTTGCACACAGATAAATGTTTCAAAGTATTGCTATGTATCACTAATATGTCAGTAAAACATCAGTCATTTGATTACACACAGTTAAATGATCAAACAGTTCCAGTGAGCATAAGTCGTTTGTTTGCACACAGTTTAAATATCAAACAGTTCTGTTTGACACTGATATAGTACCATATTAAGTGCTACCACTCCGAGCCAGAGTAATCCTGGGAGTAATAACAATGAGGACGTACTCAGCATTCCCCAAAGCTCCAGTGTTACTGGAGACTTACAATCAGTTTGTTTAGTGTTACTCGTTGGTGGAGTGTCACCCCTCTGCCGAAATACAGTCGGTGTATTTTACAGCCCCAGCCAAATGAAGGAAGGTGGACAGCGTGTATGTCTTTCATAAAAATAGAGGATATCAATATGATGGGTAGCGTAGTTTCTATTAGATATCATTGTGCTGTTGGAGGAAGAATACATTAAATGATGTAAAGAATTTTCTCTAACCAATTAGATTCGTGAAACTTGGATTAGTGTCAAAATCCCACATGTCTGTCTACAAGAAATCATCTGTTAGGTCAGATTTAGTATTAAGTTTACATCCTTTATTAACAGTCTGATCAAATTTTTTATCCATTCAAAAAAGTCCTTCAGAGGATCTTTAAATGTATCATTGCGATTCCTTCAATCTTACTGATTGCGCTCCTTGGAAACCTATTCTCCTTGGAAATGTGATGAAACTATTAAAAGATTCTAAAACTCTGTTAATAAATGATACCTGTTTAAAATATGAGTCTGTTTGCCGTGGAATGCGACCCTAAATGCTTGAGGACGGGATCCTGGGGGCTAAGCAGTCCTTGACATAGCAGCAAAAGATGTCACGTGACTTGCGACACTCTACTTTGACCCTAACTGGGCTAGACGAGCGATCAGACGGACCCGATACTATCACTCAGCTGGTCATGTCAGCGCTCTTTCAGATTTTTCTTAAAATATTTATCAGAGGGCGGTGGCCGTAGTGTTATTTATGTTGAGGAAAGACTCATACCCCTTCCTGTCACGGGATGAGTAATTACCTTGGGAACCCAATGTAACCGACTATCAATAGCATGAGTATACTGATTATTTACCCCTGAGATCCCAAGCCGAATAGGTTTCCCTTAGGCATATCTCTGTGTTGGGCGTGGAGCATCGTCAATGAAACTCAAAACTTATTTTATAGCGTAAGAAAGAAAAAGCAAAAGGATCCAATTAGGAATCCGATGCAGACCTAGAAGGACAATGCCCTAAAATAATTGTACGACAGAGTAACTCCCACTAACCAAATTATCACCTTTTATTATTTAAAAAAAATCCTGTATAATTACCTTCATTTTAGTCAAAAACCTAAAAAAAAAAAAAAGAATCAAACCATCCCCATCGAGCTGGCAACAAAAACCAAGCCGAGCCATTATTAAAACTGAAGATATTCCACAATATAGATATTAATATCCACCTTCATAAGAGACTAAACACATCTAGAGGTGTGGTAAATAACAAGGATCTATCCCGATGCTGAATTACATAAATAAAAAAAAATGAATTAAAAAGAAAATGTTAGAGACGTCAAAAGAACCACAATCAGCAAGTTGAACCAAACCATCGACACCAACACATACATATTAACTTTTAACAACCCCAAACTCCCAGCAGAAATAAAAATCTGATACTCGCTTGCAAAAGTGGAAAAGCACATCCAACATTTGCCAGATATATGGACATTTAAAAGAAGCTTGCTCAAAGACAACAGTATGTATATGTGGTGCACATGAACTACACCACTGAGACGATACGTGCATGATAATCTAAACTGCAGCAATGCAATGAACGCCACAGAGCTGATTAAAAACTGGGAAAAGAGAGAAAAATCTTAAAAAATATAAGTCACACAAGATATTAGTTTCCTTGAAGCAAGAAGGCTTGTAGAAATGCCCTTCATTAAAGCAATTTTCCCCAAAAAATCCCTCTTCCAAATGAAAATCAAATAAACACTCAAATAAAAACAACAAAAATAGAATAAGAATTGATAAACCTACCAAATGAACTACAAAACCTAATTATAACCCTAAAAACCACAATACCTAACCTAAGAAAAAATATCAATAAAGCAAACAACACACCAATAACCACTAGCAAAATAATGAAACACAAGCAACAAAAAATGGATAAGGATCACCTTCAAGAACAAAGGAAAAAGAAGAAAATCAAAAACCAACTCCAAGCCTTCAATATAAACTGAATTAAAAAGATATATATTGCATTGGAAATTGAACTGGTCTCTACACCCATAATCAAAAAGCCAGGGCTACTTAAACAGCAAACATAGGTTCTTATTCACCAGGCTGGAAGAATACATACAGACACAAAAGTGAACAGTGAAAGACCAGGAGGCACATTCAAACTGCCCCCAGCCAAATTCGATGCAGTCCCCTGAGCATCAAAAACAAAGTCACCTAAGGGAATAAATAAACAATGCAATACTCAGTAAGCAACAGAATCCCAACAAAGATCCTACAGTGTAGAAAGCATGGATAATGACGCAGACCACATAGTTGCCAGCCTCGAACTGGAAAGTATAACAAATAACTACAATACCTGAAACCATCTAACTGTGGGCAAACAGATAATCTCAATCTCTTTTTTAAATGTTATTTACAAACCATCCACTTGGTCATTTTATTTTTACTTTTTAACTAATCTCTTACATATCATATCTATTAATTAAAATGTGCGCAAACAAATGACTGATATTGAATTGTTGCTGTTTCATAGCAGTTTTGGAAATTGTTTAACTGTGAAAAGTAAAAATAAATAAAATGATTTATATTGGATGGAAGTACGTGAAATGACTTAATTGTGCAGAAAAATTAACTCAGGCTTATCTAAAACTGTTATTAGCGAAATGTTTACAAATCATATATATATCTATATAAAAATCAAAACTAACCTGACCTTTCTAGGCATTAGATGACCCTCAGAGGTTGATATGGCGTTAAACAATAACTCAAACTTTGACAAAACGTACGGAGAAAAAGCTTGATGGGGACTATATAAGAATGCTATGTAGTGTTTTGAACATATCCGGGTAGCAGCACCCCACAAAACCACATCTGTACGGCCATTTGCTTTCCTTCTGAAAAGTCATAAAGCTAAAAACAAGAGATGCTATGCTGAGCGGGAAAAATTAAAACCTATACACCGAAGAAAAGTATTTATTGTATGCAAGAAAAATAAATAAAAATATACATAAAACGATATAGAATAAAAGTTGATGAATAGAAATATATAAAACTTAGGAGCATACTCATTGGAGCTGGAGAAACCACATGCCCTCTTGGGGTGGTATCTGATTTAATATTTCTTTAATCGGCTCAAGAAAAGACAACTTTAATTACAAAATTTCGAGAATTTACTCGGAAAACCCCCGAAAGTTACGCACGAACCAATCACGATAATTATATTTACCCAACCCCTCCGCTCGGGCAGAGTATGACACAAGATCAATTTTTTAAGCGGAGTTTTACAGGTCTGAATTCAGAATTTTCCTTCTCCTAGACTAGTTGCCTCACCAAGGCTGAAGAACCTAGTCTGCCCTACTATTTACCCATAGCTGGAGGGAGAATAATTGGATTCATACTTTTCCCAAAGGTATTAGTGCAATGTGAAATGCATTCAGTCCAGGATTTGAACTCGTGTCACCGTGTCTAATTCCTGCGACGATAACCGTTACACCATGGACACTTCCTAAATCACGATAATTATTAGTAATCAATTAAACATCAACCTAGATGAGTTTACGCAAGAAGAACTCTACTCAATACTAAGAAATTTTTAAAATAGAAAAGCAGCAGGGATTGAATAAATAACCCCAGAAGTATAGAAGACCATGGAATTCTACGACATACTACTCCGACACTGTAAGGACGTATATAACCAAAACACAATAGACAGATGGACAAAGGGATGTATCCCCCCTTCCCTAAAAAGATGATCTCGGAATAGCCAAGAACAACAGAGGTATAATCCTTACATCAATAGGTGCGATGATCTGCAATGCTCTATTACGCAAACTCATAGAACCCAAAATTAAGAAAATACTTAGAAAGAACCAAAATGGCTTTCGGAGAAATCGATCCACGACATCACAAATTTAGACAATCCGTTTAATTCTAGAAGATGTACTGGCAAAAAACCTAGAGGATACACTATTATTTGTCGACTTCTCCAAGTCATTTGACTCCGTAAAGAGAAAGAAGATGGAGCAAATACTACTCGCCGACGGCCTACCCAAAGAAACCGTCGCAGCTCTAATGAAATTAAAAGTCCGCTCCCCAGATGGAGACATAGACTATTTCAACATTGTAGCAGGTATGATGTAAGGAGACACATGAGCCCCATAAGATAACTGTTTCAAGCTGACAAAGGAAAGAAGCAGAAGATACCCCGCACAAACAATTATGGACGCGGACTACGCCGATGACATAGCACTTCTGGCAAATACACCCGCCAAAGCCGAAACCCTGCTACATAATCTAGAACGAGCTGCTGCCGACATAGGCCTCCATTTCAACGCAGACAAGACAGAGTGCATGTGCTTTAAATCAAAGAGGCACCATCTCCACCCTCAATGATAGTTCTCTGAAACTAGTGGACAAGTTCACCTACCTAGGAAGCTGTGTCTCATCAACCGAGACAGACATCAACATGCGACTAGCAAAGGCATGAACAGCTATCGATAGACTATCGGTCGTATGATCTTTAGACCTGACCGATCAAATAAAAGGCATTTTTCCAAGCAGCGGTCGTCTTGGTACTGATATATGGATGCATTAAATGGATGCTAACTAAACGTATAGAGAAAAAGCTTGAAGGCAATTACATCAGCATGCTGCGAGCAATATTGGATAAGTTCTAGAGGCAGCACCCCACAAAGCAGCAGCTGTACGCCCACCTACTACCCATCATGAAAACTATCCAAGTTAGACGAACCAGACATGGAGGACACTGCTGGAGAAGTAAGGACGAAGTCATATAGTGACATACTCCTGTGGACCCCTTCACATGGACGACGAAAGGCAGGACGATCAGCTCGAACCTATATACAACAGCTCTATGCCTATAAAGGATGTAGCCTTGAAGTCCTACCGGGAGCGATGGATGATAGAGGCGGGTGACGAGTGATGCTCAGGGAGATCTGTGTTGTCGATATGACATGATGATGATGACATTTTCGCTTGGAGATTGGTCTAACAGAGAAGTTTTAAAGCACATTAGTAAAGTGAACTGTATTTTTCCTGGACCACACGTCGAACTTTTTTCTTTGCAATAAATTCATTGTTGTCTCTTTACCTTGTCTTTTAATCCGACAATTTTCTTCAAGACTCTGCATCAGAACACAGATATATTTGTTTTTAACAGCAATTTTTTTTCTAAAGAATTGAATGAAGATTATAATGACAAAAAAATATGATTTTGAAGGGTGAATTTTTAGAAAGTTTGAAACGTCGACTATTTTGAAATATAACATTCATTTTAATAGAAATAGATAATAAATCTACTACACTTCGCGGCAAATTGTATCATTCTGTCTATTCCAAAACTTGTTTTATGAAATTTGATGTCTATCGACCATCATTCTTAGACAAAAAGCAATTTTTTTTTTAAATGAGGTCAGTAGATACGAACAAACTTTTAGAAAGCTTGATAAGTTTTAATTCACTAAGATAGATAAATAGATAGATATAAAACATAGATTGGCCTAAGTGCATAGCTTAAATAATGACGAGGTCAGATTTCATGGATAAGACTTGGTCGATCGATTGTCTGTTGAGGCCCATGTGATTGTTTATGCATTCTTACGAAACATGTATACATAAGTTAATCAGGAAAAGCACTCTATTCGATAACCAGTATGTAAGTGATATCGCTTCCTATCTCTTATACAGTTGCTTTTTCTCTCATTTTTAAATTGTATGCTATGATATCTCTTGTCTTTCGTCTTGATATTCGATTTTTTTTATCCATAAACAAAACATTGTAGACAAAATGTCATATTTAAATAAAATCTGAGAAACCTCATAGAGGCAACAGCATGAATACGCCCGTCAATATATATATATATATATATATATATATATATGCACGCCTCAAGAGATGAGGACGATTACGTTTCGCACTAATTCTTTTGGAAAAGGCATGAGCCCGCCTTTTTCTCTGACTTCAGTAATCAATACATAGAATAGTAGTCTTGGCTTTTTAACCTTGGTCTAATAGAAGGGAAAGACTCTTCAAACAAAACATGTGTTGTTCGGGAAAACCTACACTATAGTCTTTCACCATTTTCCCATTATAATGTCATCTAAAAGGTGTGAAAAGCCTTGCGCTCACCTTGACTCTATAAAAAAAACTCCATGTAGTCTGTTTGATTAATTGTCACCTCCAAATCGATAGACGAATATATATATATATATATGATGAAAAATGGGAAAGTGGATAAATCAAACACTTACAACATGTTCACTGATAATATTTCGTTCGTTATTCACAGAACTTGTCCTGACCAAACATATTTGGAGTTTCTCTACATTTTAGCAATTGAGGAAATAAATAAAATAAAGGAAAAAAATTAAGGTATTAGGAGAGGGAAAGGGTCTAAAGACAAAGCGAAAATAAGGAAATAATAGAGAGGGAAATATATAAGGATAAGTGTTGGGGATATAGGTTATTGGTTTTGACTGTGACTGGTTAGATGGTATCAAAAGTGTTTGATTTCATAGGAGATTTGACCAGATAGAGATGGAGTCATTTTAGTGAGAAGGACGGAAATATGACAGGGGGAGAAATTTTTTTAGAAAGAGAAAGACGGAAATAAAATGGAGGGATGGAGGGAACAGGAAAGATCGAAATATCACCAGTAAACCTGTTTGATTTATCCACTTTTTCACTATTTTATCATTTTTTCAGATTCACAAAAATTCCTATATATATATTTATTTATTTATTGTGTGTGTGTGTTTTACTGCGTTCTATACCTTAGTAGTTCGAAATATCCTATAGTAGCATTCAATAATTCTTCATTTGACACTACTCCATTATTTCCTTCGTTAGGGTCATTAGATTCCTTAGCAGCTTGCGAGATCTTACGGCTCCTAGTCCAGCATTTTGGAGGTGTGCCTGTAGCTTATAAAGAAAGGGCGGTGGAAGGCTCTTTTATACTCGGTTGTTTTTGGAGCTTATTATAGCAATTACTTGGATCAATATATGCATATATATTCATTCAATGGGTTTATCTAAACCGATGCCATAAATATTTAGCTGTAGGACTATTATAAAATTAGGTGAGATTATAATTTAGGTTTTTTGGTGTTTATCCTGTTCTGCTGGCCAATGTTGAAAAATTTTTTTCTTTATTTAGCAAACATATATATATATATATATATATATATATATATATATTACCATCACCTGAAAAACATAACAAGATAGCTATACAACATATATGTTGTATAGCTATCTTGTTGTTATGTTTTTCAGGTGATGGTCAATCCTTTTCACAGGTCTATCATCTTTACAGCTGCTCTCATTTCTTCGTTGGTTATATTCTTTCACTTTATAGAATAATTACGAAAACGTTTAACTTTTTGTGCACTTACTCTATTTTTTTTTTCTTTAAACGTCAAAACATTATACATTACCGGCTTGAAAGAAATCGGGAGCTAGCTTTTGAACATCGATGGAAATTATCAAAAGACAATTTCTGCTTCGATTCCTTCGAAGGGTACGGAAGCACTTGGGGAAATTTCAGTAGATTCATCTACCAATTCTAACCTAAAATCTAAGTATTTGTCAGGAAATTTTAAAGGATCCTGATGAAATGATAAAATCATATGCTTCATTATTTAACCAAAACGTCTTAAATGAAAGACTGCTGTCAAACTAAACACAGAAACGCACACACACACACACACACACACACACACACACACACATATATGTATGTGTGTGTGTGTGTGTGTGTGTGTGTGTGTGTATAAATGCATGCATTTTTTCTTTTCCTAAAATAGGTAAAGACCTAAATGGCTTCATTTTGACTCAACTATGAAGCATATTATATTCAAACATCTGTGAATATATATATATATATAGTTTGAATATATGTGTATCTCTATATAAATTATATTTGTACAATATGTACAGGCACCCCTATATATATATATATATATATGAGAGTTCAAACATTTCAGTATAAATTATGTTTGTATTATTGTGCTAACTTTTCAAGCACCTTTCTCTATCTTCATTATTTTAGCCCATTTGACTTTTGAATTGTTTGCGTTTCTGTAATTTAAGATGTTTAAAAAAGAGAAGAAAAGGAAAACCTTTTTCTGAAAGAAATAGATTTGAAATTTTAAAAAGGCTCTTAGGAATCGTTGTTACGTACGTTGTCAGTTTTATGGAAATTTTGACGGGAAGATGTTTAGTAATACGATCGTTTGTCGAAATAGGAGTTTCGATTTCTCCGACCTTGAACTGCTCACGAGACAAGAATCTTCACCAGGAAATATTAACATTTTCCTGTTTCTTATAATAGTCTTTCTGCGTTTACACTTTCCTCTTTATATTTTATATGATGTTTCATTTTCTGTTCATGATGTTTAACCAGATTTTTTGATGCGGTGAATAAACTTTGAGTGCCAGTTTCAAATTGGCTTTTATTTTAAACAAATTACCTTGTTTGACAGCTTATTTGACTCATTATTTTTTTAATATGTCATAAGGGTTTTGGTTACTAGGTTTTAGTATTACAGTGGCGTTTAAATTAAAGCACACACACACACATCTCTGCAAATATAAGTAAGGTCTGAATACATATAAATCATTAATAATGATCTGATCGTGGGGAAGGCTACACATATCAAGCAAAAATGAAATGCCAGCTCTAATTGAAGTGTCGTTTATTAAATGCGTCTTAATTTTTGAGTCTTCGACTGAAATCGACGAGAAATCAATCTTTATCTATACTGTATATTCATTTCGATGGATTTTAATCAGCGATATACGAATCTCTACATGCTGTCATATGGAGACAAGGTTGGCGCCAGGTAAAAAAGATATGAAAGTTCAACTATCGAAGTTTTATTCTTCATGTGCTTTTTTGGAGTATTGCGCTTTAACCTGACCGTCGTCGTGAATAATACATTTTCAAACGACTTTCTTCTTTCATTACTTTCTTCTTCCTTTCAATAATTTTTTTGTCTTTTTGGTGCTTTCTTTGCGGTGCCAACCATTATAAAAATGAACGAATTGACTCTCAATCACTGTCTGATGTTCAAAGTCTACCCTGCGTGGGATCATAGAATGAAAAATTGTGATTCAATACTTTAATATTCTACATTGCATTTTTTTAATACTGTGTATTACATTTGTTCCAGGTATAATTTCACACACTAGCTATTTGAATGTATATATATATATATACGCATCTTTCTCTCTCTCTGGCTCTCTCTCTCTACCCACATTAACACAAAATGTTCATGAACATGTAATCTTACTATTTCGATTTTAGAAGAGACAAGTTGATTAGTCACAATTATTTTTTTCCACTTGTTTCGCGGTGGATTTCGAAGAGGAAATAGAATGACAAACAGATAAAGAAAGATGATAGCCAGCCGGCGATCTAACTTGATAGATAGATAGATACTTGCTCACCTGGATAGGTTATTCCAGAAAAAAAAAATTGTTCTTCGATCTTCATTATTCTAAAATACAGAGGTAACCATATTTCTGCTCTGATTTTTGTTAACACAGACTGATATTCTCCCCCGCCATCAAGTTATATTTCAATGTCTCCCAACTGGTTTGAATCATTTTTTCGTATAATAAATGTCTAAATTTGGCAAAAAACAATGTTTAAACTCGAAGAAAAAGATTGACTTACTTCTGTTATGTCGAGACGAAAAAAATTACATGGCAGAGTTTTTTGATGAAAAAAGTTTCAATTGCAGCCCTTTACATACTAACGCATAAATATATTTTCTCACTGCATAGTGACACACTCACTCAAAAATTTCTTACTCTCACAAAACAGATCCCTTTACATTGAGACTAACAAACACTGCGTATATTTCATTCATGAATCTTCACTTTCTATCTGAAAAATATTTACACTCTGACAAATATTATCTTTTCTGACAAGAAAAGATTTTGTAGCCCGCTTTTCAACCAGCTTTTCCTTGATTTTAAAGAAATAAAAGTTTAATTTGTAGATTGGTGTTTTATTCAATAATTTACGCTTTTGTCCGCTATATATATATATATATAATGTGATTGCTTCATCAACTGTTTTTTCCTAAAAGTCTCCTGCTTCAAATGATTATAGCAATAAAAATGTCTTTTCCCCCAGAGACAAATATAACACAAAAATATCTATTTACGATGAATATTTTTACCTAATTTTGTGATCATGGACAGAATGTGAAACGTGTTGAATAGATAGATAGATAGCTTTTTTTTTAATGTTCTTTTCTTTGGTTTGAACTGATTTATCAAAATAACACGTTTCCTGTTGTATAACTTAGTTTTTTTTTTCTGTACGTTTTTGCAGCTTCTGTGCATTTTTACTGTCCCTCAACCACATTCTTGAAGTGACAAAAGGTTAATTTTTTTCAGATTGGAATGAAAAAACATTCATACATTTGCCAAGGGCATTAAAGCGATAGGCAAGACTTTGAACCCAGGTCGCAAGGTTTTATTTACGACGACAATAGCCGTTACACCACGATCGTGAATGAAGCTGATGATTTAGTTAAAGGGATTCCTTTACATGTACTTTCTTATAGTGCAAAGTACAACGAGTTGAAAAGACCTTTATTTAAACAAGAACTGATTCGACTATTCCTTTATTATACATATCTCTTATAACCCTTTAACATGATCGTGCTTTCTCTGTAATTCGATCTAGTCCTATAAAGTATACTAAATGGAATTAACATTGAGACATCTTAATTACACGCTTCAATTTACATAAGATTAACCATACAGGTAATATAACTGGATTACAGGGATTACACCTTCAGATCAATACGTGCTCCGATCCTAAAAGATGTGACACATGAAAGGTAGTTAGATCTTAAGGAATGGAGCCTTTGTAGCAGAGTGGCTAACTTGCTACTTAGTGAGCAAGTTCGAACTCTAGTCACGCTATTATGTACAATTTCGGTCTAATATCCCAGAAAAAGGCAAGAATGCTACGTGCAATCTTGAACAAATCCTTGCGGCAACACCCCACAAGACACCAACTGTACGGCCACCTGCCTCCTATCACGAAAACTATTCAAGTTAGACGAACCAGACATGTAGGACACTGCTGGAGAAGCAGGGACGAACTCATAAGAGATGTACTCTTATGGACCCCCACACATGGACGTGCAAAAGCAGGACGACCAGCACGAACATACATTCAGCAGCTATGTGAGGATACGGGATGTTGTCTTGAAGACCTGCCTAGGGCGATGAACGATAGCGAGGAGTGGCGAGAGAGAGTCAGGGATATCCGTGCTATCAGCGCGACATGATGATGATGATGATGATGGGATAAATATCACCACTTGCGTTTTTTTTTTCCTGAGAATAGTTTTAGCAGTAAATAATCCTCAAAGTTGACATGCCATTTAAAAAAACAACCCAAAGCAAAGTAAATAACATATTATGATGGATTATTTACCCAACACCGTTCGCTATGGGTTTGATTTGGTTTGGTTTCATGGCAATCAGCAATTGTAGGTCATTTAATGACAAATTCTTTTCATGCATATGTTAAATATATTTCTAAACACATTTTGAAAATAACATTTTTAAATAAGCCTGAGTTTGTTTTGTTTTTTTGCACCCCTAAGTGTAGTAGCTATCGAAAAAGGAGCCTTCTGGTCGCCCTCGACTAAAGGTCGCCAACTTTACTTAACTTCTTATTCTATTCTTTGCACAGTGTTAAATGGTTTGGTTTGGTTTGGTTTCTTTGCTTAATGGCATAATAACCTTTTGTAGGTTATTTAATGCTAATGCTATTCTCCTAGAAGAACAGTAGTGGTGCTATTTAACCCATAGCTAGGAGGATAAGGGGGTTCATACCTTTCCCAAGGGTATTTGCCCGAAAGTGAACGTAATAGCGCGACTGGAGTACGAAATCGCTTACTACGATTCTGCAGTCCATCGCTTTAACCATTACACCACGAGGACACCCCCTATGTTAAATGGTGTAGGGGGACATGTTATTTGGTACATATGTTTAGTCCCCCAAAATTTAATGTTGAAGTTTTATATAGTGTTTATTTAAGTGGTATGTTTAGAAAAAGGTACGTGAAAAGGTAAAATAGACACATGGAGACAAATGTAGTAAATGAGTAAAGATATAAAACGGCGCGGACAAAAGGAACATTCAAAACAAGGCGACAAACAAAACAAATTTATATTCATAACAAACATGCATTGATACTTTACAAATATTGCTAATTCTACATTGTTAGTGAAATAGTCCTGTGTATATATATATATATATGTGTGTGTGTGTGTGTCTAACACAACTGAAAGCGTCCTATTAAGGTTGATTACATATTTTAAAATGTCTATTTCTTCTTGTGGTTTGAAACTGTCGGTGTTTCTGAGGCTGGAAAAAGTCTCATAATCAAAGTATATTGAAGAGATGAATGTCTGCGAGGCTTATCCATTCTTTGGCTTTTTACTTCTGTTGGTGAATAAGAGTGCCACACTGGAGAGAGCGTGTCAGCGCTGCAATAGAAATTGAGAAAAAGAGAAAGTGTGTTTGAAGACGACGTATTTATAGAAAATACGTGTCTTGGAATCTGCTCCAAAAAACACGTGACGAAATTTAAACGCTGACGTAGTTTTACGCAGGTCACGTGGTTCTCCAGGCCAATGGTTTCCCGAGACTGAATATGAGTGCGTCCGCCATCTTTGTTGTTGGAACAAGTGGCATACGGCCCAATTTAAATTATAGGAGTGTAAAGTCCTATGATGGTTCCAAATATTTTTTATGTATCACTAAGAAATCAATTATACATCAGTCATTTGTTTACACAGAGTTAAATGATCAATGGTTTTTTTTTAAAGAATTTATGTAGCATAAATCAGCAAGGTGATGTGGTTCGATGTATTGCTATGTATCACTAACATTTCAATAAAACATCAGTCATTTGTTTACATACAGTTAAATGATCAAATAGTCCTATTTCTAACAATTTATTTTAGCATTCGTTATTTTTTCGCCGTCAGTTTAAATGTCAAACAGTTCTATTCCACCTGTAGAGAGTGTTATGTTTTGACCTTTTGACCCCGCCAAAAATTCCATTCAAGGTGATGCACTGGAAGGAAGTGACACATTCTAATGGCAGTTATGAGAGGAGATCGCGTGGGCGGAAATTGGCTGATGAAATGGGACGAGGTTAAAAAAATCCCATTATACTCTCATAGACTGACGCACCGGAAGAGAGTGACCTCTGAACTGGATGACAGTTATTTCCGCTCGATGACGATCACACAGGCCATTCCAAAGTTAGCGGAAGTGACACATCCCGGTCGCTAGATATCTGAAGAAGTTGCGGAGGCGTGTCCATATCACCGCGTGGGAGTTTGAAGGTAATATAAGGCCGACAAATTGAACAGAGGAGTTTAGTTCAACGAGCCAGTAGACAGAGGCGAGTAGAGTTGAGACAAGTAGTATAGTTGGAGTGGGGATGGACGATATGGAGTAAGGAAAGCCAGTGCTCGGTTGAGCAGCCATGGAGAAGGAGAAAGACACAACGCTAACGGCCATAACTTCGGGGTCAAAATATTTCAGTTATGTTCGGTCTCCAGCTCCCTCTCACACGCAAACTTTGAGTAACCCTTTTCGAAACCTTACAAATAAAGTGAGAGGTAAAATATTTTATAAAAAAAGTCTTCCTGCGTCTTTCTGTGTGCGTCGTTTATTCCTGCTACTTTATAATCGTGCGTCTGTTTAATTATTGTTGTGTTGTTATGATACGGCATATGAGAATATAACAAGAGGACCTTATCAGTTACTATCATTCCAGGCCAGGGTGGACTTAGAGCGATGGCAATGAATACTCCGTATTTCCTAAAGCCCCAGCATAACTGGAGCTTTACCATCAGATTTTTAGTGTTATATACACGACATTCGTTGGAAGGGACTTAGCCATCTGCAGAGATGAAGTAAGTGTTTTTTTTTTTTTCTGCCCCAACCGACTGGGTGGAGAAGCAAAGACAAAATCATAAGCGGCTTTCTTATATGGAACTCCTCTATATGTACACAGCAGAGTTGCATGCCAAGGTTTAACTTACATTCATGTTCTATGCTCATACCGGATGCTGTTTAGCAGCATTACGAGTTGGTATGGCTGATAGGAATAGATGAAGAGTAAGAGAGGGTCAAGTGAATTACCCCAAGATAATGATAATGCATTTTTAGATTTCTTTTAGGAAAGATATTTTATTTGCAACTAAATGAATCAGGTGCGCTTGGTGTAACGGTTATCATCACAGATAAATGGAATCAGATTCCCGAGTTCAAATACTGGAGGAGATCTTTTGCTTTTTACTTCATGCTAATGCTCTTGGAAAAGGCATGAACCATTCTTCCCAACCCAAGTTAATACTAAGACAAGCTGGGTTCTTTAAATTTAGTTAGGCTACCAGCTTAGTAAAAAGACATCTCTGATTTCAAACCAGCTGTTCTCCTTATGTCACACTGTGCACGTGGCGTTTGGGGGAGGAGGGTAAATATGTACACGATCCAGAATTTTCTGACGGATAACATATTTGTCAGAATCGTCCTAATTAATAAAGAGCTGTTTATATAAACTATGAAATTAAAAATTGTTCTTTTTTATGATGTTTTCTTTTATTGTAGTTGTTTATTTATTGAATGTTACATTGTTTGATTTAGCCAGCCCTCTTTTCCGTAATAGGTTCTTTTCACGAAGATTTATTGCCTCTAATGTCTTGTTGAACAATCATTTCGTAATTTTTCAGTATTACAAGACATTTGATTTGAACATTCTGTCTCATTAAATAGTCTTTAAAGTGGAGCTTATCAGATAAACACAATGACTTCCTGTGATTTGTCTATGTACGAATTTTGCCACATCACTGCTTATACAATTTACTTGATCGAATTGCTTTAATAAAAAAAAATAAAAACAACCCCCTACCGTGACTCGACACAAAGACTGCGACATTGTTGTAAGCGAGTTCGAACTCCAGTCGCAATGTTACACTCACTTTCGGGAGAATATTTTTGGGAAGGGCACAATTTAGGTTTAATAGAATTTTTAGAATTATATAGCAATACGTGAAACAAAATAACAGTGTGCAAACAAATGATCAATATTGATTCTGTGCAAAAATAATTAATAAATTGAAAAATAGAATTCCTAATCAATAATAGCAATACTTGAAACTATTTAACGGTGTGCAAACAAATGAGCGCTAACTTATTTAAAAATAAATTTACAAAAAGCTATTTACTTATGTAACATATGTATGTATAAGCAGTATTAAATTATCATAAAAGGTTTGATATGCCACAAAACGTAATAATCTTAACAAATCTTGACTAAAGACTTCAAAGGCTATTTGATGTTCAGTAGCAGAGTTGTCGTCATGGAATAGACAATCAAGTGTGTTTAACTTCTAAAGTGGAAGAATTATGGTATTTTAAAAATCATTTAAAATGTGGTAAAAGATGAGGTAAGTAAAACATCTCTTTGCCAATCTCTTTTTCTTCTGACATGTCCTTGTCGATTGTTTTTTGCTTTAATTTTTTTTCTTTTCAAATTTTGCTTCTGTGCTGTCAATTTGGAAAAAATGGAATGGGTTAGAAAGAATGCCACAACACTTATCAGGCCTAATTCGATTTTCAAAGAAACGAAATAATTTCCGTAAATATATTTTACGATTCTGGTAAAATTCATAGCTTGTATATATTTGTTTCTTGCGAGTTTTCACGATGTTAATTTGTACCTATCTTTTCCACACACAAATACACACAGATATGCATGCAAGGAGATAAATGTATATATATATATATATATATATATATATATATATATATATATATATTGTCATCCACAGAAAGACTATTTCTTTCTATCAGAACACTTCAGTGTGGCTAGACACGCAAGACGCTCGGAGCAGGGATCGAAACCCATCCAATTTTACGTTAAACAAAGTCTCAGACCACTCGGCCAACAAGCAGACTACTTTGGCTAAGGGGATTTTAAAGGTATTTATGTAGCAACAGCAGGAGCGTCCGTTTGTTTACATTTTTATACCCTCTCGGCTACCAGAGTTCTCAATTCTTTCAAATAGCTTTTCATTATGCGAGCGGCGGCCGACAATTCCTTCGCCAGAGTGCTCAACCCCCGTGGGGGAGCGTATATATATTATCATCCACAGACAGACTGTTTCGTTCTATCAGAACTCTTCAGTGTGGCTAGACACGCAGGACGCTCGGAGTGCTCAATTCTTTCGAAGAGCTTTGCATTATACGAGCGGCGGCCGACAATTCCTTCGCCAGAGTGCTCATAAATACTTATATATATATAGCCGAGTCGAATGCAAAAGCTGCATATCCACACAAGAGATAAGACTCCCCCAACGAGGGTCCTGGATGTGACACAAAACTATTTGAAGTCGAGGTTCCAGTAATGCTGAAGTTATGAGGAATGCGGCGAATCCTTTCAATTTTATTGCTCTCAGATCCACACTGACCTGGAGTGGTAGAACCTGAAATGGCCCTATCTATGGCTCAAGTAGAACTGTTTGACAATTAAAGTGAGCGCAAACAATCGACCTATAATAAAGCAAATTGTTTGGCATAGAGCAGTTTGATTACTCAGAAGTGTGTAAACAAATGACTGATGTTTAATTGAATTGCTTGTGATACATAGCAATACTTGGATCTTTTTAACTTTTTTGACTTATGTTTACAAATTTATGTATATATATATATATATATATATAAATAAACCGGATTAAATAACCTAAATTGTTGATATGGCATAAAACCAACATAAACCATACACACACACACGTCCATATAAAACGGTACACATAAAAAAATTTATAATTTATTCCAATTCAACAAAATGTATGAAAATTGGTTTTAGGAAAATATAATATTTTAATTTTGGCATATTCAAATAAGTGTATATTTTCCTACAGATATGCTCGTGTACACAAACGAACGCACGCACTTTATTTACAAAACATTATTGACAACACAAATAAGTAATATAATGCTTTAAAAGATAAATCGTCTTTACAAATAAACAAATTTACAAATTGTTATAAATCAAGTTATCTTAGCCTATTGAAGAATATTATTCGATTTGTTGATGTCTGGTTAGTTTCTTTGTTTAACGGCATATCAAGCTTCGGAGGTTATTTAAGACCAAAGCCATCAATGCAAAGGGACTGAAGAGATACTGGGATGAATAAGGGATTCCGACGTTATTTTTAATTGTCTTTTATTAATCTATAAATTATAAACGGCTGTGAGTTATCTTTTATTATCTTCAAACGCCTCTTCGGTCTATTTAGTTTATGGACGCTGTATGGTAAGTTTGCAAACGCATAATTAATTGTATTTCAACATTGAATTTCAAAAGTTTTCCGTGTTATTTTGTTTAACAAAAATAGTTGACAAATGTTTTGCATTTGGTTGTTCTAGTGGATACCATACCAACAGAGAAAAAAACCACCTTCATTTCATTTCCCCCAAAGAGAATTCGATCTCCTCGAGAAAGGGGTAAAAATTGTGAAACTCAATGACTGGTTTCCAATGAAAAGTTCAGTCCTTTGTATCAAATATTTTGATGAAAATTGTATTTTGAAAGGAAAGCGAATTGGAATTTACATTCATTTTTTTTTTTTGGAAAAAAATGAGAAAACCTTCTCTTTTGCCGACAACAACATAATTAAGAAAGCCTCTAAAACTCTGACAGATTATTCATCAACCAGATGACTTACAAGATTTTCTTCCGGCTGATATGATAGAGGATTTTAATCATTTGGATAAAAAAAAATTTGTCTTAGCGATTCTGAATTTAAAAATAAACGGAAGACAATAGAATAGTCTTTGACCCTGAAATACATTTCCCATATATGAACGAATTGTTCGAAATCTTCACGTTCAGCTTCTGTGTGATATAAACCCTATACCAATACCACTGGTTTATACATGGACACAATGCTAAACTTACAAGATTTAGTATGTGACAAAATTTTCCGAACTGTTTACAAAATGTGATGGAAGAACACCCATACTCAATTCTAAAAGTTACAAAAATGACAACATTATAAACAAAAAGGTGTTCCTTCATTTTTTGGCAGAGCTAATACATTTTCCTAAATTCTGCGCTATTTATCTAAACAAGCCTTCAAATTACTTCCGGAAAAGTTTCCATTACCATCTTTTTCTTTATTAGTGAAAATTCAAAGAGGTGGCGTAGAATTAATTACTGCTGCAAAATCGCTCTTGAGAAAAGACCATTTTTCTCCAGACTGCCTCTTAATGCTAGATGAAATGTATCTTCAAAAAGGAATACAATTAGATTGTGGGGAGTAGCAAAAATTGTTGTGAAATATATCCACAGCAACAAACAAAAGCTTGCTTCAGTTGAAGTTCGAAAACATTGTACAATATTTATAAAAAGGCAAATGTCAAAAGAAAATTGTCTTATGGAGAAATTGTTGGTAAGATCGACTTTTTTCACGAGAATTTCTTGTGTAATACTGCATTATTTTTTGATAACTTTTTTTTTTTGTTATTTACAAACTTATGTTATTTCATTTCTGAAGGAAAAAAGGAAAAAATAACCAGTTAGTGTCTATTAATGAAACAGGTCGTATAGGTGACTGAAAATGATAAAAACAAGGTAACTCAGCAGTTTATAGTTCGTTGAATAGTTAAAGACTAAGTAGAGATGTGTATTTTAATGTTGGAAGGAATAAAAATAACGTCGGATAAATTCTACCAACTTGATTATATCATTGTCTCTGCTTAATTTTTAAAGTTAATTCTCTTAAGTTAGTTTAATATGCAGCCAAAAATGGGTTACTTTTTTGTTTACATTACTTCGGCCCACTATAAATCAGCCTGTTAATGTGACATTCGGGGCCGTATTGACTTGTTGGCGGTGGAGGTTCAAACTTTTACGGTGGGTATTAATCAAAAAGTGAACGATTGGAGTTCGAACTCACTGATTACGATGTCATAGTCCAGTACATTAACCACTACACCACAGGGAATCCCCTCTTAATATTCAGGATATTAGGTTTAGTTTATTTTCTTTGTTTGATGGCATATTAACCTTTATAGGTTATTTACTGCCAAAGCCATTCTCCTAGAAGAACAGTAGTGGAACTATTTATCACATATATTGGTACTATTTATCCCATAGCTGGGAGAATAAGGGGCTCCATACCTTTCCCAAGGGCATTTGTCCGAAAGTAAACGTAATTGCGCGACTAGACTACAAACTCGCTTACTACGATTCCGCAGTCCATCGCTTTAACCATTACACCACGAGTTCGACCCCGCAGGATATTAGGCTGTCTGGTATTTTCATTAAATATATATATATATATATATATATATATATATATATATATATATATATATATACGTGTCTGTGTAATGACATGTTTTTAAACTACAATGTTCCGTTAAATATTTTTATTAATTTTTCTTTGTTACTCATCTTAAAGATTTCTGAAACATTCCACAATTTTATATAAAAGTTGTCCAAAATGTTCATCTCAAGTGCTTTCCACCGCCATTGATTATTTTTACGGATAGAAATTACTATTTCGTTTTACCCCTTCTTTTTCTTTAATATTCAGTAAAACTTTTTGCTTAGATATATCGGATTTTTCTTGTCTAAATTATACAGAGCTTAAAAATAGTTGGGGTTTTCTCTTGATTTTTACGCAAGAATTTTTACCCGTCCATGAGGTCACAAAATGAAAGAACCAGTATATACTTATGTAATTCTTAACGATATTTACCAACCCCTCCGCTCAGGCAGGATATGAAACCAGGTCAACTTTTAAGCGGAGTTTAACAGATTTGAATTCAGAGTTTTCCTTCTCCTAAACTAGTTGCCTCACCAAGGCTGAAGAACCTAGTCTGCCCTACTATTTACCAATAGCTGGAGGGAGAATAATTGGATTCATACCTTTCCCAAGGGTATTAGTGCTATGTGAAATGCAATCAGTCTCGTCCAGGATTTGAACTCTGGTCGCCGTGTTCATTTCCTACGAAGATAACCATTACACCACGGGCACCTCCCTTATGTAATTCTTAACAGAGCAGCTGTGTACTGTTAACAGAAGTATAGTGTTTATTAAGTGAATAAATATCACCAGGTAGGAAGCTGATAGACCAACAATAAGGCGTTAAGTTATTTCGTATGTAGATATCGTAATATATTGACCTCCGACCCAGCCGTTGATCAAGGAACAGGTGCATCCGTTCAAATAAATCAGGGTATAGCCCTTACCGTGAACGGGTTGAATTCGGGGCTAATGTGACGCTCACAGGAAGCAGGTGGGTGTCAAACAATGATATAACCCGGTGGGACAGGAAGTCCAGTCGGTTTGGAGTCAGTTGTTGCAGTTCGAGGCAGTGAGAACCAGCTCTCAGCAGAGGGCTGGGCTTTCGGGGCCCCCGGTTGAGCGACCCAGCAGAACGAGTAAGAAGTGCTGCTAAAGATAGAGGAACTGGGGGTCAATATGTTGCAGTCTTTGTTCAGTCTCCAACTCACCTCTCACACATAACCCTTTCGTAACCATTTCGAATAAAGTGTGAGAAGTATATTTTTCTAAAGAAGTGTGTTTGTTCGTCATTATTGTGTTGACTATGTTTCTGCATGCATCTGTATATGTTACAATATGATCGTACGATGAACGCACTTCCTTAACCTCTTGGTATAAATAAACATAGGCAGATTGACATGCCGTTAAAATCAATCAATAAATCAATCTATTTTATAAGCTCAAAAAAGTTTTAAATTTTTCTTTACAAAAAGAATAATCGCCAATTCGCCCAGTTGATTGTATGTTCCTCAGTGGCCGGGAGACCGGGGTTCAATCCCAGATTGAGTCATACCAAAGACTCAAAAACTAGTACTTGATGTTGCCTTGCTTAACACAGCATTATAAGGTGCGGATCAAGGGTAAAGTGTAGCAATCTAGGAAAAGGAGTAGCGGCCTTCCCTCTACCTCAGTATCGTAGCTAATGAAATAGGAGCATTCGGGTCACCCTCGACAATCAACTTTAATTACTCATTATTTAATAAGCAGAGCTTAATTTAACACACAGGATTAAGGTTTCTTATATTAAGTTCTATAACTAAATGGTCATTCCCTTAAACCATGAACAAGTACACCGATGCCTAACTCTGAAGAGAAGTAGTATTTTCCGACTGACTTGATTGTAACTTAAAAACGAATATTCATTTTATTATAATTGATTTTCTGTCTTATTTTTGTAGAATCTATTTTTTTATAAGCGATTATTTAAGTGATAATCATTTTGGGCTCCGATAGAGTTATCAAGCGCGACCTTCTTGAAACAGTGGAAATTGACTCTTATTTTAAATCAAATCCACCACTTAATATCTAACTTTTCTCTCTTCAAAAAGACAATATTAAATTCGTGTCGTTGTCGTCGTCATTATTGTTTTTGTTGCTGTGGATTCTTCCCCAGAATTTAAACTCCCCCAGTTTATTTTCCAGGGCTTTGAAGACCGTTCCAATGACACGAATCAAAACTGATACGTCATCTACATTTTCCGCAGTTTTTTTTTTTCGGTTCTTAGATAAAATACTTGGAACTTATTATTAATCTATGAACTCCTAGAACAACAAAACCAATAATATTACCAGCTCTTTACTTCTTGTTCCTTAAATCTAGTTTGATCACATGACCATGATAGGGTCATCCATGTGTATGTGAAAAACCAACATAATTTTATACATCTTCTTTTCTAGGCTCCCTTTCCAATAGCTACTACACCGAGATGTAGGGGAGGGCGCTACTCTTTTCCCAGGATAGCTCCAATTTACCCTTGATACATACTTTATATTGCTGGGTGTTAAGCAAGGAGGTATCAAGTACCATTTTAAAAGTATTTGGTATGACGCAACCAGGGATTGAACCCAGGTCTCCCGGACCATTGGCGAACATTCTACCCACTAGACCAAGTGTTCGCCAAAGGTTGCGTCATACCAATGGCTTAAAAAATGGTACTTGATACATCCTTGCTTAACACTCAACAATATAAAGTATGTATCAAGGGTAAAGTGGAGCAATCCATGGAAAGGGGTAGCACCCTCCCCTACACCTCGATGTAGAAGCTATTCAAAATGGAGCCTTCTGGTCGCTTTCGTCAACTGTCACCAACTTTACTTACTTTGAAGGATGGATTCTGGTTTATACATATACCATTTGCAAATATGGCCAAACTTTAGCCTGTTGCAGAATTTCTAGTGGATCTGCATTCCCACTCAGTCACGTTTGCATTTGTATTCGTTTTGTGCCATGTTCGCTTATTATTTTTCTTAATTTTGTCAGGTATATTTGCAGTGATTATTTCATCAAACATGAACATTAGAATGGAAATCTGAAACGATTTATCTCATCATGTTTTATATAGTTTCATTTCATGATGGTATTATACATGATTTTTGTGAGGCTTCTACACATACACACACATATGTATATATGTAAACTTGGTTCTTTTGTTATTTACATTTCTTAGCTTATATATATTTTCCAACGATATTATTTCGACAATTGCATCTTTTAATTTATTTTATCATCTTCAATTTCTTTTCGAATAGAAAGCTACAGAGGTTTGCTTTAAGCCGATTGAAGTTTTAGATAATTTCCCCGTGGTACTCGGAGTCCATGTCAATAATAACGCCTGCGTCACTAGAGAGTCGACCTCATTGAAAATCATCCATTTCCTCCTGTTCGTATTTATATCTTATTCTAATTTACATTTTTTATATTTTTCTCTGCACGGTGCATATTTCTGCACACTTGCACTCCAAAAATCTATTCTGCAGGATAGATTTCTGGTTTTCTGAAAGTAGCTTATAGACATTTTTATCATTGACATCATTATCTGTTGTTTGGAATCTATTAAAAAAATAAGTGCGACACTAATTAACCCTATTCTAGAAGAAGTTTCTAATTAGTACACTTAAACCATTAGATTAACTTTGTAAATTTCATAATGTTCGTCTAGTAAATTGACGAGGCATTCATGAAGTTTTTACAGTTAATTTAAGGTTTGCTTTGGTTTGATTTAATGGCATATAAACCTTCGCAAAGCCATCTTTCTAGATGAGATGTAGGAATGCTATTTAACCCATAGCTTGGAGTATTTGGGGGTTCATACCTTTTCCAAGGGTATTTGTCCGAAAGTTAACGTAATAGCGCGACACGAGTTCGAACTCGCTTACTACGATTCCGCACTCCAGCGCTTTAAACATTACACCAGAAGAATTCCTTCCACTCATTCAAATAGTAAAAAATCTAAAAATTATTCTTTCAAATCATAAATAGACAAAAAGAATTTGGCATCACATAAGACACAAGGGCTTATATCCTATCATATTTACCAACCCCTCCGCTCGAGCAGGACAAGACTCAAGGTCAGTTTTTAAGCGGAGTTTAACAGGTTTGAATTCAGAGTATGCCTTCTCCTAGACTAGATGCCTCTCCAAGGCTGAAGAACCTAGTCTGCCCTAATATTTACCAATAGCTGGAGGAAGAATAATTGTATTCATACCTTTCCCAAGGGTATTAGTGCAATGTGAAATGCAATAAGTCTCGTCCAGGATTTGAACTCGTGGCGCTGTGTCCATTTCGTACGACGGTAACCATTTCAACACGGGCACCTCCGGGCTTATATCCTATAAAACACAAACCAACTAAAAAAAAACAAAGATAAGTTTTATCAATTTTTTGTCAAAATTAATTGGTTTTAGTCTCAAGTCCTCATCAAATAGGATTTATTCCAAGCCTTTTTATGATGTTTAAGAACATTAGGATTGTTGTTTGACTTTTTTAAGTCAAATCTTTTTGTGACATTTTATTTGATAAGAAGAAACTTAAACGTTATAATAAAATTTCAAATTTTGTAATTTTCCTTAAATTTTCGGTATCAGAAATTGTTGAGTATCGTTCTTTAGAAGGCTGTCTTAGCTTTCTGAAGAAGATACAATATACTCAAAATAAGCCACACTGGCTAATATCTGATTTTCGATCATAGTTGGCTTGCTTTCATGGCATATCAACCACACACACACACACACACACACACACACACACATTGTATATTAAGAAAAAACAAAGCCCGGTCACATTAGGATCATAAATTTATTTCCATCCTGTTGTGGGTTTTAATATAAATCCTGTTATCGGTGTTGATATTAATCAAAAACATATATATATATTTTTATTTATATCAAAATAATATATATACATATATTTATCAAAACTCATAATACATATATATATTTTTTTGATTTATATATATTTATATATATCAAAATAATATATATATATATATATATCAAAACTCATAATACATATATATATATATATATATATTTCATAGGTTTTGTTTTATATTATTTTGATATGTGTATATTATGGGTTTTGATATTAATCAAAAACGTATATATATATATATAGGATTTGTAAATGGGTTCTTCTGCGTTAAAATATTTTCAAGGCTGGAGCACTCTATTTGATTTCGCCTCTGATCAATTATATTTGCGAGATTAAAATATTTTTCTATTAATAATTCCAAATAATGCAAAGTTTACATTGAGGGAAAAACATTCAGAAAAAACAAAAAATCATTTTACTTTTTTCAAAAACTTACTCTGTTTATTGGATAACCCTATATGTATTCGTCATTATCTTTATAACAATCGGACGTAAATCAAATTAGTTGATATATCTCCCTTTGGCTGTGTTTTCTACATTCCGTGAAATAACCAGTTGCGGTTCTTCTTTCACAGACTTTAGACCACCTAAAATGTTTCTGTCGAAAAGCAAAACAGAACATGGTTATCACTTATCTACGTTATCATTCTTAGATGAATGATTACTAAAAAGCTTTTAAAATCGGCTTTTATGATGGAGATGTAAGTTAACGACTCAGCATTAATTTACCATGAGATATGATGAAAAATACCACCATATTTTATACTGTAACCTGCATAAGTGAGCTTAAAAATTGATAATGCTAAATATTGAAAATTCTATCCAGAATAGCATCATCCATACGTAACAAAAAATGACTACAAAAAGCTCTCTTTGAAGCACGTACAGGCCACTAATCTTATTGAATAAAGGCTTCAACAGAAAATGCATATTGTACACAGGTCTAAGCGCTGATTGTAACTCATCCTAGCTGAAAAAAACTGGAAGATAGTAGCTTGAGTGAGCTAATATTGCAACTTGCCTCAATTTATTTGCATAATAAAGTTGACAGTTTAAAATGTGAGAGGTATTTCTGTCGCACACTGTTTGATAAAAGTTAATTTTTGTTTATCACTTTATGTGGTTTGTCAGTGGATTCTAGCAATGTATTTCATGCTGCGATCACATTGACCTGAATTTTGACTTGTGTTCCACTTTCGTGACACACTTAACGAAATAATCTTGTAATAATTAAGTATTACTCGGATAAATATAATCCTTTCGCCTTGCCTGAGAATATACTAACTGAATTCCTTACAAAGGGGAGAACTCCAGAAAAATCTGGGGTCTTGTGTATGACACGAAACTGTGTCTGATGGTCAGTATTCACTTGTGAAGATTCGGAGAGTATTAAGCACTGTTTCATAGCGATTACTCCCAAGCTCAGTCTTATTTTGAGCGATAGTACCTGATAGGGTCTAAGGTATGCGTGAAATGGATATTTGAAATTCGTTAGTATTCGATGTCCCAAAAACATTTGAGAAAAACTAAAGAAAATTTTGAAAATACAGTTAACGTGATTCGAGCCCAGTCGACTGGGGCCGGAGAATACATCGACTGCATCTCTGTAGAAGGTAAACCTTTTCCCAGCGCATGTCCTGGATATGACACTAAACAATCTAATGATGAGGCTCCAGTAATCCTGGAGCTTTGGGAAATGGGGATTACCCCTTCATTCCTATTGCTCCCAGGTTCAATCAGGTGCAGAGTGGTAGCATTTTATAGGGTCTATCTATGAGTTAAATAGAACTGTTTGACGTTGAAATAAGGTACAAACAAATGATATGCTAAATTGTTTGAAAGAGAAAGCTTTGATCGTTAAACTGGTTGTAAACAAATGACTGACGTTTAATTGAATTGTTAGTGATGCATAGCAATTCTTGGATTACTTTAATTTTGTTGACTTCTATTTACAAATCATATATATATAATATATAAGAATAAACCGGATTTGGCATTAGATAACCTAAAATGATTGATGTGCCGTCAAACCAAGTACAATTCTGATAATTAAAGGCTTCGTTGGCTCAATGGCATATCAACCTTCGTGTTGTATTAGAGCGCAAAGCCACCCTTGTAGAAGAACAGCAGTGATTCGATGTAACCCATTAATGGAAGGATGAGTGGAATTCATACCATCCCCAATGGTCTTAAGGTTATGTAATAATGTAAGGTTACTCAGTTTAAATGAGACAGGAAAACATGAATCGAATGTTTTCACTGTTTCTCAGTAATGTTTATTAACGTAAAAACTAAAACCGCCCGTTGCATTACTTTTCAGAAAGACATCGAAATATAGCAAAGAAATCTATCACAAGCATCTTTCAATCGATGGCTACATTGATAATTATATTTTCTCTGCACCAGTAGTGTTAACTATTATTTTTTCGTATTTTATCATTGCCTGCTACAAAGAAAATATCTCTCCTCTCTCTCTCTCTCTCTCTCTCTCTCACACACACACACACATATGAAAAAGATTGTCTTGTAGGAATATCTTAATTAAAATAGGAGACAAGGAATTGATGTTTAGCTTCTATTCATCTTTTCTTGGTGGCAAACGAGATATAACTGTGATTTTTGGCAGTTCAAAAAATATCCAAAATCTTTTAGTGAACAGTTACTTTCAACCATCATCGGTCATTTACGAGGATGGCTGAAGGTACTCGTACTTACACTTTAGTAACGCTCCACCCTCGCTAAGAATTGCGACGCCTTCCTTCTTACCATCAATCATGCTGTCTCCTTAGAAAACACCTGCAGGGCTGCTCTTAAGGACAAAAAGCACAGGTTGAGGTCAATTTTTTTTTTTTTTTTTGCATAGTTTAAATTCACTGTTTTTTTCCAAGAGCAGATTCCATACGAATGTTTAAGATTCGCCTATCTCCAACTATTTACGCATAGCTGGAGGGAGAATAATTGGATTCATACCTTACCCAAGGGTATGAATGCTGGGTGAAAGGCAAATAATATTGTCTAGGATTTGATCTCGAGATATTAACAAAGCTATTACACCTCAAACGTCTCCGTTATATATATGTATGTTTGCCTGTGCGTATCTATGTATGTCTACATATGTATATGTGTGTATGTATGTATGAATGTGCCTGTGGTGTAATGGTTATCGTCGTAGGAAATGGACACGACGACACGAGTTCAAATCCTGGACGAAAACTGATACTGATACCCTTGGGAAAGGACAAAAACTGATACTGATACCCTTGGGAAAGGTAAGAATCCAAATATTCTCAGTCCAACTATGGATAAATGGGAGAACAGACTGGGTTATTCAGCCTTGGTGAGGCAACTAGTGTAGGAGAAGGAAAACTCTGAATTCAAACCTGCTACACTCCGCTTAAAAATTGACCTTGTGTCATATCCTGCCCGAATGGAGGGTTTGGTTCATACGTATATATATATATATATATATATATATATATATATATGTATATGTATAAATTTCTTGTTTTAATAACTGAAACTGAACAATGCAAACTGACACAAATCTGGGGCGTACTTCCCTCAAGAGAATTACATAGCTTGTCTGTTTCCTTCTCTGTCTCGTACCCTGCTGTTATTCCTATTACTTGAGTTGTAAAATCTCGTAAATCAACGTATGACGAAGAGAACTTTCTAATTATCTCGCGAGACTTATGATAACGTCAAGTAATTTGGAATCAGACCTTAAATAATACAAATCGACTTTTGTTATCATTTGTTGCCGAGTGGGCAAAAAGTTTGACTTATCAAAAGAAACAGCGAAAATACGATGTTATAAGACAGTGTACTTAACTTCAACAAATCTATTAGTTGCCGAGGTGCATATTAAGTGAAGGCTCAATGAATGCCACACACTCACTAGAATGGCGTGTTGGTTGGATTTTTATGGCATGCCAACCACAGCAAATAGTTTAACAATTATGATTTCTTATATCTCCAGCTCAATTATGCTGTAAACTGGCTTGGTTGCTGGAGTGCTACTCACGTAACTTGTCCTGTTCAGGAATAACATGGTAAAGTCCACCCCACTCCTAGTCTACAACTGGTCAAAATTGGGCTTTTTTTCCTTTAGACTGGCTGCCATACGAAAGCTGGAGAGTCCAGTCTCCCTTCCTAATTACTCGTATCTCTCGGGTTAATGGTGGAATTCATACTTTTCTCTAAGAGTATTAGTGCTATGTGGAATACAAACAGCCTCTTTCAGGATTTTGGACTAGATTTGTTAAGTCGAAGTCCCACGACTATAATCGTTACGCTACACACGCCACCCAATTTTTCTCACTGATTCTAAACAGGTGAAATCTTCATTATTTCACGCTGTTCTGTTGTAACAAGAGGTGAGACTAACAGGCGATACTACACGAAGTGAGAGAGAACTAGGAAGTTAGGACAAGGAAAGTGTGACTCAACACTCTCCAAAGCTCTAGAAGTGGAGCCTCACCCCATTCAGCATAATCTTTAGAGGATAAGCCCAATAGGGTGGGGCTGTGCAATACACAGTCCTTCTCAGCAGAGGGGTTAGACTTCTCCCACAAGTGTCCTGATGGCGAGTTTCCAGTAATGCTGGTGTACTCCTTCATTACCATCGCTCCCAGGTCCATTCTAGCCGGGAGTATAAGCATCAGATAGGGTCTTATTTATGGGTCAAATAGAACTAAACTGTAATAACACTAAACTAAAGTTTGAAAATAACTGTTTTTCCATTTAACTGTGTGTAAACAAAAAAAAGCTATGTACTATTTGAAATAATAAGTTTAGCATAGCTAAACTTATTATTTCAAATAGAACTGTTTTGACATTTAACTGTGGGTAAGCAAAAAGCGTACTTATACTTAACCCACTTGTTTGAAACTTTTATCAAAATGACTTAATTCGTCGTTAAATGACCCGAAAAGAGTTGATACGTGGTAATAGAAACAATCAACCAACCTTCAGGGGATGGTTTTACTCATCTCCAGTGGATGCAGATCACTTCCCAAAAATGAACGTTTCTTATGAATATGAAGCTCATGCAATTGTACCATACTACACTGGGGATAGGGGTACACGTAGGGTAGTGGATAATGTGATATCGTTGTAAAGGACCCCAGTAGCATTATATTCATTATCTAATGGTTTTAGGTAAGGTAGGAAACATATTTTTCTCCTTGCTATGAAAAGATAAGGTGGCACATACCTTTTGGGATATGAACAATAGTACTACTCCTATACAATAAGGATGACTTTGACGTTAAATGACTTACGGTAGGCGATAGGAAACAAAGAAACTAAATCAAACCAATGCATAATTCGCAAAGTGAAATGATTAGTTGACATAGCGAATCGGCAATATTTTGAAAATCTGATTCTCATCTGGTTTCCTATACTTTTGTCCTTACGAAAAACATGGTCCAACTTTGTAAAAGGTGACTAATTTATACCATTGCAGAATCCTCAAGTTGGACTGCATGGCTCAGCGGAGCCGGAGACAATTTGTCATGAATTCGATTCTCATTGAATTCCCCATATTTTAGGTTGTGTTTAAAACTAACATATCTCTCTTTTTCTTCCTATATATATATATATATATATATATATATGAGTGTGTGTGTGTGTGTACAAATATATATGTATATATATATAGAGAGAGAGATTAATAAATAGATTTATATGTCTATGTATACGTATATATAAGTATATGCATAGGCGATTATGTATTTGTATATGTATATATCTATATATGTATATGTGTGCATGTGTGTGTGTGTATATATATATATAATATATATATATATATCAAGAAAAAAACAATATTCGGTCACATAAGGATTATAAATTTATTTCCATCATATTAAGAGCGTTGATATAAATCAAAAACTACCCCCACCAAATGTTAACTGGACTTCTTCAGATCTAACATGAAAATTAAACTGAATACAGCCAGATAATGGAGACGGTCACAAGAAGGAAGGGAAGGATTCTTCTCCCATTAAATATTTCTTCCGGTCTACTCTCGTTTCCGACTGAGACCATAATAAAATAATTTAAAAAATCAAAATTATATTTACAATAATTTACCTTTAATGATAATATAAGTAAATATACATGTGTGTGAGTGTGCATCTGTTATATATATATATATATATATATATATATACGTGTGTGTGTCTGTGCGTGTATCTCTGCATTTATATATATATATGTATGTATTTTTGCGTATATATATATATATATATATATACATATGTATAAATATTCTTATATATATATGCATGTGTGAGTGTGTATTTGGTCATCATCTCTTTGTTAAGGCACATTTAACTTAACAATATAGAGATTTTTATCTACATATTTTTGTATTATTTCTAAGGCAGGATTATTAAGCTAGTGTCGGAAAATTTATGGTGAGTCACTCGTCAAGGTAGTAAAGTTAAACGAACGAATATAAGTTTATTTTCAGAGATACACTCTCCTAAAAGACATATAAATTGATATATAACGTTTGTTTAATTATAAAACCACAATGGAGTGGGAGGAATTATTGTTACTAACCAAGTTAGAGGTTTTAAATTTATAATAGTACATAATACGTTTAATTTTTTTTATGAAGATTAGAGGGGAATATGTTTCTTTGAATCATTTTTTAAATAGTTTTATCTAATCTGTAATTGCAGTGCATTTGCTTGTGGTAAAACGTTTGATAAATGATGGTACATTGGATGGAGTGTTGCTGTGTTTATTTTGTTGGCTAATATTTTTGATTGGACGTTTAATTTGTTCATCAATAATATATTTAGGGAACCCATTATTGATGAGATTTTGTTTTATGTTGTTTTTTATTCTTTGTAAAATATTATTTTGGAGGAGGAGATTAATTTTACAGGTTATTCAGGATTGCTTTTTTATTTCGAAAGGGGCATTCACTTTTAAAGTTGAGGGTACAATAGTTGTTATTAAAGGTTTTTTTTTAAGTAGAGGTAGTGAATTTATTATTAACATTAATGTTTGTAGTAGTAGTAGTAGTAGTATCAATTAGGACAAAGTATACGTATACATATATATATATATATATATATATATATATAATCATACTGATATACGTAAATTTGGACGACATCAAATTGAGCGTTGCTACACTTTTCTTGACGAAATTTCACTTCAGCAAACGTCATTACATCCGAACATCATATCATTAGTCAACGTAATCTATCTACGTCATCCTAAAAGGACGTGAAATAAATTAATTATTCCTTCAATATTATTCAAAATAAACAGAATAGAGAAAATAATTATAACCAATAAACGAATTAAAAAAATAATCTTTAATATAATCAGAAATATCATTAAAAAGGGTATAAAGTCCAATAAAATATATAAATCGAAAATTTCTAAACAAATGTACAACATTCCATTCGGATGAAAAGGAGTTTTAACAATTTTATTTATTACTGATCACATATTACGGCAAAAATGTTTTAAATTGTTTAATAACTTATCAAGTGTTGTATACTGTTTAGAAATTAAAGCAAAACTATTTTTATTATTTAATAACCTCGCAAGTGTTGCATACATTCGCTTGTTGTATACGCAAATTGTAAGGCGTTTGCTATCATATTAAAGACATTTTAAATGTTGCCCAGTCGGCTGTGGCTGTAGAATACACCGACTGCTTTTCTGCAGAGGGGTAAGACACCCCCAACGAGTGTCCTGAATATGACACTAAACATTCTGATGGTGAGGTTCCAGTAATCATGTAGCTTTAGGAAATGCGAAGTACATCTTTATTGCCATCGCACCCAGGTCCACTCTGGCCCGGAGTGGTAGAACCTGATATGGGTCCTCTCTATGGGTTAAATAGAACTAAACCATGTTTTCTTTCACTATAATGAATTTTGCATTTAAACTGCGTATTTATGCTAAAATGAATCGTATAAAATAGAATTGTTTTGACATTTAAACTGCATTCTACTGCTAAACTGATATGCACGGAATAGAACTGTTTTGACGTCTAATATGTGTACTTCTGCTAAACTTAATTAGCTGAAATAAAACTGCTTAACATTTAACTGTCTGTATTGCCCAGTCAAGTGGGGCAGTGGAATACACAGAGGGGTAAGACTCGCACAATCAGTCTCTTGGATATGAAACTAAACACTCTGATGGTAAGGTTCCAGTAATGCTGGGGCTTTGGAGAATACGGAGCACACCTTCATTGCCATTGTTCCCAGGTCCACTGAGACCTGGTGTGGTAGCACCTGATAGGGCCCTATCTATGGGTTAAATAGAACTAATGGCATACTTACGCTAAACTCAACTGTTTTAATAAACTGTATAACTTGAAATAGAAATATTTTTGACAATTAAATCGTACTTACATTTAAACTGCGTACATATGCTAAACTGATTTATTTGAAATAGAACTCTCTTTTTTTTACATTGAAACTGTTTTTACACTAAACAAAATTGTTTAACATAAAACTGTTTTGACATTTAACTGTGCTTAAAAAAATCTGTACTTATACTAAACTGTATTAACTGAATTAGAACTGCTTGACTAAACTGAATATCTTAAAATAGAAATATTTTTCACAATTAAACTGTGTACTCATGCTAAACTGAATTGTTTCAAATATTTACATAAAAAGGATTTGGCGTTAAATAACCTACAAAGGTTGATATGCCATAAAACCCAACCAATCAACATTTTAAATGAAGATAAAAAGCAAAATAACATGCCCATTAACATATGTGAGTCTTTTTAGAAGTTTCTAAAATTATTCAAATGTTTGTGTGGGTCATTGTAATCTTAGCTCGAACCTACACACAGTAGCAATACAGGATGTAGTCCTGAAGACCTGCCGGAAGCAATGGACGATAGGGAGAGGTGGCGCGAGAGGGTCAAGGATATCCGTGCTGATGACGCGACATGATGATGATACTTATTTAACTATTCATCACACACCTCCACCCGCTCGGAATGTGAGGCATGGTCATATTTTAGAAGAGTTTAGCAGGTTTAGATTTAGAATTTTTCGTTCTCCTTGGCCGGTTGCCATGCTGAGGTTAAAGAGTCCAGTCTAAGCTTCTATTTAGCTAGAGCTAGAGGGAGAATAGTTGGATGCATGCGATTCCAGAGTTTATTACTATAATGTGAATCGCAAACAGTTCGTTCAGGATTTGAAACCGGGTTGCTGTGTCCATTTTCTCTGTTGATAACCATTACACTACGAATAATTCTATTGTGAAGCTTGGATTATTTCACGAGTTTTTAACGCTAGTTTCACGGAGTTTGTATATGAACCCTAATCTTACCCCCGTATATTAAACTTTGCATAGATGGCGTAATCAAAGTTAGGAAATATTATAGGCGCCTGCGAGGTGTAATTGTTAGGAGGATTAGTTTGCGCACTATTGTTAGTAAGTTTTAAACTCATTGAGTGCCACATAATTCTGGATTTCTGCCAGACTAAGCCAAACTTAATTGATCACAAACCGGCTTGATTTATACGAAGCGGAAATCGGCAACGATGATGACATAAGTACGAAAGGCTTGCCAACATGCACTATCTAGCATTAGTTAGAACAACTGAGCCGAATAATAATAATAATAACTATCAACAAAAAAGAACTAGACGAATTGTAGACTTTGCTGCCTCGGCAGAGCATAGAGTAAAGTTAAAAGAAAGCGAAAAGAAGGATTCGTACCTAGACCTTGGTGGGGTATCGAAGAAACTGTGGAACACGAAAGTGACAATGGTACCAATTTTAATGAGTTCTCTTCGTACAGTCACCAAAAGATTGGTAGACTTGGAAATAGGAGAAGTAGGAACTATCCAAACTACAGCATTATTGGGATCAGCCAGAATACTGAGGGGAGTCCTGAGGGCTTGAAACATGCTCTCACTCAAAATCCAGTGATGAACCATCGGTTAACACTAGTCTCGCCAGGATTTATATAATTATGATAAAAATAAATAATAAAAAAACTTTGACAAAACGAAACATACAAGAACTTGGGAATGTTGAAAGCGGACACCATAAAAAAATCAGAGATGAAAGAAAAAAAAAAATTTAAAAGTATTTCAGACGAACGAGAAAACTTCTCAAAACCAAACTCAGCAGCAAAAATGTCATCAAAGGATTAACACCTTGGATGTTACCCTCGTAAGATACTCAAGACCATTCTTGAAGTAGAAAAGGGGGGAATTTCCACAACATGATCAAAGAACAAGAAACTGATAACGATGTATAAGGCCTTACATCCCAAATATGATATAAAAAAAAGTGTTGTGTACTCACATTCATATACATCTACATATATTGCAAAATACATTTTGACGCAATAATAACGACGAGCGAAGACTTCTTTAAAAAAAATATACCTCACTTTATTGTAAAGTTCGAAAGGGTTTTACTGAGAGAGGGGGTTGGAGACCGAACAGAACTGCAACATATTGACACCCACTCTTATGGCCATCAGCGTTGTCTTTCTCGTTCTCCAGGGCTGCTCAACCATGGGCCCGGAGGCTCAGCCTCTCTGGGACATGTTCTCATTCCAGCATGTTCTCACCAGCTGGTCTCCAAAACTCAGTTGGGGGTCCCAAAGGCCCCTTCTGCCGAGTGGTGGCTTTCTCTATCACATCTTGTCTTTCACTCATCTGATCTCCAACTCACTGACTTCCTGTCCTCACCAAGTTATATAATAGTTCAATCGCCCACTCAATCTTTGGAATGGTATGTTTGATCGTCATCAAGCGGAAATAACTGTCATGCAGTTCACAGGCCACTCTCTTCCAGTGAATCAGTCTATGAATGTATCATGGGATTTTACCTTGTCCCATATTCCAGCCAGCCCGCCTACGCGATTTCTTCTCATAACTGCCATCGGAATGTGTCACTTCCTTCCGGTGCATCACTTTGAAATGGCATGTTTGGCGGAGTCGAACGTCAATATACAATAAAAGAACGATGAAAAAGACTCGCCTGCATTGAAGATTACGTCGATGCATCAAAGAAAGACTAAATATACCAACTAGAATCAGCACAGCCAACATAAAGATTAACAAAACAACAAAAGCTATGAAACAGAAATGGGATGAAAATCAAATGTATGGACACTTCAAGAAAGAAAGTAACGAAATCTCACACGAGAATACCTGGACGTGGCTAAGAAAGAGAAACTTTCAGAAAGAGACAGCATCTCTTCTGGTTGTAGTATAAAACGAGGCTATACGGACCATCTATGTAGAAGTAAAAGTAGATAAAATGCAATAAAATACTAAGTGTAGGTAATGAGATGGCTGAGACGAAATTATTCATCCCATAATAAACAAATAAACATGAAAAGAGTGCAAGACTACCTACACACGACTTGTTATGGAAAGACGATCCATTGAGAATTACGCAAGAAGTTTAGATTTGACAAAATTACTAAATGGTCTATGCAAAAACCAGAATCAGGACAAAAATACATGGAAACTGATGACGATACCCAAGAATTTACACCCGGATCACGTGCTCAAAAGGCGAGACCAAATGTTACTGAATTAGAACTGTTTGACTAAACTGAATTGCTGGAAATAGAAATGTTTTGACAATTAAACTGTGTACTCATGCTAAACTGAATTGTTTAAAATAGAACTGATTATTTGTATAAAAGGGATTTGGCGTTAAATAACCTACAAAGTTTGATATGCCATAAAACCCAAACAAACACCTAGAATGAAAATAATAGAAAGCGAAGAGATAAACAAATACTTAAACCTTATCAGAGTGCTCAGTGGTGTGAGAATGATTCTAATTGCTGTTTATGCTATAGAAACGGTCCCTGTAAGCTTGAAAAAATTACAAGAGAAAATGGAAATAAGTGGAAACTCAAGATTATCTCGACGACTGCGTTGGTAAAATCGGCCAGAATATTACGAAGTGTCTTGAAGACCTGAGGTAACTTGCTGTCACTCAAACTCCAGTTAAAGACCACCAGCTGACGTAGCTGAAAAAAACGTCACGAGGAGTAAAATAATTATGATAAAGATCAGCGCCGGTGCTAATTTACAAGAAGAAAAATAGATGCCATCTTGAGAATTTTCTCGTTCAGGTGGACAATAGAGAGAAGGCGAAAGCTTGACAACTGCATGGATCTTGACAGGGAATTAAAGATGCTGTGGCAGCAATCAAAAAAGGAAAACAAATGGAAAAAGTAGCTTTCTTCGACACAAAAGAAAATCATACCGATGTTGGGAGGGTGTGACTATCAGAAACCTCGCTCTCTCTCTCTCAATACATACATACATACATATATATATATATATAAAATCAATTCGTTTTTGATTGCAAGGGATTCTCTGACTTGTTCTGACCATCCTCCATATATCCTGGCAGGTCCCCTAGACTATGTTTAGTATCCGCACGAACCTAATGCATGTATGTCTTTGCTGGATGACTAACAATGTCACTTCTATGAGTACGACTTCGTGAAAGAATGTCGCTTATGTTTGTTTTCTACTTCCCCAATAGTAATCAGATGTCTAGCTAGTTTTACTTAGATGGCTTGTGAGATGGGAAGTAAATTGTCATATAGCTAATCTTTACTGGAATGCTGATTCTGGGATTTTTTAGGACAGTATATATATATATATATATATAAAACTCTTAAAACATTCAATGCAACTATAGTTTAATCAGGATGCGATCTTCAGGCATTGACAGTTGACTGCTCGAGATCTTTGCGCGAGATATAGTGTTTGTACAACATAAGAGAGCTTGTAAAGTGCCCTTTTTAAAAATAAAGAGTAAATTAAGAGATTGTGTAGTAGCTGGAAGAATGTTATTTTCTGACATTTTGACTATGGGGCACCGCCAGCTTATAGATATGTATATTTGCACACACATGCACATGCTATAAAAATATTAGCACACAGAATATGCACTGAAGGAATATTAGCAGCGATCAGTCGTTGACCAAGTGTTGTTCTCTATTTATACGTCGTCCTCTAAGTATCACAGACGCTTCAGTTCAACACCGACTAACACCGTACACTGCTGACTTTATCCAACCTAAAGAGTTTTAACAAAATAAAATAAATATATAAAAATAAATAAATCTTGAGTAAATATTTCATTCATCGGGGGAAGTACATACCATAGAAATTATTTGGTCACAGAGCTGTAGTTTGTGACCATTTCAGATGTGTTTTCAGCATTTTTTTCTGGGTTGATAAATTTCACTATTTTGTTTTTGATTTTTTGCTATTTTTGGTGGGTAGGAAAGGCAAAACACTGGAGTTGAACAAATCTTCTTTCAATTTTAATCTATTTTCTTTATTATTGCAATTTATTGTCGTTTTGCATATTTAAAAAAAAATCTATACATCAATATATGAATTTTATTGGCCTAATGAGTAGAGTGTCCACTAACGGTCCGGAAGATCGGCGTTCAATCCCAGGGCGAGTCATACAAAAAAAACTCAAAAAATGATACCTGATGCCACCTTGCTTAGCACTCAGTATTATAAGGTAAGGATTAAGCATAAAGTGGAGTAATCCAGGGAAAAGAGTCGCGCCCTTCCCTACACATCGGTGTAGTAGCTATTGAAAAGGGAGCCTTCGATTCACCCTCGACTAACGTCACTAAGTTTATATGTTCCAAAAGATTGCTTCGATGCCGAATAGCCCACGGCTCCGACCGGGCCACCCTCGGATGGATGAATCATCAATGATAACCATATCACTAGACACTTGAGTCTTGTGAAACTATGACGAGCAAAATTACTTGACATCAATGCCGGTAGACTTGACAAAAGTGGGCATAGTTGACATTGCACCTTGTGATCCTATGAATAGCATTGTCCAGCCGTGCAAGAGTCTCGGCTCTTGTGTGATGCCTCCTCTGTAGCCCCCATAGTAAAATAAACTGATGGGAGGCAAGATAAAAGCCGCTAAAAAAAAACGGGTTCTGCACGAAGATCACGTGAAGATCTTCCTCAACGTCATTGCTTAAAGATCATGTTTCACGTGGAATATTTGTTGCATTCAATGTTTTATAGTGTAATATTTAAAAAAAGAATTTTTTTTTAAATGCTCTGGTCTCACCACTTGTTCTCTCTCATATATATATACATATATATATATATATATATATATAAAATGGGTGGGTGTTTGTTTGTTAATGGGATGTTCTCAAAAGTTCAGACAATACTTACATTTAAATGATTAATATATTCAGTAAACTTCAACTAATAATATCCAAACATTTTTCTTTTTTCTTTTATTATTGATAGTTTATTTTGGATATGTCCATTTTTATCTTGCAAACAAATTTCTACATTAATTCGTATTTATTAATAAATTCAAAAGATATATGGCCATAGATACATACATTTGGTTCACACACTATCTTATATATTTGAATAAATTATTATTTATAAGTTAATATAGGTTTCTTCATATTAGTTAGTCTTTTATTTATTGATTTTAATTTTCTTGTATTTGGACTGTAATGTTATTTGCAGCAGTTGTTATTACTTCCTAAAGATATTTTCTTAAATACTGTTCCTATTCTCATATAAATATATATATTAATCATGGGCATCAGTTTTTCTATTAAATTAATATCTGGTTTGGTTGGCGGCCATTTCATTAATTTGGTGTTTTTGAAACTTTTCATGGAAAGGTGGGAAATAGTAAGCTTTGTAAAATATAAGGAAGCCCTTCATTGCATAAATATATTCTTTAGTTGGAAGTGTCTTGGCTGTGCCTTGTGCCACATATAAAATGTTTTCAAAGAAATTACAAGATGTGTTCAAAGGTAACGACACGGAGAAAATACCTTCCCCATATGACAAAAAACATGAGGGGCAAGTAAGCATTAATTTTTTTCCCAATAAATTCCTTAATATTATACCTTTGCATGGCATGGAAATAATTATGACAATTTATTTAAAAAATTAATTTTGTTTTTTTAAGATATATTCTATCATGTTATATGATTAAGGTTGGTAAATGATTATATTAGCTAATTTTCTTATTTGTAGTGATAAATTGCAGGTTACGTGAAATCTTTAAGTCACATGCGAAGGTCAGATGGTGCACTTGTCGCAGGATATGGGATGACATCAGCGTGTCATAGCAAAAGGTCTGTTTTGAAATCCGCCAGGAGGCCGGGTGTTAAAAAGATAATCACTGCGTCGGCTGACTTAGGATAAGATGACGTAACACTAAAAGTTTATGATACATTTTCTTATAGTCATTAGTTGACAAGTTAATTAATGTATTATATAAGTAAGGTACATGTTTGCCGTCAGAGGAGTTAGACCAGACTCTAGGGAAACCGAGAAAACCTAGGAAATTCTGAAAAAAATCCAGCACCAACATCTGCAATCAAATCGGCCGAGTCAGCGGCAAAAAGACTGTCTCCTGCTTATGTTATCCGTCTCTTGGGGCTCATATCTTTCTGTATATCTTATCAGTTGCTTTTTATCATTAGGGATTTTCGGACGATATGTCCTCCGGTCTTCTTCAGGTATTTGTCGAACTCGGGAACCTACGCGGAACTACGTCCTTCATAGAATCCACGGTGGACGCCTGTTCTGATTCCGTTAGAAATAACCGGGTACAAGTGTTAAGTATTCCTATATTGCTACTCGCCTGTAGTCAGGATTGAACCTGCAACCTCTGCTAAATGAAAATAGAGACATAATTTAACATCTCCTAAGTCTGCTATTTTTGTATTTTTTACCAGGAGTAGTATTTTTTTTTACAATTACTACTACTTTGCAAAGCAATAATTTTCCAAAAAAAAATTATATTCAAAATGTGCTTGTGTAATCTGGGTGATATCTAAATGTGACAGGTATTACAAAAATAGTTGAACTTTTTTTTAATTACTTACAAAGAACTGAGAAGAGCTATTTAATTGATTTTTAGTCATTGATTTGTATCATTTAATCATTATAAAACAAATATTAAATTTTGTAGATTTACTTATAATAAACATATCAAAGTGTATGATTTTAAACCTTTATGACATCTTTTTTTCTAATCAATAAATCGGCATGTATAAACCAAAAAAAGACAGGATTATATATATATATATATATATATATATATATATATATAGCAAAATGCTAGTTACCGGGAGATGTAAATGAGAGGATAAAAGGAAAAAAATTATATAGGAAATATTTTATTATAGATGACGCTAGAGCTCTTTCATCTGGTGATTTGTCAAGTGATTGAACCGGAGGACGTTTAAAAGTCAAGAATATAAACGACACTAAGTAAAAAGGGGGTTTTATGAAAAATATTGCCTCGACAAAGGAGGAGGAAAAAGACGAATAAGTCCACCTTAAGTTACGCCAGAAACATTTCCAAAAAGATTTAGTTTTAATAACACTTTGTATCGCTAGGTAGACGGTATTTCGATGGGTTCTCCATTGGCCCTATACTCACTCATAATTTGGTCGGATTTTATGTGAGATTCTCTAAGCCTTACAACAGTTTACGTTACCTTGATGACACATTTGCTAATTTTAGTTCACATAACGAAGCTTTGTTGTTCTTACAGTGCTTAAATGATTTATATCCTTCCTCAACTTTTACTATGGAGGAAGAGAAGGACAATAAATTAGCGTTTTTGGATGTGTTGGTGGAACGCTATTTGTCTGCTTTCTTGACTTGTATATATACAAAGTCTACGTTCACCGGTTTGCTCTTAAGTTGGAATGCTTTGGCTCCAAAGTCTAAAAAGTTCAACTTGATTAAGTGTCTTACATTCAGGGCTTTAAAGATTTGTTCAGATAACTATATTAAAAGTGAATTTGAGCAAATGTCCAGTTTATGTTAGACTTCTTTGGATTGGTTCTATCAGCCAATTAATTGCTGATGAGATGACTTTTTCTGTTGTACGCTGAAGGTTCGAGCTATCTATTCTATCCGAAGTGCATTTCGCTGTATCCAGAAAGATGTAAACCCTGTCTTTCAACAGAGTTATTCAAGTTATAGATTTCAATGTTGTGGTGATGCAACATATATAGGGCGTACTTCCCAACGTCTTGAGGTAAGGGTGAGATAGCATCTTCCACAAGGAATTCGTGATCGTACAACAGCCGGGCATTCGCAAATAGATTCCGCCCTCTGTGAGCATGTGAATGCTATAAATTCTTCTGTGGCCAATCATAATGATGAGTACTTTGCTGTTTTGCACAGAGCGGGGACTAAAGAAAATCTTACTGTCTTAGAGGCAATTTATATTTTGTTTAATCGACCGTATCTGTGTAAATAGAATCCAAAAACACTCCTTACATCTTTTTGGAGACGTTTCTGGCGTGACTTAGTGTGGTCCTATTCTTTTTTGTTTTATCTTTCCCTCCTCCTTTGTCGAGCCAGCATTTTTCATATCATTCCCTTTTTATGTAGTGTCATTTACATTCTTGACTTTTAAACGTCCTCCGGTTGTATCACTTGAAATATCCCCGGATGAAAGAGCTCTTGTATCATCTATAATAAAGTCTTTTCCTATATAATTTTTCCTTTTCTCATTGTATTTACATCTCCCTGTAAGTACTTATTATTCCTTTAAGTATTTTGCTTTACAAATTTGCATGTACCGATAATTCTTTCATATATATATATATATATATATAGTCTTCCATAGACAGATTGTTTCGTCGTATCACAACTCTTCAGTGTGGCTAGACACATAGGACGCCTGAAGCTGGGATAAAAACCCGCCCAACTTTTCGTTAGACTAAGTATCATAGTGCTCAGCCAACAAGCGAACTCGTCAGCTCGGGAATTATAAGGCATTAAATAATAGCTTTCGTTTGTTTAAATTCATACCATAATAAGTAAGGTGAATTTTGCCCTTGAGTTCATGAAATTAGCATTAAAATATTAAAATTTCGTAACTTTTCTCCCAAGCAACCATCCATTCTTATACCTATAAACAGGAAGTATTTTCGACCTTCTGTTAATTTATATAATTCTGATGGTGTGAAAAAAAAAACCTAGATGATACAATTTGAAATTAAGAAATATTACACAAGATAATATCTGGGGAAAAATAATTCGTAAATTTTTAAAGCTAATTTTATTCTCTATATCAGATTTTTTAATTAATGAAATGTAGTTTAATCCGAACCCTTCTTCAGTCAGAATTGTCCTGATAATCCGATGAGATGAAATGTAAGTAGATGTTTCGGACTTTTTAGGCACTTATATTTCGTTCTACTTAGTGTATTGAGCACTGTTACTTTTAGCTGAAGGACTTTTCTTAGTGTGTTTTCTTTTGGCGAGGAATACGTTATCGGTTTATTATTTTCTCGGAGTACGTGTTTTTAGTCTTTTCTTTTTTTTTTTATGAATTTTTTTCACAGATAGCAGTTTGTGAAATATTTTTTCTAAATTGTATAATCTGATTTTTTTCACGCCATTAGAATAATAGAATAGATATAAAAATCAATAATGTGTGTGTGTGTGTGTGTTTGATGAATGGGGTTTTTATTACGTTTTGAATGAACGGCATTCAAATTAGCTGTTGCAGACCAGCTGGTTTATTTGTTTGTTTAGATTATTGCAACTGCCAAATTTTATTTCAAAAGAGTGTGCTTAAGTTTCATATTGAATCCAAATGGCTCTTATGTTTGCAGACTTTTTATTCATTTGTATTCTTTTTTTCAATTATTCAATAAGTTTATATCCTTTTCAATTGTTTTTATGATGGAAAATGTTGCATCTCTGTTAAATCGTGACCGTTAGAGCGGAAGTGTCTTTCTACCCACATTAAATTACTGGAATACATTGATTTGATTCTGAGTGTATAGATATTTAGTCTAAAATAAAATGCCTATTCTGACTTTCTGACATATTGTTTTTGGCAGTGTTTGCAGTCAAATAAACAAATTACATTTTTTGCTTCTACGATTTGATTATTGGTATTTTTTAGAATAGTTATTAGATGTAAATCTATTGAATGAGTTAGTTGATACGTGATGTATAGAGCATTGGGTGTTCTTAATTATACATGGTTGAAAAAATGTAGTGAACTTAATTATATCAGTACTACACTATAGAAGCACCGCTTGGACACTGTAAAAAGCCCCAGAGAAAAAGCTAGACGAGAGCAACCGGGCCATTGGCCTATTGAGTAGGGTGTTCATCAATGGCAGGGAGATCGGAATTCAATCCCTGGTCGCGTCATACCAAAGACTTTTAAAATGGTACTTGAGACCTCCTTGCTTAACACTCTGCAATATAAGGTACGTATCAAGGGTAAAGTGGAGAAATCCAGGGAAAAGGGTAGCGCCTACCCCTACACCTCGGTGTAGTAGCTATTGAAAAGGGAGCCTTCTAGTCGCCCTCAACTACGGTCGCCAACTTTACTTACTTATATTTGTAAAGCCAGAAAGGAACACTCCACAAAACAATAGCTGTACAGCCACTTAATTACCATCTCTAAAACCATCAAAATAAAAGAACAAGACATGCGTGGCACTGCTGCAGAAAAGTAAACCAACTCAGTGACGTTCTTTTATGGACAGGTGGAAGCCCCAGAGTTGGTCGACCAGCAAGAACTTATCGAAAAAAATCGCTTCTCTGGCACAGGAAGAAGTTTAGAAGACCAGCCGGGAGCGATTGACGATAGGGACAAATAGAAAGAAAGAGTCGGGGAAAAGCGTGCTCGTCGGGCAACTTGTTGATGGTTTATGGATTAGTTTATTATTTCCTGTGTTTTTGTTTCCTCTCAATTTTGGAGTGTTTCTTAGGTCGATGATAGATTAGCATACCTAGTTCTTGGAAAATAATTTGGAGGTTGGGGTTTACTTGCAAGATGACTTATAGTTTCTTGTCAACCAGTCCGTTTGGACTGTAGAATACACCAACTGTAGTTCTGCAGTGGGATAGGACTATCTTACAAAGATGGTCCAAGATATGATACTAAACCATCCTATGGTTCGGCTGCAGACATTTAGGGGATGTGGAGTAACTCTTCATTGCCATTACACTAAGTCAACTCTGACCTGGAGTGGTAGTAGGTGTCAGAGTCCCATCTAGGGGTTGAATAGAAATATGTAATAATTTACTGTACTTGAAACAATTTAACTGTCAAAACAGATGAACTCTGCCTCATTTAAAATAAGTCATCTACAAACTATTCGCTTATAAATCAGAGAGAGAGAGAGGGAGAGGTCGTGTACGTAAGACTATTTGTCCAGTTGACTAGGGCTGTAGAATACACCAACAGCTTCTCTGTAGAGAGGTAAGACCTCCATCAGCAGGAGTCCTGGATATGACACTTAATAATCTGATGGTGACTTTCTAATAATGCTGGAGGTTTTGGGAAGGTGGTGTACCCTTTCATTGCCATTGCTACCAAGTCTACTCTGTCCCAGAAAGGTGGCGCCTGATAGGTCCTATCTATGGGTCAAATAGAACTAAACTGTGTACTTATGCTAAACTGAATTGTTTGAAATAGGTCTGTTTTGACATGTAAACTGTGTACTTATATTAAATTGAATTTTTGATATATAAACTTTTTGACATTTAATTCCTTGTTTAACAAAAATTTTTCCTTACTAAACTGAATTGTTTGAAATTTGATTCAGTGTTAAATGACCCGAAATGGGTTGATATGCCGTAAAACAAAATAAAACGACCAACTAACCAATCCATACTACTGTATGGACGCACCACTTAGACGCTGACTAAGTGTATAGAGAAAAAGCTTGAGTGCAATTACTCAAGGATGCTATATGGTATGTTAAACTAATCTTGGAAGCAACATCCTACAAAATAGCAGTTGTATGGCCAGCTACCACCCATCTCGAAGACCATCCAAATTAGACGAATAATACATGTAGGAAACTGCTGGAGGAGCAAGGATGAACTCATTAAGGACGATCAACTATGGACCCCCTCAGAGAGACGTGCAAGTGTAGGACGACCAGCTGGAACTTGTATACAACAGCGGTGTACGGACCTGAAAGACCTACTGGAAGAGATAGATGATAGAGACGGATGGCTACAGAGAGAGAGTAAGAGAAACCCATTCTAGTTGCACGATATATATACATATATATATATATATATAGTTAATATGCCATATAACACAACCAAACCAAGCTTAACAATTCTTGATTTTTTAAATCGCTGGAGGAAGCGTCGTGTTAAATGTTGGGCGATGCATTTCATCTTCACACATGCCTTTAGTTTTAGGGTATCATGCTCGGGGAGTAGAAATGGTCTTGTTTATATGGTTTTTATTTAACCTATGGGAATTAATTGTTGAAGAGAAGTTATAATGAAACTATTGCCATTTTAGGAGGTGCCCGTGGTGTAATGGTTATCGTCGTAGGAAATGCACACGGCGACACGAGTTCAAGTCTTGGACAAGACCGATTGCATTTCACATAGCACTAATACCCTCGGGAAAGGTATGAATCCAATTATTCTCCCTCCAGCTATGGGTAAAATAGTAGGGCAGACTAGGTTCTTCAGCCTTGGTAAGGCAACTAGTCTAGGAGAAGGAAAACTCTGAATTCAAACCCGTTAAACTCCGCTGAAAAATTGACCTGGTGTCATATCCTGCCCGAGCGGAGGGGTTGGTAAATATGATTAAAACTATTACCATTGAAGGTTTATTTTTTTTTATTTTAAAATTTCAAATCTAAATACGCTCGACAAACGAATTTATAGATAAATTATTGTCTCCACAACTCGTCGATTTAGAGCCAATTCGAAACAACAGTCATAACATTTTTGAAAATCAGTATTAGTTCCAAACACAGTTTTTTTTTTCAAATGCAACAACCTCCATACTTACGAAAAATTAGCTTTGTGTTACTTCTACTTGTTTCCTGAGCTGAATCTTTGTTTCAAGTGTAAAACTTGAAGACGTCGGGGGATCATAAAATGAATACAACTGCGCAGTTTCACACTATATTGAAACAAGATTTTTGGCGTATTTTATCAATATGAAACTCCCCGGAGCAACTGTGCTAAATTGCAAGCTGTTAATTTTGAACAAGGATAAGATTTTATTCATTGTTAATTTCCCTTTTGGTAGATACACCTTAGTCTTCACACTTCTTCAACATTTCTTGTGCATATATATTTATTTGGAAATAAATGAACAAGCGTCGAGGATTATAATACAATCTCCTGTCAACAAATCTTCAGTAATTTTTTTCTAATATGAACACATTTTAGAATTTGAAATATCATCAGATATATTGCTAACACACACACACACACACACACACACACACACACACACACACATATATATATATATATATAAATATATATAACTGAAAGTCTGACAAATATAGATTAGTTAATATCAATTTTATTATAAAATTGAATTGCATGTAAAAAAACATTGTTTCTTTAACTCGAATCAAGTGCACCTGTTGCTCATGTTGTTGTGGGAAAATCAAACTTTTAACTGCTACAATTCTATCATGCAGAGGTTTGGTTTCTTTGTTTAATGACATATCAACCTTCGTGGATTATATAATGTCAAATCCATCCTTCTAGAATAACAGCAGTAATGTTATTTAACCAATAGCAAGGAGGGTGAAATGTCCATACCTTTCCCTAGGGTATTTGTCCGAAAGTGAACATAACAGCAGGATTGGAGTCCGAACTCGCTTACTACGATTCCGCAGTCCAGCGCTTTAACCATTACACCACGAGGACACCCACTTTGCATGAATTGTCAATCACTTTTAAATATTATACTCAGTTATCATCCAAAATCAGTTTACTGAAGATAAGGATTAACAAGTCATCAAGATGGCCCGAGAGACCGAGGTTCAATCCCTGATCGAGTCATATCCAAGAATCAAAAATGGTACTTGATAACCTCCTTGCTTATCACTCAGCATTATAAGGTACATATCAAGGGTAAAATAGAGTCATCCAGTGAATGGAATAGCGCTCTCCCCTACACCTCGGTGTAGAGGTACTTTGTGTTGATTCTATTGTGAATAGGCAAAGAGTGATCAGTGATAGGAGTGAAAAGAAAAGCAGATTGGGTAATATTTTACATGATAAATACATTTTTATTGAGGTGATATAGACATGTTGGGAAAAAACTATATTGAGACATGAAAGATTCTCATGGCGTAATGGTTACAACGTTGGACTGCGCAATCGTAGTAAGCGAGTTCGAACTTCAGTCGAGCTTTTACGTTCACTTTTAGACAAATACCCTTGGGAAAGGTATAAACTCCCTTATCCTCCAAGCTATGGGTTAAATAGTACCACTACTGTTCTTCATTAGATAACCCAAGGAGGTTGATATCCCATTAAACATTAAGAGGTGCTCGTGGTGTGATGGCTATCGTCGTACAAAATGGACACGGCAACCAGAGTTCAAATCCTAGACCAGACTGATTGCATTTCACATAGCACTAATACCCTTGGGAAAGGTATCAATCCAATTATTCTCCCACCAGCTATGGGTAAATAGTAGGACAGACTGATTCTTCAGCCTTGGTAAGGCAGCTAGTCTAGGAGAAAGAAAACTCTGAATTTAAACCTGTTAAACTTCGCTTAAAAATTGACCTTGTGTCATATCCTACCCTAGCGGAAGGGTTGTTAAATATGTATACCATTAAACAACAAACTTTATTTTAGTGGTTAGTGTTTTCAATGCAAACGTTGTCAATATTAGAAACGGATTATGCCTCATTTTTAGTTTGATAAACAGTTTTAGAGGCTGTGAAACCAAATTATTATTGCTATAATGGCAACATTAACATCGAAAAAAGATACGGTTATATATTAATGTCTCGCACACATACTTACTCCTACTACATACTTATATATACCATTATCAAGTCAGGCTGATTGCACAGAGTCACTTTTTCACTCTCTCCAGTCAACTCATATCTTTTCTGACTGTTGACATTTTTGTACCTCTGTATTTGTACCCCATGACCACTTGATTGTAGTGGTCAGTATTTTTAATGCTATCATTGTCGTTAAGAACAGAATCAGTGAATTATTTTCAGTTTTAGCGGATCTGTGGCAGGTTGAAATTTTCATTGATTTAATGGCAATATCTGTATCGAACATTCTCTCACACATTAAAAAAAATACGACTTTATATCAAAATTAATCCTGGACGAGACTGATTGCATTTCACGTAGTACTAACACTCTTGGGAAATGTATGAATCCAATTATTCTCCCTCCAGCTATGGGTAAATATTAGGGCAGACTAGGTTCTTCAGCCTTGGAAAAGCCACTAGCCTGGTAGAATGAAAACTCTGAATTCAAACCTATTAAACTCCGTTTAAAAATTGACCTTGTGTCATATCTTGCCCGAGATGAGGGATTGGTAAATATGTATATCAAAATTAATCACACACACACACTTATATATAACGAAATAGGACAAGGATGTGTTCGTGTTGTAAAAGTTACCATAGTAAGAAATGAATACGGTGACCCGAATTAAAATTCTAGACTAGGTTGTTCATATTTCACATTGCCCTAATAACCTTCAGAGGGCTATAAAACTAACTATTCTCTTATCGGCTATGGGTAAATAGTAGGAAAAACTGGATTGTTTAACAAAATTATGGCAACTAGTTTTGAAGAAGGAAAACTCAGAATTCAAACCTGTTAATGCTCGCATAAAGACTGACCCTGTGTCACATTTCGCTCTTGCGAATCATTTCAGTAAATATATCTATATTAAAAGATCTGTGAACAAGTAGGTTTGTTGTATATTGACCTTCAACCCGGTCAAACATGCCATTCCAAAGTGATGCACCGGAAGGAAGTAACATATTCCGATAGCAGTTATGAGAAGAAATCGCGTAGGCGGGCTTGACTGACAATATAGGACAAGGTAAAATCCCATGGTACATTCATAGACTGATGCACCGGAAGAGAGTGACCTGAGAACTGCATGACTGTTATTTCCGCTTGATGACGATCAAACATGCCATTCCAAAGATTGAGAAGGCGATTGAACTATTATATAACTCGGGGAAGACTGGAAGTCAGTGAGTTGAAGATAAGATGAGTAAGAGAAAGCCACCACCCGGCAGAAGGGGCCTTTGGGACCCCCGATTAAGTTTGGAGACCCGTTGGTGACAAGATTCGGTAGAGAAAACCAGCATCCAGCAGAGAGGGCCCCCAGGCCTCCGGTTGAGCAGCCTTGGGGAACGAGAAAGACACAACGCCGATGGCCATAAGAGTGGGGGTCAATATATTGCAGTTCTGTTCGGTCTCCAACTCCCTCTCAAACACAAGCCTTTCAAATAAAGTGAGAGATATATTTTTCTAAAAGACTGTGTCGCTCGTCGATATTATTGTGTCAATATGTATCCTGCATGTATATGACTATACAACAGGTTTCCCATTGCACTGAAAGTCAAATATGATATTTGTCGTTTAAATCGGGGGACAAAGAGAAAAGTGTTCCCATTAGCATTATTCAATTTTCTCAGTGATATCGAGAAGTTTGAATGAAAAGATACTATTAGAAGGGCAAAATAGCGTTTTATATTTTATTCTCTCAATCTTTTTTCGATTGATCTCAAGGGAGTTGACAAGAATACAGAATTTTCAAAAAACCCAACTTAATACATTCCTCTATATTTGTTTTTGAGACTCTATTCTGACAGCTGCAATTTATCCTAATCACCGACATCCATAAAAAAATAAATAAATCACTGTCTGGAAAGTTCCCCAGTGGTGACAAGAGAACTGATTATAACCAACATTTATTTTTTTCCAGGTAATCTCATTATCTACTTATTATTTCCTTGTATAATGTTGTACTTAATTTGTCCTCTAAATCTCTGACTTGCAGTTTAATAGTCTATCTTCAACTGAAGGTATTACATAATTGTAAATAAACATGCTAGTGTAAGATAATTACAAACATACATACGTTTATATGCAATCATTTTTTACATGTGTGTGTGTGTATCAATATAAGAATATGGAAAAAAAAGCAATTTATTCAAAAGATGATTTTTTTATAAATGGAAGTTATGCCAAAGTTCAACGTTTTGGTGTTTTCATTAAACCATCTTCTATGTAGTATCAATATGTGATCTTTATCTTCTGAATTATATACAAATTTTGAAATGAAACAAATGTTGAAATTTCTGGCATTCGGTAACCGTTAGCTACGTTCTGTTTAAAATATATCTGACGAAATAAGTGTTCAAAATTTTATTTTAGAGGGTAACATATTTGATCTGGATAAAATACTTTTAGAAATCTCAAAAGAAAGTTTTTTGGGGTTTTTTTCTCGAAGATTAACGCCTTAGTATGCAGTTTTAATAATGTGAAGATGTTTTTTTTTTTTCATTTAAAAAAATGTATTCATATTTTTTTTTTTTTTTTGCTTTGTATTCAGACGAAGTAACGTAATGTACTCGCTTGTAATTTATAAAGAATTATTATTAAAAGTATTGTCTAAGAATATCGGGCCATTGGCTTAATGAGTAGAGTATTCGATAATGGTCCAGGAGACCGGGGTTCAATCCTAGGTTTAGTCATACAAAAGATTTTAAAAAATGGTACTAGATGCCGCCTTGCTTAACATTCAGCATTATAAGGTTAGGTTAAAGTGGAACAATCCCCTACACCTTAGTGTAGTAGCTATTGAAAAGGGAGGCTTTGGGTCACACTCGACGGAGGTCACCAACTTATATATATATATATATATATATATATAATCAATATCTCTCTTCAAATATCTGTAATATGTTTTTACTAATCAATTGTCCAATCAAAATATATGTGCACTTCAGAGAAATTTGAACTTTCGTTTTCGTACATCTCTACATGCATTTATTTAAAACACAGAAACTCTCTTTCTCTCACACACACACACACACACATATATATATATATATATACATATATATATATATATATATATATATATATATAATGATTACAACAATAATAATAATCATTATTATTATTTTTCAGTTACATGACAGCCTCTTTTAAATTGGTACAAGCAAATCACAATAGATTCAATACGTTTTCTGTATTTGTTTTTTCAATTCGTTTATTCATCTGCATCAAAGACTCCCGTAAATTAAAAATCAGTTCTGTTTCAAGTTCGTGTAGAACAAGTGTATATAAATTATCCCCTTTTTCAAAATTCAATCCTGTTCATATCAGCGTTTTTAAAATTTAAAAAAAAAAAAAAATTTCAAAGTTTCGACGGCAAAACTTTTCTTTTTTTCAATTCTTACAGGGAATAACATAAATTACCAACGACCGTGGGATTTCCATATTTATTGCTTTTATTTTCTTCGTTTGTTTCATAACTCAACAAATATTGTTTTTTTTATTTATATTAAAGAGATTCAAGATATCATTAAAAACGAATGGGTGTTGATAAAATATAGACATTTATATACAAAAAATTCATGTCTAAAAAAAAAAATAGTGTTGAAATTTTCTAAATGTTTTATTGAATTTATTGTATACAATATACTTGCACCTGAATACAGCAAAAGAAAAACTGTATTTAATTATAAAAAAGTAACATTTTATTTACATCTGAATAGATAGATTGATAGAATAACAAATAAAATAATTTTGTATAAAAAGTTTGTTCGATGTTACTTTAGCAGGGTTGGTATAAACCTATTAAAATTATGGACACAATAAGACCATTAATTACACACACACACTCACACACATATATATAGGCATGTGTGTGTTGTTTATTCAGCTCTTCCACTACTGACATTATGTAATATAAGAGAAAGAAGATTGTTTTAATTTAGTTTTTCTTCTGCTGGCATGGTTGGTTAAACAAGCCTTTAGTGTTTCGAACTATATACCCAGTGCTTGGTGAGAAAAGAGATAAATTCATGATTTCCTCAGGAGTATTAGCGCAAAATGAAAGCGGCTCGTCCAGGATTTGACCTCGTATTATCGATTCAATTTCCAATGAAGATAACTATTACACTTACTACTAACATCATATTGGAAATCTCAGGCAAAATGTTATATATGACCGTTTTTGTAGATCAAACAATGGTTTAAAAGATGGCCAACAGAGCAAGATAAAACCTAAAAGAAATTAATATATTTTTATATCGGCCTCATATCTACAAGTTTCACTAATCAACTATGATAAAATCATCAGGAAATTCCCCTTGACGATTGTATCTAAGTTGACACTTTTAGTAACGAGACAATGCACAAAAAAAGAGAGGTCTTAATTTATATACGAGGGGGAATCAAAAAGTGATGCCTTTTTCTTTAGTACAGGAATAATTACCAACACAGGAACATGTATCACACTTCAAAATGAAGCTGGTCCTCTGTGGATCGCATCCCAACTTCTCAAAATACTCACCTTCTCTCTCAAAAGTAATGTTTCCCGCCTTCGAATAAGAGCATCTCTCCCTACCTCGTCAAATTCTGTTGATTGTTCTTTGAGCCACTTCATCACTGTAGTTTTCACTTACTCGTCCCGGGAATAATGGTTGCCTCGTAAACGGTCTTTCATGAGGCCTAAGAGATAATACTCTAAAGGCGCTAAATATTACTAGTTGCTAATGTTTTCTTGAATTACAATGCTCGGCCACACAAAATCATCAGGCCAAGGGAGACAATTGCCTCATTTACCTAATCTTCCATACTCATCAGATTTAGCGCCTTCAAACTATCATCTCTTCGAACCTATGAAAGAGTGTTTAAGATGCAAACGTTATGTCAGCGATGATGAAGAGAAAACTGCTGGAATGACATGACTCAAAGAACAATCATCAGAATTTTACGAGGCACGGATACATGCTCTTATTCGAAGGTGGAACATTGGTATTTAGTTAAACGGTGACTATGTTGAGAAGTAGGGATGTGATCAACAGAGGACCAGCTTCATTTTGATTTATAATACATATTCTTGCGTTCGTTACTATTCCTGTACGATAGAAAAAGACATTACTTTTTGAATCACCCCCGTATACATGGTCGATTGTAGCTTTGCTGTTATCTACAAATGTCGCTACATCCAATTTTTTTGACTACTCCTATTTATAAAGTTGCAAGCCTATTACAAAAGGCATCGTCACTAAAATTGAAAAAGATGATGTTGATCGTGATTTCTTCTGTAAAAGAAGACCCCCCCTCTCTATATATATTTATCACTGATTTTTAGAACTGGTGACGGTTGGAGAACAGATCGAACGAAAAATCGCATTATCAGAATCAGATACACAGATGGGTTTATTTATCTGAAGAAATCAAGTATATTCTCAAGGAGTTATAAATTTATAATCCTCTGGTATATTAACCCTGAATCTAAGCCTTTAGTGTTTTATTGCATTAACTTCATAAAATCTAGAAGAAAATCGAACACACACACGTATATATATATATATATATATATATATATATATATGTATATATATATATATATATATATATATATATATATTAGTGTAAATAAAGTTTAATCATAGATAGATTGTCAATAAACTTATTGGGTGCCTTTAGTAATAGTAATATTGCTATTAATTTTACATATAGTTAAATTGATTTGTTGTTTATATTATCTATCTTTTTTTTTTACTTTTAAGTTATTTGTAGGAATTTCTATTTAAAAGCCGAAGAGAAAAAATCGTCTGTTAAGCAGAAGAAACAGAATGGTTGTCGTCCATTTCATAATTAAATTTGTCTAACACTTAACGTCGTATTCGAGGAAAAAAATTCCATTTGGAAATAGTTACATTTCCCAAAATTTGTACGAGGTGTGTTAAAGAAGTTTAGTATCTGAGGCTGTATTTAGAGAGACTGAAATTACCAAGATAAAGACATTTAATTTTTTTTCTCAAGATACTCCCTTTGACTTTCAATACTGGTTCCAGTGATTTTTCATTTAGTCGAAGCACCACTTAAGCTCAGCCAAATCGACTGCTGTTGAATAGACCGACTGCACCTCTGCGGAGTGTTAAGCCACCAAACATCTAGTGTTCTGGTATGACTTTCAACTGCATCTGATGGTGAAGCTCACTATAGGTGCTTTGGAGAATGTGAAATACTCCTTCATTACACTTACTCCTAAGTCCAAACTAAACTCAGAGCGGTTGTACCTTCTAGAGTTCCATCTATTCGTTAAATTAAGATCTTTGATTATTTGATATACTTGAAATCATTTACCAGTGTGAAAATAAATGTGTTTGAACTCGTTTAGAACAATGCTGCCGACAAACTATTCATTTACAAATCACCCCTCCGCACACACATTTATTTATATATATTTAAATATATATAGGATTTGGCTATGTCGGAATTATTTTCATTATATATATAGGATTTAGCATTAAATAACCGACTAGGGCTGCTATACTATAAAATACAAGCAAATCAAATCAATTTCTTAGACAGCACTTTCGATATGGTGTGAATATGTGCTATATTATTTTACAAGTTCATTCATCCCAGTAAAATCTTTTCCTAAAAAAAAAAACAAATGTAGAAAAAGTTACACATGTTATATAAAAGTTTGACGATATCCATTATTTTAGTTTTAATAACCTCTAAACGTTAAAGGGTGTGTAAAAATACGTGGATTTATTTAATATGAGTGAAAGACAACGACCCTGAGAGTCATTTGATTTTATGTTATTTAGGTTATTTGTTTTTATGACTTTTAAATCCTTGATGGTTATTTAATCTGAAATCCTGTTAATACATGTACCATATATGGTTTTAAGTGCATACTTTGTAGATAACACTTTGAAATGAGTTTTCACTCTAGTAAATAGTTTTATATCTTGTTACTAATTGTTTGGACATTGTTAAATAGTTCCCAGGTACTGATATTTAACACTAACAGTTCTATTTGCACACAGTTAAATTGGTTCAAGTATAGGTATCAAATACTAATTATTCAATTTAAAAATTTAGTAAGGGGTCTCCTCATGGTGTAATGGTTATCGTGCTGGACAACTGAATCGTAGTAAACGAATTCAAACTCCAGTCGCGCTATTACATTCACTTTGGGACGAATACCCTTGGGAAAGTTATAAACCGTCTTTCCCTCCCCGGTATGAGTTTAATAGTATAACTGTTGTTCATCTAGAAGGATGGCTTTGGCATTAAATAACTCACAGAGGCTGATATGCCATTAAACCAAGAAACCTAGTAAAACCTTAATAATAATCTGTTTGCACACAGTTACTTTTTTATTAAGTGTAAATCCATCGCTGATATTCAATTTAGAAATCATGTAAAGTAAATTGGTGACCATAATCGAGGGCGACCAGAAGGCTCCCTTTTCAATAGCTACTACACCGAGGTGTAGGGGGGAGCACTACTACTTTCCCTGGATTGCTCCACTTTACCCTCAATACGTACCTTATATTGCTGAGTGTTAAGCAAGGAGGCATCAAGTACAATTTTTAAAGTCTTTGGTATGACGCGATCTGGGATCGAACCCAGGTCTCCCGGATCATTGGCGAACACTCTACTCACTGGGCCAATGAGCCGGTATGGGAAAAAGATTTAGCCTTTCATTTTCAAGGTAATTTCATAGCAGGGGTAATACCCCAAACTAAACTCATGCAGAGCCGTTACAAAAAATACTAGATCCCGTTAGCATTCTTCATTTACGAAGGGTCTCAGTCGCGAAGCGATTTATCCAGCACTGTTAGGTAGCACTAAGAGCAATTGTTTCACGCAGTGTTCTACATACTAACTCCAAACAAAATCAAAATGGTGATGGAGAAATATTGTCGATAATGAAGTAATGTCGACATGAGAAAATCGTGTCTACTTTTTTGTCATACCAAACGCGAAGTTTTAAGAATGTTGAGGTTCTTCAAGGAACAGACCAAGCGATGAACAAGAAAAAAATAACAACGTAAAGAACAAAGTGATGAAAGAAGACACAGAGGAAAACAATGAAAGAGTGAGATGAGAAATTGCACTGACCCAGATACAAGGAGAAAAGTAGTAACGTAAACCAAGAATGTTTATATACTGAATTGGTTTATGAAACAGTTTCGAGCAAGGCATAGTGTGTATGGAGGGTAATATTTTTACACAATCTTGTTTTCCAAAAAAATACCAATCAAAAGTAACTATACAAGCACTGGCTTGTCTAGACGAAATCTAGACGTCTAGATATCATCAGACTATTAAAAAAAGTTACTCAGTCACGTATACCTTTTCTTTTAAGTCTTAGAATTTAAATGCAAAATATTTGAAGAATGAGTCTGAATATTTTTTTATCGCAACATATTATTAAATATTACAGCATATTACTAAAACTAACTTTTGATTACATATAACATATTGGCTTGGGAATTATTGTTTTTGAAAATCTTTTAAAAACTTTTTATTCTGGCTAAGCAGTTCTAATCCTATTTAAAGGAATTTCATTTACAAGTTGATATACCTTTGATTCACTAAGTGTGGTGTACATAAGTCGGTCGTGACTTAGGAAACTTCAGATACTCTCAAAAATCCCTAAAATGTTTAATTTATATTTCGAGTATTTTGTTTTTTTAAATTTTCAACTCTTGGAAGAATAAAGGCTTCGTTTTTTTTAATATATATTTCTAAGTCTTACGAGTCTCCAGATAACATAGATACTCTGTTAAGGAAACATCAAGCGGCGACAGAAATAATCTAATTCCACAGAGGTAGACAGAGAGTATTTTGTCTCCTATCACGATTACCAATAGCTATGAGAAAGACAACGCGTACTGCGAAAAGAGATAGTAAGCTATAGTCATGAGACAGATCACCTTTAAAAATAATTAGGCAGTGACGTATAGTTCAATATATATATATATATATATATATATATATATATATATATATATATATATATGTGTGTGTGTGTGTGTATATATATATATGTGTGCGTGTGTGTGTGTGTGTATATATATATATATATATTGTCATCCACAGACAGACTGTTTCGTTCTATCAGAACCTTTCAGTGTGGCTAGACACGCAGCACGCTCGAAACCGGGATCGAAACCCGTCCAACTTTATGTTTGACTAAGTCTCAGACCTCTCGGCCAGCAAGCGGACCACGTTGGCTAAGGGAATTTTTTTAAGGTATTTATTTACCAGCAGCCGTTTGTTTACATTTTTATACCCTATCGGCTACCAGAGAGCTCAATCCTTTCGAAGAGGTTTGCATTATGCGAGCGGCAGCCGACAATTCCTTCACCAGAGTGCTCAACCCCCATGGGGGAGCGTATTTGTATGTATATATATATAGATATAATTTCTAGAGATGAGCCAGTTATTTAGGTGTTCCAGCACAGATTTTAGATATTGACAAAAAAATGGAGGCATCATGTGTCTTTTGTTTTGAATAGCACAAAACGATTGTTTTTTCACAACTATAAGCCGAGTACATAGTTGAATAACTAGTTGAGTTTTCGGAAGATTTTCTGTACCTATAACATATTTGCCTTCTCGAAAATTCTTGTCGTTGAAAATGTAAATTTTGATCCCAAAACCCAACGAAATTTAGAATTAGTGATTAAATTTTATCTTAATTTAAATTTACTAAAAACAGCATCCATTAATCAAGCCGTAAAAACTAAATTTTGACTGACTTATGCTTTCAATGAATTAAAATTTATTTTAGGAATCGCATAATCATATTCACGATGGGTTTGATAGGTTCTTTAGGAAGATTAAAACAGACCAGGAATAGAAGGAATGGTTTACATTTGTACTTTCTTCAAGGGAATCAATTATCATCAGTCCTTTTATGTCTCAGGAGACAGTCAAACTGATCTTTATTGATCGCGGCGCCCAGAACGTTTTCTTTACCGGAGAGCCAATATGTTTCAGATTCGTAAACTGCCTTTTCAGCTGAAGCTTGTAGTGGAAAAACCACGCTTAACCCATATGTAAATATCTTTTGAGGATAACATGCTTCTTCTTACTTAGCAAATATTCTATTGTAAATAAATAAAAAGCTTGTACTTTTCTCTGCCAGTTTTAAATGTTTGATTTTCTAGCAATTTGAATAGCTTCAAAACTAAATCTCTGCTTGGATAAAATAATTTTTGCTAAGAACCAATTCCAATCAAAACAATTTTTTCTGAAAATCTTTTTTTTTAAATCCCCTTTCTTCATTGACTGACCCTTAAAGATAGATAAATTCTTTCTTTATCGAACGACCCTAGTATTATTGAACTAGATGTAGTTAATAGATGAAGTGAAGGTTCATATTGATAAATTATCGAAATATGATGTTTATATTTATACAATTTTAATGATTGTTTTTTATATTAAGCAACATAAATTTAGATGTTTATATGAATAAATAAATGATAATTTATTTGGTTAAAGTATTATGACATATCAACCTTCGTGGCTTATTAAATACCAAATCCAACCTTTACTTAAATATCTCTAGTTAGTGAATAGTTTGTAAGTAACTACTTTGAAACGAGTTATTGTGGCACATCTTTGCCGACGGTTCAGTGATTTCAAGTATTCCTATCAAACACTAATAATGGTATTTAATACTAATCATTTGTTGGCACATATCTAAATAGTTTCAATAATTGCTATTTGGTATAAGTAATTCTATTTATAACGTCTACCTATTGAATATGAAAATATAAACACTGTATGGAAATAAAGGGGTACTCCACATTACCAAAGCTCCAGAACAGAAACCTCCCCATTAGATGCAGTTTAGTGTCATACCATGAACACTCATTGGGAAAAGTGTCTTATCCCTCAGCAGAGATTCCGCCAATGAATTCTAAAACTCTATCAACAGATGGAGGGCGTTTTAAATGAGCAGAAATGATTAAATCTTAGTCAAATAAATCAATAGTGATAATCATAGTAATCTCAGAGACATTTGGTCTTCGGCAAATTCAAACTCAGTCGGTTTGGGCTGTAAAATACACCGGCTGTATCTCTGGAGAGGAGTAAGGCTTCTCTAACAAGTGTTCTGGCTGACATAAAACCATCGGATGTTAAGGCTACAGACTTGAAGATTTCGGGAATGTGGAGTACTCCTCCATTGTCCTTATTCTCAGGTTCATTCAGAACCGGTGAGGTGGCACCCTATCTCTGGGTCAAATAAGACAAACTGCGTGCAAAGAAATAACTGATGTTAAATTGTGGCTGTTATATAGCAATAATTGAAAAAATTTAACTGTGTGCTAAAGAGCTCAGATTTGTTTAAGAATGATATCAACAAAATGTGTTTGCAAATAATATATATATGTTTAAACAGGATTTGGCATTAAATAACCAACGATGATTAATATGTCATAAAAAAGAACCAAACCAAATATTATATATTTAAAGTATATTTTAAAAAAGGATTTGGCTTTTAATAACCAACAATGGTTGATATGTCATAAAACACAACCAAACCAAACGTCGGTAAATTTGGTTAATATAAAAAGTTCGAGTTTTATAAAGAATCAGTATTCAGTGAATTGTCCAAGAACTCAAGTGGTAAGTATTTGTGTTACTCCCAAAATTCTTGCAGAGGAATCTTAATTTCTCAATACCCAATGACTGAATGTAAACGTTTACGGATGCAATGTGTGTTTCTTTTTTTTTTTAAATATATAACGTGTACTTCTATGAATATTTACGATTGTAGCAACTGGGTAACTCCAAAAGCAGTTATGAATAATAATAACACCACAAACATCTGAGAACGATCATTGAACACCGATAGCCAAACAGCTTAATTTAAAACAGGTTCCTGATCTGGGATGCAGCTGAGGCACCGAAGGAGGGCCAAGGAAACGACAGTGGCTGCAAATAAATAAAGACTGAATGCTGCCGTAGGATTTGCAAAATATGACAGCAGCAGAATGCAATAACACACGACCTTTTATATTTGTATCTATTTTTTTCACTCTAGAATACTAGTGTGGTGTAACCAAAGGCAATTTAGGGCGCTCATAGTTCAAAGGATTATTGTATTTATCTTAGCTTTCTCTAAATTAATGTTAACTTTCAAGTAAACAATGTATGATCCTAATGTTTGTTTATATGCAATAGCAACAAAGCAGAAATGGCACATTGTGGCGAAGTTTCTGTTAGAGCAACAGTGTTAAGAATATAGAAAATAAAACTATTCCCCATGTATTTAACAAGTTAATTATGACGATGTACTATGCTTTTGTGTTTCCACAGATAACTGTAATATTGTCGAAGGGGATATAAATTTGATGCTATTTAGGATTAGAATCCCATTATATGTTTATTTATTTGTTTTTAATCAATCATAGAATAAATTCCATGGTTGCATTTCGTTCTAAAATTTCAATTTGGCTCTTGATTTGTTGGGATTATCTCAAATTTCTTACAAGACTCTGTTTCAATTACCAATTGAAGGAGTGAGTCTCCAGAGCGTTGTAGAGAACGTGCTGGACCTCGAGATCGTAGTAAGCGAATTCGAAATCCAGACGCGCAATTACATTCACTTTTAAATTAATACCTTAAAGGAAGAAATGAACATCCTTATTCTTCCCGTTATGGGTTAAATATTACTTCTACTGTTCTATCATCAGTATTTCTTTTGCTTTAGATAACCTACAATGACTGATATGCCATTATGTAAATAAACCAAAAGAAACCAGTGGAAGGAGACATCTGAATATTTTTGAAAAAGCCCACAGATTTTTTTTAAGACAACACGCTGCAGTAGCTAGACGTGTTCTCATCCCACACGTGGACAGCTCGTTTTCAGAGGCCTGGCATTTTGCTTATGATATATTATATACATCATTACAAAATAACACACGCTGCCTTCACACATTACGGACATAACCAAACGCTGAACTACCTAATAAGTAAATAAGTAATAGAATTTTAGTTCTTTCACTGAGACTTTTGCATACATTTAACTCCTTGCGTATGTTCTTTAAAGGCATTATTGCAAGTAAACACAACTTCATTATAATGGAAAGGTTATTGTGGCTATCATTTTAGTAACGGTAACTAATGTAAAAACAAGACGTACATCTCAATAATTTTATTGCAGTAACAACTTCTAGAAGAAATAACATATAAAAAGAGAAAGGTATGCAAGAAAACCTCTTTGTCTTCTTATATGTGTGCGAGATTTCTAAGAGGTATAAAAGTTTGTGAAAGTCTTTCATATTTGAGAAGAGTTTATTTTCTTGATTGCATGGAATCCTTAGTCTTTATATGAAAGTGAGATTATAGCACTGCAAAGTCTCACCTACTGAGTAGTTTTATTTACAATACAACACGAATTCCGTTGGTGACGATCGCGAAATGTACGAGAACCGACCTTTGCTTCAAGACAGGATTTGAGGAAAGATAAAGAAATTAGCAACTTTAATTTAAATGAACACATGTGGGTTATATAGTGACAATAGATTATGTCATCTAACGGTCGTATGTATTGGATTTCCAACAAAGGGAGTTAATTTTACACGGATCCGGTATGTTTTGGCGCCAACTATTTGGCACTGCCATTTTAAACTAGAAATGTTCGGGCAATCAACTGTTTTGGTGCTTTTGGCACATACGGAATAGATTGATAAGATTGTAAGGAATGGCCGAATATTGAAAATTTAATGCATCTCATTGTTGCCGGCCAAAACACGCAAATACTCCAGTAGAACAAGTAAATCAAACTGTTTTACGATATTTAAAATGTGCTAGTCGACCCTAATGTATTTCAAACGTTTTTGATTTCGAGTATTCCCGGCAAAACGCTAACCCTAAAACCTTTCCAAGGAAAAATATAATCTATGTTACTCGGTTGTGACTGCTGTTCGTTTCCCTTTACTTGCTTCGTTGCGTTGCCTGTCAGTTGTTGTAGTTCGTTTCTCGTTTAAACACAATAATATTGACATTCCGAATTGGCGCCAAAACAGCTCAGCACCAAAACGGATATGCTAAAATGTCGGTGCCAACTAGGCAAGCTTCAATCCCTCACATATTTCTTCTTGAGTTTTCTAATTAAATAGAATTTGTTCAGTCACGAAAGCTATGTCTTGACATATATTGCTTAGAGGAACCCGCGCTTCTTGTTTTAGATTATCTTTAATGATTCACTGGTATGAAATAGATAACCTCAGCGTTACTAGGCAAATACGGAAAAAATAAGATTATGAGATATTAAGATTGTGAGATCAAGTCGTCCATAAAACACGCTACAGATTGGTTGATTCCTATCTGGAATCTTGAGGTATTATTAGAGCGTGTTACTTAAAACAAAACAAATGGTAATCTGAAGGTGACTACATTGTTTAAATCACCTTATAGAGAAAAAGAAAAAAACACTCATCAACTGGATCATCTTGTGCGTTTAATTTTCAAATTCAGGAAAGCTGTTATCTCAATAAAATCAAAGGTACAACCCCATCACCAAGAAATTGTTTACAAAGATTCATTCCAACGAGTTAGTTGCTCAGTTTAACATTGAAAATTAACAGTTCAGATTTTAACAATTCAGATAAAGGTTTAATTGACCCATGTGGTTTCTTTAATGACAAGTCCTGTTTTAATTCAAAAATGATTTCTCAGAAAATAGTTCGTAGGTAAGTTTATTTCTAAACGATTTATTAAAGCTCTCTTGTTTGTTAAATCTTTTCAAGTATTCATATCTTACACGAATAATTCTATTTTATATCAATCATTTTTTGCATACAGTTTAATGGTTTCAAGTACTGCTCATTAAAATGTGTAATGGTACATATTAAGTATTCCTATGTAATATAAATGAGTAAGTTAAGAGTCACGCGTTTCGCTTAGCAAAGGAACTGTCGGACTCACCCGTTCTTAAGTAAGAGTAGTTTCTCAAACGAAATTGTTTCCCATTTGGAGACTGGGCTGATACTCAGAAACAGAGCCATCTTAAAAGAACAAAGACAAAATAGGATTTATAACACTTTCATTGTAACGACTATAAAAGAAAACTGAATGTCAATGTTCCTGTTTAAAAATAGCCCTCGCACAACCCAAAAGATGTGGTTGTTGCAACTACTGATGTTTTTTTTTTTTGTATGAATTCAATATAAGAGCATGGAGCACTATTTGCCACTAGCTCATTTCGTTAAGTAAGGAACTGCTATGAATAAAGGGTTTTCTTCTCGACTGGTTGCCTTTCTAAGGCCAGAGAACTCGGTCTCCACTATTATTTTACCGTATTTAGCGGGAGAAGAGATATATTCATGACTCTCTCAAGGTGATTTGCGCTTTGTAAAAAAACAAATACTTTCGTCCAAGATTTGAAATCGCTTCGCTGATTCTATTTTTTTCAACGATAGACGTTACGTTAAGCACATATCATTGTTTTTGTTTTTTGCTTTTCAGGTTTAATCATATTATTCACCGCTATAACTCAGCAAATTTCGATTCTTATGCCCGCAAGATCCTCTTTAAGTTTTGCCCTTTTATTCTTTATCTATAACTCTAAATAAACAAAAACAACCATATTCATGTATTGTCATGACACAAAAAATCACGGAATAAAAAAAAACAAGAATATCAATTGGGTTCCGTTTAAAATCCCAAATATTTACAATCACCAGAAAATGGTTCAAGAATAAAGTGCTGAACTCATCCCAACGCGCGGCACATCTTGTGATGTTTAAGATCTCAATTCGTCTCGGCCGGTCGAGATCAGCAGCAGAAAACTCGACTGCCCCTTCAACGGTCGAATATTCAACTTCTCTCTTTTCAAAATTCTCAGGACCATCTCTTCTGGGCATGACATCATCCACACTCCATCCCTATTCCTGTTGGGAGTTTATAATGACAGATGATGATTGTCATATCCTTTCCGCGCGGGCTTAAAACAGCACCATCTGACTATGTACCTGGACTAAGAGACCCAAGTATTTCAAAGCCTTACCGAACTAAATAATAAAATATAATTAACGAAAAATGATTAATATACAAAATCATTACCTTCATTATGTAACACATACGCACACACAATAAAACATACACAGATACACACACAGACACATATACACACACACAAAGCAGCACTTTATTCTTTATATGACAATCATCATCTGTCATTATAAACTCCCGACAGGAAATAGGGATGGAGTGTGGATGACGTCATGCCCAGAAGAAATGGCCCTGAGAGTTGGAGGATTTTGAAAAGAGAGATGTTAAGTATTCGACTGTTGAAGGGGCAGTTGAGTTTTCTACCGTTGAGGCATGCGGTTGAGTTTTCGGATCTCGACCAGCAGAGACAAATTGAGATCTTAAATATTACAAGATGTGCCGTGCGTTGGGATGAGGTTAGCATAATATAGTTAGCATAGGCTTTTAAGACTTGTCTCTCTCCTCGTTTCGCCAAGGACCGAAACCAGAAATTAATAAACCCTTTCGTATCCGAAACGAAATAGTCCGCCTGTATTTGTTTATGCATTTGTGTTAGTGTTGTGATTGATATCATTATGGCTATAGTATTCAATATATGTGTGTGTTTTAGCACTGTACTCTCCTGTCTTTTTGGTCTGTTTATTTGTGGCGGTAAAATCCTTTTAAAACTTCAGATAACGAATTGAAAGAAAACATCTTAACATTCTGTTGAAAGGTGTTCTGTAGGTTAACACGATATTTTTAGATTTAAATTCGGAAAAAAAATCAGTTTTGCAAATAAGTGGTAATTATCTTGAAAACCATTTAACTTCTGTGCTTATTCTGGGGAGGGAACAATGCAGTGGTCAGGATAATTTCATTTCTTATTTCTGGTTTCTCTAGCCCTTTTTTCAAGCCCCTGGAATTGTTCATTGCGCACAAACTACAATTGTCCGCAAGTAGGGCAAAACCCACGAAATGACAAGTTATTTTTTTTCGTTAATTTTAGATTGAAATTAGTTTCTATCTCAAAAGCCTACAGAATTATTATTATGCCCGTGGTGTAATGGTTATCCTCGTAGGAAATGGACACGGCGACACGAGTTCAAATCCTGGAAAGACTGATAGCATTTCACATAGCCCTAATACCCTTGGGAAAGGTATGAATCCAATTATTCTCCCTCCAGTTATGGGTAAATAGTAGGGCAGACTAGGTGTTCAGCCTTGGTGAGGCCTCTAGTCTAGGAGAAAGAAAACTCCGAATTGAAACCTGTTAAACTCCGCTGAAGAATTGACCTGGTGTCTTATCCTGCCCGAGCGGGGGTGGGGGTAAATATGATTATTATTATTGTTAATCCTTGCTAGTTTTTCATATGTACTTCAGGTGAAGGTCTTTGACTGGAGTCTGAGAGATTGCAAATCTCCTGGACTCTTCCCTATATTCTGGTCGATCTTGGTAACGCTGTAGCTTAGATGGACTAGGTTCGTCCTCCATTCTGCAACTTTTCCAGTCTACTTACCAAGCCTTTGTGGACCGTTACAAGCGCACCGCTTATAATTGGCATCATCGTCACTCTCCATTTCTATAACTTCTTCTTTTTTTTTACTTTTTTGGCAAAATCTATTATTATTATTTCATTCCTGGTGAGTTTTTCACTCCAGCGTTACATGATGATCTTCGACTGGAGTGAGAGTTCGTCTCCTCAGGTTCCCGGGACCTATTTCAGTATTTTGGCAGTTCTCAACAATGCTATGGTCTAGTTTTGTATTCGGAAACAAAGTCAATTTTAATTCTAAGTGGTAATTATCTTAAAAATAAAATAAATAAAGTTATAAGCACAGACTGATGATCATTTTTTTAAAGCTACATCATTGTTTCTTGATTGTTTATAAAGAGATTGTATTTGACTAGCAATTCAATCATGAGCAGGAAGTGACAAAAGATCATTTTTACGCCGAGTACAATGCGCGTGAATTCCTTCTCCGAAATCAGTTGCCATACAAAATGCAAGGTATTCAATCCAATCTGCCCTATTATTTATGTTGGTACTCTGAAACTAGTGGATATGTTCATCTACATCGGAAGCAGAATCTCTTCTAATAAAAATGACATCAACATGCGTCTACTCAAGGTCTGGACAATCAAAAAGTTATCAAACTTATCAGATGAAATAAGACGCATTTTTCCAAGCAACAGCAGTTGTGTCACTTCTTTGATGTGGATAAACCACAAGCTAGACTAGAATTGCACAAGAAGCAACCACCTATACTGAATAAATCCTGGAAGCAACATCCAATAAAAGACCAGTTGTACGGCTACCAACCTCCTATCTCTAAAATAACCCAAAGTAGACGGATAAGACATGCAAGACACTGCTAGCGAAGTAAAAACGAACTCATAAGGGACGTTCTCCAATGGACCCCTTCACATGGATGTGCAAGAGTTGGACAGCTCGCTAGAACTTATCTACAATTGCTGTGTACAGACAGAGGATGAAATCTAGAAGACCTGCTAGAAGTGATGTAATCTAAAAGACCCACCAAAAGAGAGTGATAATGGCAATTAGTTTGATTCATAAATTTCCCAAATTTGTAGCCATATGTGAAACACAAACAGCCTTGTATTGAATTTAAACTCGGGTCACCGTATCTATTTCCTATAACGAAAACCGTAAAACTAACAGCGCTTGCTGAAGGTTTCTAAAGAGGGGACAAATCTGCTTAATTACAAAAGCAATAAAGAATTGAATAAACTTCAAAAGCCCTTTTAAAATATTGTATATTTTCCCGTTCGGACATATATCCTATTGCACCCGCACTGTACACTTCAGTATTCCACGGTTAAACATTTTTTTCTTATTGTCGTTCTCTGATTTGAGGTTTGATAAAAATAAGCAGATTAATGACCTCAAATATTTGGAAAGTATATCGATCGAAAACAAAGCTTCGTTCTTCATTTATATATTAGGAGCTGCAATTATTTTTTTTCTTTTTGTCTTTTGTGATATGAATAAAACGTATGCACTTCTTTTTATTCATTGATTAAGAGATGGGATTATTCCCCTCAGTGAAATTGTTAAAGTACTGAACTGTGACATGGTAATAAGTTAGTTCAAAATCCTCTCACTCTTTTCAATTTCAGACAAATAGACTTGAGAAAGGTATGAACTCCCTTATTCTCCTGCTATGTCATTAAATATTACGGCTACTGTTCTTCAACAAAGATGGCCTTGGCATTAAATAACCAATGAAGGCTGATATGCTATTGAAAAATGTTACCGAAATCAAAACTTGATTACGAGATAGCAATAAAAAATCATTGTCTTTCGTCGACAACTTAACACATATGGTTGAAGATAAGTTACAAACGGTGTGTACACAGTGATCAAACGTTTTTCTGTAATACTAATACGACCAATACTTCCATCACTGTTCACGGTCCCATTAATCTTTCCAAATTCTGGCTGCCGTCTTCAATATATGTGTTCCCGACTTCTGGAAAACTTCGCATCTTTTCTCCATGTGGACCAGCAGAACTAAAATACCAAAAAAATTAGATTCTTTTTCTACTGACTTCTGAATGTTCTAACGCCGAATATTTTAGTTTATTACGGACAAAGAAATAACCCTTTCACCCCTAACGAGAAATAACGCCTTGTTGGTGAAGCTATTAATACGCTGTATTAATTGTAGTGGGGTAAGGTGCCATCAAAAAGTATGTTCTGAATCTGACATTAAACTAAATCTCCTGCTGAGACTCAAGTCCTGAAGACCTAGGTAGTATAGTGTACGCCTTACTTGACATTTCTGCCGAGTACAAATAGATCCAGAGTAATTGTACCGGTTAGGGTCTCAGCTAAAAATTATTCCTTTTTTAGAGAATTGTATGCAAAATAAGACTTTAAAATTGCCAAAGAAACAACTTTACAAAAAATAGAATAAAAACGTACTATGAAGAAAATTTCCCGAGTTCCCGGCATAAAATAACTCTTGACGTTTAGACATGCCGTTAAAATCAATTAATCAGTCTAACGAGAATTCTCATTCTCTTTATTTTATTATCTATTAAAATCTGCTGACCTCCCATCTCGTATAGCGATCCTTTTGATACTATCATATACATACATACATACATACATATTCATGACTTATGCCTATACACACCCATACAGATACGTTTGTAAATACATACATACATATAAGCTTCGCCTCTATGCATATAGTCACGTTTGAACGTATACTTAAATGCCTCATTGCATCAAAATATGTGCACCCATGGAGAGAAGAGTTTATAATGACACACACAAACAGAAAAGGAATTAATTATCAAAAAGAAAACTCCTTACAAAATCTCTTTTCACCACCCCCGAGTCTCAAACTAAATATTTCCCACACTCCTCTGAAGCTAAAACAGATAAAACGAGTTTGATTGGCTTCAGTCTGTCTAAGGAAAATTGATTTCGAAATAATGGCATGTCTTAATAGAGTAAAAGAAGAGAACTTCTGTAAAGACAGGCCTCTTGTCTGGTGAGCGGTAGAAACAAGTGCTATCAACAGTGAAATGGGTCGCCTGTGGCTTTCTGGCATTATTTGATAATGTTTGCTCTTCAGAAAATGAATATTTTTACTGCATAATATTGAGACGTTGTCCAGATTGGCTTACAATTTTCGAATATTCCCTAACGTCAAACTTGATTGTTGCTAAAAGATTCATTAAATAAAAGATTTTTATCATCTTAAAAATTTAATTGCTGCTTTGACTATAGATTCTGTCTGTCTGTCTATCTCTTTCTTTCACTACATAGACTTACCTAGCTTTTATTTGATTAAAAATATCCCCAAGGTTGTAGATTTCCTACATTCTGTCGATTGGGGCTATAGAATAAGTTGGATGTACCTCTGCAAAGGAGTAAGACCTCACCCTCAATGGTTGTTCTAGGTATAACGTGACAACTCCTTTTGGTGAGGTCCTAGTCTGGTGGAGTACCTGATTCATTGGCATTACTCCCAGGTCTACCCTGGCCTGGAGTGGTTGAATTTCTTAGTCCCATTTATGGGTCAAATAGCAAATACTTGAAACCGTTTAACTGTGAGCAAAGAAATGAGCTTAGGTTCGTTTTAAAATAATCTTTCCAACAAACTATTCTTTTAAAAATCGTGTGTGTAAACAGGATCAGGGATTAAGACTTTATAAGCCATAAAACAATAAAGCCCACCAAATCAAGTAAATTTCCTCGCTAAAAATGTGCGTCGTCGTCTTATATTTACCAACCCCTCCATTTGGGCAGGATATGACACAAGGTCAATTTTTAAGCGGAGTTTAACAGGTTTGAATTCAGAGTTTTCCTTCTCCTAGACTAGTTGCTTCACCAAGGCTGAAGAAACCAGTCTGTCCTACTATTTACCCATAGCTGGAGGGAGAATAATTGGATTCATATCTTTCCCAAGGGTATTAGTGCTATGTGAAATGCAATCAGTCTCGTCCAGGATTTGAACTCGTGTCGCCGTGTGCATTTCCTACGACGATAACCATTACGCCACAGTCACACGCTGCGATCTTATTATTATCATTATTATTATAGATTTAGTGAGTTTTTCACACTTGTTGGAACTTGCGTTTTTAACTGGGGTCTAAGTGTCCGCTTTCTTGGACTTTTCTAAGTATGTTTATCAATCTCAGCAATTTTGTATTATGAGAGTTTCAATTCTTTCTCGTATGTCAAATTCTCTCATTCTCTTTTCTATGTCCTTGAGGATCATTTTGAGTGCTTTGATTAGTATCGCAGTCACTTTCATCGTCTCTCTCTCTCTCTCTCTCTCTCTCTCTCTGGAGGTAGTTTTCATTAAGTGGAATTATTGTCCGTTACTGAAGTCTGAGTGTTATACTTCTCTTCAGTTCTTCATCCAATCTCAATGGTGCTGTGGTTTGAACGGTCACAGTCACTCCGTATATCTCTAGTTTTCATGTTTTCTTTTTCAAGTTCCGTGTAATTTTTCAAAGGAATGTGACTATTAATTCTGTTATTTTGATGTTCTATATTATTTTTTATTTACAGTATCAACTATTTACCAACCCCTCCGCTCGGGCAGGATATGACACAAGGTCAATTTTTAAGCGGAGTTTAACAGGTTTCAATTCAGAGTTTTCCTTCTCCTAGACTAGTTGCCTCACCAAGGAGAATAATTGGATTCATACCTTTCCCAAGGGTATTAGTGCTATGTGAAATGCAATCAGTCTCGTCCAGGATTTGAACTCGTGTCGCCGTGTCCATTTCCTACGACGATAACTACTACACCACGGGCACCTCCATATTTTATTTTTTTTTTATTAACAGTATCTGTCAAGGTTTAGTTTATTTTTTCACATTCATTTGATATGACTCTAAAGAATTTGGAACAGCGAAGTTTATTCGCCCTACTTTTATCGTTAATAACGTATTACCAGCATTAAGAGCTAGTCAGGTCAGGTCAGGTCTCTTTTAGGTATTCTCGTTGATCTTAATATTATGGTAAGGATCATTTCAATTCTTCCTCTGATTTCCGGTTGTTCTACCATCAGGGTCTCGTTCTGAAGCATTATGAGTCGCCAACTACCGCAAACAGGTGGCCTCGTTGGGTGGAGGGCTTTACCTCATAGCAGGGATGTAGTCGGCTTATTCTAGAGACCCAGCAAAACAGGGCAAAGGTAAAATAAAAAGCCCGCCTCTCAAAAGTGTTGAAGTCACTGCTCTAACGTGCAGAATAACAACAAGAATAACAACACTTACCTGCTCAGCGGCCCCAGCTAACTTCCAGCTGGCAACCAAAAAATAAAGTAGGCGGTAACTCAATACCGAGGTCGTAACACCTGTAACATGACTGAAGCAAGCCGGTGTATATATACACTAATATACCCACTCACTGGGCCAGCAACCAATCGCTGTCCAAAGAATGAACTTGGCCACTTGCAAATTTATGGAACGTCCCAATGTCCATAAAATTCCACTTCAACTCGAAAATCATGATTATGCATGTAAGCACTGACTCAAAGCTGCTGAGCGTTACGATAGAATTAAAACAAAAAGTTGACATGAAGAGCATAAAAGATTCCTAACCGAAAATGAAATAGAAAAATAAGCTATATTAGAAAACTCTGCAGAGAGAAAACAATATTTTCAAATTACAGAGATTGCTCTGGAATGTGAGTAAATTAAGGACAGTAACATACATCAATCTGTGAAAGAAATATGTAAGCCAGATCATCGTGGCATACAGATGGAGTTTTATGAAAAGATCTAACAACAACTAAATGCAAAAAAGAAAAAAATGGTTTATTTCGTTTTTACTTTGAACACCGAAAAAAGACCAGATGATGAATCTTTTTTCTAACGGTGCGAAATAGAAGAACGGAGAATTTTCAGAAGGAAATATTATGGGAACAAGTGAAATAAGAATTTTACCTGTTCCAGCATCAGTATGAATGATTAAGTCGATTTATTCGAATGAAGAACGTGTAAAAAATAAATTGTTTAAGGATAAAATTTTCTATACTTGAAAACAATATTCTACATAAAATAGCACACAAAATATCTATAGACTAAAAGGCGAACACTACAATCATCGGAATAAATTCCAAATAAGTGACAGGAAATATCGTTTTAATGAAGACAAAATATAAGGATGCGGTATTCACCAATTTTATTCAGTTTTCCCCTTTTGAAGAAAGTTCATGGAACAAAAGTCTTATTATTATCAATAATTTTTATTAATATTATTATGTATAGTATGAGAGATAAGAACAACATGTATAAGAACTAAAAAATACTAGTGATATTTGAACCTGAATCTGCTATAGGCTCTGAGTTGCCAGGTTCTTTGTAATTACCCAACACTTTACACCACAAAGAGCGTGCGAGTTTGCATTCACAGTGTTTGTTCTTCAATATTGTTTGCCACATCATAGCAAAAGATTCCACTTTGTTCTACGAGTTACCCATATCGGGACGGAGAAAATTTGAATTTTTACCATTACTTAGAGTATTATTTCAATGTGAACTTCATCGTCCAGGGTTTGAAATCGGATCAACGAGATCATTTTCTAAAATGATTCTGTAACACTGCAAACCAAGTGCTATGTACGAAGTACGTCACCAATTCACCTTCGAAAGGATGAATGGTTTCAGTATTATTTGTATCAAGTCTAAACATCATTTAGATCGTCACTCAACACAAATGTCTACGATCAGTCAGCAAAAAATCAATTGATATTGAAATCTTTCCTATATATATATATATATATATGTGTGTGTGTGTGTGTGTGACCTCCGAAATGTCGTCCTTTCGTAATCATATTTACCAACCCCTCCGCTCGGGCAGGATATGACACAAGGTCAATTTTTAAGCGGAGTTTACAGGTTTGAATTCAGAGTTTTCCTTCCCCTAGACTAGTTGCCTCGCCAAGGCTGAAGAACCTAGTCTGCCCTACTATTTACCCATAGCTGTAGGGAGAATAATTGGATTCATACCTTTCCCAAGGGTATTAGGGCTATGTGAAATGTAATCAGTCTCCTCCAAGATTTGAACTCGTGTCGCCGGGTCCATTTCCTACGACGATAACTACTTCACCACGGGCACCTCCAACGTCCCTTCGTAATTACTACTCGACTCATCCAACATTTTTAAAATCCTGTGAATTGTCCCCAGATTGACCCCGAAGCACATTGAAATTAGCCAGTGGGAATGCCAACGGTACAGCAAGCCTTTTCCAAATTTCTGGTGTTCTTCTCCTCACAGACCGTGCTCAACTGATTTTTGTTGGCTGCTTAGTTGAGATAATCTGAAACAAATATATTTGCTGCGCGAAATTAATTGTCAAAAATGGTAATTCACCAATCCCACCTAGTACATGTATTATAGAGGCGTTCTAAGTGTAATGGTTATCGTCGATATAACATCTTAGATGAGGCTGTTGACATTTAACATAGCGCTAATACCTGTGGGAAAGGTATGAATCCAACTATTCTTTCGACAGCTGCGGGTAAATAAAAGGACATACTGGGCTCTTTACCCTAGGTATGGCGAATGTTCGAGGAGAAGGAAAATCGGAATTCAAACCTTTTCAACCCCACCAAAAAATACACCCTTTTGGCATCCTGCTCTTGCGGAGGAATTAGTGCATATATATATAGATAGATATAAACTCGGCTAGAATCTCCTGATAATAAAACATGCAAGTTTTCTTTGTGAACATCTGTGTGTCTGTTCCAATATTTAAAAAAGAAAGAAAGAAAAGTAAAAAGGAAGAAAGAAAGAACGGAAAATGAGATCTTTGACGTTGTTTGTTATAATCTTCAAAGAGAGAAAAAAAAAACGAATCATGTGATTTGTAGCTTGCCACATCGAAAGAGAAAAGAAAGCAGACCAGGTGTCAAGTCAGCAGTTGTAACAGCAGGCTGATTTTAGAAAGTGAAAAAGGAAGAAAGAAAGAACAAATATCGTGATTTGTAACTTGCCACATCAGAAGAGAAAAGAAAAGAAAGTAGTCAAGTTGTCGGGAAAGCAGGCTGACGTCACAACGGAACAGTTTGTTCAGTTTTTAGTTCGTCTGCTTGTCTATGTATCTTTTGAATCTACATTGACTGCATCAAAGAAAAGAGAAAAAGAGAGAGAACGTGATTAAATCTCCATTTTTTAAAGATTATATAAAATTCAACCGTCATTATTGACAGGTGTTTTCTTGTGTAATTAATAAAAGAAACAACCAATTGCAAAAACGAATATAAAACAAGGGGGTTTATGTGTGCATTTTTTTTTTCGGATCTGTGATTTCAATTTTTCTCTAAATTGAATTGTTAGTAAAGCTTGACCGAAGAACTTATGTTGTATAATTTGATGATCTCAGTCACAGCGCTAAGACAAAACATATACAATATACAGGCGGACTCTGTTATTCAGGTACGAACGCATTTATAAACTTCTGGCTTCGGTTGTTCGACGCGAGGGGAGAGACACAATTCTTACTATGCTAACCATCCCCAAGGCGCGGTGTGTCTTGTGATGTTTAAGTTATCTGTCAGTAGAGATCCGAAAAACCCAACTACATCTTTCAACGGCCGAAATCCAACTCTATGCCTCTATCGCAAAAACTCAACTCTCTGTCTCCATGGTGCAATCTCCACTCTCAACTGACTCTTTTTTAAAATCCTCAAATTCTCAGGACCATCTCTTCCGGGCATGACGTTTTCCACACTCCAGCTACATTTCCTGTCTGGGGTTTATTATAACAGTGGTGATTGTCATATCCTTTGCGCACGAGCGTAAAACTGTACACAATGACTATGTACCTGAATTCTAAATAGTTCAAAGCCTTACTAAACTGAATAATAAAATATAATCAGCGAAAAATGATTAAGATTAAAAAAATCATTCATTAATTATATAATGAAGCATAAGGAGACGTGTGTTCAAATCTCACGGAGAGTTCATTCTTGATACTTGTTACCAGTTACTGCTGTCTGTTATTATTTGTAGAAGGGGTGCGACGATATTCTGGTAAATGAGGGATAATGCTAATCAAATTAACAATAAGATTGATCAAATTCGTATCGCGTAGAAAAAGAAAAGAAAAAAGCTAATCTCTTTTCCAGGGGAGATGCGTATTACACTCGATGAAGGCCAAAGAATGTACAGGTCGAAACATCGTTAAATCCGGTTGACTCACCAGAAAATGTAAACAGAGTAAAACTGACTAAACGAGCAGAAAAAGGTTGAATTTAAATCTTAGAAAGTTTAAATAACAAAGCAACGAAAAGTTAAAATTAATCACTGAAAGAAAGAAAGAAAATCGATTGTAAAAAGGAAAAATATATATAACATTCTGTTGAATTTCTTGAATGAAGCATTGTTATTGATTAATTTTTGTCTCGTATTTATTCAATCATAATTCTAGTTACTTCTTATTGCAACTCTTATGATTTTCATTCTTAAAGAATACTGAAATGATGGAATATTCGATATAGCTTTCAAAACCCTTCCAGGAGATTCTTCCATTATGTCTAAATATTTCTTGGCATTCCATTCCTTCAAATTCTTTCTTAGATTGCAATTTGCATACTTTTACCGCTCATTTTCCTCCATTCAAACTAATTGCACAATCGATGTTGAGTATTGAACAGACCAAGTCTTAATTTCAATTTTTAGTACAGCCAGATCTTCTCTTTTTTTTTTTTTTTTTGTAGTTTTTTGTTTTTTTCTTTTTCGATAGCCATATGAGAAGCGAGGGATTCAATAATCCTGATGACATAAAATTGAATACTCCATCATGACTGCTGTTTACTAGAAGTTAAAAGTTCCAAGGACATGAAGAATTTACGTCTCTAAAAGAGGAACACGCGAAAAATAGCAAAAAAGGGTCTCTTGAAGAATAATGTCCAAGGCGTCCTTCATTTCCTGGATTTTTAGTTCTGGTGAACGTAGTTTCTCATTCACATCATTTGGTGACCATTGAAATCCTTATAGACCCACCCACAGCTTGTTCACAGTAAATATTCACGTAGCGTTAATGAATTTTAATAGCGCTATCCTTATTTGTATATTTAGTTTTTCGTGTCGTCTTCCTCAGACCTATTAAAAATTAGACGTTTAGAAATTGTTACGTACACAAATTGATCTCTTATTTGATACTTCTACATCTTTCTCTCTCTCTCTCTCTCTCTATATATATATATATATATATATATATGCACAAAATAATATTCATTCAAAATCGGGAATTTTGTCAAGGAAGTCCACAATCGGAACCACTGTCTTGCAGTACTTTTTCGAGGACATTTATAGTGATAGGTAATTTCCTGTCTCAGAGGAGCAACAGTATGACCTTCTTTACTAGCCTCTGCGCCCTTTCAACCTGGATTTGTTGTGGTAATCCGATGTTTAGGCCGTTTTTGAAGATGTTTTAATTAAGAGATGCTTCTCCATAAACATTACTCATTGGATTGTAAATATTAAATGTTTTGAATTTCTTAGCAACCAAATATTTGATGACAGATTTCTGTTTGGTTTGGTTTGTTGGGTTTTATGTCATATCAACCTTTTTTGGTTATTTAACACCAAATCAATTTTTATGTAAATGATCTGTTCTATTTAAAACAATTCAGTTTAGCATAAGTACACAGTTTGATTGTGAAAAACATTTCTATTTCAAACTATTCAAGCAGTTTTATGTAACAATTCAGTTAAGTGAAAATACAGTTTTAATGTCGAAAAATAATTCTATTTCCAATAATTCAGTTAAGCACGCAGTTTAAATGTAAGTACAGTTTAATATTCAAAAACATTTCTATTTCAAACAATTCAGTTTAGCACAAGTATGCTGTTAGTTCTATTTAACCCATAGATAGGGCCCAATCAGCTGCTACCACTCCGGGCCAGGGTGGACCTGGGAGCGATGGCAATACAGGGGTACTCCGCATTCCCCAAAGCTCCAGCATTGCTGGAACTTCAGCATCAGATTGTTTAGTGTCATATCAGGACACTTGTTGGGAAGGGGGGGTCTTACCCCTCTGCCGAGAACCCGTCAGTGTATTCTACAACCCCAGCCGACTGGGCAAATAGATTTCTGTTTAAGCCAGGATCTCTCTGTTGTATTTTCAAGCATTTTGAATAGCTTCAAAACAAATATTTTTGCACAAACAAATTCCAAACAATGGAAGGTTTAAATTAATCGAGGAAAAAAATTCTGAAAAAGAAATTATTTTGATTTTTTTGAAAAGATTGCTCTTAATCTTTGAATGACCCTTGGGTGAATATATATATATATATATATATATATATATATATATATATATATATAAAAGGAAACATAATCTGACAATGTGAAGAAAAAGTAATCCAAAATTAAGAATTTAATATCAAACATCCATCAGTGATCTAACGACACTTGATAACATATTTTCTATGTCTTGGGGATGGTTTTGAAACTGAAACGTTATAACGTCGACCTTTTTCTATATCAATTTCTACACTTTAGATTACTATATATATATATATCCTCACACATATATATATATTGTAGCTATTTCCTCCCCAGGCTTTTTTTTTTCCTTTTTTTTTTTTGGTGGGGGGTCAAATGATTCATATTATTACGATATTTTCCCAGAGATAAACGATACAAAAATAGAGCTATTTACAATGTATGCATAGACGCAATCCTTCTACCACAAGTAGGGTGTGAGACAAAGTTATAAAAATCAAATCTCTTAAAGAATATCGTCTAACATAATTTCTCTGGAAACTTAAAGACATGATAATTTCCTAATCAAAATTATGACCTTTGTATAAAGTCTAAAGTTCTGATGGTTTTCCCTATCTATAAAAAAACTGGCATCCTCAGTCTGGAATTATATTCATCAAACAAATAGATGAAACTATTATTATTAAAAGGAGTAAATTCACTTTTTACTATTACTTAGATAAATCGGACTATTGACTTCATAATCACAACCGGTAATAATAAAAAGTCACAACGTGTTAAAGACATAAAGTTTATAAGTCCCCAAAATTCTGAGACACATGGCTCAGCGAATAAGGCGTTTGGTGTGAAGGGGCTTCTGAGTAAAATCTTCAGGAGGTTGCAGGTTCAAACCCACCAACAAGTACGAGGATCATTAAATAAGTTTCCAGACTTTTTTTCGTATGGGCACTTTTATTGATAGTATACGCATGAAACTCTAGTTCCCTTCGAAGTAATCTCCTCCGGCTCCAATGCACTTGTGCCGTTCCAACAACTTCTGGAAGGCCCCATGGAAGTCCTCTTGTGTGAGCGTGTCAATGACCTTCGTCACAGACTCTTTCATCTCCTCAATTGCCTCATAACCACAGCCTCTGAGCTTAGGGAATAACCTAAAGTCACAGGGAGCAAGGTCTGGACAATAGGGAGGGTGAGAAACTGTCTTGATGTCCATCTTGGTCAAATAGTCTGTGACAAGGATGGAGATGTGTACTGGTGTATTGTCCTGGTGGAAATGCTACTGACCCGATTTGAAGAGTGCTGGCCTCTTCTGACGGAATTTCTTGCTGAACTCCCTTAAAACCTCAACATAGTAACCCTAATCCTAACCCTTTGGCAAATCAATTCTGGTGTATTGACTTTTTTTACTCCTCTCACACCTCTCATCATCCCTCACAGACTCCCTGCCTTCCTTGAATCTCTTATACCACGCAAAAACTGATGCTCGATTCATGCAAGATGCTCCAAAAGCAGTCTGAAGCATTCCATACGTTTCTGTAGCATACACAATTTTATTGCATATCGTTCTTCTAAAGTGTCCTCACGACCAGATTGGATTTTTGAAATTCACCAACTGTGATAATCAGGCTTTAGTAGGGTGTATTCCAATTGCTGCTGAAGCTGTTCATTTGAAGCTGAAATCAGAACAGTTGGTCAGTCATCTCCTAAGATGTATAGCAATAACATACTGAATTTTCAAAAGTCTACAACAATTTTAAATGCCTATACAAAAAGTCTGGAAACTTATTGAATGCTCCACGTAAAACTAACATGAAATACTTACTTTAACTTAACACTTGTCGCCAGTTATGGTCTATTGGGATTTTCTGCTCCTACAGTTCAAATAAAGGGTTCAGTTCGATATTCTGTGTGGACTCCCGAGATCTGCATGAAACACCTGTAGAAAGCCGGAGGACATATGGCTAAAACTTCATGATTATAAGAATGTATGTGAGGTTAATAGTCCGAATATTCTAGATAATGATTATCAAGATTCTCAGAAATTTTGACCCATAATATCACTCCATACTGTTTTATAAAGACTGTAACTTTCTGACTCATCCATTTCATATAAATACGCACTAGAAGTAATTGAAATACCTAAAAAGAATTTTTTTTTAATATTTAAGAAATTAAAATTACAATATACGCATGGCTGAAGAACTCATTTAATGGTAAAACTTCTGGATGTTAACATCTTTAGACAAGTCACTGCCAATTCACGATAAATATTTCGTAATTTCCATATTGTTTGTTTGCAGTTTTTTGTTAGAGAGCAGAACTCTCTGTAATTACAAAGCCTCTCTCCATGCGACTTTTTCTTGTAGCCTTAATTAAAAAAAGAATCCAAAATTTCGGATTTGAGGGCATTTAAAGATACAAAACAATACAGCTTCACACCCTATCAGAAGATGAATTTAAGACCTCCTTCAACCAATGGAAAATTCGCTTATATTAGTCTGATGAAAACTAACGTGTTCTTTTTTAAAAAAATGTTATGTTTTATTTATTGTTCCTTTCTTTTTAAGTGATCAGCATCACTCTTGATATCTGTTGAACCAACTCGTATTTTGAAGAAAAGAAACCTTCTGTTTGTTGTTATATGGGACTGAGAAGTTTTAGTTTTTTTTTTTGGGGGGGGGTAGGTCGTCGATGAACGGTTGTCTTCTACAGAGATGATTGAGTTTTTGTATTTGACTCCTATATTCTTCTTACCTCATTAACTTGTCGACCTTTTTGTCTGTGGAAGGTTGCAAGATAATTTAAGGAAAGAAGGAAAGAGACGAGAATACCTTTTAATTTAAAATGACAATTCTTTTGGTGTAGAACGGTTTCCTAAAACAGCAGAAACACTTGCATCTCCCTGACAAGGTGTTGAAATATATTATAGTCAGGTGAGTTGTGAGTTTAAAGTTTATCGTTTGCCCAGTGGATGCAATCAATGGAGTATGTTGGCAGAGATAGCTTCCTAGCAGGAGACATGGTTAACTATCTGACCCGAAGTCCCAATCAGCACTTATACTCATAGCTATTAGCCGAATAAAAAGTGTCCTTTCTACAGTAGTCGTAATAGATGAAATGAGAGAGTATTTCTCTTCGGTGCTAAAAATCTATCTTTCGGGTATGCGCGCGTATTTTGATTCCTGTCCAAGGGCTTCTGGGAATTGCAACATTTTTAAATTTATCTATTTAATTTTATTTTTTTTATTAATCCTCACAGTCCTATTATGTCTAGGTAAATACTTCTGCATAGTTTGGAACGAACAGCAGCAAGCATAGGCCTCCATGTTAATGCACATAAAACGGAATATATGTGCTATAACCAAACGGGGGACATCTCCACTCTAGAAGGAACCCCTCTTAAACTAGTAGACAAATTCACGTACCTAGGAAGCAGCGTCGAATCAACCGAAAAGGACATCGAAACGAGGTTAACGAAAGCATGGACAGCTATCAATAGGCTATCGACTATATGGAAATCAGACCTAACCGATAAAATGAAACGCAGTTTCTTCCAGGCAGCGGTCACATCGATACTGCTATATGGATGCACTACATGGACGCTAACAAAACGGCTCGAGAAGAAACTAGATGGCAATTACACAAGAATGCTGCGTGCAATCCTCAACAAGTCCTGGCGGCAACACCCAACAAGACACCAACTGTATGGCCACCTGCCCCCTATCACGAAAACTATTCAAGTTAGACGAACCAGACATGCAGGACATTGCTGGAGAAGCAGAGATGAACTCATAAGAGATGTACTCTTATGGATCCCCACACACGGCCGCGCAAAAGCAGGACGACCAGCACGAACGTACATTCAGCAGCTATGTGAGGATACAGGATGTTGTCCTGAAGACCTGCCTAGGGCGATGAACGATAGGGAGGAGTGGCGAAAGAGGGTCAGGGATATCCGTGCTGCCAGCACGATATGATGATGATGATGATGAAATACAGTCCAGTCGCGATATTTTTTGAACACACATCGTGCAATTCAAATATACATACATACCTACGTGAACGAATCAATATTGCCCTGGACTTATCATAGTAATTAGATGAATTTTTATCTAAAAGTATCACTGTTGAATATTCAATCTATTTGATTCGTTTAAAATGCGTTTTGTGAAAACTTATAAAAAGGCACACCTAAAATGATCTAAAATGCCAACCTACTCGTAAAACGGCGCAAAAACAAAATTTCCAAAAAAAAATAAAATGGTACATCTGTTCAAGACTAATGGAACAATAGATAAGAGGATAAACGAATTAGTTTACAGGATAGAGTATCTAGAAATCAAGAGGCGTTCAATCCATGGGATTGGTTTCAGTACAAAGAAAAATTACATTTAAAAAAGGCAAAATAACCGAGCAGTCAAATCAAGTCATAAAAGATGTCCCAGCACAGTAATAACGAAATCTAAACAGTCTATCCCCATAGATTAAGAAAGGGGTTTGGTTTTATGACACATCAACCATTGCAGGTTATTTAATGCCAAATCCATTTTTATACTTAAAAACAGTTCTATTTCAAACTATTCAGTTCAGCATAACTAGAGTTTGTTTTTTCATATACAGTTAGATGTCAGAACACTTCTATTTCAAACAATTCTATTTAGTATAAGAACACAGTTGGTTAAATGTCAAAACAGTTCTATTTCAAACAATTCAGTTAAGCATGAGTTCACAGTTTAAATATATAAAACAGTCCTATTTCGAACAATTCAAGTTAACTTAAATACAATTTTTTTTGTTTCCACATAATTAAATACAAAAATAGTCATATTTCATAAATTCAGTTTAGCATAAGTACACAGTTTAGCCTTATCTGACCAATAGATAGGACTTTATTAGGTACAAACACTCTGAGCCAGAGTGAATCTGGAAGCGATGACAATGAAGGGGTACTCCACACTCCACAAAGCTTGAGCATTACTGGAGCCTCATCATCAGATTGTTTAGTGTCATATGGAGGAGACTCGTTGGGTGAGTCTTACCCCTCCGTAGTTGGTATTTTCTGCAACCGACTGGGGCATAAGGAAAGGTTGGTTTGGTTTCTTTGTTTAATGGCATATCAACTCTTTTTAGGTTATTTAATGCCAAAGCCATTCTCCTAGGAGAACAGTAGTGGTACTATTTAACCCATAGCTGGGATAAGGAAAGGGCGTGGTTCAAATTTTCCTGAAGGTGCTGAGTGAGACTGAAAAAGACGAGAACGTATAGGAGCCAACATCGTATCAATATAATAACGAAGATGTGGGAAAAGTCTGTGATCTCTTAATCATAACGTCCATTCGGTAGTTTTATTTATATTTAAGTTAGTACTTTTCTTTTTTTCGTCATTGAATATGTTGTAGACCATTTCTGAATCTTATTTTTTGGAATAGTCTGGTTTGTGCATATGCCATGTGTCTCCATGATTGAATTTTAATCTCTTGCAGAATCCCGAGTTGATTAGCATTCCTACACAATCAGTTCTACACTTGTATAACTTCTGTGATAGTTTACTGTATTTGGTTATTATGCAATTAACAAGTTTACTTCTGTCACTGCATAATATACACTTGTTATTCTGTTGCGTATTATCAAGTGTTGCTTTGATTTTGGAATGCTTTCAAGAGAGTTTTAGTTTATCTCATCGAGTTTCCTCTTCGTAGCTATTTCCAAGTCACCTCATCTGTAACAAACTTAGTTTTTCACATCACAAAAACTATTCAAGTTAGACAAACCAAACATGCAGGACACTGCTGGAGAAGCAGGGACGAACTCATAAGTGATGTACTCTTATGGACCCCCACATATGGCCGAGCAAAAGCAGGACGACCAGCACGAACATACATTCAGCAACAATGTGAGGATACGGGATGTAGTCCAGAAGACCTGCCAGAGGCGATGAACGATAGGGAAAAGTGGCGAGAGAGGGTCAGGGATATCCGTGCTACCAGCGCGACATGATGATGATGATGATTATATAAGTGTTTTTCTTCCCATTTTTGCTTTCTCGACTTTTATAGCTGGTTGTAACCTCTATATTCGTTTTTACTGGATGCTCTTTTTTTCGCTTTTTTTTTTTTACAAAAAGATGTTTCTATTAGACATTATTTTATAAATTTCACATGGTTTACGCTTCCCAGCAACCGAAAGTTTCATGACAGACATTTGTTTCGACCTGAATTACAGTGTTTGATTTGCTGCCATTTTTAATGTTCACAAATCAAATATTGTTGCAATGAACCAAACCAAAATAATGCAGAATTTATAAGCTTTTTGGTGGATCTTGGTCTCAAAGGTTAGAAAATCCTAACGAGAAACAAAAGGAGAAATATTCATTGAAACGCACAAACAATTCTTTTTCTCTTTTCAAGATTTTAATACAAGAGTTAGCTGGCCGGCTTTCACTGGATTCTGAGCGATAGCAAGTCTTCCATAACCTCGAAAACACTTCAGAATTCTGGCTCATCTCAAAAACGCTGTAGTTGGGATTGTATGGATTCTTCTTCAGATTTCCATCTGTTCTACTACCCTATACAAGCATTTTGAAACTTCCAAGTGCACGAACTATAATTGATATCACCGCCATCTACATGTTCTACAGTTGCTTTTTGAAATTCTCTGGCAAGATCCAAATATCGGTTTACTTTTTCAATTTTTTTTTTATGCTCAGTGGTCCACTGGAACGGCAAAATTCCCGAGACAATAATTTTTTTTTAAATTAATTATCACTGGGTCTGATCTTCAAGCTGAGATTAGGTGATCTGTTTTGATCTTAAACTATTATTTTACGCCTTTTCGAGTTTTTCACACCAGCGTAAGCCGATGGTATCTTACTGGAGTTTAAGTGAGAACAACTCTCTTCAAATCTCCAGGACTCTCCTCAGTATTCTTGCTGATCTTAATAATGCTCTAGTTTTGATGGTCCCCACTCGTCCTCTTATTTCCAAGTCCAACAGTCTCTGTATTACTTCTTTGGGGACTGTACCAAGAGCATCAATTACAATTGTTATAATAATCATTTTCATGTTCCTAGTTTTTCAGTATCCTGGCAAGGTGCAGGTACTTATATCTCTTTTCGCGCTCTTTCAATTTTACTCTGTGGTCAGCCTAGATAACAAAGTCCACAGTTTGGCAAGTTCTCTTTTTCTTGTTGACTATCACTCGGTCTGGTCATCTGGCAGAGATTAGGTGATCCGTTTGTATCTCAAAATCTCAGAGGATTTTATGTCTCTCATTCTCTAGAGTTGATTCTGGATTAGCATTTATTTGCATGGTCAAACTTCAGTTTCTTGCACGCTTCTCAATTGATCAAATTCCCCATCCAGTCGTGTCTAGTCTAATATCCTTGTGCTAATTTGCTGCATTCGAATATTATTTGAGTGATTTTTTCTTATCACCACATGACCGACGAGTTCAATTTCTGGATTGCATTTCACATAGCACTAATACCCTTGGGGAAGGTATGAATCCAATTATTCTCCCTCCAGCTATGGGTAAATAGTAGGGCAGACTAGGTTCTTTAGCCTTGGTGAGGCAACTAGTCTAGGAGAAGGAAAACTCTGAATTCAAACCTGCTAAACTCCGCTTTAAAAATTGACCTTGTGTCATATCCTGCCCGAGCGGAGGGTTTGGGTAAATAGGATCACCACATAACCGACATCTACTGCTTTTTTTGGGTCTTATAAATTCTTGCTTTGATATGATTGGTCCTTATGGCGTTGTTTTATACTGCTATTAGAAGAGATTCAGATTCTCTTTTGACGTTTCCTATTTTTAGCCGCATCCACGTTTTCTCGTGTAAGATGTCACTTGTTGCTTAAAATGTCCACAGAGTTGTTTTCTTTCTCATATTTGTTTTCTAGTTATTATTATTATCATCATTGTGCTTATTTGAGTGTTTTTTACAACAGCGTTAGCTATTGGTTTTCTCCTAGAGTTTGAGTGGCAGCAAGTCTCGTGGACTCTTCTTAGTATTCTGGCCGATCTAAACAATGCTATAGTTTGGATGTTCTCCATTCGTCGTCTTATTTTCAAGTCCTCCAGTCCCGGATCAATCCTTTGTTGACCATGTGAATCCCGCCTTTTACAATTGGTATCACCGTCAATTTTTATATGATAATTATTATAATCCTTATTTCACTCCCTGCCAGGTTTATCTGGTGGTCATTCACTTAAGTTTGAGTAAATGTAATACTTCTCATGTCTCCAGGACTCTTTAGAATATTCCTCCAGTCTTTTTTTCAACTGGGGAACGTTTCAAAGGCTCCAAGTACAATTGCTAACAGGATCACCTTAATGTTCAACAGCTTTTTCAACCCTCCGGAAATATTTGCCGATTTGTTTTTCTTAACTCTTTCTTTCTCTTTCATTCAGTGGTCAACTGGAACAGCAAAACCTACGAGATAACCAAATCTTATTTCTTGCTAATCAACACTAGGTCTTTTTTATTGCAAATCAACACTAGGTATTTTTTATTACAAATCAGCACTAGGTCTTTTTTATTGCTAAACAACACTAGGTCTTTTTTATTGCTAATCAACACTAGATCTTTTTTTCTTACTAATTAACACTTGTCCTTTTTTTCTTGTTAATCAACCTGAGCTTTTTTTTCTTATTAATCAACCCGAGGTCTTTTTTCTTGTTAATAAACACTAGGTATTTTTTCTTGTTAATCAGCACTAGGTCTTGTTTCTTGCAAATTAACACGAGGTATGATGTTCTGACTGGGATTACGTGATTCGTTTTCTCTCTCTCTCTCTCTCTCTCTCTCTCTAAATCTCTCTCTCTCACACACACACACATATATATAACATTTCCTCTAGTATGGATGTGCCCAGTTGGCGGGAGTTGCAGGATACACCGACTACATCTCTGTAGAGAGGTAAGACTCCTCCAACGAGTGTCCTGTTATAACGCTAACCAGTCTGATGGTGAGGTTTTATTAATGCTGGAGCTTTGGTGAATGCAGAGTTATCCTTCATTGCCATCGCTCCCAGGTCCACTCAGGTTTGGAGTGGTAGCACTTAATAGGGTTCTATCTCTGAGTTAAATAGAACTATCACATTTAAACTGTGTATTTAAAGTGTTTGCAAATGGCCCGGGAGACTGGGGTTCAATTTCAGGTCAAATCATATCAAAGACTCAAAAATAGTACTTGGTACCTCTTTGCTTAACACTCAGCATTATAAGGTACGTTTGAAGGGTAAAGTGGTGCAATCCAAGGAAAGGAGTGGCGCCTTCCACAACACCTCGGTGTAGTAGCTACTGAAAAGGAAGCTTTCAAGTAGCCCTCGACTACAGTCGTCAACTTTACTTATTTACTACTTATTTATGCTTGAAATAAAACTGTTTGATGATTTACCTGTTTGGTAAACAAATATCTGATGTTTAATTGAATGTGTAGAGATACATGACAATACATGAAAACATTAAACTGTGTGCAAACAAGTGATTAATTGTCCGTAGAATTATTTGGATTAGATAGAAAGAAGTGAAACAATTTAACCATGTGGAAAATGAACCAAGGTTTGTTTAAAAATAGTATGTACAAAATGTATTTACCAATCATATATTTGATATATATGTACAAAAGAATTTGGTACTAGATGATCATTTTCCCGAACAAATTCGAGATTTTTAGTATGGTCAAATTTTTTATCTCTTACGCAATAATAATAAATATCTAGGCCAGAAAACCAGACCTTATAACAATCAACAAAAAAAAAAAAAAAGAGAATTTTCAAAATTGTTGTCTTTGCTGTCCCGGCTGACCAGAGAATAAATCTGAAAGAATGTGAAAAGAAGGATAAGTACCTCGACCTTGCTAGAAAATTGAAAAAAAAAACTATGGAACATGAAGGTAACGATTATACCAATTGTAACTGGGGCTTTTGGCACAGTAACTAAAGGATTACTAAAGGGACTAGAGGACTTCGAAGTTGGCGGACGAGTGGAGGCCATCCAAACTACAGCATTATTGAGAACGGCCAGACTACTGAGAAGAGTCCTGGAGACTTGAAGAAACTTGTTGTCACTCAAACTCCAGCGAAAAAACATCTGCTAACGCTGACGTTAAAAACACTAAAAGAGTAAACAATAACAACAATAATAATGTTGTTATGACTATTTTCCAAGACTAATTCCTTAAACAAATCTTTAAAAATTCGTACATTATCATTCACTGTATTTTAATTACCGTCTCTAAAAGTTTTTCAGTGATTTATATCCACGATTTTTGCTGAATTTGAAATATTTGTTTGTTTTTTCAAGCCTGGTACACGTCATTCATTATAAAAATGTGAAGTGACTTTGTAATTTATTATTGAAATTTGGAGACGGAAAGAATAAGGGAAAAAACATTTATTCAAGTCGATTAAAAAAATTGGACGCATAATTAAATAAACAGTTTTTTTTTCTTTCTTGACTACTAAATCATTTATCCAATTTTGATGAATGGTTTTTGCATTACTTTCTGTAGATAAGTAAACATCATCTGTCTGAAATTCCGATAAATGTTAGTCGAAAGACAGTTATTATATCTTTATATGTGTGCAGATTTCTGTCTAAAGGCACGAGATAGCGTAAAAGCAGCCAGAAAGGATAGTTAGAATATTCCCATGTCCTAGATAATAAATATGATGCAGGCACGAAACTTACTGTGCCTGATTTTGTAACTTAGTTCTGGTCACCAGAGTTGAAGGGTCACGTGAACGTTCTTTGTGGGTATGCTTATCGAGTTCGTATTGGAAAGTCACGCGGGAAATTTTCAAGTAATACGAAGCGTCAATAAAAGAAACAAATAGTGAAAGTAACAAAAAGGTTTGAGTTGCAACAAAACTGTTTTATATATATTAACTTTCAATGAGCAACAGGTTACAAAAGATGTGTTATGGTTATGAATTTCTGAATGTAAAGTCTTGATAATATTCTGAAAACTTATTTGTCTATTAGTTCAAATGTTCTTCGATAATAATGCTCGTAAAATGATACCCTGCCTTCATGTACGTCTAACACTCGCGTCTCTGCTACTTACTACTCCTTCTTGTCTTTTTTCTAAAACCTCCTTTTTCTATTATCTATAAATCATTTTTCCTTTTCTTTCTCTAATTCTCTATCGTTACTTCCTGTTTCCCTAATTATTCGTTCCTCTAAAAGATTTTTGGATCATTAGTTGGCTTTATCATTCTGGGATGGTTTGGTTTGGTTTGATTTTGAGTCATATCAACCAGTTGTTTAAAGCCAAATCCATTTTGATATATATCAACTGTTTTATTTCAAACAATTCAGTTTGGTATAAGTACATTTAGCTCTATATCCCACGCACAGATGACCCTATCAGGACACTCATTGGAGAGTCTTAACTCTCTGCAAAGATGCAGCAGGTGTATTCTGCAGCCTCAGCCGACTGGACTGCGCTGGGCTGGTGCGGTCTATTTTTATAATACGATCCTTTTCTTAGTTTTCCGAAACCGTCCTTGGTAAAATTAACTTTACACCAGTATGGCGGAAAGAGCCATATTTCAGCGTGAAACTTTTAGTCGTAATTATATTTGTGTGAGGTAATAGGAACCACCACGTTGGTATGCTACATTGCTGATGTACCAAACACTTGAGAAGGCATAATTTGTTGTTGACAGGTCAAGGGTTACATTTGCGAAAACGAAATCTGGGGAAAGGAGTGGGCGTTTTTTCATTAGCTAGAGGCAGTCGTGCGGGATTCGATAGATACGAATTCTAGGCAATTGGCAACGTGCTTTCGATGAATAAAGACGATTAGTCAGACACTTGAATTTGAACGTGAGTGCGAGAGCCACAGTTTATAAATAAAAGGTTTCCTACTTGCCTCCGCTAACCTGGCAAATCCACACTGCTTTCTTTGGAGACCGGTTTTAAGAGAATAGAAATATAATCAACTGATGAATGTGACTAACGTCAATGACGTTCTCTCCTGGAATTGAAATGAAGTGACAATATTTTCGTAATCAAAGAACGTTATGTATTAGTGTTTTAATTCTGTTTTACTTAACGGTAAGATTAATGCTTTATGATTGCAGCAAACTACATTATCATATATATTGGTGTGTGTGTGTGTATTTGTATGCCTATATATATATATATATATATATATATTTGCAAATATAAAATGAATACACGTGTGTGTGTATTCATATATGTATATGTGTGAATGTGTGTTTATGCATAAATATATATAATGAAACTATATCGGTATATACATAAACACATACAGACACTCATGTGCGTATATATATATATATATATATATTTGTACATATAAGTTGGTAATTATATATATATTGTTGCGTTTTCAATTGCTATTCCACCACGTTGTAGGGGATGGCACTACAGTTTTCCCTGTATTGCTTCACTTCCCCTTGATCCATACCCAAAAATATTGTTTATTAAGCAAGGAGGTATCAAGTACAATATTTTGATGTTTGTGATCATTTGCCGCAGGTTTGGGCCCCCTTTTTCTGGTTCACTGGCGGACACTCAACCCACTATATCCATGAATATATATATTTGCAAATGTTTATGTAGATATATAAATATATTAATATACATTTTTAATATTCATATGTATGTCTAAATTTGTATTAATATGTACATATATTTTTGTATATATATATGTACACATATATTTTATGAATGTGTATATACATATATACAAATCCACTTTTATGTATTTGTGTGTGTATATATATATATAAAAACGTACATACTTATATATTTGTGTGTACATGTGGGTGTGTATATGTATATTTATCAATAGCTATATATATATATATATATATATATATATATATATATATATATATATATATAGTGTTATTTGTGCCTATATATATACATAGGTGCACGTAGATTTCATATTTATTGCTGAATAATATTAGGACCACAATGTAAACCAAAAAATTAAGACTATTAAAATCGAAGTTGCTTAAGCTGTAAAACCGATTTTGTTTTCTTTTTTTCTGTTATAAGTGCATTTTCTACGAGTAAATCTCTTAATTATTGGTGTACAGATGTAGATATCTATTTATCTACAATTATAATATATATATATATATATATATATATATAAACAGTGAAATCATATACGCCGAAACGATTGTATGCAAGTGAGGCGATCAGATGGAAGGAATTACAATATTTCTGCTTGTACAAATGTCAAGCTTTTCGAAATGGAATCTATTTTGAGATTCAATAAATAAACTCTGTTCTTTGTCGATTTTTTTTTCTGATCATCCATAAAAAATGCAAGCCAATTTCTTCTCTTTATATGTTACCCACTTTACAAAATTGTATTTTCTCGTCAACCATATTCCCTTTGAAGATCGTTTCTTTCCTCTCTCCTTTGATTTCTGCCAAAATTCAAATTATACCATGTACTTCTTTTTGCTGCACTGAGGATAATCAATTACCACAAATATACAACGATTTCGCCAACACTCTGCTCAAATTTGACTAGTTCGGTGTCTATGGGACGATAGAGATTATATATATATATATAGTGCTTATTGTAGAGGGTTCTTTGACTCTCTCTCCATTTGTCCCTATTGTTCATTGCTCCAGGCAGGTTCTTGTTCAGTGTTTGCAGTACGCAGAAGAATTCATGCCTTTGTTCGTCGGACTGCATTGGTGCATCCATGTCCAAGAGTTCTGTGAAGAGCGTTGCTTATCAGTTTGACTTTATTTTTCCCGCAGTATCGATCAAGTCTTGTTCGTATTTTATTGTTTATAAAAGTGGAGAGGCAAGTTACTGTACAGATTCTATTTTGTGGAGAGCAGCGCTGGGGATTTTTTAAAACAACATGTACCATTCTTGCTTTTTTTCTGAGCCATTCGTGAGAATCCAGGTAGTAAACCTATAAAAAAACACCGACAATTTAACAGTTTGGAAGAAATCCCGTTTTATTTTATTATAAAAGATCGGATTTCCATATTACCGACAGCTAGTCAAAAACAGTCCACACATTTCCCATACGTATGTTGAAATACCTTTTAGTCGATGAGATATTCCTGCCGAGATATGTGAACGGATTTACTAATTTCAGAGATTTGCCATTTAATGTGGATATGACTCCCTCATGTTTAAAACACATCTAGTGGGTTGTAGGAGGGTGAGAAGCAGGGATTCAGCTTGGGCAGGTGTATTGTGAGAAGTGCAATATGTAATAACAGAAAATGTCCGTGGTGTAATGGTTATCATCGTAGGAAATGGACACGGCGTCACGAGTTCAAATTCTGGACGAGACTGAATGCATTTCACATAGCATTAATACCCTTTGGAAAGGTATCAATCCAATTATTCTCCCTCTAGGTATGGGTAAATAGTAGGATAGACTGGGTTCTTCAGCCTTGGTGAGGCTAGGAGAAAGAAAACTCTGAATTGAAACCTGTTAAACTCCGCTTAAAAATTGACCTTGTGTAATATCCTACACGAGTGGAGGCATTGGAAAAAAATTGACCTTGTGTCATATCCTGCCTGAGCGCAGGGGTTGGGTAACTAGGAAATGATTTATCATTAAAAAAGACAAGAAGCAGACAAAAGCTTGCAGAAACCTCACACACATATATATATTGGCATCATGGTTAGAGTGTTCACCAATGACCCGGGAGATCTTGGTTCAATTGCAGGTCGAGTCATACTAAAGACTCAAAAAATGGTACTTGATGCCTCCTTGCTTAAAACTTAGTATTATAAGGTAAGGATCAAAGGTAAAATGGAGGAATTCAGGGAAAGGAATAACGCCCTCCCCTACACGTTGCTGTAGTAGCTATCGAAAAGTGAGCATTCGGGTTACGCTCGACGATGGTCGCCAACTTTACTTACTTTTATATATAATATTTCTCTCATTATATATATATATATATATATATATATATATATATATATATATATATATAATTGTGTGTGTGTGTTCATGGTGGCGCATATGTACTCTTATGGATTTCTGGAAAACTGAAACCTGTGATCAAACTTCAACGTAAATCACGTATTCATACTTGATAACGAATTCAATTTTGATAAAGTTAATACAATTATAAAACGGACTGGCATTATTAATTATATATTTAGTTTGTGTGTCCACACTTTTAATTATCTATAACAGAACAGTCAAGAAATTCAATACATAATGGTATTTTTCTATTTCTAAGATTATTAATATACAGCAGAAATTGTGTATTTGTTTCGCAAACTGTGAATAGTACCGTCAGATCACAAAAACACAGCTTGATTCCAAACAAAAAGCTTTATTGAAACATTGTTACACATTACTGACTTCAATTGCTTGATTCCACAAAGTTTCATGTGTTATCGCTTGATGCCACTGACATTCGAAGTACATCCCACTCGTTATTCCGAAAAGATCAATGCCGTAAGGAAGCTCGGTTTAGACTCTGTGTTGCAAATCCAGCAGGATCGATTGCACTGCTTCAGTGAAGCGTTCATGCTGCTCTTTCCGGGTTGGAGGTAGTGTAAGTCCATAAACTTTGTCTGTCATGTGCACCCAAAAGGAAAACTCCAGAAGAGTTAGATCACTAATCTTAAGTAGGGTCGTTTGCAAAACGCATTGTCATTTTGTTCAGTGAGGATAATCCATCTATATGGCAGGAGATTGTTAAACAATGCAGGGGAGCACCAATTTTCAGCTGGGGAGAAAAATGTTTTAGTTAAAGTATGTGATCAAATGCTATATCAACTCTTCAGAGTCATTTAATGGTAAAACCCCAAACGCACTCACAAACACACGCACACACACACACACACACACATATATATATATATATATATATGTATGTTAAGGGTTTTACCATTAAATGACCCTCAAGAGTTGATATACCATTAAACCTCTTGGGTGTATATATATAAATGTATATGCAAAATGTGGGTGCATATACATATATGTGTGTTTGCATATTATTGTATATGTAAAAATAGAGGTATACATATATATGTTTGTGCTTATGCATATTATATATATATGTGTGTGTGTGGTTAATTCAATAAGTTTCCAGACTTTTTTGTACAGGAATTTAAAATTGTCATAGGCTCTTGAAAATTCAGTATACTATTGCTATACATCTTATGAGATGACTGAACAATTTTTCTGATTTCAGGTTCAAATGAACTGCTACAGCAGGAATTGGAATACACCCTACTAAAGCCTGATTGTCACAGCTGGTGAATTTCAAAAATGCAATCTGGACGTGAGGACGCTTTAGAAGAACGATATGCAATAAAATTCTGTTTTAAACTAGGATAAAATGCCTCAGAAAAATATGGAATCCTTCAGACTGCTTTTGGAGCATCTTGCATGAATCGAGCATCAGTTTTTGAGTGGCGTAAGAGATTCAAGGAAGGCAGGGAGTCTGTGAGGGATGATGAGAGGTGTGGGAGGAGTAAAGAAGTCAGTGCACCACAGTTGATTGGCCAAAGGGTTAGGGTTAGTATTACAATGTTGAGGTTTTAAGGGAATTCAGCAAGAGATTGCGTCGGAAGTGGCCAGCACTCTTGAAATCGGGTCAGTGGCATTTCCACCAGGACAATGCACCAGTCCACAATTCCACCCTTGTCACTATTTGACCAAGATGGGCATCAAGACAGTTCCTCAGCCTCCCTATTGTCCAGACCTTGCTCCCTGTGATTTTGGCTTATTCCCTAATCTCAGAGGCTGTCGTTATGAGACAATTGAGGAGATGAAAGAGGTTTTGACGAGGGTCATGGACACGCTCACACAAGAGGACTTCCATGGGGCCTTCCAGAAGTTGTTGGAACGCTACAACAAGTGCATTGCAACCGAGGGAGATTACTTCGAAGGGGACGAGAGTTTTATGTGTGTACTATCAATAAAAGTGCCCATACGAAAAAAGTCTGGAAACCTATTTAATTATCCTCGTATTATGATTATGCTTATGTATATTCTATTTATTCACACACATATATATATATAGGCATAATATTGCATATGTATATATATTTATCTATAGATGTATATTAATATCGATATATATATTTGTATATTATTGAACATATGCATATATAGTTATGCAAATATATTTATGTGTATATATATGAATATTATTGTATACGTATATCTATATATGTATATTAGTTGATATTTAAACACAGCTATATGTATATAAATATATCATTATGTATATTGGAGCATATATTCATTTTTATAAATATATATGCCTCTATATTTACGCATATTTAATATATATATATATATATATATAATGTGAAAGCAATTAGTTCATAGGTCAGTTTATTTTTAATTAGTTCTTATGAATTTGTTTGTATTCAATTCAATTTTTCAATTATTTCAATTTAACACAAGTAATTCTATCTTGAATTGTTCGTTTGTATGTATATATGTGTATTCTTTCAATTAAAGCAATTTTATACAAACATTAAGTATTTTTCTCACATCTAAATGATTTCAATTTTTGCTTTTTAACCCTGATAATTCTCTTTCGAGTTAATGGCAATAATTTCTTTTCTCACAGTATTATAGTTGTACGTATTGCTTTGCAACTCTTGCTAATTCTATTTTATATTCATCATCTTCTTGTACATATTTTGAAAGGTTTCACATATTGATATCTCAGTACCAATGCCACTCAACCACCGCTTTTTTAAAGATAAAATAGTCGAATATTATTTTTTTTTTTTGCTTTTAGAACAATTTGAAGACTACGGTAGGAACAACCATACCGGTGCTAGGGCTTGAAATGACCAGTTGATCAGATCGGGCCTCTGCGAACGCCCTCCCAGCTTAGTATTAGAAAAATTTGGGTTTGCAAGTCACGTCACGGTTTCGCATGGGGAGTCACGGACTGCTCAGCCACTAGGATACCGTCCTCGTGTAATTCGGGTCGCCACACACATCTAACCGCTGTCCCCGTTGGCAGGATGTGGTCTCAACGTACGCTTTTCTACTGCCCTGGTCGGTAAGGCAGTATGGGACGTCAATATATTTATAAACATATTTTAATGTGTTTTGATGTTATGAAATTGAGAAGTTTTTTTTGTGTTCATCCTGTATATTTCAACAAGATTAGATTACTATCACTTTTTTAAAAATAGTTTCTTACCATTCTGCTTTAGCTAAACAGAAGAGGAAATTTCTGGGAAAATAATCATGAACACAGCTTAGAGGCCGTGAGTAGATTAACGGTTTTACTTTCAAATCCCCGAACCTGCCCGCATGGTAATTGACGATTCTCTCAAAGCCTTCACTAAAGATAAATGAATAAACAAATATATAGGAAAATAAAAATCGAAAGAGTTTTGGATAGAATATGAAGTTCTGATGTTACATTTTTTCTTTTATGTCAGTTTGAGTATTGATATATCACGACTCTATTTCTTTTCGATGAAGAGGATGTTGGCTATTAATAAGTTGGTCAACCGTAGACGATGGCAAGCCAAAGGCTCCTTTTCAATATCTACTACAACGTGATGTAGGGGAGGGAACTACTCCTTTCCATAGATTGCTCAAATTACTCTTGATCCGTAACTTATTACGCTGAGTGTTAAGCAAGGAGGCACCAAGTACAATGTTTTGGGTTTTTGGTATAACTCGATCTGGGATTGAACCTCGGCTACCCAGACCATTGGCGAACATTCTAAGCATTCCCTCCTCAATGAGAATACATTGCCAACGTTTAAACCCTGAGATTATCTGAGAAAAGAAATTTATTTTGGCATATGTTAGATGAGTATCTATTACTTTCTTACGAATAAATTATTTATTAAAAGGCGTAGCGGTTAACGTGCTGTACTCTGACAAAGTAGTTAGCGAGTTTGAATTTAAGTCGTGATATTACGTTCATTTACGGACTAATACCATTGAAAAAATTGAGAAGATCCGTATCCTTCCAGCTAAGAGTTAGATAGTTTCGCTGCTTTTCTTCTACGAGAATGTCTTTAACTTAGAACAAGCTGTGATGAGTGCTATGGGATTCAACTAGGAAACTAAAAAAAAAAAAATAGTGTAATGTTGATATTTAAAGGCAAGTCTTCACAAATTCCAGAGCAGACTGGGCTTTTTAACCTTGCATGGCAATCAGTCTAAGAGAAGGAAAAGTCTTAATAAAAATCTGTTAAACTTCTCTTTTGTATTGACAGAATATCGCATTCAACTCGTGCGGTATGTAATATATATGTAAGCAATTTTGGGTAGATGATCTTTATATCAAAATCACTGAAGTTAAAATGTAAAAATAAGTAATCGTAACTCTGCATTCTTTGTTCATTTAGCTGTGATTTCGCAACGAGACAAAACTCTCATGCTTCCATTTATCGTAACGATATCTCAGCAAAAGATGAAAACTTAATTTTTAGACACTGTATATATTTCCGTATGGATTAATATGTGTCTTTATCTCAAAAGCCAAAGAAAACCAGAGTAAGTAATTCAAGTTGACAAACATAAAAAAAACAAATGTTTTACAGAAATCTTGTAGTCGTAAGATACCTGTTAATCCAACTCAGTTTTGCTGTATCTAAGATAAGAATTAGATTAGTCTATAAAAATCATTTTAGCAATCATCCTCATCATCAGGTCGTATAGATAGAACGTATTCCCTTGCATCTCTTACTCACCATCCATCCCTCACAGTAGATACTTTAGACTGCATCAAGTATCAACAGAGAGCTTATGTATGTCAGTTGTTTTAGTCGATCAGCACTGGTGTGTCCATGTGTGGTAGTCTAATCAAGAACATTGCTAATGGGTTCGTCTCCACTTCTCCAACGATTCCCAGGATGTCTTATCCATCTTATTGTGAGATTGGATGTAAGTCACCATACAGTTGCTTTGTAAGGGGCTGCTTCCAGTATTTATCCAAAAAATCATGCAGCATTCTTCAGTAGTTCCTATCAAGCTTTTTCTATAAACGTTTCCTTAGAGTCAAGGTGGTGCAACCATACGCTAGTATTGACACAGATAGTGCCTCGAAGAATTCTTAATTTTTTTTTCATTGGAGAAATCAGATGTCTATATGTTCGATAACCAGTCAGTTGCAAAGCTATTATTTTCCTATGAGTATGTTGATAATGATGAGATAGATGAGATATTGCTACCGAGGTATGTGTACTAGTCTACTAATTTCACGGACTCGCCATTTTCCATGTTGTCTAAAACACAATGTCTTTTTTATTTGCATTCATATAGAGACCAATACCTCTTGCTGCTTATTCCAGATTATAGAGCCGGGATTCAGCTTTGGCAGGTGTAATTACGTTAATGTAGTTTTGGAAATCTACGAAGAGTGGATTTCTTCTTCGTTGCCTTTACGCTCTGATATTCTATAACCCGGAGGGGTAGTACTTGTTTGTCACATCAGTGAATCAAAGAGATCTTTTTAAAAACTATTTCTTTTCGATAGAAACATGTGCAAAATCTCTTAAAAACAACACAGTAAATGAAGATATAAACGAATGTGATTCACTTCACTCAAAGCCGGAAATAACTCTAGGTAGGTTGACATGCCATTGAAATCAATTAGAAAAATGCATCATGAAAACACAGTGTTTTAGCTTTTTTCTTTGTTAAAAATGTTACTAAACAAAAAATCTGATAAACACATTTTAAAACTTAGTGAATAACAATCTGGATGCATGTGATTTGTAAGAAATCTTACAGCGGTTATGAGACTGGTGGTCGCTAAATATCTCCTGTTTTCGACCTTAGAATGTGGCTTCATTCGTGGCTGAAATATACATTTGATTTCCACCAGTGCAAGGCGTCGATGTTTTAGCTCAGATATAAAACCCGTTGTTGAATATTGATTTTCATGCAGTTCTGACACTCCCTACTTGCAAGATTGACGTAAATTAGTTTTATGAAGCCTTTTCCCACTTTTGGCCTCAATAAATAAATAAAAATACTCTTCAACAAATCATGTTCACCTTAATGAATTTAGTGCAAGTGAATCATACTTCTGTTATTGATGGTTCATTTATCATAAGCAGGTTCATAGAATCACGAATTGGCCTTAATCAGGAAATGATTTTACTCCTTGACAAAAACAACCAAACCCTCCTCAAAGCCGAAAGAATTTCAATCGGTGATAAAGTATAAATTCAATAAACTGGGAAAAAAATCCTAATTTTATAGGCTTTTAATTGTTTATAAACTTCAAATAATGAAAAAAATTGGAATAAACGGTGAGTGTTAGATATAAATTAGCCGTCTAAGGATTTGTGATGAGTCTACCCAACCCCTCCACTACAGGCACATTCTAGAACAATGTTAATTTGTAGCGGTTTGAATCTGGTTTGAATTCAAGAATTATTTTTCCAAGACTTGTTGCCTTAACATGGATGAAGAATACATTACCCTACGATTGACCCATAGTTGTCGAAGGATTCATGTCTTTCTTAAGGAAATTAACATGAAGTGAAATGCAAACTACCTTGCCCACTATTTGAACTTGTGTCGAGGATTCAGATTCCTACGACAAGAATCATTACACAAAGAGCGCTTCTAGCTATTCGTAATGTTGTAACCGCTTTCCTGTCTCTGATGAATCGTCAGTTGGACCGATAGTATTGGGTAAGCCACAAGAACTCTCGTGATAGGTATAAAAAAGGTTCTCTAGGAAGATTTTGGAAAGAACCAGTCAGTGACGAACAAAGGATAAGCAGAGAGTTTGAATTTTGGAACTATTGAACTCCCCCTTATAAGTAGTTGTTAGTGATTTGTGGAACACTACGATTCTCATTCAACGCCAGAAAACCACCTTTTCGGGTTTGCCTGTTTCTGTGGCCAGTTCAGAATGAGGTTGAAACTCAGAAATAAAGTGAGTTTTTTTTTTTGTCACCACGTGTTTACTTATTTTCCGGTAGCATCTGTCATTTTTCTTCTCTTTTGTGTCTCCGCTTACTTGTAACGAGACCCAGTAATTCAAGGTTTTTTTGCAGGATTTGAAAGTTATATAATGCTCTACATAGAGAACTCTTGGACGTTTATAGCTCATCTGAAAGTTTTAAAGTGCTAGAAGGTGGATTCTCCTTGAAATTGTGTTTTGAAATATCATAACCGATATTAACGCCCTAATACTAAGAACAACCAATCTCTTTTTAAAGGTGATTGATTTATTTATGTATTAATTTTAACGGCATGTCAATCTCTCAAAGGTTATCTAATACCTCGAGGATAGAAAATGGTTTTACTTGTACATCTCTATTCAAAATTTTTGTAATTGTTTTTTTTTAAAGCTTGTTGCACGTAAATATATCATACCAATTATTTCAATTTACTACAGCAATTTGTTCAAAGTTTTTTAGTTTTAGGTATTCCTATGTAATGCAAATAACTGATATATAATTATATGGTTTCAAGTAATTATCTATAATTGATGATAATGATTTGTTTCCACGTACGAAGATCGTTAAATAAGTTTCCAAACTTTTTCGTATGGGCACTTTTATTGTTAGTACACACATGAAACTCAAGTCACCTTCGAAGTAACCTCCTCCAGCTGCAATACACTTGTTGTACCGTTCCAACTACTTCTGGAAGGCCCCATGGAAGTCCTCTTGTGTGAGCGTGTCAATGACCTTCGTCACAGCCTCTTTCAACTCCTCAATTGTCTCATAACGACAGCCTCTGAGCTTAGGGAATAACCAAAAGTCACAGGGAATAATGTCTGTACTATAGGGAGGCTTAGGAACTTTCTTGACGCCCATCTTGATCAAATAGTCTGTTTTAAATGCCTGTACAAAAACAAGTCTGGAAACTTATTGAAGGCACCTCGTACCTCATGAAAACACATCCAAACACTTTCCATAAGCGAAATTGCTTGAACAAAAAATCATGGTGACTGTCTGGTGGTCAGCCATTAGCGTTGTTCATAACAACTATCTTGATGTTTCAGGCACTTGTTAATCGACGAAATCTGCCACCATTTAATTGTATATTTTCAAGTATCGCCAATGGGGCTCAATCTCAGATCGAGTCATACTAAAAAATCGTACTTCATACACTCACCATTATGAAATACGTTTCAAGGATAAAATTGAGCAATCCAGGGAAAGGTGTAGTGCCCTCCCCTACACCTCGGTGTAGTAGCTATTGAAAAGGGAGCTTTCGAGTAGCAACGGTCAGCACCTTTACTTTTCTTTATTCGTACATAGTAATATAGTTTTCAGTAACTACTAATTATCTTTTGTAAACAATGGTAGATTCAAGTATCTATGTTTTGAAACCAAGAATTTGCAACGGCTAAACAATATCATGTATCGATATTTAAACCACATAATTATGTTTTCAAGTATTTATTTCTATTGATAATAATCATTTGTTTGAAAAATACCAATTTGTTTCAAGTAACTATAATAATCTTTTGTTAGTAATTACAGATTCAACTAACTCCTCTTAATCCAAATAATTTACAATTATATGACATCAAGTATCCCTATATAATACTAGTAATTTTAAGCGAATCTACTTAGGATACAAACAGCTACTTCCACCCTGAGACAGAGTGAACCTAAGATCTCCAGAACTTGTGCCTCGCAAAATCATGTTATATATTACATCTTTTTTTTTTAAAGGGGGCGGGTTTTATTGTTCTGTAGAGGATGCAGTCAAGGTTGAGAGGTTAAATCAAGTTTTAGTCGTGTAGTGTTTCCATTGATGAAGCTATATTTGTTGACTTTACCAAATGGAATTTCAAACTTCGTGGATTTTTTAATCCCAAAGACATCCTTGTGTTGTATACCCATAATCTTAACAATGATTTACGAACGTTAATGAACGAACGAACACACTTCTTTATAAAAATGTGTATCTCTCACACTTTATTCTCTAAAGGGTTGATGTTTCTGTGGTGTGTGAGAGATGGGTGGAGACACTGACTGACTGCTATATTGACCAACTTTTTCTCTTGATCATTGCAGGCGGTGTTATCTTCAAGAACCCACTTAGCACTTCTTCCGCATCTTGGCTGGGGTTGCTTAACCGGGTGTCGCTGAGGGCCACAGCCCTCAGTCTGCAAGATAGCCCTTACTCTGGCCTTCCTGTCACCAATGGCTAAACGGCCGCCGACATCTGCCAATATTATTTCATTACGCTCACTTGCTTACGCTTCTTCTTTCACTTATTTACACAGATGCATCTCTGATTGACGGCTCGGTCAAGGGTCAATATATAACACTTGTAGAATAACAGTAGAGGTACTATTAAGCCCATAGCTTATTTTCCATTAGGAGGTTCATAAATATCCAAAGAGTGATTGTGCGAAAGTGAACGTAAAAGCATAATACGATTCGAACTCGCTTACTACGATATCATAGTCCAACATGTTAGTCACGACACCAGGTAATCTCCACTGGACAATTATCGTCGAGGTCTAGTGACCAACATCTTCCGGGAGGAGGTTTATAATGATGATGAGTGATCACTTTAATAGTTGATGGAAAATTAACACAAAAACAGCTCGACTCGAATGTCGGACTTTTTGATGTTTGTTTCTTTTACTTTTGGTGAGTTACAGACACCCGGGAAATACTTTAAAACGGTGGACGGAGGAATATTCCCGAATATATCCCGTTAAATCAGTTTAGTTTTTTACTTTGTTGCAGGGTAAGCATCTTGTCTCGTAACTTTGGGGATAGTGTTCTCTGTCTCAGTATTCATCTGCGTTTCGTCTGTCAATGGATTCAAAATCCCTTACATGGAAGATGAGGGTTTTTTTTAACATTCTCATAAGAGAAATTCCAAACTTCTACTCGTGAAGGCTGTGCATGTGGCCTATTTTCGTATTGGTAGATCCTTTGTTAACTCCAACAAATCTAGGTTAGTTTCTGTTTAGAGTCGAGAGCGTAAAACAGTGTAAAAAAAATTTATCAACATTTTTATTACATTTAGCCTTACGATCTGTCAACCTATCTCGTTTTCAACTGTTAATTTTTTTATACATATCTATTCGTACCCCATGACCAATTTGTTTTATTCGTCAGTGATTTCAGTGCAGTTTTTGTCAATACTAGATACGGATTATGGCTCATTTATTGGTTAACGAAGAGTTTTAGAAGATCAGAAACCAATTCAAATCATTATAAATGTAATGACAATGATAATATCTAAAAAAAGACACGGTTGTATATAAAGGACTCACACACATGCTCACGCACACAGCAGATAGGAAATCCCAACACACACACATATATCATCAAGTCAGGCTGATAGCTGCTCCATCGGTCATTATCATTTATCATTCCTTGCTGTATCCTATATCTGCACAGAGTTGATGTAAGTTCTTGCTAGTCGGCCAAACCTTTTGTATCCATGAGTGGGGGTCCATAAGATTCGGTAGTTAATAAGTTCGTACAGCGTCCGCCTTTAGAAAAAAGGTTATTATTTAGCTGAGTACAAGAAAAGGCTCAAAGGGGAAACAGAAAAAGAATGCCAGCCTTTAAAATCAGCTTTTTATACCCAATTCGAACATTAACTACTTCCAGTGGGCTTTTGTCTTAGTTTCAAAACAATTTGCGGTTTCTTTGATTAAAGGTATGTTAACTTTCATAGGTTATTGCCAAAGCAATCCTTTTAAAAGAACATCAGTGATGCTATTTGACCAATACTTGGGGTATAGAAGAGTTCCTGATTTTCCCAAGTATATTAGTAGAAAGTAAATGTTATAGCCAGATTATTCGAGGCTGCAGTCCAACACTTTAACCATTACGTCACGGAGTATCCTATCCAAAGGTAAAAGATTGTACATACCCCCCACACACACATACATATATATATATATATATATAGTAAATAATGGAAAGGAATGAAACAGTATGGACGAAATAGAAAAACAAAGTAAGCTAAAAGTGATGAATTTATTACAATTTCCTTCGTAATTAATTCATCACTTTTGGATAACATTGCTTTTCTACTTTCTCCATGTGTACGCGTGTGTATATATATATATATATAGCCCGAGAGATAACTGATTCGTTTTCTTTCATCCATTACATCAAACTCGACGCCCATTGAATTTATTTCATTAAAGCCTTTACTAAGACTTCGTTTTGAACTTGGAATTTCACAGTGGTTTGCGCTCCGGCATTTGGGAAAAACTTTGAGAAGGCATCTAAATCCTTTGTTTATGAAATTAAAGGTTTCGTAATCTTTGTTTTCCATTATCTCTGATTTAACTTTATTTTATAGATTTAAATCCACATGCACACACACACACACACATATATATCTGGGAGGTGGTATTGTTGAAATGGTTATTCTCGGATTAAATGGTCATGGTGTTCCGAATTCAAATCCTGGATGAGAGAGCTTCCATTTCACCGACCGGTAGTGCTCTTGGGGTAGGTATGGATTCAACTTTTCTCCCTCCAGCCGTGGTTAAATAGTATAACAGAATAGGTCCTTTGATATTGGTTTGGTAACCTGTTTAGGAGAAGGAAATCTCTGAATTCAAACCAGTCAAACTCCACTAAAAAATTGATCATATGTCATGACCTGCTCGTATGGATTGATTGGTACACACGTGTACACGCGCGCACACACTTATGTGTGTGTGAATATATATATACATATGTAAGCATTGCGAAATGCACAATTTGATATACAACCTGACTATGCATCTATGGAAATTAATGTGGGATTTTTAACTGTCTCATTACTTAATAGTACGATCTCGCTGTCTCTCTCTCTATCTCTGTGTATATATACATATATATATATATATTTCCGCACGAGCAGGAGGTAAAACGAGGGTAAAATTTTAGTGAACTTTAACAGACTTGAATTCAGAGTTGTCCTTCTCCTAGATCAGTTACCAAACTAATTTCATTGAACATAGCCTGTCCTACAATTTACCCATTGCTGGAAGAGAATAATTGGATCCATACTTTTCCCAAGAGTATTATCGCTATGTGAAGTGCAAACAGCGTCGTGTCGCCGAACATATTTTCTGTGAACATAAGCATTCCTTGACGCCTCAACATGAAAATATATGTGTGTCTGTGTTCAGAAAAGCTGTTTCATGTTAAGAACAGTCATGATTATTAAGAAATGATTATATTGAACACGAAAGAGCCATCTTGTATTTGTAATTAAAAAAAAATATCTGGTACTTTGAGATACGAACGAACTGACTACATTTAGTGTTAATCAATAAGAAAGAAAAACTCTTTATCAAGTGCTATTTTAGTGAACCATACATAACAAGGAAAATCAAGCGAAAACCTAAATAAATACCTGGATATTGCCAGCGAGCTAAAACGAAAAATAAATATGGAAGAGGCTCTGATAGTTATTATTAGGAGGTTCAGGAAAGAGAACATAAAATGAAGAGTCATGACCATCCATACAGCATCACTGTTAGAATTAATAACAAAACCTAGAGGAATCTTGGAGGGAAAAGGAAACTTGTGTAATACATTACCTTGACCGACGAGGAACCCGGCGGATGTAGTTGATAGATACATCTGTCCGTAGAAAAATAAATATAGAGACAACCGGAAAACAAGCAATGCGTTGGCATGTAATCCGAGGCATAAAAGATGCGTGGGTGTAAGCTGTGAATATTAGTGGGAATAAATCATGGCCAATGAAAAACAAGCATTGTGGAGAGGCATGGCCATGTGGGTCTAGAATTTTTGCTGAAGTCTGTTCCCACTGGCTTTTATGACACTTTTGAGTACGCGAACTCTCTCCGACCGCTTTCCTACTCCACACAAGTGTTGACGCCAAAGAATAAAATTATAAGATTATATTTTTATATACGTGTTCTTTGTTGTTTGTCAAGATCACTCAGTAGTATACGATACTAGCTGTCACTCTGACTTCAATGAAACTTGTTGAAACACAAGGTCATGAACATTCGGTTGGGTTGATTGATAGATGTTGGGAAAGAGTTAAATTTTCGTCAATTCCAATTGTAAGAAAAGCATGAGTATTCCTTAGCTTCGATGTGCAGAGACAGAGACACGAATTAAAAGAGTTTGATTATTTAAAAAGTATACAAAACTGAATTTTAAGCGTTAAGAAAAACATATTTGGGATTTTAAGCTGGGTAGCCGGGCCCCACAATTTTGGGATTCTGGTTAACAATTTATAAAAGAATGAATCTTTCTTCTATATAACAAAAACCACATCACATCTACCTGTACGATTCATTATAAATCTGAATTCGTTTTGTAACAATGTGTTTCCCTGTCGTTTCATTACCGAGATTAATTGATAAAACTTTCATTCACATTTCACCCCTTGGACGCTGTCATTATTTTACTCTATTGAGGATTTTTCACACCGGCGTTAGCTGTTCCTTTTCAATGGAATCTAAGTGACAGCAAGTCTCCAGAACTCATCTCATTATTCTGACCAAACTCAACATTGCTGTAGACTGGGTAGTCTCCACTTTTCAAACTCTTTTCAGATCTTCCATTATTTTTACCAAGTTTTTGATGGACTGTTCTGCATGCACCTTTTACAATTGATATCACCTTCACTTTACATAGATTTTTAAGTTCTCTAGCAAGGTGTAGGTACTTATCTTTCTTTTTGCTTTGTTTTAATATTACTCTGTGGTCTACCAGAACGACAAAGTCTTCTATTCAGCAGGTTTGCTTTTTTTTGTTAACTTTCACTTGGTCTAGTCGAGATTATTATCATTATTATAATTGTTGTGGCTTGTTTGTAGATGTTTGTATTACTTAATAGATTAACGTTGTTAAACAAACACTTGAAATTTAACATAGAACAAGTTTACGCATATATTTATCACACACATAAATGTATTTATAGCGATATAACAAAATTGAATGACAATTACGCACATAGAGTCTCCCAGTGGAGTGACTGTCCAAACGTATGCTGTTTAATCGTCATGACGTTTTACTAATGGCCTTTGCCTAGAGTAGCTGGGTGGCGAGCGAATATGTGCAGAGAAGATGCCTTGAATTATTGACGCTCGATGAGCAAGCGGTCGACAACGGCTCTCCTTGTCACAGCGGATTAACTCTGCGTCACATCACTCAGCATCAATATGACTTCGCTATGCGCCCTCTGGTGACGTCGAACACCAACTAGTCAAATATAGTATTCGCTTATTGCTTTCAACTGGATTAGAAAGACCTATTTGTCATTCAAAATTCGTGTTATTTTTTTTCCGCTAGAATATAATTACCATGCTCTTGGGGTATCTTTTAGGTGTAATCCTGACAAATATATTTTGAATGATTATAATAATAACCAGGAACAATTTTGTTATGGCCAAAATGGATAAGATGCAACAAAATAGCAAATATAGGTTATGTGGTGCTAGAGACGGAACTATTAATCACAATAAGAGAACGCAGCAAACTAATTTGATAAGAGTACAAGACTAAACACGGCCAAGTGGTGAAGATGATCCACTGGGAATTGTGCCAGAAATAGAAAGTTGAGCATATGAACGAATGGTATTAGCACAAAGCTGAATCCGTCCGGTAGACTGAGATACATAATGATTCCCTGGAATTTTGATATTGAAACAGATCATCTAATCTCGGCCAGAAAACCAGACAAGATGATAGTTAAACAAAAAAAAAACCTGTCGAATAGTAGACTTTACCCTCCCAGCAAACCACAGTGTGAAAATCAAAGAAAGTGAAAAGAGAAACTTATACTTTTACCTCCTGAAGTAATGTAAAAAAAAAAAAGCTATTGAACCTGAAGGTGAAAGAGTAAACAATCGTAATTAGTATGCTTAGAACAATCCCCCAAAGACTTGAAAATCGGAAGACGAGCCGAGATAACTGAAAATCCAACATTGTTGATGTCGGCCAGAATATTGAGAAGACTCTTGGAGACCTGAGGAGATTTGCTCTCACTCATGTTTTTTATTGACCTCTGACCCGGCCAAGCTGTTAAAATAGGAAATGCACCTGTATAAATAAAAGGTGCATCCGGTCGAGGAATATCAGGATATACCCTTGACCGTGAACCCAGTAGAGGGGGGACTCAGGCTCCGATTGAGCGGTTGGAGTTCAGATCAGTTGGAGAGATGCTGGAATGAGGAACATGTCTCAGAGAGGCTGGGCCCCCAGGCCCCCGGTTGAGCAGCCAAGGAGAACGGGAAAGAAACGCTGTTATGGCTATAAGAGTGGGGGTCTATATGTTGCCGTTCTGTTCAGCCTCCAACGCACCTCTCACACAGTAAAACCTTTAGTAACCCTTTCGAACCCTTTCATATAATGTGAGAGGTATATGTTTCTAAAGAACTATGTTACTCGTCTTTATTGTGTCGTCGTTTTAATTCTGCATTCAAATGTATTATGTGGCTATACAACACTCAGACTCCTATGAAATACCATCAGCTAACACTGGTGTGAAAAACTCCCTAGGAGTAATGACAATAATTATAATACTATTTTACTCCTTGTGACTTCTTCGCATCCGATTGAACAGGAAGTTTTTCACTGAAGTCAAAATAATAACAAACATTCCAATTTAGGTTTATACATAGTGCTTAAAGCTGGATATGTTAGATAATTTGATAGTTTTATAGGTTAGTTAACTACGAGAACCCAAGGAGCAGGTAAATATACTCAGGTGACATTAAATCCAACCGGGGAGTACACATTTCTGGATACAACAATTTTAACAGGATGTTTTTCCCCAAAGTTAGACTGACAAAAAGTCCCTCCTGGTCTCCAAGAGTCTTATAAGTATTCTAACTGATTTTAATTTTCTGGGTGGTCACTATTATTCTTCAGATATCCAAATCCACCAGTCTCTTTTCCAGGATCTGTGGACTGTTCCAAGGTCACTTACAACAACTGATCTCACAACCCCTTTTATAAACTACAGCTTATTCAGCCTATCTTTTCTCTTCTTTTTATTGACACTTTATGGACCGCTGGAGCGGATAAGAATAAGTTGACACAGTCATTTTATATCTGTTTTAATCCTAGTTCTTCCCTTAGCCTAAGATCGAGTCATATGTTTGTATCCCAAAGTCCAAGTGAATTCGGTATGTCGCATTTTCTAATTGAGATTCTAGTTTGTATATATATATATATATATATATATATATATACCGTTCTTCTACATGGACAAATTTTAGCTTCTTAAATATACTATTTAGTAATAAGGATTTTTTTTATTCTCTTGGACATTTCCTAGTGATCATCTTCTCCACCCAGTCAAGGAAACCTCGAATAAATTTTGTGTGTATTTGATGCATTCGCTTATTTTATAATTAACCGTTTCATCTCTTATCAAATATCTTACACTCACTATTCTTCTACGTATAATAAATTTCTGCTTTGACAACATTGGTCCTTTTGGCATTATTTTCAGCTGTTATAATAAGTCATCAACATCATGTCACGCCATCAGCACGGATATCCCTAAGCCTTTCTCGCCACCCCTCTCTATCGTCCATTGCTTCCGGCAGGTCTTCAGGATTACATCCCGTATCGGCTCAGAGCTGCTGTGTGTAGGTTCGGGCAGATCGTCCGGCCTTTGCTCATCCATGTGAAGGAGTCCACTGGAGTACATCACTTATGAGCTCGTCTCTACTTTTCCAACAGTGTCCTGCATGTCTGGTTCGTCTAATTTTGATAGTGTTCGTGATGGGTGTTAGGTAGTCGAACAACTGCTTTTTTGTCGGGTGCTACTTCCATAACTTTTTTTAATATTGCTAGCAGCATTCGGTGTAGCTGCTGTTAAGCTTTTTCTCCATTCGTTTAATTAGCGTCCATGTAGTGTATCCGTATAACAGTATCGATACGATCGCTGCTTGGAAGAAACTGCGTTTTTTTTATCGGTCAGGTCTGACTTCCATATGACCGGTAGACTATCGATAGCTGTCCATGCCTTTTCTAGTCACATGTTGATGTCTGTTTCAGTTGATGCAGCAAATTGGCAAATATTCTCATTAAATTATAGCTAGAATTATTGTCCTAGAATACTATTGATTTAAACAGATCATATAAAATAAAAACGAAGTAAGTTAAGTTAGATCGAAATCATTGAATTGCTTTAAATATTTTATCGCTTACAAGTAAATATACCCATTACAATTATTTTGATAAAAAAAACTTATTTTCTTCTAAACCAGAAATACAATGATTTTATTATTTCTATTGAATTGTAATCCAAAAATAAGTACGTATTTTAAATATATCAACGCATTTTTTTTTTTTTTTTTTGGTTTCAGTAATGAATACAATTATATTTCCGATTAATCATACTCACTCTTACGAGATTAATTGGTTCTAAAAGCCGTGACGTAAACTTTGATATTTGTAGTAAAACTTTTTTTGTAATTTAGAGGGGTATTCCTGTATTGTAGTGGCTAACTTGCTGGACTGTGTCATTGTAGTGAGTGAGTTCGAACTCCTGTCGTTCAATTAGGTTTACTTTCGGACTAATACCTTTGGGGAAGGTGTTAAGTTTCTTATCAAAAAGTGAAATAATATGGCTTCTGAGAATTAATTTTTTTTTTTTTTTTAATTTATTGCGGACTTTTTTCCTCATCTTGGTAGTTTTTGTGTTGTTTCTTCTTTCACTACGTTTCGACCAAATTTCACCTCTGGCCTTCTTCAGGTGATTTTACCGCGACCTCAGATAGGAATCCTAAGTCTTGTAACCGTATCCCCAGTAATTACTGCCTTCCATAGTTGTTGTCTATCGCATCACGTTTTTGACCAAGTAAACCTCTGGCCGGCTTGGGTAGGATTTGAAATGCTCACCTAGAACCGCAGAGACTCAACGCCTCTATCCGCTGCGCCACGGGCCCCGAAGGGCGATCAAGGATGGATTTTTTGGTCTTATTAATCCTTATCTGTTCTTCCAGAGTCGGGTCCGTACCGAATTTTTGTACTTGTATGTATATGGCTTCTCTCCTTCTACAAGGATGGGTTGAATATTAAATGACCAACTTCGGTTGATACATCATTAAATAAAAATTAAAAAAAAAAACAAGACAAAAATGAAATACAATAAATGAAACTTATCAATATATAAAACGGAAAAAAATGGGAATTTACCAAAATTAAAGATTAAGGAATATTTGAAATAGAAAATTCCTGCCCCCTTACATTTTGCATTAATCCACATATCTTACTATTTTTGCACATTCATTTTAATAGCACCCTATCATTTGATTAAAGATTTCCATTAATTATAAGAAGTGAGAATTACCCCCTTACATTTGACCGACCGTGCAAGAACGCAAGCACGTAATAGGCTTCTGGAGTTTTTGACTTTGATATCCCTGGTAAAATAGATGTTCTTAGGAAATTTATCTAAACTAATTTTTTCTTTAGTACATAAAATATACCATATTATTTTCCGAAAAAAAAATATCCGTCTGAATATTCCCTATAAAGAATGCTTAAAATAAATAAAACTAAATTTGTAAATTAAGCGAACAGTGAACCTGAGGAATTAAAAAAACAGAATAAGATAAAATCATTGTGAACATGAATTGAAACACCAATTGTTTTTGTCAGAAGTTAATTCAATTAATCTAAATGTAAACAAATAGGATCTAGAGTAACACAGACATCACAGGGGACGGCTATATAAAAAGAGGTCGATAAAGATATAATAATTAGTAGATTCATCCGTGAACAAATGTTCGGCTTTCTTTTTATTTGAAACAGCGGTATAGAAATATGTGTGAATATTTTCAAATAAACATCGCTACATACATATCAATGTAAGTCATTGTCACCCAAAAATAAATACACTCCAAAGCTGTAAACAGATATCATAAGTTACAATTTATTACTAAACTCTAAAAAATAATTGACAGCAATTATTTAAGAATGTTGCGAACTATATTAAAGAAGTCCTAGAAGCAACACCCTACAAAGCAGCAACTGTAAGGACACCTACTACCCATTACGAAAACTATCTAAGTTAAACGAACCAGACACGTGAAATACTGCTGGAGATGTAAGGACGAACTCATAAGCGACATACTCCTGTGGACCCCTTTACACGGATGAGCAATGGTTGGACAACCAGCTAGAACCTATAAACATCAGTTCTGTACTGATACAAGATGTAGCCTAGAAGACCTCCGGTGAGCGATGGACGATAGAGACGGGTGGCGAGAGAGGGTCAGGGACATCAGTGCCGGCAGTGCGACATGATGATGATGACTAAACTCTACAGCATTTAAACTCCAACAGTTTGCAGTCTTTCAATCATTTTGTTGGATGAACATCATTTAAATACATCCCACAAATGCTTGTGTTCATATTTTCTGTTACAGAAGCTATAGACTTAGATAATAAATAAGACCCAGCAATATCTGCGTTGATAGTATGTATTTACCCAACCCCTCTAGTCCAGACAGTTTTTCTTCATCATCATTAAGGGTAAAATGTTTGCCAATGGCCCGGGAGACCGGGGTTCAATCCCAGACCGAGTCATCCCAAAAGCTCAAAAATGGTACCTAATTCCTAATGCTTAACTCTCAGCATTACAAGGAACTGATCAGGGGTAAGTAGAGCAATCCAGGGAAAGCAGTATCGCCCTCCCTTACACCAGATTGTATTAGCTATTGAAAAGGGAGCCTTCGGGTCTCCCTCGACTACGGTCGGCCAACTTATGATATTGGTGATAATTATCATTATCAAGACATATTGCTAGAATGGATTGACTCTCTTTCGCCAAGTGTCTATATTGATTATCACTCTCGAGAGGACTTCTAGACAGCATCAAATGTTCGAACAAAGCTGTTGAATGTATTTCCTGGTCAGCTAGCACTGGTAATTCGACAAGGGAATATTACTAGCCTAACCCTTCATGTTTTGTTGCTTTCAATTCGATAGTTCATGTGCTGAGTTTTAAGTGACTATATAGCAGCTTTTTGTAGTCTCCTGCTTGCAGGATTTGTTCAGAATAGCACACAATATATGAAAGAATGACCGTTCTATTTTATCCGACATCATTTTGATATCGTTGATAACTTATCAATAGCAATCATGGCTTTCTTATGTGTATGTTGATATATATTTCAGTAGATGAAATATTGCTTCCGAATTATTTGAATAAACAATAATAATATATGATAAAAGAATAATATATTAGGAGATGACAGAAAAAAAAATTGAGATATTTTCATATTAGCCGTTGTAAATACGTACAGATGTTGGCATCACACATAATGAAACCTTTGACACAGACAGCACAAAATGTATATTCTAAATAAAGATTACTTGGGAGAGTTCATCATTTTCGTTTGGGAAGTATCACTCAACCGGACTAATCTCTCAAATTCTTTTAAGCAAGACTTCAACTGATTGTTCAATGCGGAATTTTTAAATTATTCAAACAAAATAAATTGAATGTATGCAACAGTTCATTTAGAATATAGTATTTCATATGTAATGTAATTGCGGAGGGATTTCGTTTTATATATCTTACCTTTCGGTTTAGTTAGGCTGAGAACCTTTTGCTTAGTGCATGGGTTAGTTAGGTGCACACATTGAGCACAGGTGTTTATGTGACAACCAGAGATCTCACAACAAAAGCCCCAGGAGGAAATTAGACCGGGGACATGATTGACGTCATGTCCGGAAGCGCTGAGGATTTTGGAATTTGAAAAAAACAGTTAGTTGAGAAACAAAGAGTTGAGATTCGAGTCTAGAGGAAGGATGTCGATTTTTGGTCTCGCCGAGGAAAGACCAGTTGCGGTCCACGAAATATGCCACACGTGGTGGGGTCAGATAGAAAAGTCAGCATAGTAAGAAATTTTGTCTCTCTCTCTCCTCATGTCGAAAAACCATAAACTCAAAAAGGTAAATAAAAGTTTCGTACCTGAACCAATTTCGCGTGTATTTCGGGATTCCCTATGTATATTTCACATATTCATATCTTGGTCGATCTCATGGACCCATTATATATTACACATATACCTCGGCAGCTCTATCTTATCTACTGAAATTGATGTCAACAGACGCCCAGTGTAGGGGTAGGCCGCTATTGAGTGGTTAGCAAACATACGGAAATGTTATCTCTCCGAAAAAATAAAACGGGATTTTTCCAAGGTGTGGCTGTGTCTATACTACTGTATGGATGCACCACATGGATGATAACTAATCGCAAGGAGGAAAAGCTAGATGAGAACTGCACAAGAATGCTACGTGCTGCTATTAGCAAATCGTGGAATCAATACCTGACAAAAACTATGTACGGCCACTGACCTCCCATCGCACAAATCATCCAAGTAAAACGAACAAAACTTGCTGGGCACTGCTGGAGAAATAAGTTATAACTTATAAGCGACATTTTCTTATAGACCCCTACGAAGGAACACGCTATTCTTGACCGAATTGCAAAGACTTACATGGATCAGGTCTATGCGGACATTGGATTCAGTCTAAGAAACCTCTCAGCAGTGATGGATGATAGAGAAGGAGAGCAAGAGAAAGAGAGAGATTCAGAGAACTATGTGCTTTCATTGCGACCTAATGATGATATATATATAATTTACAAATTAAGACCAAAATGTGATTTATGTTATTATGCCATAGAGGGCCTTGAACGTAAATATTTTAATTTTATATTCTTACACGATCCAAATAGTTTAGGCTTACATACATATATATACAAACCGACTATCTACCTGCATTCACAGTTACCAGGAAAAAAGAAAAAGAAACCTGCCAGGAAAAAGAGATAACAATAACTCGAATCACCATCCGGGGGAAAAAGAAAAAATATCACAGGACAAAAAAAAAAAAAAAAAAAAAAAGAAAAGGCCAACTTAGTCACGTCAGTTCAAAAAAATCAAGACATATGAAATCAGTTGGTCAAAAGAAAAATAAAACCCACCGTAAAATGCCGCAATGCTACAATTACAAGAGTGCTCAATACGAAGTAGAGCTAATTACAAAAATTAAATTAAATCGCGAGTCAGAATTCTCCTACTAAAGTTCCACCTCAACGGATCATCAGGGAGTTTAGTACCGACCCTGATGATCCGTTGAGAATTGCGACTCGCGATTTAATTTAATTTACGCACACACACACACACACACATATATATATAGGCTTATTTTATGGTAAATATATCATATTGTTCTTTTAGTAAAATCCCTCTTTGTTTATTCTTTTTACTTCATTCATAATTTCAACTTTAACATAAAGCACGTAGTTATCAACATTTGTCTCCAAACATACACATGTTAATAAGATGGCGCGCATGTTTCTTATAGTTATCTTTCTTTGGAAATCCAAGATCAAAGTAATTAACATAGCCAGGTCGGCGAAATTGATATTTGTGGTCTGATTTGCATATTTCCAGAATCCTAGCTACCTCCTGCATCATGTAATATTAATCATTTTAATGCCTCATCCTCAAGTTGCGCTGACAGCACGGATTTCCCTGACTCTCCCTCCACATCCTTCCAGGCTGCTCCGCCAAACTATATCTTGTATCTATACACTGCTGATGTAGATATGTTCTTATTGGTCAGCCAACACTGGCGCATCTATATATAGGGTTTTATAGAAGAAAGTCCCCTATGAGTTCGTCTTTTCTTCTCCAGCAGTATCCTGCATGTATTGTTCGTCTTGGATGGTTTTAGAGATAGGAGGTAAGTGGCCGTACAGTTGTTGTTTCGGGTAGTATTGCATCTAGGATTTGTTCAAAATAGCTCGTAGCATTCTTTTGCAATTCCCATCACGGTTTTTCTCTATTCGTTTTGTCAGCATCCAAGTGGCGCATCTATGGATTAATATTGACCTAACCGTTGCTTGGAAGAAATCCAGTCCATGACTCTTTTTAAGTAATATCTAAATTAGTTCACCATCTAACTGTGCAGTATCGTGTAACGTAGTCTCCGGAAGCTGCTATGTCGGAGATAGCAATTTGCTGCCTCAGTAAGGAAACCCACGAAAGCATTACTTGTTTTAGCATTAGGAAATTTCGTTGTTTTATGCTCTCCTTTCAATTTCTGAGGTTGTGAAATCAAAACGAAATAGAAAACGAGTACTACGTTGTTAACTTTTTCATTTTTCTAGACTAGAACTCTTGGATTTGATTGTCGTTCTCCGTTCACCGCAAATATTAGTCTCTACGTACCCCAGCTACCAATATAGAAAAAAGACCGAATCACAAAATTAGTGATGTATATGCTTGGATTCAAGTGATGCGCTTAACTCATTTCCGCCTCAGGTGGGAGAAATCTTCCGAATCCTGTTACCACTTGATGATATCAGTTCTGAGTGGTAGATCAAGCGTGTCTGGTTACAGCTAGCCCAGCAGAAGAAATGTTGAACACTGTCAAATATCTTCTCTCCTTCGACTGCTAGCACTTATGATAACCTCTCTATATGTACCCTGGTATTGATTGCCATCAATGCTAAAATCGTAATATTACGGGAGTCGTTTTGACGTTTTCAGTAATTAACTCCATTTTAGTTAAATTAAAGAAACATAATATGCTAAAAATTTGCTTAATTTTCCCTCTTCGGTGATGCGAAAAAATAAGAAATATACGCTGTGTTTGACGGCATTTTTAAGACTTGCTGATAAAACCAATTCTAGAATTTAATCGGAAGCGATTTCTGAATCGAGTTAAAACTAAACTCCCGCAATGCCATTCCTAACATGATCACCAACGACTGCAATGTTGGTGACGGCTGATCGTTTGGTAGGTTAGGAGAAACACAAAAAACATGAGACATGTTGTGTTGTTTTATTACCTCCGTTCAGTTTCTGAGGACGTGGTTGCCTGTGGAAACCGATAATGGATATGTATGGGGTAAATTCCTCTTTCTAGGGGGAAGCAACTCGTCTGATCTTTTAGTAGCTCTGTCTTCGGTACTACTTACTTGACTCATGTTTCCAGCCACCAAACGCTGCTTCTTTTATTGGGGCTCACAGAAAAATGAATCCCTACTTCCACTTTGCATGGACAGCATTGCCTGACCGGCCATCACGACTATTTAGATAGCCTCTCGAGTCTGTTGATTTCGGTTACTTTTGGTTTTTTGTTGTTTGTTTAATAAACTTATTATATTTGGAGCACTGGTTGAGAGTGTCAATTTTGTCAGCTCGTCTATCTGCTGTTTTTTTTTTTTTTTTATATCTATTCGATCTCCGTGATCACCCACTTACAATGTGACACATTTAAGCAGACACACTGAAAATTCATTTTTGATTATCCAATATATTTATTCCGCCTAGTCAGCATTTTGTTAATCTCTTCCGAAGGAATCCCAAAGTAAAAAGTAAAAATGGTAGATTTGCATAAGGCTTCTTGTTTTCTGCTCGAAGAAAGTTTTTTTCGCAATATAGAAGCAGCCAAGATGCTTTAAAAAAGTGGATAGTCCGGATAAAAGGAAAGGAAAAAAAATCACCGTAAATTGCAAATAATGGATATTTTGTACATGCCAGTATTATTTTATTATTTATAAAACAGGTTTTCTTCAAATTATTTCGTCTCTTTTTTGCAAAAGTTACGATGCTGGAAACTTTTGCACTCAGCAAATATCTTTTTATAATGATGTTTATAGCTTCAGCAATAATAAGGTTGCAAAACTATATGGAGCTAAATTAATTTTTTTAAAGATTGCAACTCTGGCTTGCAAACTATTACGGATTTTAGATAACCGAACTATTTGACAGAATATGGTAACTGTTTCTTTTTTAAGGTTAAGTCAGCACAAAATAAGCAAGCCTAGGTATGATTATGGACTACGTCTGGTTGGTGAGACTCAGTGCCAGTTAGTTGTCGTTAATTCCAAGTCCAACCTCACACTCCATGGGTCAAGTAAATCTTTTTGTTAATGACTTGTATTTGATAGTAATAATTGTATGCAAAAAGTCATTAATGACTAAACAAAAAATGGAAATATAATGAGACAATGTATGCATTCATCGAATCTCAAAGCATGAAATAATCCCAGAAGGGTTGACACGCCGTTAAAATCATTTTGAAAAAAAATATTAGTATTGAATAATTTGTTGAATTTTACAAGAATTTACAAAACATTTCAAATAATATAACATAATTTTTTTAATTTAAACTTCCGAAATAAATTTTATTGTTAGCGTTTTTCATTTCTATTTTCTTCTCCTTCCCTATCTCTCTATCTTGTTCCTTCTACTTTTTTTTTTATTTCTCCATCTTTTCTACCGTTGTATTTCCCTCCTTTCGTTTTTCCTTCTAGTGAAGCAAATGATAAGTATATGGTGTATAGCGTTATTTTGTCCTCCCTCTTGGACTGTCTTTCTTTCTTTTGTTCTTCTCTTTGATATGTAGTGATTTTCCATCTCTTTCGTTGCATAATATAAGGTTATACTTTTTATTAACCATATTTATAGTTCTTTCCTTCAAAGATTATTTCATTTACACATCGAAAGACATTCTTAGACTCAACTCTTGACTATAATTATTATAATAAATTGTACCAGACTAGACAAATTTTTAAGCCAGAAAAATCTCTTCAAAACAAGAGGTCTACTTATACAACAGGCTTAAAATCCTACCTTTTACTACTGAAGGGTCAGCGAAAGGAGTAGTATTCCTAACAATTGATATACAACACTTGTTGTAACTCTAGCAGACAGCTACAAACATTTCCAACTCATGTTTGGTGAACATATTTAACAAAACTACAAAGATTAGTAAGTAAAGTTGGCGACCGTAGTCGACGTTGACCTGGAGGCTCCTTTTTCAATAGCTACTACACCGAGGTGTAGGGGAGGGTGCTATTCCTTTCCCTGGATTGTTCCACTTTACCCTTAATGCGTACCTTATATTGCTGAGTATTAAGCAAGGAGGTATCAAGTACCATTTTAAAGTCTTTTGTATGACACGACCTGGATTGAACCCATGTCTCCCGGATCATTGGCGAACACTCTACCGACTAGATCAATGAGCCGGTTAATATGACAAAATAAAACTAACACAGTTAAGTATCATATTAACGCTATATCACGAGCCGTTTTCCACAGCTGAAGCACCGACTGACAACTTCGGTAGGTTGTTTTTAAGATAATTTCATGATATACTGTTAATTTATATGAATACAAGTTCTAATATTAAAGATTGACATGTTTGATATATGGCTGATCTAAATCTGATCTCAGAGTACACCGTAAACTATTAAATCACATTACTCTGAGGCACGATGTTAGTTTATCGAATGTATTAATATTTGTATTATTATTGTACAAATGAACAGCCCCATACCTCTTTATCATTTGTCTAGACTACGTACTTAGAACATCGATTGACAAAATCAGAGAGAACGGCTTCGAGCTTACAAAGAAAAGAAGCAGAAAGTACCCCGCAAAAACAATTACCGACGTCAACTACGCCGATGACATAGCGATACTGGCAAATACACCCAACCAAGCCGAAACACTACTGCATAGTTTGGAACGAGCAGCCGCAGGCATAGGACTCTATGTCAATGCACACAAAACGGAATATATGTGCTATAATCAAACGGGTGACATCTCCACTCTAGACGGAACCCCTCTTAAACTAGTAGACAAATTCACTTGCCTAGGAAGCAGCGTCGCATCAACCGAAAAGGACACCGACACGAGTTTAACGAAGGCATGGACAGCTATCAATAGGCTATCGATTATAAGGAAATCAGACCTAACCGATAAAATGAAACGCAGCTTCTTCCAGGCAGCGGTCACATTGATACTGCTATATGGATGCACTACATGGACTCTAACAAAACTGCCGGAGAAGAAGCTAGACGATAATTACACAAGAATGCTGCGAGCAATCTTGAACAGGTCCTGGCGACAGCACCCCACAAGACGCTAACTGTACGGCCACCTGCCTCCTATCACGAAAACTGTTAAAGTTAGACGAACCAGACATGCAGGACACTGCTGGAGAAGCAGGGACGAACTCATAAGTGATGTACTCTTATGAACCCCCACACATGGCCGTGCAAATGCAGGATGACCAGCACGAACATACATTCAGCAACTATGTGAGGATACGGGATGCTGTCCGGAAGACCTGCCTGAGGCGATGAACGATAGGGATAGTACAGCCTTACGGCCCTCTGTACTCACCCATACCATCAAGTACAGCCTTACGGCCCTATATGCGCACACATACTATCAAACGCAGCCTTAACGCTATACGTGCGTCTCCAAACCACCAAGGAAAGTTTTACAGCCGTATGTGTCCATCCATAGCATCAAATGCTGCCTTAAAACCGTATATGCCCATCTAAGACCATTTCTAACGTTGACAAATGATGACTTAAAATGGTATAGAATTATGGTAGAATTTAATATCACAATTCTTTATTGAAAAAAAAAACCCTGTGTCCTGATACCGTTAGTATTTCAACTTAGTTTTCTACTTCCTATTTTTTTTTTAATAGGTATATATCAATTAGGACTGAACTAATTTATTAAATTGTTCAAACATTAAATTTAATTTAAACAAATTTTTTTTGAGAGCAGCCTTACAGGCCAAGTTAAAAGAGCAATTAGAGCAACTCGAAGCGAATTTTTTAGGTCTAAATGCTTCAGCGCATATCAAAGGAGAAAAGTTTTATTAAATAAATCAAGTATAAGACCATTTATCAAAACATTACTCGTTCATAATGATGCATGCATTGGGAAAATAAGGTGGAGAAAACTTCGACTTGGGGTTACTCTTACCTCTATTTTAATCTGAACCATTTGTAAATGATAATAAATTTCAATGCAGCCTTTATAAAGGAAAATATTCTTCTGGTCTGGTGCACGGCCATAGGGACGTGACAACCATTGAAAATCAAACTCGTTGCAGAGGGGAATTGGCACATCCTTTCCTGAGTCATACGATGCTGCACTATATGTTCCCAAATAAAGACATTATATTACCAGTCGCAAACAAATAGAAATGAAATAAAACAAAGTAACTCATTCGATTTATATATTTGCTCGAAATGTCTGAACTGTGCATGCGTACAACTTAAATTGTAAGTCAGAGACTGGGTGGGGCTTCTGCTAGCCGTAAGGAAAAGTGGTTTGAACGGACAGGAAATCGTTTAATGCTCTGGAAATTGTAGGGATGCAACAGTAACCATACAAAGGTCTGACGGTTTCAATCAGCTTTTTTATATTCTTTTCTTAGTTCTCTTTTCTTTGACTTAGTTTAATTTTAGATCTATGAAATCCGGGTCGTGTTACCGCCATAAACTTTTGAGAGATTTAAGAATTAAATGTGGTATATTATATCCTTTTTATATGATACAGATTTCTGATGCTCGAATCTGCATATGTTGCAAAAGTAATGAAAGTGTTATATACATATATAGAACAACATTTAGCCAATGTGGTGCGCTTGCTGGTCGAGTGGTCTGATACCAAGTCTAATGTAAAGTTGGGCGGGTTTCGATCCGGACTTCAAGTCTCCTACGTGTCTAGCCACACTGAAGAGTTGTGAGAAAACGAAACAGTCTATTTGTGGATGACAATATATATATATATATATATATATATATATATATATATATATATATATATATATATATATAGTGTTCGCCAATGACCTGGGAGACCGGGGTTCAATCCCAGGTCGGGTCATACCAAAGACGCAAAAAATGGTACTTGATTCCTTGTTGCGTAACATTTAGCAATATAAGGTAGGAATCAAGGGTAAAGTAGAGGAATCCAGGAAAGGAGTAGAACCCTACGCTACACCTCGGTGTAATAGCAATCGAAAAGGGGGCCTTCGGATCACCCTCGACTAAGGTCACCAAATTTACTTACTTTATATATAACAACACACACATAGATATAACTCACCGTTAGCGAGGCCAATTGACCAGAATATTCAAAATAACAAATGAAGGGTGAGGATATGTAAAAAAGCTAGTAATACACTGAACATAAATCTAAACTAAGACACTTTTTGATGGAAGACGTTTTTAAATACAAAACAAAGTTTACGATAAATGTAAGAGCACATAGGTAAAAATAGAATCTGTCTCTCCGTCTATCTTTTTATTAGTCAAAAAACCACAAGCTATCATTACAGCACTACTTGAGGAATCAAGAACCATGTTGGAGGTGCCCGTCGTGTAGTCGTTATCGTCGTAGGAAATTCTTCAGCCTTGGTTAGGCAACTAGTCTAGAAGGAAAACTCTGAATTCAAACCTGTTAAAATCCGCTTAAAAAAATTGACCTTGTGTCATATCCGGCCCGAGCGGAGGGGTTGGTAAATAGTATCATTACAGCACTACTTTCAGTTATATATCTCTGGCTGTTTTCTCTATTACGTTCTCTTTCGGACGAATACCTATGGGAAAGTTATGAACCGTCCTATGTATAGGTTAAATACAATTACAGCTGTGTTTTTTTTTTTCTGAAAGGATGGGTTTGGCATTAAACAACTCATGAATGGTGATATGCCAGTAAAAATCAAGCTTCCATGTGAAAACTGTATTCATTAGCTGACCACTTTCTGATTTGAGTCACCCTAAATCAGGTTTGATATTTAAGAATTTCATTTTTTTTTCTTATTATAGACCATGTTTGGTGAGGTTATAATAATCTACTTTTTTAAGATTTGACTTTGAGCCCACAATAATAAGCATTTCTATGTCTTCACCATAGGATTTAGCTACTCAAGCTCAGAAATTGTCCTTGGGTTTCACGTAAATCCGTTTTTATCATTCTAACTTTTAATTCCTAAACGAAATTAACTTTAATGAAGCATTAAAAAGATAGAAGTTTCAGGTGACTTTTGAATTGCTCAAAGAATGCTGTACCTGTTCTAATGAAATCCTTTTTGTTTAAATGTCCTCTTTTGAGATTAAATTTGATTTTAAAATGTGTCAAAAAATGGCGTTAGATTGATGAAATCATTATGACATTACAATTTAATCAGTAAAACCAGTGGTTGCGGAAGGGTCTATTTTTCAAAGTTGTTTCTTTTTCTCAAAATACTTTTCCGCAATTTAATCCAAAAAAGCCCAAAATATCGGTTAATGTCCATCCTTTATTCTGCACTTTCAATTTTCTACATGGAGTGAGTCCTGACTGGATGGTAATAATTCATGTAGCGAAGCGAAGTTTAGTTTACGAGGGTGAGGGAACAAAGCATTAGGCCTTTATCGAGGCCCGAATCTATCTATCTATCTATCTAGCAAGCTAGCTAGATATTCAATATCTCAAAATTTCTGCTAATCTTCATTTCTTCTTTCTTCCTCCATTTTTTTTAATTTTTTCTTTTTTCTTTCATTCTTTCTTTAACTATTTCTTATTTTTTTCCTCCTTTTTACACGTTCTTTCTTTCTTCGTTCCTTTATTTCTTCCCTCCCTTTTTCTTTCGTTCTTTCTTTTTTCTTTTATGTGTTTCTAATTTTTTAATGCCTTTTTTCCTATTTTGTTGAAAGTTTGTAAATCATATATAAAATAATAATAATATTATCAATCTGTTAAATATTGAAAAAATAGATATGAAACAGAGTATAGTATTTAGGTTTATCAAGGAAATAGAATTTTCATTTATCTTTTCAAATATATATATATATATAGTTAAATGGCACATCAACAGCCGTTGATTATTTGATTCTAAAGTCATCCTTGTTAAAGGACAGTAAAAGTGCTATTTTACTCTTTGCATGCAGATAAAGAGGGTTCATACTTTTGCCAATGTATTAGTCCAAAAGGGAATATAATAGAGTGACTGGAGCGCGACCTTGCTTCATACATTACAATCCAGCTCGTTGATTAGATTACAAAGGGGGTTTCTTATATATAGTGCAGATAATCGGAGTAGATTGAAAGACCCCCTGGGAGCAATGGATGACAAGGACAGATAGATGAAGAGAATAAGTTAAATTCGTGCTGTCAGCGCGACTTATATATATATATATATATATATAAATATACATACATATATATAATATATGTATATATATGTATATATATATAATAAATAAATAAATATATATATATATATACATATATATTCAATAAATATATATATATAATAAATATATATAATATATATATATATATATAATAAATAAATATATATATATATATATATAGAATAAATATCATCATCATGTCGTGCTGGTAGCACGGATATCCCTGACCCTCTCTCGCCACTCCTCCCTATCGTTCATCGCTCTGGGCAGGTCCTCAGGAAACATCCCGTATCCACACACAGCTGCTGAATGTATGTTCGTGCTGGTCGTCCTGCTTTTTCACGGCCATGTGTGGGGGTCCATAAGAGTACATCTCTTATGAGGTCGTCCCTGCTTCTCCAGCAGTGTCCCGCATGTCTGGTTTGTCTAACTAGAATAGTTTTCATGATAGGCGGCAGGTGGCCAGATAGTTAGTGTCTTGTGGGGTGTTGTCGACAGGACTTTTTCAAGATTGCACCCAACATTCTTGTGTAATACATATATATATATATATATATATATATATATATATATATATATATATATATAATAAATATGGTGTATATTGACCTACGACCCGGCCGGGCTGTCAAAATAAGAAATGCACCTGTGTAGATAACAGGTGCATCCGGTCGAGGAATAATCATGATATTATAGCCTTGACCGTGGACAGGTTGAATGAGTGCAAAATTGTGACGCCCACAAGAAGGTGGACATTGAACTATTATATAACTCGGTGAAGACAGGAAGTCAGTTAGTTTGGAGACAAGATGCAACAGAGGGAGCCCTCAGGCCCCCGACTGAGCAGTTTGGAGATCAGACCAGTTGGTGAGAAGAGCTGGATTGAGGAACATGCCCCAGTAAGGCTGGGCCCCCAGGCCCCCGTTTGATCAGCCCAGGAGAACTGGAAAGAAACGCGGTTATGGCCAATAGAGTGGGGGGTCAATATGTTGCAGTTCTGTTCGGTCTCCAATTCCCTCTCAGTCACAACCCATTCAATAAAGTGAGAGGTATATTTTTCTAAGAATCGTGTCGTTCGTCTTCATTGTGTCGTCGTTATGATTTTACATGTATCTGCATATGAGTATACAACAAATAAATAAATAATAGATAGATAAATATGTATATATATATATATATATAATAGATAAGTAAGTAAATAAATATATATATATATATAATTCAAGGAATATTATCTGCTAACTCTGTCCTAGATATTGAGCACTCTCCATATTATATTACACTTGGTTCGACACTTACCCACAAAGTGATTTAGTGACAACAAACACTCTTATAACATATATAAATACATACATATATATATGTATATATATATATATATATATACACCCACAAAGTGGAGCTTATTTATGATTAAAATACGATTCAACGAAATTAAATTTTGTCATAAAAGTTGTTATATGTATTCATTACTTGTACTGATTAGATCCAAAATCAGCTGAAATTGTTTAAATAAAAAAATTTAAGTTAACTAATCCACTCATCAAATTACTTGTTCGTATTGACAAAAGTCTTCAAAAAAATGTCTTGTTATTTACATGGCACCATGATTAATATAGAATAAAATATGTGAAAACACGTTTGAGCAAATCACGAGTGAAATCACTTTGTTCCATTTTCAACCTTGTTAGATATCCATCAATGTTATTGTTTTTTGTCTAAATTTTATTTATTGCTGTTAGAGTGCGATAATTAGTCAATAAACGTGTAAAAAACGTTTGAAATGAAATACTTTTTTCATCTGTGTACAAATGGATCCTGTTGCTTGAAGACGTCTGTGTGTACATGAGAACAACAGAATAACGATCTTTACTAGATTATCAATGGGTAGACAAGCAGGTTTAAAACATCAGGTAAGTTTTTTTTTTTCTTCTTTGGTTTGATGGTGAATCTGTTTGGTAATGGTACGTGACTTTTTCGATATCGTCTGCTTGTCGGTACTTGATCTGATAAATAAGGGAAAAAAATAACACCAACCACGCGTATTGCCGTGTTTCATTATGTCGAAGAGCAAGAAGACGTCAATGATAAATGGAGATTTTCCCTTCAGACGCAACACTTCATCCATAGTGAATAAGAGATTAGATAATGTGAATGTCCGGAAATCTTAATCAAGACATACGCACACGTGTGCGTTTATAATCAGGGACAGAAGAACCAGTGCATATTCAAAAACCCACGAACCATAAATGTACACGCCACATCAACATATATGTGCACGAGGATAGATGTGTTGTCAGATTTATGTATTCTAGTGATTTTTACATCACCATTACAGAGGTTTATATATATAAAATATTATCTGGAAGTAAATAATGGAGTGTCCTCCAAGAATATATAGAGAAAAATTAATAACTTTTACTTGTTATACAAATTGTCCCTTGGTTTTTGCATTTTTAAACATTCATTATTGATTTAACATCACTAATATCATCTCTCACAATCCTGATGATGGTTCATTAGAACCGAAACGCTTTTGTGTCGCCTTTGCTTCTTGATAAATCTCTTCTTCTATTTTGATTAGTTTGTTATCAATTTTTCTACCTATATATATATGAACCTCTTAGATTTTATATATATATATATATATATATATATATATAATATAATATATATATATAATCAAAGAGGTTCACTCACCGGATGGAGACAGACTTCTTTGACATTGTTGCTGGTATTCATATGTCATCTCATATTTACTAAGTCCTACCTAAAATATCAATCGTTTGAAACGCAGTAAGTTTATATTTTTTTCTGAAACATAAAATTGACATATTGATAAATATATAAATGTTTTTTTTTCGAAATTAAGGTTACATGAGTATTTTTTAATGTTTTTTCTTTTTTTTTTTTTGATATTTCATTTGTGTCTTATATGCAATCAAATGTGGTAATTTACAGACTAAAATCTTATTCTATAAGTCTAACAATTAGATTTAGTTGATTTATTTACGTATCATTTATTAAATAACGACATGACGTCCAAAAGGAAAATCCTATCTCTTGCCAAGATCGACTAATACATAGGTGTACACGAGCATAATATTTATCTTTTCTTTTTATTTTTTTACTGTTGACGCAAAGAGAGCGAACTAAAGGTCTGGGTTGACGAGGGGCAGTGATTGACGTAAGTAGACACAACTCTTATCCTGAATCGATTACCGGAATCAAGCGACTAGGCTCAGCTCAACACACCTAGAAGTGGCACTCATTGTACGCGTCCAAAATTAGAGTATCGCTCCACAGATCCCCGCGAAGAAGGAAACCAAATCTGTATGTCTCATTAGCGATGAATCGAATGCGTCGGATGCGAATGACAGAAAACATGCTGCCTATTTACTATGCAATGGTCATGTCGAACAACAAGACCGGAAGTTGGAACTTTGAGGGAACATGCACACTTTAAAAGAGAAGGTTAAGGGAGGTAATTGCTCGAACTTCAAAAACAGCGTTTTTCTCCGGATATTTGTGACCTAGACACAACTGTGATTGACCACTATGTTTTCTTTTTAACCGACTTCTTTTTTTGGCTTACTTTGCCTCTATGAAACTAATTTTCTGTCTCAATAGATGCAAAATAAGTTCTTCTTGTTCACCCAACATCAGCAATTTATTGTTTTTAACCGTATACTTACTTGGGAAATAACTTTAAATTTGTGAGCTTGGCTTTGCTTGGTTGGGTTTTATGGCATATCAACCCTTGGAGGTTATTTAACGCCGAATCCTTTCTATGCATATATATTAGATATATATGATTTGGCTTGGTTGGATTTAATGGCATATCAACCATTGTAGGGTATTTAATGCAAACTCCTTTTTATACATATATACTGAATATGATTTCTGAACACATTTTGTAAATAATTTTTTTATACGCGCCTGAGCTCAGTTTTTTTCACTTAATTAAATGGTTTAATTTTCTGTCTAATACGAATAATTCTATTTACTATGAATCATTTGTTTGTATAAAGTTGAATGTAAGTCATTTGTTTACACACAGTTAAATCATCAAGTAGTTCTATTTCAAACAATTCAGCTTAGCAAGTTAACAAAGTTAAATGGTTCAGAGTATTTCTATGTATCATTAACAATTCAATTAAACATCAGTCATTTGTTTATACACAGCTATACATGTAAAAACAGTTCTATTTTAAATAATTCATTTTAGCATAAATTCAGTTTAAATATTAAATCGTTCTATTTGACCCATAGATAGGATCCTGTCAGGTGCCACCACTCTGGGCCAAAGTGGACCTGGGAGCGATAGCAATGACGGGATACTCTGCATTTCCCTAATCTCCAGTATTACTGAAGCCTCACAAACAGAATTTTAGTGTCATATCCTGGACAATCTTTTGGGAAGTCTTACCCCTCTGCAGAGTGTGTAATCAAACAAAAAACTATTCTCATACTAACCTGAATTGTTTGAATTAGAACTGTTTGACTAAACTGAGTAGCTTGAAATAGAAATTTTTTTGGCAGTTGAATTGTGTACTTATGCGGAATTGAATAGTTTGATATAGAACTGTTTATATGTATAAAAATGGATTCAGTATTAAATAACCTACAAAGGTTGATATGCCATAAAACCTAAACTAAAAAACCCCAATCAACTAAGCTACCAGACTTCAAAACTTTACTGATGTTCTTTGAATTTCTCTTGGCAGAATCCCCATGGGAAAGGGATGAATCCAACCATTCTCTATCCAGCACTAGATAAATAGTAGGGCAGACTGTGCTCTTCAACCTGGTATGGTAACTACCTTCAGTGAAAGAAAACTCTGAATTCAAACCTGTCGTACTCTGCTTAAAGATTGACTTTGTGTCACATCCTTCTCGTGTGTTTCTGAACATATATATTCACGCAAAGCGAATTTTTCACCGAGTTTTAACAGTTGGTTTTTCAATGAAGTCTGATGTACAGCAAGTCTCCTAAGATCTCCGAAACTTTTCAAAATATTCTAGCTGTTCTTAACGGAGTGTTATTCAGTTGGTTTTGATTCTTCCTCTGATCTCCAGTTCCCCCAGTCTTTTTTACAAGACATTGGGGACCGTTTCAAGTGCAACACCTACAATTCCTATCACCTTTACCGTCATCTTCTACAGATTTTATAAGTTCTCTTGCAGTATCTAAGGATTTATCTCTCTTTTTCTCTTATTTTCAGTCTGTGGTTTCCTTGAACGGTAAAACCTGCTGATAATAATATTATTGTTTATTTGGTTTGGTTTGATGACATATCAATACTTGTAGGTTATTTAATGCCAAATCCTCTTTGTACATATATATTAGGTATATATGATTTGTAGACACATTTTTATAAAATTCTAAAACAAGCCTGAGCTCATTTTTGTACATTGTTAAATGGGTTTAAATATTTCAATTTACTACGAATAATCATATCTACTATAAATTATTTGTTTGTATAGTTAAATCGTTTCAAGTATTGTGATGTAGCAGTAACACTTTAGCATCAGTCATTTGTTTGCACACATTTCAATGGAAATATATAATTTTATAGTTAGTAGTTGATGATATTTTCATTTTTAAGTGAGAACTAATTTCCTTGCACACCAATATTGCTCTTGTTTCTATACAGTTGAACGATTCCAATTATTGTGATCCAACACAAATATTTCTATTTAATACTAATCTTTTATTTCCACAAAGAGAACTGGTAATTTACTAAGCTATGTTTTGCTTAGATTTGGCACAAGGCCGCATGAATCGGGCACCCAATGAGAATCGAACTCACTCGTGCAGGTTTGTTAGTCTACCTTGCTAACCATTACACCACCCGAGGAGACCTTGCACATAGAGATGTGGTTTCAAGTATTGCTATTAAACAAAAATTATTATTTTCAACACTATTCATTCATTTGCACACAGTCAAATGGTTCCAAGTATTGTTATGTAATACCGATAATTCAATTTAGGCACACAAAGAGTCTCAAGCATTGCTATTTAAAACTAACGATTCTATTCAATATTGCACAGTTAAATCTTTCTAAGTACTGCTATGTGTCACTAGCAGTTTAATTGAACAGTCATTGGTTTACACAGTTAAATGGTTAAACATTTCTATTTCTAAAAATGCGATTCAACATAAGTTATTCGTTTACACACAGTTGAAACGTCCAGCAGTTTTATTTGCCCCATGAACAGGACTTTATCGGCTGCTGTCACTCCAAGTCAGAGTGGTCTTTGGTGCAATGGCAATGAAAGGGTACTCCACATTCTGCAAAGCTCCAGGTCTGTAGCCTCTCCGTCAGATGGTTTAATATCATATCCGGGGCGCTTGTTGGGGGTGGTCTTACCCTCTACAGAGATATACTCGGTATATTCTAAAGCGTCAGCTGACTAGGCTGCCATTAGTAATATGTTTAAGTCATTTCATTTAATGGCATATCAACTTTTGATGGTTATCTAATGCCAAATCTTGTTTATACAATTATATTTTAGAAGTGAAATAGTTTGTGAGTAGTTTTACTTTTAGATAGGTTTGAACTAATTTGTTGGTCCATAGTTAAATGGCCTCAAGTATTTCTATTGTTCGCAAAGTTGGTCTCAAGTATTTCTATCCAACACTGATAATTTCGTTTAATGTTAATCATTTGTTGGCAACCAATCAAGTTGTTTCGAGTATTGCTAACACCAATAGTTTTATTCGTAGTCTGTTAAGTGTTTTCAAGTATTGCTTTTTAACACGAATAATTCTATTCCACATTATTCAATTATTTGTACACAGTTAAATAGTTCCTGTTATTGCTTTATTATCCAAACTAATTAAACATCAGTCATTTCTTAACACACAGCTCAATGATTTGACCTACAGAAGGGAACCTAACAGGTACTCCCACTCCAGCTCACAGTGGACCTGGGAGTAATGGTATTTTAAAAGTACTCCAAATTACCCCCAGAGCTTAAGGACTACCAGATGGTTTAGAGTCAAATATCAGGACACTTGTTGGTGGGGTGGTGTCTTACTCCTCTGCAGAGATACTGACTTGACTGTTTTATGTATAATTATTTACTCATTAGAGCTTTTCACATCAATTTTAGCTGATGGTCTTTTACTGGAGTTTGAGTGACAGTGAATTTCCTCAAGTCTCCAGGACTCTTCTCAGTATATTGGCCGTTCGTAATAATGCTATAGTTTAGATGGTCTCCATGTTATGGAATAGCCGAGGGATTTTGGTTCATGCCTTTGAGTTTAGTTAGGCTGAGAACCTTTCGTCTCAGCACATGGGTTAGTTAGGTGCAACATTGCGGCAGGTGTTAACGCGGGCGCATGGAGGTGTCACTCAGATGTCATAATAGTCCGAGACGAAACGCGTTGACAGGGTGCGGGTGACATCACGCACCGGAAGCGTGCGGAGGTTTGTGTGAGAATTTGAACAGAGAGTCGGGTACTAGACGCCAAACGAGAAGGATCGACTTTTGGAGCTCGCAGGTGCGAGGCGAACGTGCGCCCTATGGGGGCCGCTCGAGTTGGGGGCCAAATGAATAAGACAAGCATAGAAGATTGTGTCTCTCCTCCTTACGTCGAGACCTTTAACTCAAAGTTAATAAAAAGGTTTCGTATCTGAAGTCGTTATTTGACTTCGAATTTCGAGATTCATATGTTCTATCGTAATCGACATTCGATATCCATTTCCCCCATTTCGCACATCGCCATATTCGTGTATATGGCAACGCAACATCCACTCATCCTCCAAACTCCAAGTCTTTCAGTTCCTTTAATAACCATTTATGTACAGTACCAAAAACACCAGCCACAATTAGTATAATTCCCACCTTCATGTGAATCGGTCAGTTTTCCTCACTTTTAAACAATAATTTTTAGTATCTAAACCAAAAAAGAAAACTGACCATCTAATTTAACTCAAAACTTGACTCTCTCACTATATATATATATATATATATATATATGCAGAGTGTGGAAGCTAAATATAGAATAATTTTTAAAGTGTATTTTTAGTCTGAGTAGTCCAATTTTTGAAAAAAATGTGATAAATCTAAATTTTCATTATTAGCTTTATTGTTCAGCACATTTTGAGTAAGAAAGAAAAGAAACGCCAAAGAATCTATGATTTGCTTAACGCCGAAACGAAGCCAAAGTTTCTTTGTCTACCGTATATGAAGCAAAGAAACATTTTTTTACAGAAAAAGAGCTCTGTAAGGAAAAGCGGGAATCGAGGGTCGAACAAAAAACGAAAATAAGGCTTTTTAACTGCTCTCTCAACGGCAGTTAAGAAGGAACCCACAACATCATTAGGAAAGCATGCTAGTGAATTGAAAGTCCACGAGAAAACTGTCAGGGCAGCAATTAAACATGGTTTAAGCATAGATCTTAACCGATTTTGATTAAGTTATATGGGCGTCTTAGAAAACTAGATAAATGCAACTTCCAATCCAAATATTGGTTCTCATAAGACTGTTATTGAGGAGGAATAAAATAAAATCTCTGAAGAATTTATTTTGAAGGCATTTAAATCGTTTTGGGGGTGTTTTAAGAATAATTTTTTAAAAAAATGATAGCCATATTGAGTAGATTTACTGTTTTGTTATTCATATTTTAAAATTAAAATTAATATTGTTTTATAATAGAATCGTTTAAGCAGGGACGAAATCATAAGTGATGTACTTTTATGGACTCCCACACATGGCCGTGCAAAAGCAGGACGACCAGCACGAACATACATTCAGCAACTATGTGAGGATACGGGATGTTGTTCTGAAGACCTGCCTGGGGCGATGAACGATAGGGAAAAGTGGCGAGAGAGGGTCAGGGATATCCGTGCTACCAGCACGACATGATTATGATGATGATTGAAAACTGTCCAAGTTAGACGCGCAGGACACTGCTGGAGAAACAGAGACGAGCTCATAAGTGATGTACTGCTATGGACCCCACATATAGCCGAGCAAAAGCAGGACGACCAACTAGAACGTACATAGAGCTGCTATGTGAGGATACGGGATGCATCCCTGGAGACCAGAGTGAGGCGATGAACGATAGGGAAAAGTGGCGAGAGAGGGTCAGAGATATCCGTGCTTGCGGCACGACGTGATGATGATGATGATCGTTATACTATTATAATATTTCTTATTTTGCGTTAGCACATTGTAATAAGGATTTCAGTAATATATTGACTGGTTAGTGTCGGCAAGCAAGGATGTCATATAAGTTAAATAAAACTAATCGGCCATTCGCATTAATCTGAAGGCAAGCAGGATTGAAAATATTTTAAGACATCCAATCACCCCTCAGTCATTCATTATACTTTACTAGTCAACAAGCCAAGTCTCTAAATTTCTACATGTCAGAAGCCCCAGGTCTCATCAACAATATCAAAAAATTGTAGTATGTAATTAATTGAAGTAGTCTCATTAATCTTTTTTTTCTTTTTTCAAATTCCTTTTCCAATCCGAAAATACAGTATAAGAATGTAACAAGACATAAAATATTTTGCAAATATAAAATCAAAACAAAAATTTAAAGAAGTATTTTACTTTTTATTTCTTTCAGCTTAATTGGTATTCCAATCCAATATATGTTTTTTAAAGAAAATTTCCAAAAACTGAAAAATCTGTGAAGATTTATTAAAAAATTTTATGATAGAAATCTGTATTATCAACAGCATCATGTCATTTATATCTTCAGCTTGTAAAGAGAACTGAGTTTTTTTTTACTTATTCAAAGAAAAATTCATTTTCAACTAACGTAATTAGTTTCTATTTCGCAATTAACTGGGCGTTTTTTGCTATTCATTTACATCTTTTTTCGATGTTTTTTTTTCCGAAGAATAGACATCATTTTTTGTCTTTTTTTGAACAAGTATTGTTTTAGTTTATTACAGACTATTTCTTGCTAGTAAGTTAAACGACACAAATCTGGATAAAGGCTATTTAAAAACTAACGCTTTTTTGACATTATTTATTTTTAAATCATTTGAACAGTCATAAGTCAGTATCTCCATCATCATTCCCTTTCCTTTTTTGTTTTATTTTTAATACAAAATATTATGTTTTGAATGTAAAAGACCTTTGTATATGTATATGTCATTACGTCAAGTAAGAGTATATTCATATGCTAATATGTATGTGTAATGCGAAACTTTTTAATCAGTTGTAAGGGATGTTATCTCAGCGCGTCTATTGACAGGTAAACAAGAAAATATATTTTTGCTTGTAGAAATAATTAAGTGATATTGAAATTAAATACATTCTGAACAAATTGAAAGCTGGAAAGTAACTGAAATTCACTCAATAGAAATAATGACGAAAGGTGAGAAGCATCAAAGAATTCTTTAATGCAAATCTCTTAAACTGAGGCTCTCCAGTGCAGCACATGCATTACATATGTGTTGCTATAATAGCCACACATAACTAACTGCGTTCATTATAACTAATTCAAGTCATTTACTAAATTTTAAATAAAACATATACATTGTACAAAAAGTACGATAATCAAAAAATGAAAATTTATTTACTACTAGTCAATCATTTCTTGTGTTTTGTTCTGCGGCTTGATCCCTCATTTTGTTGACATTTTTGGTATGTCTAGCGGAAGTGTCTGTGCAGTTTCAAATTTGATCAGATATGACAAGAGTTAATCAGTCAGCCTTGTTCTCGGAGACGTTTTTTGTTAATTTCATGAAAGAAAATAACTGTTTATTCACATCTGTAGAACCAAACATTGCCGCAATCTTTATGGAAAACTTTAGAAAGTTTGAAAACTTTTCAAGAAAGAATGAAAAGAAACCAGATATTCAAACTTTAAGATACTTTGCTCTGAGAGCAGAGTCCAATAGCATTTCATATAATTGCATATGCAGTCTTCTGACTTGGCAACATCAAAGGTGAATAGTGCTGAAAATAATACAAGCTAATGTTCAAAATGAGATAAATTACTAAATCTACATTATGCCTTTTCTACATTATAAAATAGCTTGAATGAATAATCTACATTATAAAATAGCTTGAATAAATAATCTTCATTATAAGATAGCTTGAATGAATAGTTTACATTATAAAATAGCTTGAATGAATAAATCAAAATGCACTCGACTGAAAAACTGTAATAGCTGCAAAACTGCAATTTTGGCTGTTAAATGAAATAAAAATCTGCGGGCCTCAGGTGTGCGCGAAATAGGGTAACATGATCGATGTATTTGCTCTAATGTATACTAAATATTATTCTATTTTAACGCTTTTATTTATATGATTTAGATAGGCTCCAAATTCGATAGATAATGGATTGGTTTATTAATGATTCTAAATGGTTAGAATATTGTTAATTATCTAGGAAGGGAAAGATTTCTTGAATTATTACGGGTTTTGATCAGCTATCGATAGACTATAGGTCGTATGGAAGTCATACCTTACTGATAAAATGAAGCGCAGTTTCTTCCGAAGTCGTGTAGATACTGCTATATGGATGCACTACATGGACGTTAACTAAACGTGTAGAGAAAAAGTTTGACGGCAACTACACATGAATGCTGCGAGCAATACTGAACAAGTCCTGGAGACAGCTCCCCACAAAGCAGCAGCTGTACGGCCACATACCACCCATCACGAAAACTATCCAAGTTAGACGAACCAGACATGCGGGACACTGATGGAGAAGTAGGGACGAGCTCATAGGAGATGTACTCCTGTGGACCCCTGCACATGGACGAGCAAAGACAGAACGACCAGCTCGAACCTACATACAGCGCCGATACGGGATGTAGCCCTGAAGACCTGCCGGTGGCGATGAACGATAAGGAGGGGTAGAGAGAGAGAGGATCAGGGATGTCTGAGCTGATAGCGTTGCATGATTATGATGATGACGAAATTTTACGAGGTAGACCATATCGTCAGCTAAAGCCAGAGAAAGGCGAGCGCAATAATTCTACGTGCTATATTGAACAAATCCTGGAAGCAACATCCCACAAAACAGCTGATGTATTGCCACCTATCTCTCATCTCAAAAACCATTCAATTCCGACAGACAAGCAAGTGTTGGTCGTTCGGCTAGAACTTATCAACAACAGCTTCGTACAGATACAGGATATAGCGTAAAGGATCTGCCAAATACGATGGGCGATGGACATAAATGTTGAGAGAAAGTCAGGGAAATTCGTCCTGGCGCGACGACATGAGATATATATATATATATATATATATATATATATATATATATACTGCCAGGACAGAAAAAGTCATTGCCTTTTAACTCACGTGAGTCAAAAGGTAATGACTTTTTATTTAATAGATAAAAAATTGCACTTCAAAATGAAATTGGTCCCCTGTGGATCCCCTCCCTTCTTCTGGACATTGTCACTATTTCTCCCAATAGATGAGAGCATGTATACCTGCCTCGTAAAATTCTATTGGCTGTTCTTTTAGTCACTTCCTCACTGCAGTTTAATTTCGTTGACTCTGGCATAATGATTGCCTCTTAAACCCTCTTTCATTGGGCCGAAGATAGTCAGAAGTGAGACTCAGCTAGCCAATCGATGATGTCTTCATTCTATATGACAATGCTTGACCGCACACAAGCATCTGGAAAATTGTAGGCAATCGCTCCATTCGGATGAACAACTTTACCGTATCCTCCATATTCACCGGATTTAGCGTCCTCAGACGATCATCTCTTCGGACCTCAATCGAGGGTGGATCATTGCTAATGAGAGAAACGATGTCTATGGTGAGGAATAGGGGGGTTGTCAACAGAGGACCAGCTTCATTTTGATATATGATACATGTTCCTGTGTCGGTAATTATTCCTGCATTAAGGGAAAAGGCATTACGTTTTCACTTGCCCTCGTGTGTGTGTACATATATAACCTACAAATATTAGAATGATCGAATCATTAAGTCCGTTACTTCATGTATTTTCCATTGTCCTGAACTAAAAATAACCAGTCTAGCATCTTTACAGCATGAGGTTTAGTCTAGTGATACGTTGTTTTTGTACAAGAATTTACATGAAAGAATAATGTGTTTAGATGTTAAAATATGTCGCATTCGAACGAAGAAAAGGAAAAAAGATGTCTATAACACACGGTATTAAACAGGTTCAAATTGGAAGATAACACTTAGATACGAATTCCCTTTTTTTGTGAAGTAAAGTGTTCTCATGTTTTAGAATGCATTTATTTTCTTCAAGACACAATCTGAATTTGTTGTTACCTACCTTGTAAATTTGGATGGTTTTTTATAATATTCCATTTTATTATGGAAGCCTTGTCTGTTACATCTATTATTTGCCAAACATGTTTGGATAAAGTAATACTGTTGGAATATCTTCAGTTATTGAAGATGTGAATGGAATTGGACTATTTGTTTTTCCAATTCAGTTCAGTCGCATCGACGTATATTTTCTCGTTATTTTGTGTGTATATTCTTTCGTTGTTCTCGCAATCTATATATATATATATATATATATATATACATATATAATTTTTATAATTTGATTTGTCGAAATGTGTCCATACAAGTTTTAAAGATTTAAAGATCCATTTGAATATGAAAATTAAATTTTGAAATAAGAGAAGGATAATGAACATGAGAAAACTTTTTTCAATCTGACATGAATACTAAGTTGTTGTTTTTTTAGAAAATACATTTCGAATTATCACTGAATCCCTGTTTGGTCCTAATATCTTATTGTTCTGATATATATGATCTTCATCGCTAGTTATTTTCCTAGAACATAATTTTCAATCATTTTCTCTATTTATTTCGATTAATAGATTGATTTATAAATTGAATGTCTTATCCCACTCCAATGGCTTAGAAAAAAGGACTCAAGCTACATACAAACATCATTAAATCCAAAAGATTTCTGTGAAGTTACTGTTTCATCGTTGTGTTACTTGATAAATGGGTGAAATCTCTTATTGACTGGCATACCTTTGTTAACAGTCATACCATTGCAGTGTCACTTGGTTTGGCTGATCAACAGTGAGACCAGAGCTATTTTAGATCAAAGTTCATGCTTAGTTATCAGTTCTTGTAATCAGACGATACTGCCAAAATAGTTGACGTTAATCACTTTGTTGTAGAGTGGCTAAGCACGCCTTCAGCACTCTTCAAGATGGACTAGGTTATAGCCATAAATAGCTTACGGTTATCCTATTTACCAACCCCTCCGCTCGGGCAGGACATGACACAAGGTCAATTTTTAAACGGAGTTTAACAGGTTTGAATTCAGAGTTTTCCTTCTCCTAGACTAGTTGCCTCACCAAGGCTGAAGAACCTCGTCTGTCCTACTATTTACCCATAGCTGGAGAGAGAATAATTGGATTCATACCTTTCCCAAGGGTATTAGTGCTATGTGAAATGCAATCAGTCTCGTCCAGGATTTGAACTCGTGTCGCCGCGTCCATTTTCTACGACGATAACAATTACACCACGGGCATAGCTTACGGTTATAGACTTCGAGGGCTGATTTCAGTCAGCAGAATCTAGTTGATGGGACACACTTCGGCCCGCCGTGGTGTCAGCTTTAACCCTCCTTGGAGGGGTCAGGTTTATCGCCAGGCGCATGAGGCGTCCTTTTTAGGGGAATGCCGACGAGGGCTGAAGTATTTTTGGAGCTGCTGAGCGTTTTTCCGACTCATCTTAAAACGGCCTTGTGCCACACTCGTCCGTTAGTTTGGGTGTGCGACAAATACCGTTGATTTAATAAGCTGATTAATATTCGGAATAAGCTTACTTTGTTTGGCTATACAGCAGTATAGACCCTCCTCAATTTCTTGTAAATTCTTTTGTTAATTCTTTGTAACTTATTGTACTGTGTCTTTTTTGTATGTATTCGTTAGCACCATATACTGGTGCTTAATAAATATATCAAGCACTTATTCTTCTCTGTGTATCATTCACCTCGAAGATAATGATAACAGTCGAAGTAAAAAATAGAACTTTTAATCAATTGGTCCGACTCCTGACCTCCTCAGTAATCTATAAAAAACGAAGAAAAGTGTTAGCATTCCTTTTTCTCATCATGGTTGGGTTTCTTTGCTTAATAACATTTCAACATTCGTGGGTTATCTATTGCCAACTACATCTTCGTAGAAGAACAGCAGTCATACCATATGACATTATGTGGGTGGTCCGCTAAGCAGACGATCCCTTTGTCTGTTTTGGAGTGAAACTAAAAAAGGCCTGAGCCCGCGATCTTCGACGTAAAGTTGGTAAGGGAATGCGAGAGGGAGTTGGAAGAAGGATCCCAGAGGAAGCAATTGGCGAAGGGAGACGCAGAAGGGCAGTTGGCAGTCAACATCTGAAAGCAGAAGAGACCAGTCGGCATGAGATAGTCCAGCAGCTGTGAGGGAAAACCAGTCAAGGTGAGTTGGCATCCCTAGTAGCTTTGTAGAAATTTTGCTAGAAATCCACGCAAGCGCGTTAGTCTACATATGCATAAGGAATGCAGAGTGTCACAGCTTAACATTCTTGCACTTGAGTTAACCCAAGCCCATATTACTCATTTGTTCTTTGTTCTTTCCTCCAACTCCCTTGAGTGTATTTCTTGTAGCCATGAAGAAATGTGCCATACCCCTATCGGAACCACTAGATGATTACCGGCCAAGAAGTGAAATGGTTAAGAAGTTGATTTATTCGGGGGGAAGGCAAAGGAGTATTGTCACACCATTTAAGCAGCAGCTTGGGTGATAAGGATGTTTATACCATTTCCAAGTCCGACATACAGTCGAGTTATTACATTCACTTGCGCCCCTGCAACTAGTTGAGTAGCAGCGTTACTTTTCTTCTACTTGGATAGCTTCGGCAGTATATAGCTCATAAAAGTTGATATGCCATTAAACAAAAAGTCAAAACTTAGCAAATACTTCTTTGAGGATTAAAAATGTTACTGCATCTGATTCTCTTTCCTCCTCGGAAAGTAAATGTAATCGCTAAACTGGAGTTAAAACTCACTTGATACGACGGCTCAATTCAGCATTTTAGCTATTACACCCCGGGGGCTCAGCCTTTTCCCATCAAGGGTTGTCCTTGAGGGTTAAAATGATGGACTGCGGAATCGTAGTGAGCGAGTTCGAACTCCAGTCACACTATTACGTTCACTTTCGGGGAAATACCCTTAGAGAAAGGAACGAACCCCCTTATCCTCCCAGCAATGGGTTAAATAATACTGTTGTATACTTCTCATGGCCATAATAATATCAATCACAGTGGTAATACAAATATATATACAGGCGAACTCTTTCGTTTCAGTTACGAATGGGTTTATTAATTTTTGGTTTCGTTCCATGACGACATGAGGAGAGAGACACAATTCTTAAAAGCCTATGCCAGCCATTTTATGCTGACCCCACTCCAACGCGCGGCGCATCTGGTGATTTTTAAGATCTCGATTCATCTCTGCCGGTCGAGATCCGAAAAACTCAACCGCATGCTTCAACGGTAGAAAACTCAATTCTGTCTTTTCAAAATCCTCAAATTCTCAGGATCATCTCTTCTCGGCATGACGTCATCCACACTCCAGCCCATTTTCTGTCTAGGGATTTAATATGAAAAATACCTGGAATAAGAGACCCGAGTGGTTCAAAGCCTTACCAAACTGAATGATAAGATATAATTAACGAAAAATGATTACTACAAAAAATCATTCCTTAATTATATAACAATACTGTTCTTCCAGAAGAATGGTTATGGCAGTACATAATCTTCAAAGATTGATATGCCATAAAACAAACCAAACTAAACCAATCTTCCCATCAAAAGACGTTTAAATAGCATACGGTCCTCGGAAAGAGAATGGATTTGGATCGTTATCACCGTAGGACAAAATAGCGGTCAGAGATGATCGCAGCCAACGACCAGAGTAGAGACCCAAGTATCTAACAAGAAAATTGACTTCGTGACCCGACTTCAAATCCAGGACAAAGCTGTTTGCGTGTTACTTAGCTTTCATATAAGGTTTCTCTTTTGATTAGCTGTCTGCAAAATCACTCTCTGCATTATACAACCTATTTTAGATTTCGGGATTTGGCGTGTGACACGTTAAGCAGAGATAGGAGTAGATAGATTAAGTTAATGAAACTTCACCTTCCATAACCACGCACGGATACTTTTAACATATGAATCAACAAGGGAAATGTACTTTTTGAATAAGTAAACAAAATCACCATATTAATCAAGGCGGAGTACACAGAACGAAAAGATCTTGCAGAAGAAGAATTGTAAATTTCTTGTTATAAATAAGCAAAAGTAAAGTCGGCGACTATAGTCGAGGGTGACCAAAAGGCTCCCTTTTCGATAGCTACTACACCAAGGTGTAGGGCAGGGCGCCACTCCTTCCCTGGATGTTCCACTTTACCCTTGATCCGTACCTTATATTGCTGAGTGTTAAGCAAGGAGGCATCAAGTACCATTTTTTGAGTCTTTGGTATGACTTTGGTATACCCGGGCCATTGGCGAACACTCTAACCGCTAGGCCAATGTCCGGTAATAAGTAAATAAATAAGATTTTCTATTTATTAAATATGTATCTAAAAGTTTATCAAAATCGATTAATTATGTCTTTTGATTGATTTAACAAAAAAAAAATCTATTTTTCTTTTATCTGAATATTATTAGGGAAATTTGGTAAGCCCAGCATTTAACTGAAACGGGAGCCTCCATGGTTTAAAGGCTAACGAGCTAGACTGCGGTATGTTAGTAAACGAGTTCGAACTCCAGCCAAGTTTTGTTCATTTGCGGTCCTATCCCCAAGGGAAAGGTATAAACTCCCTAATTCCCACCCCCCGTTATTTGATCAGTATCGTCACTACAGTTCTTCCACAAGGATTGTTTTGGCATTAAATAACCTGAAGGTTGATATGCCATTAAACAAAAAGACAAACCTAATAATTACTTTTTTGAGCATTTAAAAGATGTTAATGTTACTGATTCTCTTTTGTCCTCAGACCATAACACTGTCATTGTTGATTTGTCTTTCCCGTCCACTAGACGCTCGCCGAGCCCAGTCGGCTGAGGCTGTAGAATACACCGACTGCTTCTCAGCAGAGGGGTATATTCCCCCGACGAGAGTCCAGGATATATGACACTAAACAATCAATTGGTGAAATTCCAGTAATGCTGGAGCTTTGGGGAATTAGGGGTACCCCTTAATTGCCATCGCTCCCAGGTGGTAGCACCTGATAAGGGTCCTATCTATGGGTTAAATATAACTAACGGCATATCTATGCTAAACTGAATTGTTTGAAATAGAAATGTTTTTGACAATTAAACCGTACTTACATTTAAATGGCGTGTTTATGCTAAACCGAATTATTTGAAATGGAACTGTTTTTTGACATTGAAACTGTACTTAAATTAAACTGATTTGTTTATTATAGAACTGTTCTGACATTTAACTGTGTGTAAACAAAATCTGTACTTATACTTAACTGAATTAGCTAAATATGAACTGCTTGACAAAACTGAATAGCTAAAATAGAAATGTTTTCACAATTAAGCTCTACTTACATTTAAACTATGTGCTTATGCTCAATTGAATTGTTTGAAATGGAACTGTTTTTGATATTGAAACTGTACTTACACAAAACTGAATTGTTATATATAGAACTGCTTTGAAATTTTACTGTGTAAAATAAAGCTCTATTCAAACTAAACTGAATAAGCTGAATTAGCACTGTTTGAATAAACTGAATAGTTTGAAATAGAAATTTTATTGACAATTAAACTGTGTACCCATGCTAAACTGAATTGTTTGAAATAGAACTGATTATTTGAATAAAAATGGATTTGGCGTTAAATAACCTACAAAGGTTGATATGCCATAAAAACCAAACTAACAAGAGGCTCCCCCATGGTAACCCTTCCCTGTTATCTGCCATTAACTAAATAACAAATTGTTGACAATAACGTAGAAATTAAATATAAACAATTCCAATTAGTATTTTTTCTCAGAAGTTTTTTTTTTATTATTATTATTATTCCCTTTGAAAAACATTTCAGTGTATAAAAGTCCGGATAGTCTTTTCACTTGTGTCATTCCAAGCGATTTAACCCTCTCACTAAAGAAGTAAACCAACTCTGATCGTCCATTCGAAATTTCTATTTCGTTTGTAGCTTGTCGAGCGAACACATTCAGATTTGCATCATTTGTATTTCGTCTCGGAACTATGCAAAAAGAAAGAAAAGAATCTCATATTTAAGGGTGAGTGGGCAGCAGTGCCTTATTTCGCAATGCAGACGCCTCGGTAATCACATTTCCTAGTGAGCTTTCACTGCGATTGCCCGAAGTCTTTTTTTTTTATTCCAGGTTTACATAATTTTGTTCTGTGGAAGGTAGCAAAGGGTCGGCTATGAAAACCTTGTAACAAGTATTCCCAAAAGAAAATGGTTTATTTACTTTTTGTTTGTTTTGTATATTTTCATTTTTCCTCTCTAAATCCAGCTTCAGTTCTTTTCTATCTGTCTCAGAATATATATTTTATATTAAGAAAATAATGAGTGCAAGCGCATGTAAGTTTATTCAACTTATTTGTAACTAAAATTATTCTACGTGTTCTCTGTTTCTCGTTTTCATTTTTACCCATTTCCTTTTCTTTCTTTCTTTCTTTCTTGATTCTCTATTTCTTTATTTTTTCTTTTTTTTTCTCTTTTTTAAAATTCTTTTTAGAATCTCTTCGTTACCTCGCAGTTTCTCTTCTCTAATCCCATCTAATTATACCACTTCTTTCTTTCTTTCTTTCTTTTTCTTTCTTTCTTGTTCCTTTATTTCTTCATTATTCTCCTTTTCTTTCTTTCTTTCTTGTTTTCATTCCTTTCTCTTTTTCTTTTTATTCTTTTTCGAATCTTTTCTTTACCTCGCAAATTCCGTCCTCTAATCCCATCTACTTATACCCCATCTTTCTTCTTCTTTTATTTCTTAATTATTCTCTTTTTCTTTATTTCTTTTTTTCATTCCTCTCTTTTTCGTTTTCGAATCCTTTCTTTACCTCGCAAATTCCGTTCTCTAATCCCATCTACTCATACTACTTCTTTCTTTTTTTTTTCTTCCTTAATCTCCTTTTTTTTATTTTTTCATTCTTTTCTCTTTCTTTTTTTTTAAATTATTTTCAGAATCTATTCTCTTTACCCCGAACATTCTCCAGTCTACTTATACCTCTTTCTTTCTTTCTTTTTTGCATCATTCAGTAGAGCACCTGTCAACATGAACGGGTATAAAATAAGCTTCTAGTTATGTATTTCTCCTTCTTCATCTTGACACATAGACGCTCATATAGACGAAAAATGCTCCAAAACTAATGCTACCAATTTATTTCCCATAAAACTACAACAGATACAAAGGAGCACCTTAAGACAGTAGAACAGAGTAAGTTTTCAACCATAGAACTCTATTTTTTCCAAATATACACTACCACTGGATTTACTGTAATACCCCACATTACGTCGATTTCGCTGTTTTGCCAATTTTCTTGACTAAATTTCAGTTCAGCGAATGTCATTACGTCCAAATTTACATCCCTCAGCAATGTCGACTTCGTAATAATAAAAGGAAGTGAAATAAATATATGTCTTAAAAAACATAAATAGAATAAATACAATTCATAACGATTAACAATAAAAGCTCGGAATTATTGAGAATGAATTAAAAACGCATTTAAAAATGAACATGGTGTATACGAAAATATAAAAAATTGTTAGTTATTTATTCTAACTAAAATGATTTTTTAATATTTTTAGAGTTAAAGAGTTTTTGCATAATTTCGTGAGTTATTTGCACAGGTTTTATTTACGGAGTTGTTTCTCATTTAAAGTCAAGTTTAATATATGACTTCCTATTTACACAAAAAAAAAACAGCTTGCGTCATATTTTTTTAAAAAATCAGTTATCGTAGGGTAATATAAGACTTTCTTTGTGCCAATGAATTTCGCCCGTTTTATGGCTGCAGCGATGATGTAAAGAAATATATTGTCACTTAATCAGCTGGCAGGAGCACCCGATTAATCTGAAGTTTTACTTCAGATTAGTCGGGTCCTCCTGCCAGCTGATTAATCTGAAGTTTTACTTCAGATTAATCGGGTCCTCCTGCCAGCTGATTAAGTGACAATATATTTCTTCAAAGAATAATACTACTAATAATAATAATCAAACAAGCGCAAAAAATGTACAGCACAAGACACGCCTGGGTAGAGAAGGTGATCGACTGGAAATTATGCAAGAAATTGAAATCAGACCATACTACAAAATAGTATGTGCACAAACAAGAATCTGTCTGGGAGAATGAGGCAAACAAAATTTTCTGGGATTTTGCGATACGAAGACAGAGATTATTAACGAAGAAAGAGAACATGCCCAATAATGGACTTTTCCGACCCGGTGGATCACAGAGTGAAAATCCAAGAAAAAAAAGAGAGACAAGTACTTAGACCACGTAAGAGAACTATAAAAACTATGAAACATGAAGGTGACGGTGATACCAACTGTTATTGGTCGACTCGGAATGATCTCCAAAGGCTTTGAAAGGAGGTTTTTAAAGAGTTGGAGATCGTGGAACGAATCGAGACCATCCAAACTAGAACATGGCTAAGATCAACCAGAATACTAAGAAGAGTCCTGGTGACCTGTGGTACTTGCTGTCACTCAAACTCTTGAGAAAGATCATCACCTAAACTGGTGTAAAAAATCACCAGAAATAATACAATTGACAAACGTTCTGAAACTAGTTGACAAGTTCACCTACCTAGGAAGCAGTGTTTCAACAACCGGGACTGACATCGACACGCAACTTACAAAGGCATGGGCAGCTATCGGTCATATGGAAGTCAGACCTGACCTATAAAATGAAATGCAGTTTCTTCCAAGCAGTGGTCATGACGATACTGCAATATGCATTCACTACATGGACGTTAACTAAACGGATGGAGAAAAAGCTTGACGGCAATTACACAAGAATGCTGCTAGCAATATTGAACAAGTCCTGGTGGAAACACACCACAAAGCAGCAGGTATACGGCCACCTACCACCCATCACTAAAACTATCAATGTTAAATGAACCAGACATGCAGGACACTGCTGGAGAAGAAGGGTCGAGCTCATAAGTGATGTTCTCCTGTGGACCCCTTCACATAGCCGAGCAAAAGCAGGGCGACCAACACGAACCTACATATAGCAGCTCTGTGAGGATACGGGATGTAGCTCTGAGGACCAGCCAGTTGTGATGAACGATAGGGAGGAGTGGCGAGAGGGGGTCAGGGATATCCGGGCTGGTAGCACGATGAGATGAGATAATGATATTCACAATCAGGAAACTATCCTAGAAATAGGACCCGAGAATGTCTTTTTAAAAAAAAATAGCTACCAAAGGACCAGTCACCAAGAAGAAAATAACGTGTCAGTTAAAGGACTTTGCCGATCACAGAATCAAACTAAAGCGAAGCAAAAAGCTCGTTAGATATCTGAACCCTGTCAAAAGAGCTGAACATTTTTCAGAATATTGGAATGATAGTAATAGGAAGGTGTTAGTGATACTAGTCACAATTTGGGCCCTTGGAACAATTTTGATCAACCCGGAAAAATTTGGGGAACTGAAAATTTAAGAAAGAATTGAAACTATTTGAAGGACTTGTGGGATTAGTTAAAATACACAAAAGAGTCCTAAAAAACTGATTACACTTGCTGGTATTAAGACTTGAAAGAAAATCACTGCGGACTGATGGTATAGAAAAATCTCAAGTGTCATAAAGCTAATACTGATGGAAATGATGATGATAGGACAGCTATTAGCTTCACTGGCAATATAAAAGCCACAGAAAAAACAACAAAATTCAATACAGAAATGGGGAAAAAAAACTCCATGGATAATTCAAGCGGTAAGCTGATGGGTGTAAGTGCTAAGCAATCCTGTATTGTTACACACCTGCCCTCAGGATTGAACCTGCAACCTCCAGATGATAGACTCTTTGGTTAACGGAATTAGAACAAGCGAGCCCTGTGGATTAAATTAAGGACGTGGTTCAAAATTTCAAATAGGCTCCCGACTTCGACGAACATCTGAAGTCCGGAGGATATATCAGCCGAAATGTTGTGAATATACCAATAAAGACAAAGACAACAGTCCGAAAACCCTGAACGACAGAAACTAAATAATATAGCAGAAATCTCATTAAAGGGATTAACACCTGCGCAGTCCCTCCTCGTAAGATATTCGGAACCATTCTTAAATAGAACCAGAGAACAAGAAAACTTATGACAATGCATAAGGTCTTATATTTCAGACATGATGAAGACAGACTATACGTGTCAAGAAAAGGGGGAGGTAGAGGACTCACCAGCAATGAAAAAAAAGCGTCAATGCATCGTTACAAAAATTCGAAGACTACATACAAAAAAACGCAGAGGAAAACTGATTACAGCGACCAGAAACAATACAAACAACCCAAACATCAAAAATAACTAGAAAGCAAAAATAGGAAGAGAAACAACTGTATGGACATTTAAGGCGACGAGCAAGTGAAATCTCACAGGAAAAAACTTAGACAGGGCTAAGAAAACGAAACCTTAAAAGAGAAACTGATTTTTTTTTCTGATAGCAGCACTAAACGACGCTATAAGGACATACTATGCCAAAGAAAAAAATAGACAATAAGCAACAATATAGCAAATGTAGATTATGTGATGATCGTGACGAAACCATCAATCACATAATAAGTGAATGTAGTAAATTTACATGAAAAAGAGAATAAGACCAGGGACGACAGGGTAGGGAAGTGATCCACTGGGAATTTTTTTAAAAAGTTTAACTTTGACTATACGAACAAACTGTACTGGCACAACTCAGAAGCCGTCCTAGAAAATGAGATCCTCAAAATTCTTTAGGATTTTGAGATACAAACGAATTATTTAATCTCGGCCAAACGACCAGACCCAGTGAGAGTCAACAAAAAAAGAGAACTTGCCGAATAGTGGACTTTGCCCTTTTCGACTGACCACGGTGTAAAACATGAAAGTGACTGAAATACAAATTGTAGTAGAAAGGTACGGTCACCAAAAGTTTGGGACAGAGGCTGGAGGACTTAGAAATAAGAGTACGAGTAGAAACAAACCGAACTACTGAATCGTAGAGATCAGCCAGAATACTGAGAAGAGTCCTGGAGACTCGTCATTCAAAGTCCAGTGAAAAGCAATCAGCTAACGCTCGTGTGAAAAAATTTTTAAACGTGTCAAATATTAATAATAGGAACTACTGCAAGATCTCTCACAGAATTAATAGGTGCTGTGTAGTTCTAAGAGCTTTAGGTTTCTTTGTTAGTGGCATATCATCCTTCGTGGGTTATTTAATGCCAAATCCATCCTTCTAGAACAAGAGAAGTGATGCTATTTAACCCATAGCTGGGAGGATTAGACTAAGGCATTTATCCGAAAGTGAACGTAATAGCACGACAGAAGTTCGAACTCGCTTACTACGATTCCGCAGTCCAGCGCTTAAACCGTAAAACATTAAGAGAAGAACAAATGGCAATATTCATAGTAAGTAAATTAGTAGTAAGATTAGTACTAAAATTAGTAAGTAAATATTAGCAATCCTAAAAATTACCAAGTCGGCTGGGGCTGTAGAATACACCGACTGCTTCTCTGCAGAGGGTTAAGACCCCCCGCCAAACGAGTGTCCTGATATGACACTAAACAATCTGATTGTGAGGTTCCAGCAGTGCTGGAGCTTTGGGGAATGCGGAGTACCCCTTCATTGCCATTGCTCCCAGGTCCACTCTGGCCCCGGAGCGGTAGCACCTGATAGGGCCCTATCTATGGGCTAAATAGAACTAACAGCATAGTTTTGCTAAAATGAATTGTTTGAGTAAACTAATTAAACCATACTTACATTTAAACTGCTTAAATGAATTATTTGAAATGTAACTGTTTTTAACATTGAAACTGTATTTACACTCATGTGTATTGTTACATATAACTGCTTGTATAGTTTGAAATGGAAATGTTTTTGACAATGAAACTGTGTACTTACGCTAAACTGAATTGTTTTAAATAGAACAGATTATTTACATAAAAATGGATTTGGCATTAAATAACCTGCAATGGTTGATATGCCATAAAACCTAACCCAACCAACCAAGCAACCAGTCCTAAAAAGTATTGCTCTGTTAGCTGGGGCAGTAGAATACACAAACTGCACTTCTGCAGTGTAGTAAGACAACACAACGTGCGTCCTGAATGAGACACTAAACAATCAGATGCTAAGTTTCCTGTAATGTTGGAGCTTTGGAGAATGAGGAGTATCCCTTCATTGCCATCAGTCCCAGGTCCATTCTGGAACAGAGTGGTAGCACCTGATAGTGTCATATCTATAGGTCAAATAGAACTAAATTGCGTACTCCTGCGAAACAGAAGTTTTTGAAAGAGAATTTCTTTTGACATTGAAACTGTACTTACGCTAAACTGAATTGTTTGAAATAGAACTCTTTTGACATTTAACTGTGTGTGGATAAAAATATACTTAGACTAAGCTGAATAATTTGAAAAAAATGAATAGCTTGAAATAGAAATATTTTTGACAATGAAACTATACTGATGCTAAACTTAATTTTTTGAAATAAAACTGTTTATTTGTATAAAAATGGATTTTGCGTTAAATAACCTACAAGGGTTGATATGCCATAAACCCCAACCAACCAATCATCCTAATAAGTAGTAGTAGTCTTGTCTTCATTAATATCAAAATAAAAAATAACATAGGATAATCCTCGTTGCTAATGTACTGGACTGTGACATCGTAGTGAGCGAGTTCGAATTCCATCCGAGTTACTGCTTTAACTTTTATACCCCCACCTATGGGTTAAATAGTACCACGATTGAACCTCTACAAGGATTGCTTTGGCATTAAATAACCCTTGAAATTTCAAATGCCTTTAAATAAAGACAACAAACCAATCAAAAACGCTTTGCTTTTAATAGTGATAACAATAGTTCTAATGCTAGTATGTAATATTAGTAGTAGTAATACGATGTAGCAGTACTACTAGTTGTGGATGCGGACGTAATGGTAGAGGTAATATAAGTTATTGTATTTCTGTTGATGCCAAAATAATAAACTGTTAAGTGTGTGCCAAAGAACAGCCAGCGCCATTTTTTGTTCAGATTAAGAAATGGAATAGATAATTGAAAACTTCTTTTTCTGCATCTTTTGGTACACACCTGATAAAGGAAATTAAGTTATCGCTTTACGTGTGAAAGCATTAACACTTCTATTTTATTATATCCATTTATGGTTCTGTTTAAAATATCCGATCATATGTTTCTTCGCATTATTTGTATGTTTCCAGCAATTGCCCCATCTTCATTCTTATATTCACAACGTTTCGACCGTTCTACTTGCACGCCTTCTTCGGGCAATTTTACTCTGTCAGTTTACTTCATTTGGATGTTTTTTTTCTTCGCCTTTCGTCGAGAAAATTAAGCACTAATTGTTTTTCGTTTTTTTAAAGACATTTTTTTTCAATGAACACCCCGCCACACACAGGAGAACGGAGAAAAGAATAATGATGCAATAAAACGATGTCTTGGGTATAACTGTAAACAGCATCTGATGAACAGGGTCAATTCTGAAGCTTTGTGTAGTGTGGCGTATCCCTTTATTGTTTTTACTCCCAGGTCCAGTGTTAGGGTCCCCAAAAAGTGCTTGACAATTATGTGTATAGAATAGAAACACATATACATTTCCGTGTAAACTACAGGGTGGCACGATAAAATTGTTGTCCTAAAGAAAAAAAAACACTACAGCTTTATTTTAAGACTTTTATTGAAAAAAATCAATTCAGGTAACTTGATTATGTAGTAGAGCTGACATCTATTCAATGTAGCCGCCTTCAGCCTCAATCACCGCCTCGATACGGATCAGGAACTGGGAGCATGCCTTCTCCACATTCGCCGGCGGGAGCTCGGTGGATACTCGGCGGATGGTGGTGATCAGGCTAGTTTTGGTGTTGTGGGAGGTCATATTGGTGATGTTCTCGACGTATGACCAAACGAAGTAGTCCAGCGGGTTCAGGTCGGGGGAGGAGAGGGGACAGTGAGAGAAGGGTACAAAGTCGTAGCACTCCTTCTGAAGCCAAGTCTGGGTCTCTTTAGACTTGTGGGCCAGCGCCGAGTCCTGATGCCACACCCAGGGTCTGCCACCTGATTGCACCAAGGGACCACCACACTCTTAAGTACATCCAGGTACACTTTGGTGTTGACTTTCAAACCGACTTCGAAAATGTGAGGTGGCATGATGTGGTCCTCACTTGAAACCACACCAAAGACCATAACTATAGCCGGAAACTTTGTTTTCATCACCCTGGGCACGTCCCTGTTATTCGTGGCAACCCAGATTTGCATTTTTAGAGTGATGGCAATGGTACTGTTGTCATAAGTTGGATCGGTAAAGAGCATGAGTTGTACAGCGGCGCATCTCCGATCTCGCTCGTTGAACATTGTGTCACTTTCAGACATGATAGAAGGCTCCTATCGCTCTTAGGATTTGGACACAACTGACCAACTAGTAGATGGTCTGCAACAAAAAAAGAAAACCGGTTTTCATTAAACGGAAATGGAATCATGTCGTCTTTTCTAGGGAGACAATTTTATCATTCCACCCTGTATTTTTATAAAATAAGAAAACTTTATAGTAAAAGGCTGTGTACAAACAAATCATAATTACAGACAAGTAAAAAAAAAATAGATTAAAAAAAAGGATTTTGATTATGAATAAGCATTTGAAATTAAATTACTGCATAGAATAACCAATGAGCAGTTGATATGCCGTTGCACAAATAAACTAAACCAAACCTCAACTTAGAAGACCAGAAGGTTTAGGAAATCGAAATTTAAAAAGCCATTTAATCATTTTGTTTGTTATAAAGTCAGTTTAAAAAGCGCTAATTTTACCTCACAAAATGGTAGTAATTTACTAAGCATTTTGCTTAGATGTAGCACAAGGCTGCATGAATGGGGAACCCAATGAAAATCGAACCCAGTCGTGAAGGCTTGCTAGTTTACCTTGCAAACCATTACACCACCCGAGGTGCCGACCTCCCAAAATAGTAAATCAAAACAAAAATTCGCTATTGATTTGAAAGGCCACCTCTTGAAAATAACCCTGTGAGAAAATCCTCTTAAACAAACAAGCCGTTGAAGGTCTTTTTAATTTAAAATACTCTCTCTCTAAACCTGATAGCTCAATCGGCTGGGATTGTAGAATACACCGACAGCATCTTTACATAGGGGTTATAACTGCCAACGAGTGCCCTCATATGACATTAAACAATCTGATGATGAAGATCTATTAATACTGGAGCTTTGGGGAATGCAGAGCATCCCTTGATTGCCATCGTTCCCAGGCCCACTCTGGCTTGGAGTGGTATTACCTATGCGTCAAGTAGAACAGTTTGATATTTAAACTGAGTAAACAAATGACTTATGTTCAGTTGAATTGTTAGAAATTCAACGCTTTGATCATTTAACTCTGTGTAAACAAATGACTGCTGTTTAATTGAATTGATAGTGATTCATAAAAATACTTGGAACTGTGAGCAAAAGAATGAGCTTTGGCTCATTTGAAAACGTTTTAAACAAAATGCGATTATAAATCATAAATAGGTGTCCGTGGTTAACGTAGGAAATGGACACGGCAACACGAGTTCAAATCCTGGGTTACACTGACTGCATTTCACATAGTACTAATACCCTTGGGAAATGTATGAATCCAATTATTCTCTCTCCAGCTATGGGTAAATAGTAGGACAGACTAGGTTCTTCCGCCTTGGTGAGGCCACTAGCCTAGAAGAAGGAAAACTCCGCTTTAAATTGACGTTGTCTCGTATCCTGCCCGAGCGGAGTTGTTGGTAAATATGATAACTCATAAAAATTTAATGTAAATATCTAAAGAGGATTTGTCATTAAATAACCTTCAATTGTTGATTTTCCATAAAACCAAACCTGATAAAAACATTAAAACTGTACCTACCGCACTCACTCTCTTTCTCTCACACACACATATGCACACACACACACACACACACACACACACATATATATATATATATATATATATATATATATATATATATATATATATATATATATAATTCCAAGTTCACCTACCAAGGAAGCAGTGTCTCATAAACCGAGACAGACATCAACACATGACTAGCAGAGGCAGGGACTACTAACGATAGGCTATGGTCGTATGGAAGTCAGACCAGACAGTTTTTTCCAAGTAGCGGTCGTGTTGATACTGCTGTATTGATGCACTACATAGACGCTAACTAAACGGATGGAGAAAAAGCTTAACGCAAACTACACAAAAATGCTACCAGCATTATTGAATAAGTCCTGGATGTAGCACCCCACAAAGTAGCAGCTCTACGGCCACCTACCACCCATCACGAAAACTATCCAAGTTAGACGAACCAGACATGCAGGACACTGCTGGAGAAGTAGGGATAAACTCATAAGTGACACACTCCTGTGGACCCCTTCACATGGACGAGCAAAGGCAGGACGACCAGCTTGAACATACATACAACAGCTCTGCCCCGATATAAGATGTAGCCTTGAAGACCGACCGGAAACGATAGATGATGGAGAAGTGAAGCAGGAGAGGGTCAGGGAGATCCGTGCTGGTAGTGTGACATTATGATGATGATATATAATTCAAAGAAAGCAAGCAAGGAGCATAAAGAATTAATGCACAACATGTTTTATTATGTAGCATCGTTTTCTCTCCGTTATTTTCAAAAAGCTTTTTTTTCATTTGAAATATTGGTGCGTCTTATACAACGGAAATTGTTATAAATAATAAAGCGATTATTCATTATGCATCATACACTTTTTACAACTGCCACGAAGATGAATAACAAACTATAAAAGAGGTAAATTCAATACCTAATTTTCTTTGTTCCCCCACCCACCGAACTGTTCATTTATATTTGTACTTTCTTGTTTTTGTTTTTACGCCCCAATTGTGTATTAAGGGTGAAGGACTTTTCTGTTGAAATTAAAAAAAATGTAGGCGTGATTCACAGCGCGATACTTCTTCCCTCTATTTAGTGGCGAGGACGATAAGAGGCTCAAGCGTCTGATTCATTCATGTGAAGCAGCAGGGATCTGGCTGGCTAAGTCAGACGCAAGCCAGCGCAACCAACCGGAACTACGTGATTTCTGAAGCGAATGATGTCATTTACCCCTCCCTCCATCGCCAACCCTGTAGCTAACCCCCCTCCGCTTCGTCCACTTTCTATAACTAATACAACACATGACTGCACGGTTAGTTGTCGAAGTTAAAATCAAGAGAGATAAAGGAAATTGATACATTAAGGATTTTCGTTTGAAATTTAAAGAGCGATGAGGAAGAAACGGAAATATAACACAGGCGAAGTGGATGAAAGATGAATTCAAGAGAGTTATATATATATATATATATATATATATATATATATAGTTTTAAACTAACAGTAGTAAAAGAACTAGAAGTATTGTACGCGGTCGAAGAAATCAATTCTCGCATCGCAGATCGTTATTTTAAAATATTGGTTATAATTTAATTTTTTATTTGACTACACTGTTTCAACATATAATTATTAGTTTAAAAGACAACTAACCTCACAGGCGGACATAGAATAAACTGACTGTACCCACTGCTGAGGGTAAGAACCCCCATCCACATAAAAAAATGGGTGTCCTGAATATGACACTAAACTGCATCTGATGGTGAGACTGAAGTTCTGGACATCTGTGAAGAAAGAAAAGAAGAAAGGAAAAAGATTTTAATGAATGAAAGAAAGAATAAGGAGATGATTAGTAAGTAGTAAAAATTAAATACAGAAAAGAAAGAGAGAAGAACATTAACGAAAGAGGAAACAAGCAAAATGAATGAAGTGTAAAGAAAAAGAAAGAAAATGAAATAAATGAATGAGGGATAGAAATGAACATTCTGAAAAAAATCACCTACAGAAAAAAAAAACTTAAACACATGAAAAATTGAAAAAGAAAATTTGGATGAAAGCCAGAAAAGATGAAAGGAGGATAACGAAAAAAAAGGGAAAAGAAAACGAAACTAATTCAAGAAAAATATACAAAAAAAAAAAAAAAAAAAAAAGCGAAAAGAAAACGAAATAAATTCAAAGAAATAAGCAAAGAAGTTTTCTTCGAAATGTTCCATATGATTTGGCAGCGTCAGAATTAATTTTGATCGCGGCATTGGATAATTGCCTCAGAAAAAAAGAAAAAAAAAAAAAAAAAAAAAAAAAAAACAGGCAGCCAAATAGCCGAAGATTCTAAGAAGAAAACGAAAATGGTAAAAGACGTCGTCTGTTGCAAGTAGAAAAAAAAAGATGATAATGATGGATCTGTTATGTGAGTGTCTACGCAAAAAAGGATTAGTAATATTCCTAAAGTGAAAGAAAATAATAAAGTGCAAATTCATTGTTCACGGAGGCAGACAGAGAGAGAAGAGTATGGGGGAAATTACAGAGAGCGTGTATGCATGTGTATATATATATATATATATATAAATTGATTATAACGATCCAAATGGAAGGAGAGATTTATTGAGGTCATCACTATAGCGTTTCGGTTCTACTTAACCATCATCAGGACCATAAGGGATGTTATTAGCGATTTTAAATCAACGATGGATGTTTAAAATGCAAAATATATAAGCCTAGGGGAAAATTTGTATAATAAGAAAAAGTTGGCGGTTTAATTGGTGAATCAGCATTTGTTGTTTTAAATTACGTCATTTGACTGATTCACCAATTAAACGGCCAACTTTTTCTTATTATACAAATTTTCCCCTTGGCTTTTGTATTTTGCATTTTAAACATCCATCGTTGACTTAAAACCGTCAATATCAATCCTCATGGTCCTGATGAAGGTTCAGTAGAACCGAAACGCTATAGTGTCGACCTCAATAAATCTCTCCTTCCACTTGGATCCTTGTTATCAATTTTTCTACATATTTTCGGATTACAATCCTTTATTTACTTATATAATTTTTGTGTGGGTGTAGCACACACTCAGCACCAGCGGGATATGACTCAAGGTAAATTTTTAAGAGGATTTTAACAGATTTTGATTGGGTTTTTATTCTGCGGAACCGGTTGCTATAACAAGATTCAATAGCCAAGCCTGCCCAACTATGAAGTCATAGTTAGAGGATGAATAATTGGATTCATACTTTTCCTCGGGTGTATTATTGCTATTAGAAATGAAATGAACCTTGTCCAGGGTTTGAACTCCGGTCACCTCGTTCATTTCCAACGACGATGACCATCACACTACGTATATACATGTATGTTCGTGTGTGAACAGAACAGAAAAAGTGTGCATTTTATTCTTTTCATGGATATACCAATTTTCTCAATTCTCAATCTTCTCCCTCGTATTATTATCGCTTTGAATTGTGCATCACTCCATTAATTAATATTTCCTGTCTTTGTTTAATGGCAGTTCAAACTTCTTGGTTAATTCAATGTCAAAGCCCTGGGAAAAAAAAACAAGAGTATTAATGATATTTAACTCAGATAGGAGGATTTGAGTGTTTCTACGTTCCTCAATAATATTCGTATGAAGGTAAATATAATATCTCGAGTAGAGTTCGAACTCGCTCACTCCGATATCACAGTCAGATATTTTAACCACTACGTCACAGGTACAATCCAACTACTATTTGATTTTTGTGATATTTATTTTCCATTTATAGGCAATATCATTATTATCATCCCTATTAAAATCACCATCATCATTTTGTTATTGCTATTGTCTCACACTAGTTTCAACAGGTGGACTCCCTCTGAAGTCAGAGTGACAGTAGGTCTCCTCAAATCTCCAGGACTCTTCTGAGTGTGTTTCACTGATCTCAAAAATACTGTGGTCTGTTTTCTTTCTCTGATTTTAATTTTTTTTCTCTTTTTTTCCCCCAAGCTCGTGAGAACAGTTTCCAAGCTAATCAACTACAATTTTATATTGCCATTATTCTCATTTATCACAGTTTTTCAGCTCTAGAGCCAGGTATTTGTTGATTTTTTTTTTTTTCATATCTGCGGTCTGTTAGATCAGTTAAATCCTCAAAACGACAAATACATTTTTTTCTTTTAATAAACGCCTAGTCTGGTCTTCGAGCTGGGTTTCATTGATCTGTTTGCATTTTAAAATGCCTCAGAACGTTATTAATCTCAATTTTGTTTTGTACAAATATCATTAATTAGTCGTGTCAAATTTTAATCTCTTGCACAATTCCGAGTGGATCACCTTTCCCACCCAGCCATATCAAGTCTTTTATTTTTTTATATATAGTTTACTGCATTCCCTTTCTATGTGATTAACCCTTTCACCTCAGTCTCCAGATAGCTTTTACTTTCTATTTTGTTGTGTATTATTAATTTTCATTTTAATATAAGTTGTTCTTATTGCATTATTCAGTGCTGCTATTAAGAGATTCATTTTCTCTATTTTTTTTCTTTTTCTTAATCCTATTCAGGGTTTCTCGGGTGCAATCACGACAGTTTGTCACTTGAAGTATCTATGCTTTTTCCTGGTTTGTGTTTTCTTGTTTTTTCTGCTCGGTCTGTAGTTCTAAACTAGAATACACCCGTCAATAATGACTGTTGAATTTTATATAAAATAGCTTTTTATACTATTCAAATTAAAAAGATTTCAGCATCTAAAAAGAATAATTCAGTAAATGAAAAGTATCTTGTCTGTTATTGTAATAAAAAAAAAACACTATGTTCATGTTGCAGACTTGGAATTATCTGAAAAATAAAATTGTCAGTTGGGTTAATAAATGGTGACTCTCTCACTTTATCGTTGCTGTTAGAGTAGATTCAAAAGAAATACAGCCAAGTAGACGAACTCAAAAACGAGAGAAACCGTTCCGTTCTGATGTCAGCCTTCTTTCCAGACAACTTGTCTGCTTTCTTTTCCTTTCTTTTTTACTAATCACATGATTCTTTATTTGTTTCTTTCTTTCTTTTCCACTTTCATTTTTTCTTTCTTTACAGATTAGAACCAAAAACACCAGTGCTCTCCCCTTCAGTTCTTTCTTTCGTTCTTCCTTTTTTCATTTAATTTTTCCTTTCATTAAAGATTATAACAAAAATCGTCAGAGACCTTGCTTACCGATCTTTCTTTCTTTTTTAAATATTATGTATACAGACGCACAGATGTACACACAGAACGCCACACTTGCGTTTTATATTATTCGAAGATTAAGGCATTACTACAATTCTAAACGCTGACGAGTCCTCTTCCTCTTTTTCCTTGACACATAGTCAATGTCATCTCTTGAGTGTAAGACCTTGTACATTATCATCAGTTTCTGTGTCTTTAGTTCCATTTCACTGGGTTTCTTCCTGGTATACTGGTCAAGAGAATCTCACAAAGGCAACTGTACCAGTGTTTATTCCTTTCTGAAATTCCTGCAAACGGAGCTTTGTTTCGAGGCGTTTTCTTGTTCTTTGGGGGTACTGTTAGGCAGCGTTTGGGTATAGCTATTTGTCGGGCATCCCAACACTACACACGAGTATGGCACAAAGCCGTTTTTAAGTGGGTCCATGCGCAGGGACGTAACCCAGGCACGGCTAGCGAGCATAAAAATACCTAGGCTTCGTCGGCATTACCCCAAAGAGGTGCCTCAGGCACAAGGCGATAAACCTAGCCCCACCGAGGTTGATTAGAGCTTATAGGGACAGCTCTCTAACGCTCGAGGAATGGGTCTGTTCAAAACCACATAGCTGCAACTAGCAGTCGCGTCTGACCTACAATCACAAACCACATCCAATCCCGACTCAGCCGACTTCCCCGAAACGTTAGCGCAGGACGATGTTTCGATATAAGTACTTGCCGGGAGCCCCTCTAACGCACTAGTATGGAACAAGGCCATTTTAGTGGGTCCAGCGCTGGGCTATAGCCACGCCAGGCAAAAACAAAAATTCCTCTGTCTCCGTCAGCATTCCGAAAGAGTGCATCAGGCGCCAGGTAATAAACCTAGCCCCACTGAGGTCGGTTAAAGCCTGGGGAGATGGCTCCTTGAGGCTCTAGGAACAGGTAATTCAAGAGCTACATAGCTGTGACAGCCGGCTATCCCAGCTGTCGCAACAAGCAATCCAGACCGACGGTAAAACCAAAAACATCATCCAATCCCAACTCGACCATCTCCCCAAAAACGACGGGTCCGAAAAAGACAAGGTTTGGTATAGAACATCAAGAGGATGGTCTATTCTATTAACAGACTTCCAGTCACCAGCAGTAGGTACTCGCTGTTGATATTGGTGTACCTGAGAGGAAGACTAAAAGCATTTAAGATACGTTGCAATTATCCTCAGACTCTGAGTTATTGTTTTACGGTTTCTACCAGGAGGACGTATCTTTTGTATTACAAATACTACCGTCTTTGAACAGAAGACCAAAAATGGCTACCCGAATTTGAACATAATATTTTCTTACTTTTCTTTCATTTCTGTTTCTTTGGCATTGTCCGCTTTCAATATTATTATTACTGGTAATTTTCTTTTTCTCCTCGTATGCTTTCCTGTTTTGGTAGTTCTATTCCTTCTGCTGTTTTTCTCTTTCCTTTTTCAATTATCAGCATGGCACATTTTGCAATGCCGAATTACATTCCGATATCCTGATTGTATTATCTTATTTTTTTACCAGAGATAATTATTTTGATTTTACTCCTTGTAAGTTTTTAACACCAGCAAACGCTGGTTGTCTTTTACTGGATTGGTTTGGTGGCATTTCAACCATTGTAGGTTATTCAATGCCTTTTTATTCATATATATATATATATATATATATATATATATATATTTGACATTTATAATTTGCAAACACAAGTCAACAAAGTTGAATAGTTCCAAGTTCACTAACAATTCAATTATACATCAAACATTTCTTTATACACAGTTGAATGTTTAAAAAGTTCTATTTCAAACAATTCAATTTAGAAAAAAAAGTTGGCGAGCAGAAGGCTCCCTTTTCAATAGCTACAATATCGAGGTGTTGGGGAGGGCACTACTCTTTTCTTTGGATTGCTCCACTTTCCCCATGTTATGTACCTTATATTGAAGAGTGTTAAGCCAAGAGGTATCAAGTACCATTTTTAAAGTCTTTGTTTTTATTTGACCTGAGATTGAACCCAGGTCTTATGACTAACAATTCAACAAGTCATTTATTTACACTTTGTCAAACAGTTTGACTCATAGATAAGACTCATTCCAGTACTACCTCTCTGAGCCAGAATAGACCAGGGAGCAATGGCAATGAAGGAGTTATCCCGCATTCCCCAAAGCTCCAGCATTACTGGAAGCTCACTATAAGATTTTTCAGTCTCATATCCAAGACATTCGTCTTACTCCTCTGTAGAGATGCAGTCGGGTTAATCTACGGCTCCAGCCGACTAGGCTGCTTTCACAGGTGTCTGATTGACAGTAAATCTCCAATAGTCTTCTGAGTATTTTAGCCGATCTTAACAGTCCTGTGGTGTTGATGGTCTCGATTATCCTTGCGAGTTTTTCCTCCTAATTTCAACTGGTGGTTTTTGACCGAAGTCTGTGTGACTGCAAGTCTCTTCAGGTATCCAGGACTCTGCTAAGTATTCTGAGCTTATATTATTGTTGTTATTGTTCTTCTTATTATTATTTTAATGAGGATGATGTGGAAGGGGTAGATGATTGCTGAGTTCTTCTGCTTTTTATACGTTTGGTTTTCTAAATTTTAATGGGCTGTAATGCAATTCGGGCTTCTAAATACGCGCTGTGTATCGGAGAACGCTCCCTTCAAAGAGCATTTCAACTGCTTATTCTTAAAATGCGATAATCGATGTTCCCATTATTACAGATCATCTGCCCGCTCTTTAAGAAGCCCCGTTCCCGCCCTTTTAACTGCTTTACGTCGCCATTTTGCAATATCACCGACATCATTATTTGCCATCGTTTGCACCATCTTATCGGAAACTCTTGCCTCTCCACCTTTTCTCTCGCCGAACAACTCACTGGCAATTTCCTCTTCATCCCCCGTTATTATTTTATTTGCTGCAGACAGATTCGTTTCTGGTTTTCCGGTTTTATTTTTATTTATTTATTCATTCATTTATTTACTTTCATTTTATTTTATTTTATTTTATTACGGAGGTAGAGGTTCGTTGCTCTTTTCTTTCTATCGTTTTGTCTTCCTTATTTTCTGATTAATTCCACTTTTTCGTTTTACTTGTTTCGTTTATAAATTCCTATTGAGTGACTGCTTTTACGCTTCTATATCTTTTTTTTTTTTTTCTGAAATTTTATTTCGTCTCTTTTTTCACTGCATGTATCTGTCTGTTCTCTGGGTCTTTTATTAAATTTACTTTTCTCTTTACACGTCTCAACGAAACAAAAGCAACAATCCTATAATTATTACTACTAAATATCCATATGTTTCAAAGCGGAGTCTCCGTGGTGTAGTGGCTAACGTGCTGGACCGTGGCAACAGAGTAACTGAGTTCGAAATCCAGTCCCCCATCACGTTCACTTTTATACTAATACTCAAGAAAAGGGTATAAACATCCTTACCTTTCCCAGCTATTGGTTAAATATTTAAATGTATATATAACTGGTTTTGACCGGACATTGGCCTAGCGACTAGTGTGTTCGCCAGTGGTCTGGGAGACCTCGGTTCAATCCCAGGTCGGGTCATACCAAAGATTCAAAGAATAGTACTAGATGCCTCCTTGCTTAACTCAGCATTATAAGGTACGGATCAAGGGTAAAGTGGAGCAATCTGACCCAATCCTTCACCAATACTGGCCTTCCACTAGGCTGACTCTGCAAAGAGCTAAGGCATGATAGTCAGAATTTCCAGCACTGGTGTTTCCAGGCTTAGGAATCCCTAGAACATATTTTTGCATTTATATTTCCCGTGCATCTCTGTATGTATTTAGGGATGAAAATTATTGGATTTAGTAAATGATAATACCAAATTACCATTGTGTGTATATATATATATATATATATATATATATATACGGAGAGAGGGAGAAAGCCAGAGACAGATAAATTTGGCGGAGGGAATGGTTATATATATTTTTTTTTCTTGAAGGGCTATAGAGAGAAAGATTTTTTTTAAATGAGTAAGTACACGAAGATATTTATATATTTATTTATTTCGTTCTTACATTCGCGTATGTTTTCAGTCGTTGCTTTTGTCAGGGAATATATATGGCACAATATCTTGTTAATGGGATACTCAATGAGACTTATGTTTGTGTGTGTGAATATGTATGTATATATACATGCTTACGTTATATATATAGACATATACGTTATACGCCCATATATATGTACAAACATATGTACATACACATACGTACGTTATATAATCACATACATATATATATATATATATATATATATATATATATATATATACACCCTTATATACGTAATACAAATTCCAATATATATATATATATATATATATATATATGGCGTTTAGCTATGCACATTTGTTATAAATAATGATAACTGCCTAAACGTTTATAGACCAGATTCAAAAGAAGAAATGAATTTTAGCTAAAAAAAAAAAAATTTTTTAAATCAATGCATTAGATATTTATGTTTAAGTGCTCCAAATGTCCTTCTGCAGCCATAAATCCACGGTTAACGTGAATGAGTGGCAAACACCAATTCGTCTTCTGATATAAATTTTAATGGATTCCCATAAGAAACCAAACGGTGTTAAATCTATTAAAAGCAAAGGCATATCCGAATCCCCTATTCCCACAATTTGTCTATCGAGGAATATTTTGGAAGAATTTTATATCACTGAGAAAATTTGATGAGATGTTTATTGTAAAAGGAAGGTTTTTTTCATAGAAATGAAGTATTCCTTTATATCGTCTCTCTCTCTCTCTCTCTCTCTCTCTATATATATATATATATATATATATAACATGGCATAGCATGTTCAAAGAAATAATAAGAATTCAAAGCTGTTATAACTAGTTTCATGTGATGTTCATGCCACAATTTGTGGTCTGAAGATCGTCGCCAGAACTCAGCATAAAACCTTTACTTAAAGATTGTCATCATCATCATCATGTCGCGCCGCCAGCGCGGATATCCCTGACCCTCTCTCGCCATTTCTCCCTATCATTCATCGCCTCCGGCAGGTCTTCAGGGTTACATCTTGTGTCCTCACATAGTTGCTGTATGTAAGTTCGTGCTGGTCGTCCTGCTTTTGCACATCCATATGTGGGGGTCCACAGGAGTACATCGCTTATGAGCTCGTCCTTGCTTCTCCAGCAGTGTCCCGCGTGTCTGGTTCGTCTAACTTGTATAGTTTTCGTGATGGGGGGCAAGTGTCCGTATAGTTGAAGTCTCGTGGGGTGTTGTCGCCAGGACTTGTTTAATACTGCTCGACTCTTATTTGGATTCGAGGCATATAGCACTTTTTACAACATAATTGCTGATTTTACACAATAGGTCCATGTTATCCTAATATACATACATACACCGGTTCATATTGGGTTTCGATCCCGGTTTCGAGCATCCTGCGTGTCTAGCCACACTGAAAAGTTCTGATTGAACGAAAGAGACTGTCTGTGGATGACAATATATATATATATATATATATATACCGGTTCATTGTCCAAGAGGGTATAGTGTTCGCCATTGGCTCGGTAAAGCGGGGTTCAATCCTAGGTCAAGTCCTACCAAGGACTCAAAAAATGGTACTTGATGTGCTTTTGCTTAACACTCACCATTATAAGATGCATATCAAGGTTAAAGTGGAGCAATATAGAGAAAAGAGTAACACCCTTCCCTACACCTACATAAGTAAATATGTATACATGAAAATATACATTGGTATATGTATGTATACATGTATATAGATATACGCCTATGTATACTTAGAGGATCATTAAATAAGCTTCCAGACTTTTTTGTATGGTCATATTTATTGATAGTACACACATAAAACTCTAGTCCCATTCGAAGTAATCTCCTCCGGTTGCAATGCACTTGTCGTACCGTTCCAACTACTTCTGGAACGCCCCATGAAATTCCTCTAGTGTGAGCGTGTCAATGACCTTCGTCATAGCTTTTTCATCTCCTCAATTTTCTCATAACGATAGCCTCTGAGCTTAGGGAATAACCAAAAGTCACAGGGCGCAACGTCTGGACTATAGGGACGGTGAGGAACTGTCTTGATGCCCACTTTGGTCCAATAGTCTGTGACAAGGATGGAGTTGTGGACTGGTGATTGTCCAGGTGAAAATGCCACTGACCCGATTTGAAGAGCGCTGGCCTCTTTCGACGCTATTTCTTCCTGAACTCCCTTAAAACCTAAACATAGTAACACTAACCCTTTGGCCAATCAACTCTGGTCTATTGACTTCCTTACTCCTTCAACACCTCTCATCATCCCTCTTATTCCACTCAAAAACTGATGCTCGATCCATGCAAGATGGTCGAAAAGCAGTCTGAAGCATTCCATACGTTTCTGTGATATTTTTTCCAAGTTTAAAACAGAATATTATTGCATATCATTCTTCTAACGTGTTCTCACGTCCAGATTGCATTTTTGATATTCACCAGCTGCGACAATCAGGATTTAGTGGGGTGTATTCCAATGGCTTCTGTCGCTGTTCATTTGAACCTGAAATAATAGAAATTGGTCAGTCATCTCATAAGATGTATAGCAAAAACATACTGAATTTTCCAGTGTCTTCAACAATTTTAAATGCCTGTACAAAAAAAAAGTATGAAAACTTATTGGATATACCACGTATATATATATATATATACATATATATGTGTGTGTGTGTGTACATATGTAGTCGAGGGTGACTCAGCGGCACCCTTTTCAATATCTACCTCGCCAGTTCATTAGCCTATAAACCGGCTCATTTGTCTAGTGAAAAGAGTGTTCGCCAATGGTCGGTCCCAGGTCGCATCATACCAAAGACTTTAAAAATGGTACTTGATACCTCCTTGCTTAACCCTCAGCAAAATAAGGTCCGTATCAAGGGTAAAGTGAAGCAATCCGGGGAAGTAGTAGCACCCCCCTACACATCAGTTTAGTAGCTATTGAAAAGGGAGCGTTCTGATCACCCTCGACTACGTACGCCAACTTTACAACTTACATGTATATAATATTATATACTAAGAGACAAAGGGAGGAATAGAAACAGACAAAAAGACGATTACTTCATGCATTTTATCCCCTTTGCACAACAAATTCTCGCTATCTTTACACATACACACACACACACACACACATATATATATATATATAAATACAAACGTATAGTTGTCAGTGTCTCACTTGGTGGGTTAGTGGCAGACGAAATGCGCAATAATTTGGAGATAACTCAATATCTGATAGAGCTATTATATAATGATAAATAAATACATATCAGTTTTTATCTCTGTTTGATGGCGTGGATGCTTATAAATGACTGCTGGTTTCATTGCGTCTTATTATGATAAACATCATTTTTCTGCCTGATGATTGTCGTAATAAGACGGCATGAAACCAACGGTCGAAGATAAGCGTCTGTGCTATTAAATATAGATAAAAACTTATATATGTGTGTGTGTGTGTGTGTGTGTGCTTGTGTTTGAGTGTTACATGATGTGTAATTTATAAATGTATCTTAGTTTTTTCTACGAATTATGTTTATTCAAAATTTAATTCATTTGAATATATTAAAATAATCATTTTAGATTTGTATTCAATTCGGTCTAAATTGTTGAAAATATTTCTTTTTATATATGTATCATTTGAATATGAATGTAGATGTGTAAATCAGTATTCTTCATTTTTTATATGATTCAGGAAGGAGATAAATGCTGCAACGAGATAAAAGAAAAAAATATTCTAGGCTTTATTTGAAACTACAATTTACGATAATTCCTGATATAGAAAAGTGTATTCAGGGTTAAAATTAGCATAGAAAACATGAAAAATTTCATGCTCATTATGGATCATTATATAGGTTGGGGAAAATCTGTTTTGACGATATCAAAACACACATATCATCATCATCATGTTGCACCCTCAGCACCGATATCAATGACACTCTCCCTCTATCATTCTCTATTGTCCAACATTTCCCGTAGGTTTTCAAGGCTACATCCTGTATCGGCATTGTTGTATGTAGGTTCTAGCTAGTCGTCCTGCCTTTGCTCTTCCATGTGAAGGGGTCCACAGGAGTACGTCAATTATGATTTCGTTCCTACTTCTGCAGCAGTGTCCTGCATATTTGGTTCATCTAACTTCGATAGTTTTCGTGATGGGTGCTAAGAAACCGTAGAGCTGTTGCTTTGTTGGGTGCTGCCTCTTGTGTAGTTTTTCTTGTGTAGTTCAATATTGCTCGAAGCATTCTTGTGTAGTTTTTTTCCGTGCGTTTAGTTAGCATCCATGTAGTGTATCCATACAGCAGTATCGATACGACCACTGTTTGGGAAAAAAATGCGTTTCATTTTATCGGTCAGGTCTGACTTCCATATGACCAACAGCCTATCGTAGCTGTCCATGCCTTTGCTAGTCACGTGTTGATGTCTGTCTCGGTTGATGCGACACTGCTTCGTCGGGAGACGAACTTGTCTACAAGTTTTAGAGAGCAACCGTTTAGTGTGGAGATGTCGCCTCTTTGATCAAAGCACATATACTCTGTCTTGTGTGCATTAACATGGAGGCCTAAGCCTGCAGCTGCTTTTTCCAGACTATGTAGCAGGGTTTCGGCTTGGGCGAGTGTATTTGTCAGAAGCACTATGTCATCAGCGTAGTCTGCTTCTTTCCTTTGTTAGATTGAAAGATTACAATGACCCACACACACATATATACTAATATATATATATATATATATATAGTTCTTATACGTATTTCCAGGTTTTTGTTTCCTTCAGAAAACTTTTGAAAGTAACCTGAAGAAAGCAATAACCTAGAAACACTTGTATGAACGAAATAAATTATCTTTAAAAGAATACAAATCTTTTTGAGGACCTGTACATATTAAAATACTTAATTCTTGCTCTCTTTGGACCAACAAAGAAAGAAAATAATTCTGCATATATATATATAAATCAACCTCTTCCCTCGCGCATGATACCACCAGGTCATTTTTTTAGCGCTGTTAAACAGGTTTAATTTAGAGCTTTTCTTAGGTCAGTTGCCCATACAAGGTTAAAGAGCTCAGTCTGTCCTACTGCTTATCTATTTGTGAAGCGGAAATAGTTGAGGTCAATTATTTCTCAAGTGTATTGGCACAATGTGAAATGAAATCAGCCTTGTCCAGGTTTTGAAATCAGTTTGCCGTGTCCATTTTCGAATACGAAAACCATTACAATATGAGCGCGCATATACATATATATATATATATATATATATATATATATATATATATATATGTGTGTGTGTGTGTGTATTCATTGTGCATCTGTAGTAATTTGGAACATCCTCAAGTAGCGTTCAGTGGAGTCACCCCGTCCATTTCTTTACCACGTAAACACGCACACACACACACACACATTCATTCATATCTGTAAATATATATATGTGTGTGTGTGTGTGTGTGTGTGTGTGTGTGTGTGTGTGTGTGTGTGTGTGTGTGATCGCTTTCTTTCGTTTTTATTCATCTATTTCTTTTTATACAATCTAAACTGATTTCATGTGGTTTAATGATAGTATTTACCATTTGAACATATGTATCCATATCTTATTATGCTAATATTATTAATGGTCAGTTTCCAAATACCACATAAAAATCATTGTAAAAGCACTTATCATCGTTACTTGTCCACTTTTGGGGATAACGATTATAACTATAAAATCCTAAATAGAATTCAACTCTTGTCCAAAAACAGAAGAATCATCATGTATCACTGTTACAAGGTTAATACAGTGGATTCCTTTGCTGTTTAACAAAATACTCACACATATTGCCCAGTCAGCTGGGGATGTAGAAAGATTAAGACCCCACCAACGAGTGTCCCGATATATGTCATTAAGGAATCTGATAGTGAGGTTTCAATGATGCTGGAGCTTTGAGGAATGCGGAGTACCTTGTCATTGCCATTGCTCCCAGGTCCACTCTAGCCACTGTTATGGCCCAATCTATATGTTAAAGAAAATTAAACTGCGTACTTATGCTAATTGAATTCTTTGAATTAGAACTGTTTCACTAAACTGAAAAGCTTGAAGAAGAAATGTTTTTGACAATTAAACTTTGTACTTAGATTTAAATAGCGTACTTATGCTAAACTGAATTGTTTGAAATGGAACTGTTTTTGACATTGAAACTGTACTTACACTAAACTGAATTGTTTAATATAGAACTCTTTTGACATTTAACTGTGTGTAAACAAAATCTGTAATTGTATTAAACTGATTGTTTGAATTAGAATTGTTTAACTAAACTGAATTGCTTGAAATAGAAAGGCTTTGACGATTAAAGTTCGTACTCATGCTGAACTGAATTGTTTGAAATTGAACTGATTATTTGTATAAAAATGGATTTGGCATTAAGTAACCTAGAAGGGTTGATATGCCATAAAATCTTACCAACAATCACACACACACACACATTGGTGGGGCTTAGAATACGTCGATTGCATTTCCTGCAGAGCTATTTTACTCATAAAAAAGCTGTATTCTCTATATCATCCCTCTTTCGATGCACAATTTACTCCTCCTATAACGATATACCTTTTGACTGTAATCCACTGAGTGAGTTGATAGCAAACCTATACGGGCGAAATTTTAATACTTGTTTTACTGTAATAACCTTTATTACTCCATCTAAACACCTGTTTGTCTTATTTGTTTTGCCTTTTTCCGAGGACAAAACAATATGACGCCAAACTACACGGGGTGATAATGCATAATTTCGGCAGTTCTGGAAAATATGGCGTCAACTTCATTTTGCCATTACTTCTAGGCCTACACTGGCCTAATAAGGTAGAATGTGCTTGTGTCATGTGCATTGGTCAAGTAAATCGTTTTGGAAATAATAATCATCACATGTAAATGCTTGAGACACTACAACAATGCACAAACTGTTATTATGATTATTATTTCACTCCGAACGAGCTTTTCACACCGGTGTTAGTAGATGGTATTTAACGGGAATTTGAGATACAGCAGGTCTCCAGGACTCTTCTCAATATTCTAGATATTGGTATATTACGCCTTGCGAGTTTTTCACATCAGCTATAGCTGATGGTCTTTCACAGGATTCTGTGACAAGAAGTCTCCTTAACTCCCCTGGACTCTTCCCAGTATTCTTGCCGATCCTACCAATATTTAGTTTGGATGGTCTCGGCTCGTCCTCTGATTTCTAAGTCTAACAGTCCCCTTGCCAGGCCACTGGAGACCGTTCCAGGTGTATTAATTTCAATTCTCATGTCTCCCGGACACTTCTCAGCATTCTCACCGTTCTCAACCATACTGTAGTCTGGATTCTTTCTCAGACTACCAATTTTTACAGTCTCCTTCCTAGGCCTTTGAGAGCCTTTCCAAGTGTACTAAATTACAATTCCCATCACTTTCACTCTCATATGGCAAGGATATTTTTAGTTCTCAGGCAAGGTCCCAGTATTTGTCAATCTTTTTGCTTTCTTATATTTTTATTCTATAGTCGACTGAAACGGCAAAATCCTTTAGACGGCATATTGTTTTCTTTTTGTTGTTGTTATTATTACTATCATCTATCTCCCTTGAGTTTTTTACACCAACGTTAGCTGAAGGTTTTTCATTTGAGTCACTGAGACAGCAATTCTATCCATTTCTCCGGGACGCTTCTCAGTATTCTGGGTCTATCTTAATAATCATGTTTTCTAGATAATCTCCACTCGTTCTCTTATTTCCAACTCCTCCAATCTCTGTACGAAACTTTTGGTAACTGCACGGAGTCCACCAATATATTCCATAGCTTTTTATTTCTCTAGCAAGGCCTCGGTATTTGTATCTCTTTTTGCTTTCTTTCTGTTTTGCTCCGTTGTCAACCGAAACGGCAAAGTCGACTCTCAGGTAGAATTATTATTATTTCGGAATACTTGAAACCATAAAACTACGTACCAACAAATGTTTATTATTAAATTGGTATTCTTACTTAACCGGGACATTGGCCCAGCGGTTAGAGTGTTCGCCAATGGAGACCTGGGTTCAATCCCAGGTCGAGTCATACCAAAGACTTTAAAAATGGAACTTGATACCACCTTGCTTAACACTCAGCATTATAAGGTACGGTTCAAGGGTAAAGTGGAGCAATCCAGGGAATGGAGTAGCGCCCTCCCCTACACCTTGGTGTAGTAGCTATCGAAAAGGGAGCCCTCGGGTCACCCTCGACTATGGTCGCTAACTTTACTTTATTCTTACTTGGAAATATATTCGTACTTGAAAACTGAAAATTCACAGCTACTATACAGCCACCTATTTCCCATCTCAAACACCATATAAGCAAGACAAGCAGGGCACTGCTGGTGAAGTTAGTACTAAATCATCAATAATAACGGACGAGTAGAAACTAACATACATCAGCTCTGTACGGACACTTGTTGCAGCAGAAGCAATAAATGATAGTGATGGATGTCAAGAGAATGTCTGGGAACTCTGTGCTGTCGGTGAGTCGAGATAATGATGATTATACGTGTGTATGAGTGTGTATCAAAATCATCGCAGCCATAAAGATGCTATATAAAAACACGAAAGTTTGCATCACCAAATGTAGATACAGACTACTTCGAAATTGTTGCAGGTGTACTGTAAGAAGACACATTAGCCCAATACATGTTTATCATCTGCCTAGACTACTTGCTGCAAGCAATATTGAACAATACCTGGAGGTATCACTTCATAAAGCAGCAGTTATACTCATCACGAAAACTATCCAGGTTAAACGAACCAGACATTATTGGGGAAGTACGGACAAACTCGCAAGTGACATATTCCTGTGGACCCCATCAAACGGACGAGCGAAGGCAAGACGACCAGCTAGAACTATACAACAGCTCTGTGCAGATATAGGATTTAGCCAGGAATACATCCCGAGAGCGATGGACGATAGAGACGGGGAGATCCAGACTGGCAGCGCGACATCATGATGATGATGAGTGCGTATATATATATATATGTGTGTGTGTGTGTGTTTTCCATCGGAAATGTTAGTTAATGATCAAAAGAGCAATTTTAGTGTGAGTTGGAATAGATATAATTTGGGTTATAAACCTCAGTTCATTTTATATATATATATAATTATATATATATATATATATGTGTGTGTGTGTGTGCGCGCGCGCGCGCGCGCGCACGCACGCACGCGCACAATTATTTTTTATTCAATTCGTACCCGAAAAACTGCTCATACTCGAGTAAATATTGATTCTACAAGACCTCCATTTTTTTATACTATGATCTGGTGAAAGGGCATTAATGACAGATTGTTTAACTGCTGTAAAATACGTGATGAATGTTCTGTATGCAAAAAAAAAAAAAAAAAAAAAGAAATACATATCTGCTTAATTCGGTTTGATATCAATGGAATTTGATGGTCCGTAAAACATACTAATATATTTGTTTTTGAAAACATTCAAATAGCTCTCTTACAGCGTGTTAGGTCATATTGACCAATTGAAAATTTCCACTGACAGAGAATGTTTGCGTCTGGTCTTCAATGATTTTTATGCAGATGATACGCGGAAATGCACACTTCACTTGAATAGAAGAACTCAGAATATCCCTGTAGACCGTTACGCAGACTATCAAAGTGCTTTGACTGAATATTTCTTTTTTGACTCGGAACTCATCCTTGCTTATTGTCAACGCTTTCGGTGAATGACTTTATGTACCATTGATAAGTTGACTTATCCGCATTGCCTTGTCGGCTGGGGCAGTAGAATACACCGACAGCTTCTCTTCAAAGGAGTCAGACTCCCCCAATGACACTAAATAATCTGATGGTGAGGTTTCAGCAATGCAGGAGCTTTGGAGAATGCAGAGTACTTCTTTATTACCATTGCTTCCAGGTCCACTCTGACCTGGAGTGTTAGCACCTGATACGATCCTAAATATGGGTCAAAACGAACTAAACTGTGTACTTATGTTAAACTGAATTGTTAGAACTAAAACTATTTTTTGACATTGAAATTATATACATATTCTAAACTGAACTGTTTGAAAAAGAATTGTTTTAAAATTGAACAAAGCAGTGTAATTATGCTAAACTAAATAGTTTGAAAAAGATCTGATTTTAACATCAAAACTGTGTACCTATGTTAAAGTGAACAGCTTGAAATATAAATGTCTGAACTTTTGCTTAACTGAATAGCTTGAAAAAGAACTGTTGTGATATTTAACTGTTTGTAAACAAAAACTATATTTATATTAAACTGAATTGTTTGTAATTTAGTTCGGCGTTAAATGACCCAAAAAGTGTTGATACACAGTAAAATAAAACAACCTACTAATCTGCAGCAACTTTCACTACATGAAGCAAAGGTTGATGTAATGTTTGTTGTGACGTATTTCTTCATTTGAGTAGCGCAAAACAATTTTATATTTATGCCATGGCAACAGCTCTATTGGCTCTTACTTATTGATAAAGCTTGTATTTAGTGGGTTTTATGGCATATCAAACCTTCTCGGTGATTCAGTATTCATTTTCTTTATACATATTATATATGACTTATAAAGGCATAGTTTTTTTGCATAACATTTTAATTCAAGCCAGAGCTGTGTTTTTCTTCTTCTTTTTTTTTTTGCCTACAGCTAAATGATTATACATATATTTTGACACCAATAGCTTGTCGGTAATCTTATTTTTAAATGTGTCAGAATAAATTTGTTTGTACACAGTTAAATGGTTCCAGATATTCCGACACGAATATATCTATTTAGTTTTAATCATTTATTTGAACCCTCTTACGTGGTTTCAAATATTACGAACATAAATAGTTTTATCTGCACACAGTTAAATGGTTTCAAGCTTCACAATGTGACACAATCTAATTTAGGCTCATAGGTGAAGAGTCTCACATATTTCTATTTAACAATAATAATCCAATTTAGTATTACGCATTCGTTAGTTCACATTTAAACTGTTACAGATATTGATATGAATCACGAACAATTCAATTAACCATGATTCATTTGTTTGCACTCATTTAAATAGTTTAAAATATTGCTATTTGACTTCATTATGTAACACGAACAATTCAATTTAGGCAGACAGTTAAAGATTTTCAATTATTACTTTGTAACTCGAATCATCATTATGTCGTGCCGCTAGCACGGATATCCCAGACCCTCTCTCGCCACTTCTCCGTATCGTTCATCGCCTCTGGCAGGTCTTCTAGACTACATCCCGTATCCTCACATAGCTGCTGTATGTATATTCGAGCTGTTCTTCCTGCTTTTGCTCGGCCATATGTGGGGTTCCATAGGAGTGCATCACTTATGAGCTCGTCCCTGCTTCTCCAGTAGTGTCCTGCATGTCTGAGTCGTCTAACTTGGATAGTTTTCGTGATGGGAGGGAGGTGGCCGTTAGTTGGTGCCTTTTTTGGTGTTGCCGCCAGGACTTGTTCAATATTGGTCGCAACATACTTGCGTAATTGCCGTCTAGCTTCTTATCCAGCTGTTTTGTTAGCATCCAAGTGGTGCATCCATACAACAGTATCAACACGACCGCTGCCTGGAAGAAACTGCATAATTCGAATAATTCTATTCAATATTACGCATTTGTTAGCACACAGTTAAATTATTCCAGATAGTGGTATGTATCACTAACAATACAATTAAACATTGCTAATTTGTTTCCACACAGACAAATGGTCAAACCGTTCAACTGTTTACACACAGCTTAAATATCAAACAGTTCTATTTGACCCATTGATAGATTGGTTTCTTGGTTTAATGGCATATCAACTCTTTTTAGGTTATTTAATGCCAAAGCCTTTCGCCTAGAAGAACAGTAGTTGTACTATTTAACCCATAGCTGGGAGGATGAGGGGGTTCATATCTTCCCCAAGGGTATTTGCCCGGAAGTGAACGTAATAGCGCGACTGGAGTACGAACTCGCGTACTACGATCCCGCAGTCCATCGCTTTAACCATTACACCACGAGGACACCTCCTCATTGATAGAGCCCTATCAGGTATTACTACTCTGGTTCAGAGTGGACCTGGGAGCAATGGCATTGAAAGGGTACTCCATATTCCCCAAAGCTCCAGTGCTGGACCATCAACATGAAATTGTTTAGTGTCATATCCAGGACATTTGTCAGCAGAGGGGTTTACTCCTCTGCAGAGATGCAGTCCATGTATTCTACTGCCTCAGCTGACAAGGCTAGTGTTAGGTTGGTAAATCGATCGATTCTAACTGCATATCAACCTGCCCGGGGTTATTTTATGCCTAAAGATTAGGAAATTGCGTACATCGTACATTTATATTGACATTTTTGTATAGTTTCTTTAGTTCCTTGCACACGGTTATATGATTTCAGGTACTCCTATCCAATACAATTTTCAAAGATATCTATTCGACCCATAGGTGGAAGTCCAATATATTCTATCACTCCACTGGTTCTTCCTCTTCTTAAAATTGTCTCATATCCACGTATTCTTCAAATTCTTTCTTTTCAACGTTTTTTGTTCTTCATCTTAAAACCATCTCTTCTCAGCGTCTTTTCTTCTCCCTCTTCTTAACTTCTTCTCCTTCTTCCTAAAATTACTTTTTATCGTCTTTTCTTCTTTTAATTATTTCTTCTCGACATCTTTTCTTATCCCTCTCCTTCTTCAAATTATTTCTTCTCAGTATCTTTTCTTCGCTTTCTTCTTTCTCTTCAAATTATTTCTTCTTAACATCTTCATCAAATTATTTCTTCTCAACATCTTTTCTTCTCCTTCCTCTTCTTCAAATTATCATTTCTCAACGACTTTTGATCTTCTTCAAATTATTTCTCCTTCTTCATCTTTTCCCTCTTCTTCAAATAATCTCTTCTCAACGTCTTTTCTTCTTCTTCAAATTATTTCTTCTCAACGTCTTTTCTTCTTCTTCAAATAATCTCTTCTCAACGTCTTTTCTTCTTCTTCAAATTATCTCTTCTCAACGTCTTTTCTTCTTCTTCAAATAATCTCTTCTCAACGTCTTTTCTTCTTCTTCAAATAATCTCTTCTCAACGTCTTTTCTTCTTCTTCAAATTATCTCTTCTCAACGTCTTTTCTTCTTCTTCAAATAATCTCTTCTCAACGTCTTTTCTTCTTCTTCAAATTATCTCTTCTCAACGTCTTTTCTTCTTCTTCAAATTATCTCTTCTCAACGTCTTTTCTTCTTCTTCAAATTATCTCTTCTCAACGTCTTTTCTTCTTCTTCAAATAATCTCTTCTCAACGTCTTTTCTTCTTCTTCAAATTATCTCTTCTCAACGTCTTTTCTTCTTCTTCAAATAATCTCTTCTCAACGTCTTTTCTTCTTCTTCAAATAATCTCTTCTCAACGTCTTTTCTTCTTCTTCAAATTATCTCTTCTCAATGTCTTTTCTTCTTCTTCAAATTATTTCTTCTCAACGTCTTTTCTTCTTCTTCAAATAATCTCTTCTCAACGTCTTTTATTCTTCTTCAAATTATCTCTTCTCAACGTCTTTTCTTCTTCTTCAAATTATCTCTTCTCAACGTCTTTTCTTCTTCTTCAAATTATCTCTTCTCAACGTCTTTTCTTCTTCTTCAAATTATCTCTTCTCAACGTCTTTTCTTCTTCTTCAAATTATCTCTTCTCAACGTCTTTTCTTCTTCTTCAAATTATCTCTTCTCAACGTCTTTTCTTCTTCTTCAAATTATCTCTTCTCAACGTCTTTTCTTCTTCTTCAAATTATTTCTTCTCAACGTCTTTTCTTCTTCTTCAAGTTATTTCTTCTCAACGTCTTTTATTCTTCTTCAAATTATCTCTTCTCAACGTCTTTTCTTCTTCTTCAAATAATCTCTTCTCAACGTCTTTTCTTCTTCTTCAAGTTATTTCTTCTCAACGTCTTTTCTTCTTCTTCAAATTATCTCTTCTCAACGTCTTTTCTTCTTCTTCAAATAATCTCTTCTCAACGTCTTTTCTTCTTCTTCAAATAATCTCTTCTCAACGTCTTTTCTTCTTCTTCAAATTATTTCTTCTCAACGTCTTTTCTTCTTCTTCAAATAATCTCTTCTCAACGTCTTTTCTTCTTCTTCAAATAATCTCTTCTCAACGTCTTTTCTTCTTCTTCAAATAATCTCTTCTCAACGTCTTTTCTTCTTCTTCAAATTATTTCTTCTCAACGTCTTTTCTTCTTCTTCAAATAATCTCTTCTCAACGTCTATTCTTCTTCTTCAAATAATCTCTTCTCAACGTCTTTTCTTCTTCTTAAAATTATCTCTTCTCAATATCTTTTCTCCTTAAATTATTTATCCCATCGTCTTTTTTCTTTCTTAATTTCTTCTTCTTTTTTGTATATTTTCGTTTATTCAGGTCTATTAACTAACTCTATTTTTACAGTTTTTATTTCAATTTTCAGACATTTTCTCGATTTCCACCCTTTTGTCAATTTTAATCTTCTCACTCATTCTTCAATCTTTAGTCACAGAAAAGGTTCCATGCGTAAGGACATGTTTTATTCGACTTCCTCCTTTTAGAACATCCGACCAACTTAAATACAGAATGATACACATTAACCGTCTCTTCATGCACGTTGAAAAACTCCAAGTTGAAACTAGAACAAAACTTCTGACTGAGACTGCACATACTGCCATAGATTTGTTTATGCCATTCTCGTAACTAAACGTTCTCACTCTTTATACTCTCAATCTGATTTCTCTTCATTTTTCCTTTTCTACTTTTACTCTATTTCTATTCTTTCTACAAAACTTCCCTTTCTCTCGGTTCTCGCTCTTTCCAGGGCTAACAAATAGTACTGCATATTATTCCGCCTCAGTCGCCGGCTTTTAGCTGTTCTTCGCCTTTGAAGCCAAACGACTTCAATCGGAGGGTATTGCTAACGTCAAGTGGGCACGTCGGCGAGTGTAGAATCTTTGAAGTAAGGACAGCGCCACAGACAATGAAAGGAAAGTGAAAGTATAGAGAGAGGAAATTGAAAAAAAAAAAAAAGAATGAAAAGAAAACGACAGAAATAAATATTTTAAAAATCGTCAAGAAATAAGGAATATATCTTCAAAAGGTAATGAAAAAAATAGAGAACAATTTATAAAAAAAGATCAGTAAAAAAAAAAAAATAGACGAAAAATAGACATGTAGACATTAAAGTAGATAGATAGATAGATTTGTATAGGTTGATGGAATTGATATTGATAGATACATAGATAATGAACAGACCTGTATAGATTGATGTGTATGAGACAGAGAGATTTCTTCCGAAGAAAAAATACAGATTAGAATGAATTATACATTATCATTTGTGTTTGTGTAGTTATTTCTTCTTGCGTAGATAGATTGAAAAATACATAGATAATGAACAGACTTGTAGAGAGAGACGTGAATGAGATAGATATTTTTGAAGAAAGCCTATGAACAGAATAAGATGAACTAGACATTATCATATGTATGTATAGGTATTTATTTCTGACTATATATATATATATATATATATATATATATAGCGACCCTTGGGTTTCATGAAGATTTTACAAAACAAAAATCCTCAGAAAGATAACATATTTTTTGTTATCTGCCTGATGATTGTTGTTTTGTAAGAACTTCATGAAATCCAGGGTTCGTAGACAAATATCTATGGCATTAAATATATAAATCTAATATATATATATATATGTATATTATTATTATTATTGTTATTATTATTATATAATAGCTTTGTCCAAGGTATAGAGCACTCTTCATATTAAAGTGCTCTTGGTTCGTCACAAACCTACAAAGTGATTTAGTGACAACCAACATTGTTATGAGAGAGAGAGAGATGAATGAATTGATGGATGAATAAAAGAACATATTTTTAAAACATATGAGTACAGTGAGCAGAATCAGACATGATCGAGGAAAATTCATGTATGTATACACAGGTGTATATATATATATATATATATATATATATATATATAATAGAAATACGTGGTAAGTTGGATAAAGTGTTTGATTTATCCAACTTTCCACATATTTCTATTATACTGTTAGATTCACTACAATCTATTATTTCAACATTATATATATATATATATATATATATATATATATAGGTATGTTTTTGTGCCTGTCTGAAGATAGATAAAAACGATGTCAGCAAAACACATATGATCAGAGTTAATAGAATCGTATGCGATCAGAAATAACAGTAAGTATGCATGTGTGTATGTGCAGGCAAATACACGCACACTTATGTATAATTGTGTGTGAGGTGCGTGTGAAGAGAGATAGGCAAATACAAAAATGAGAGGAATGAATATATGAATACAAATAGAATTAAGAGTTAATAAAACAAAAAATAAAAACAAATCAATTTTCTGAGAAGTTGCGTTGAAGTTAAAGATGGAATAAAGCAAAAGTAGTGAATAAGAAATATAGAAATAATTTTTCAAGAAAATCTTAAGAAACTTTAATAATTAAGGAAAAAAATGGAAATTAACAGGAGTCAAAAACGCTTAAAATACCCAGACAGATGGAAACTTTTACTTCATGTAAAGAAAGAATAAGAATAGCGAAAATGAAGAAAAGCTAAGAATCAAAAGATTAAGAACAAAAAAAAAAAGGAGGAATAAAACAAGGTAATAACAAATTTAATGAAAGAGAAAAATAGGGATGGCATGAGATAACAGGTTAAAAAAGGAAAAATATCTGAAATATCAAAAATGAAGAAAAAGTACAATGTACTGAAACTGAAAGAAAACATCACAGAAATATAAATGAAAGTAAATTAGAAATGATTAGAATTAAAGGGTAAAAATGAAAAAGAAATTAAGAAAAAGGGACTACAACAGTGAAGAGTGACTCTAGATGACGGGAAGAAATATAGGGAGGGTATATGACTATACAAAAAAAGAGAGAAAGCAAACGACAAAATGTAAATGAAGAAAAGCAGACGACAAAATAGAAAAGAGGGTAGCAGAAGACAAAATGTTAAAGAAGAAATGCAGACAATGAAACAGAAAAGTTAGAAAGCAGACGACAAAATATCAAAGAAGAAAAGTAGACAACGAAACAGAAAAAAGAGAAAGCAGACGACAAAATATCAAAGAAGAAAAGTAGACAACGAAACAGAAAAAAAGAGACAGCAGACGATAAAATGTCAAAGAAGAAAAGCAGACAACGAAGCAGAAAAGAGAGAAAGCAGACAACGAAGCAGAAAAGAGAGAAAGCAGACGATGAATTGCAAAAGAAATAAAAGCAGAAAAGTAATAAAACATTCAACAAAGAAGAAAAATAGAGCAGTAAAAGAAGGAACGCCATTGATAAAATGAAAAAAGAAAAAAAATCACAGCTGAAAATTGAATGAAGCGGAGTAAAAAGTAAACGTAGAATGACATACGGCAAAAAGAAAAAGGGGAAAAACAGACGACAAAACGGAATTAAAAAAAATGAGGAAAAAAAGTAAACGGAAAATAGTTGACCAAATAAAAACGAAGGAACGAGGAAAACCAAACTGAAGACGAAATATTGTAGACGAAAATCAAATAAAAAAGGACATATAATATGGAAAAGGTGAAAAGCAGATCAAAATGTAAAAAAGAAAGAAAGCAGATGATAAATAAAAAAACAAAACAGAAAATTGAGAAAGCAGACGACACAGAAAAAAAGTTTTTAAAAAAAGAAGGAAGGCCATCGATAAAACTGGAAAAAGGGAAAGCAGAAGACAAAATGAAAAACAAGAAACCCAAACAACAAAAATGGAAATTACTGAAAGCAGACGACAAAATAAAAAGAAAAGCCTTCAACAAAATTGAAAAGAAAGAAAGCAGACGACTAAAATAAACAATAGTATATAAGAGAAGGAAGGCTATCGATCAAATGGAAAAGTGATATAGCAGATGACAACAGGGAAAACGAGAAAAACAGACGAAGAAAAAAGTGGACATTATGAACGAAACATAGAAGGAAAAAAAGGAAGGCTATAGATAAAAGGAAAAAGAGAGAAAGCAGTCTACAAAAAAGGGAAAGGAGTGCGTACAACATATAGGGAAAGAGGATATGCAGGTGATAAAATGGAAACGAGACAAGAGTTACGATAAAATGTAAGCGTAGTATAGCAAACATCAAAATAGAAATTTGTAAAATAGACGAAACAGGAAAAAGAGGTAATGCAAGCAATAAAACAGTATTAAGGGAAGTTAGACGACAAAGCTGAAAAAAGAAAGTAAGAAAGGACTGAGATAAAAAGCAAGTAAAATATAAAAGTAAAAATGGCATCATTTCGAAGTAGAAGTAAATAATAGTTAAAAACTAGACCTATAATAAATTCTAAAATATAAGAATATCTAAAAAGAATCGAAGAAAAAAGGAAAAAAATATCAACGGGAAGGAAAAACATGAATAGAAAAATACCATTACAATCGACAAATAACATAAAATGTAATATGCTAGCTAAAACGGTTAACATTCTCTATACAAGCAAAGAAGGCAGGCGGGAATTCAATGTGTTTGTTCGTACCCAGAGCTTTTTACTAGAATTATCGTTAAAAATAGCGTAAATATAGATAAGCCTTACATTTAAAGGCGATATTTCCTGTATTTACATTTAGAATTCTTGAAAGTGGTCTGTGATCTTTTTTGTATTTTCAGTAAAACATGTTGTCTGAGTTCCGTCACACAAAGTGATTCGCTTACATGATATTGCATGCTAAGAAAGAAATAATACAAAGCATTTTCTGGCCACGACTCTAAAAAAAAAAAAAAAAATTGAAGGCTTGTCTATTTTTTCCTTTCATCTTTCGTCTTAGTCTAAGTTGGTAGAAAAGTTGGATTATATGTTATATTACAGTGGCGGCAAATTTATTTCCATGCACGTATTTTCCTTTGTTTTTTTTTTTTTTTTTTTTTTTACACGAGTAAAATGGAATACAAGTGAGCGACAGAAACGTGTAACCATCAGAGTTAAAATTACTTGTGATCAAATCGGTTGTTGGGCAAAGGGATTTATTTGATTCAGCAAAGAATCATAAATGAGCTTAATTGAAGCAATTAATAGCATTTTTTCTCCCATATATTTTCATCTGTACACAGATGTGAAAGACACCCCGTTGAGTGTAATGGTTAACAAGCTTATCTAGAAGAACATTATTAATCTGTTTAATTCTCACTCCTGGTTTCATGCTAAACAAAGTTTAGTAAATGATAGTAGATATGGCAGCTCTCATTTACGACATATATTTTGTTGGTTGGTTGGTTTGTTTAGTCAATTGGTTTTACGGTATGTCAACCCTTGCTGAATAATTCTGTATCGAGATCAGTCTTTCTGCAATTATATTGTTTCAGGTAACAATTCTTGTAAAATAATTTGTAGTTTTTCGTGCACGTTTATTTTGTTACAGTTGTAACGTTACCCCCCGTCGCCCCCACGTACGTTACATCCTCTTCTAACCATGTCACTTCTCGGCCGGTGATCAATTAGTGGTTCCGAGGGGGGTAACGCACATTTCTTGCCACTACAAGAATACGATCGAGGGAACAATAGAACAAACGAACAAACACGAACAATATGCTTGGGGTTAACTCAAGAGCAGAAACAGGAGTTATGCAGCACTACATTTCCGATAGCATATATGGACTAACGCTAGCTTGGATTACTAGCGAAAATTCCACAAAGCAACTGGACTGCCGACATCTTGACTCGATCTTCTTCGCTGGTCCCTATCTCATGCTGCCTCGCCTCTCTACTCGGGTGTCCACTGTCGACCGCCTCTGTCCGTGTCCCGTCGCCAACTGCTGTCAGCTCCTTTTCCCAGCGAACTCTCTTCTCGCGTCCCGTTACCTCTTCCGGCCACGCCGAGATTTCAAGTCCAAAAACCCTTTGTCTGGTTTCGCGCCAAAACAGACAAAGGAATCGTCTGCTTGGCGGGCCACCCACATAGTGTTACACAGTTATTCCTATCTAACACTATGTCCAAGTCGGCTGGGACTGCGACATGTACTGACAATATCTCTGCTGAGTGATAAGATTCCCCCAACGAGTGTCCTGGCTATGAGACTAAACAGTCCGATGGTGAGTCTCCAGTAATGCCGGAGCTCAGGAGAATGTGGACTACATCTCCATTGCCATCACTGTCAAGCCCAATCTGGCCCGGAGTGATAGCACCTGATAAGGTCCTAACTATGGGTCAAAGGGAAGCGTTCGACATTTAAACTATGTACTTATGCTAAACTGAATCGTTTGGATCAAAATTGTTTATATGTATAAAAATGGATTTGGCATTAAATAAACTGCAATAGAAGATATGCCATAAACCCAAAACCAAACCAAATCAATACTATCTAACACTAATAATTTTCAGTCTATCTAAATCATGTGTTTGACTCGATCATGTATTATAACTCCAGGTTATTTTAGACCTGGGAGTAATGATAGTAGAGGGGTGACTCCATAATATCTGCAGCTCTGGAAGTGGAGCTTCACCACCAGTCGTAGTTATGTAGAAAATCCAAGAAAAATGTTTACTCAATAAGTAATACTCGACACTGACATTAATTTATGAACATTTCATATAAATCAGTTTTATTGGTTGATTTGATCAATTCCCCTTTCATTTTTATTATTGTTTTTTTTTATTCCAACTCACAATACGTTAAAAGTAAGCCGGGAAATTCGGAAGGACGGGGGTGTGAATTCAATTTTTTCGTGACCAGCTTCCTTTTTTATTGGTCGTAGAATGAAGCAAGCCGAATAATCCCAAGAGAGTTTCAGTATTTATGAAGTTTTAGACGACTATGACACAAGACCACAAATATAACACTTTCAGCGAGAATGGAAGTCTTTGTTTTATTTATTGTCTCTGGAATCAATTTATTAATGACCACATCACATCAGATATAAATTATACATTGTTTTTTTTATGTTGGCTATACTGCTTATCAGATCTTGCGTGTATTTTGTTTCGAAAATATTTTAAGCAGTCATATAATTATAAGTAACTATTATTTAAAAAAAACATTTATTTAAACACGGTGATATGATTACAAGTATCCCTGTCATAATTTACTGGGGAAGTCCTAATTACGTAGTAGCTAAAGGGTTCCACTGCGAAATCTTTGTAAGCGTGTTCGAACTCAGTTATCAGAAAAATATTCTTAGGACTGATATGAACCTCGTTAACCCCCAGTTAAATATCAACTGAAATGTTGTTCTACAAGAATGGCTTTGGCGTTGAATAATCCACTAAGGTCAATATGCCTTTAAAGAAAGAATTCAAACTATAAATTCCAAATATATCTACTTGGCCAATAGATACAAGCCTAATAAGTACTACCTCTTCTTATCTGAGTACATCTGAAAGTAATTACAATGAAGCTGTACCCCACATTAAATAAGCTTTCAAAATAAAAACACTGTTTAATAGATTTTATTTCTTAAAATTGAGTGAAAAGTTTGTTGAAGTTACAATGTCTTTTCACGTGATAAATAATACTTTTCAAAACGTATATATTTCCCAATATTTACGATATAAGAAGGCAAAGAAAATGAATTCAGTGTTGTAGTTTGTATAGTCTAAATCAGAGTTGCCCGTGGTGTAATGGTTATAGTCGTAGGAATTGGACACGACGATACGAGTTCAAATCCTGGACGAGACTGATTGCATTTCACATAGCACTAATACCCTTGGTAAAGGTATGAATCCAATTATTCTCCCTCCAGCTATGTAAATAGGTAAATAGTAGGACAGACTGGGTTCTTTAGCCTTGGTGAGGAAACTAGTCTAGGAGAAGGAAAACTCTGAATTCAAACCTGTTAAACTCCGCTTAAAAAATCGACCTTGTGTCATATCCTGCCCGAGCGGGAGGGGTTAGGTAAATATCAGAGTTGATATATCTCTGTATGTGTGTATAAGATTACTGTGTGAGTGTGTTAGTATATATAAATTGGTAACCTTAATCGAGGGTAACCTGAAGGCTCCCTTTTCAATAGCTACTTCACCGAGTTGTAGGAGAGAGCGCTGCTCCATTCCCTGAATTACTCCTCTTTACCTTGATCCTTACCTTATATTGGTGAGTGTATAGCAAGATGGTATCAACTACCATTTTTGGTGTCTTTGGTATGACTCGACCTTGGATTGAACCCCGGTCTCCCAGACCATTGGCGAACACTGTACTCATTAGGCCAATTACCCGGTGTAGTATATATACATTATATTTATTCATTAAATATGTATGCTGCTACGACAAGAATTTTCATCAGTAAGCATTGACTGTAGTTGCAATAAAAATAGATCTATGCAAACAAAAGCCTATCAAGATGATTAATCAATACTGAAATCAAATGCGTCCTTGAAAGAAAAGAATGTTAAATTTTCACTGGAATATTTAAACCAAAAGGTTCTTTCGAGTTGGCTGCAGAATAAATCTTAAGACTAACTGGAGAAATATTCATTTCTTCACGATTTATTATATTGAGGTAGGCTCAAATTTTGATTTTAAAAAATTGATGATGTATCTATGGTTATATATAATATTCTTAACAATCTAGTAGGTAAAAGTTTTCTTAAATTATTTCGGGTTCTGATCCTTCTTTTTTTTTTTTTTTTGCGGTGAGTCAAATATTGCCGAATGTGAAATATCTCAAAGAAATTTCCAAACTAGTGTCCACACTCTGGTTGGTCATAAAATGCAAAAAAAAAAAAAAAGAAACAAAAATTACAGAAATCTGCAAAATCTAATACAAGTCAAAGTCTTGCCGATCAAGCGAGTTTAATTCTAAAAATAAACAGACTGGTTCTCTGACCATTAAATACATGAAAAGCGAGGACAGGTAAATCGTAATGACCATACGCAATGATAGTCCCTAAACGAATCGAAACACAAAAACCTCCGGACCCAGAAATATATCAATGTGATTAAAAGAAGACAGGGTGTATGTAGAATAAAAACAATTGAAGACAAGATTACCATCTCTAAAGTGTCAAGATTTGAAAAGAATCAAGTCAAAGAGCATAAAATTAAATAAACTATGTCAACATATCCCAACACATCAAAGAACTGAGCGAGTTAATTCATGCAGGAGCAAAAGTAATCAATTATGAAATACGTAAGGAACTCGAACAGAAATACAAAACGGGGAAGGGAAATGAGGCTAGAAGGACAAACTAGGAAGCTGCAACACCAAGCGAAGCTACTAAAGAAAAAAAAAATGTCTTTTTAGGATCTCTTCCGTTAGATTCCAGTACAACTGCAGACAAGTCTGACAACACGAGAAAAAATAAATTAAATGATACTGGCAAAAGGAAGAATATTCGAAATATATCGCGACAGAGTCAAGCAATAAAAACAGAACATTTTAAAGTAATGAAAAAATTTCTACACACAAGTTAGTAGGGAGTGCACAAATTTTTATTTCTTATGGAAATCAGTTGATTCCTCCTAAACGTCTATCTTGGAAAGGTCTTATTAATCTTCTTAATGCAAATTGCTAAGACATTCCATAATTTTTTTCTAAAACCTTGGTTATGCCATAATATTTCCATCTGCGTGGCCTGGGAAAAAATATAGCATGAAATTAGGTTATTTATTCTAGTTTGTTGAAGTCTAAATCTTCGGTTGATAAATAAAGATATTTTGGGTCTTTTCGGTCATGGGTTGATCTAAAATATTAAAACACAAGTGAGGATTCTCTAAGTATGCTAATTCTAGAATTTTGCCAGAGGTGTATATATATATATATATATATGTGTGTGTGTGTGTGTGTGACCATGTAAGAGTAATAGACAGTCACACCGATTTTTAACTGGTCAGTTGAAGATCTCTCACACACATACACACACACACACTCTCTCTCTCTCTCTCCCTCTCTCTCTCAATATATATATATATCATTAACTGAAAAATTAAGTTAGATAGCGAAGACATAGAATCAATGATACTTGGTTACAACCAGTTTCATTCCTATGCAATCGACGGACCAATATATATAAATATAAATATATATATATATATATATATATATATATATATAGGCCCAATGATTGCATAGGAGAGAAACTGAGTGAAACTTAGTGCTGCTTTATCTATGCCTAAGTTATATATATAATGTTGGTGTGTGCGTGTATGAGTAATGGACTCCTATGCAATCGACGGACCAATATATATAAAGTAATGTTGGCGACCATAGTCGAAGGTGACCCGAAGGTTCCCTTTTCAATAGCTACTACACCGAGGAGTAGGAGAGGGCGCAAATCCTTTCTCTGTATTGCTCCACTTTACCCTTAATCCGTACCTAATAACGGTGAGTGCTAAGCAAGGCGGCATCAAGTACCATTTTTTTGAGTCTTTGGTTTTACTCGACTCTGGATTGAACCCCGGTCTTCCGGACCATTGGCGAACACTCTACTCATTAGGCCAGGTCCGATGATTGCATAGGAGTGAACCTGACTGAAACCAAGTGCCGCTGAATCTGTGTCTACGTTATCTTAGATCAACATATGCTAAATCAGCGATATTGAGAACTCTTCATTTGTAACTATAGAAAAGTATATTTGGAATATTATCTCTACAACTAAAAGTGATGACATACGTTTAGGTAAAGCGTGAACAGCAAGACTTCAAGATTAGCTGCGCACATTATTTGTTTATAGTGGTGAAATTTTGTGTAGAACCAGGTTTACTTAGGTGATGAACGCATAATATCAAAATGATGTTTATATATATATATGTGTGTGTGTGTGTGTGCGACAGCCAGAGATAGATATATTTTTCCAATATGGTTCTATCTCAAAGCCTCAATCATTCATATATATATGTATGCATATTTTTACCTGTAATGATTCATAAGAAAATAAATTCTTATCAGCCACGTTACCATTTTTATTTCATCAAAATATATTTTCTTTGTCTGTCTTATTTTTATTGACGTATCGACAAAGACAACTTTTGCTTGTAAAGCGTAATTTTCCCCACGACGATAAATAATGGCGGAACACAGATGTGTAAACGTCTGATGTAGTATGATTTGATGAGCCTAATAAATATCTGAAGGAAGTGTCTGGTTATGATTGATAGTAAGTAATCATGTCTAGAAAGCGAATTTCTTCTTCTTTGGGTACCTCATGTGTTGTGCCCTTGTACCCGGAAAATATAGATTTAGGAATACTAAGGTCCTTCAACGAAATTCTTGGATCATGCGATTCTATGGCCAGGCTCATCTTCTTTTATATCGATAGACATCCAATTGATATATATATATATATATATATATGTGTGTGTGTGCATTTTTCCAAGCGCTCCGCACAAACAGGATGTGACACAAGGTCAATATTTAAGCAAAATTTAAAAGATATGGTATCTAAATTTTCATTCGATTAGACAAGTTACCACACGAAGCTCAAAATGCATTGTCTGACCTACTATTTACCCATTGTTAGCGGATGTTTTGTTGTATGATAACTTTTCTTAAGAGCAATTTGAAATCAGTTTGCCTTGTCTATTTACTATGAACGATAACCATTACTCCAGTAACGCCACCAAATATATATATTGTGTGTGTGTTTTTGTGTTTACTAACCCCAGTGCTTAAGCAGGATTTGAAGCAAAATCAATTTTTAAGCTGGGTTTAACAGGTTTAAATTCCTTCCTGGCAGTTTAGCCTATCAAGGTTTAAGAGCCCAGTTTTCCCTACTATTTACCTTTCTCTTGAGAAAGATTAGTTGAGCGTATAGGTTTCTTTAATGTATTTGCGCTATTTTAATATGCATATATATATGATAAGGCAACTTACATATTTTTGTCTTTATCCTTTCAAGTTGTCGTATGGATGTTAAGATATCTGACCAGAATTGTTTAATAAACCTTCCATAATTAATCGGTGCCCAAGTACTTCCGGCCTCGTCTTGGGCCATCATCAGGGCGGGTGCATTACAAAAGCTATACAACCTTTCCATTTTACGACTACTCGGGTAACATCTACATAGAAAAAGACAGTGTGTCTTTGAGATCGGTTCTAGGCCCGATTTTCAGTAATTTCACATGCTCTATCTTAGAAATAACATATTTAATAGAATTTTTAAAACATTCAATCTAAGTAAGTTATGTTGGTGATATAAATATTCTCACTCATGATACTAATGAAATAAATATACTTCTAGACACTACTAATAATAATATTATTAATAATCATTTCACTTCCTCTACTTACAAAAAAACAACTAATAACAACTCCTGTACCCTCAGCTTTAAAAGTGAATGCCCCTTCGATTATAAAAAAAAAAGCAATTATTAATCACCTAATATCCCGTGTAAAATTAAACTCCGCCTTCAAAATAATTCTTTATAAAGAATTAAAAAAACAAAAAAGATAAACGCTCATTCATAATGAATTCCCTAACTATATTGATGATGAACAATATAAACGTACTGCTAGAAATATTATCCAACAAAATAAACAAAGCAATATTTCACTCCATAAACAATTATTTATCCAACGTTTTCATTGTAACCAAATTCACTACAATTACGAATTAGAAGAAAACATTTTAAAAATGTGGATTAAAAAAAAACATTTTCCCTGCTGATAAAAAGATAAAACTTATCATACACTATTATAAATGTATAACCTCCAACTTAACAATAATTCTAACTCCTCGATTGAAATTTTGCCAAAAACAAACGTTATATATTAATTCGAATGTCTTTTAGGAGATTTTATCTCTGAAATCAAAAATATATTCATTGGATTAATTTCAGCTTCCCAAAAGAGACGACTTACCATGCTTCTTTTCAACACCAGTTCAATTGCCCAACATCTAAAAACATTCCTGCCCAACTAATGAATTTCAAAAAAATCCTTACCGATAACACAATATCAGAGCAACAAAATAACAAAGAAAAACTACAGATTCTCGACGCGCAACAATTTAGAAACAAACATGCAGAAACTCGAACAGAATTAATTTTGGATCCAGTGCTATTGTACGCAAAAGTCTTCAGTTGTTGCTGCTATCTAGACAATTAAATAACAAAACGAACGCTACTACAATTCACCAATATAAACAATGAACGCTTCATTCTTACAAAGTAATAATATCCGTACAAAGGTTGAATCGCTTTTGGAATACACACCCACCCTGATGATGGCCCAAAACCAGACCGAAAGTTCTAGAGAACCAATTACTTATGTAAGATTTTATAACCTATTCCGGTCGAATATCATAGCATCAATTCGACGACTTGAAAGGATAAAACAAAAATATGTAGACAAAAATGTCTATATTGTTGGACCAAATATGCCTTAACAAAGAAATTCTGTCCATATATATATATATATATATATATAGGTGTGTGTGTGTGTGTGTGTGTGTGTAGTTTGGAAGCAGTCTCTCATTTGAGCATGATTGATTAAATAATAAAGACATTTTGTCAATTTTTAAAGATCCTATCAAGTTTCGTAATAGATGTTTTGTTTTCAGTTTGGGATTTGTGGATGAACTTACCAAAATTCTCGGCACATTTACGGACCATTCATATGCTATCAACAGGTGTTGTTTGCATGAGTAAATAGAGTTTGTTTTTTTTTTAAACATCACAAAATTACGTAAACGCAGAATTGGATTAAACTGACTTGATGAGGAATTTAAGAAACAGAATGCTATCAATGGAAATTGAATATTATTAAGATATATATACCGAAAGAGTCAGAAAGTTTCTCCTAGTCTGTCATTAATATCAAATAAAAATAAGCAGCTATGAATCCATTATGAATTTATTTCAACAAACTGTTTAAACAGATTGCTTCCTCAGATGGCATTCAGTTTATTGGAGGTTTACAGCTGTTTAGGTAAAAGAAAATTTATCTTAATTTAAGCATTTAAAGAACTAAACATCAATTTTCATTTAGGAAATATATATACTTTACATAAAATTCTAACCTAATAGAATATAATGTATTTTTTACCGCATTATTTATTCGGTGCTGCACCAGAAAAATTAGAACGATACAGAATAGTTTATACTTTAAAGTTATAATTAATTTCTCATTTTTCAAAACAAATTTTAAGAATCCATATTTTTATCTTAATCTGAATTTTAACAGCTTCCCAAATTATATGGCCTAGCGGTTAGAGTGTTCGCCAATCGCCCGGGAGACCTGGGTTCAATCCCAGGTCGAGTCATACCAAAGACTCAAAAAATGGTACTTGATGCCTCCTTGCTTAACACTCAGCATTATAAGGTACGGATCAAGGGTAAAGTGGAGCAATCCAGGGAAAGGAGTAGCGCCCTCCCCTACACCTTGGTGTAGTAAGCTATCGAAAAGGGAGCCTTCGGGTCACCCTCGACTATGGTCGCCTACTTTTACTTATTCATTCAATTACATTTCATTTTAAAACATCGTCTATTCTGACAATAATGGTTCTCGTAATATAAACTATTCTTAACCATATTTAAAATTATTTATTTTATGAAAGGCAGCAAATGTTGAATTTAACAGGCTTAAAATTAGTCAGTAAAATCATAATCATTTAGTCTAATAAAATTGATTTCAGACATATGATATGCCTATAATCATTTAAATTATTTTTGTAAATAAGTTTTTTCTTATTTAATTTCTATTTGTGAGTCAAATATATTGTTCTTTTTTGGTAATTAGAAAAACAATTTTGAATCTTGAATGTTTTTACTGAAGTAGTGAAGGTCAGAACAACAGTGGGCTGTAAAATGTGAAGGTCACCAGATACTCTCCTGATTGCTATTCGCCGAATTTGCCATTATGGCTTGGAGCACAGCCTCGGAATTTAGCTTTAGGCCTACCTCACCGTAGATGATTGCCGAGGTTCTTTTTACCCGAGCAAAATCTGAAGAACTATCTGCTAACTCAACTCCATCTTGAACATCCAAACTGAAAATATTTTTACTTCTTCTGTGATGTTATGACCTTATTTCAACTCGTTCATCTTAATTTTCCCAATAAGATTTTGCTACCAGTTCATCTCTGTGGTTTCAAGTCACACGCACATCACACCGTCAACCAGGTAACTACCAAACACAAAGGGTAATTTCTACGGCTAGAACCGCGCCATAAATTAGCACTGATTAAAATCGTGTAAAAAATTTTGACTCATTTTTGTTAATACTTATATATGTTATATAATTACGGAATGATTTTTTTTTTAATCATTTTCGTTAATTATATTTTATCATTCGGTTTTGTTAGGCTTTGAACTGTTCGGCTCTTAGTGCAGATGTTCACGCTCCTGCGTGGAGGATGTGACAATAACAAATGTCATAATAAAACCCCCAGATGAGAAATGGGACTGGGGCGTGAATGACGTCATGCTTGGAAGTGATGGGCTGGGAATTTGGGGGATTTTGAGAAAAAGCAGTCAGCTGAGATTTGAACCTGGGTGAGGGCAGTCTAGCTGGGGGCTACGGGATGCGCGGCGCGTTTGTTGGGTCACTGAGTTGAGATTGGACTCTGGGCCGGGCAGTTCATTTGAGGGGTGACTGAAGGACGATGTAGGAACAGTCAGCATAGTAAAAATTGAGTCTCTCTCTCCTCGTGTCGAAAAACTAAAAGTCAAAAAAGATAATAAACGTTTCGTACCTGAACTAAAGAAAATCGTCAGTGTTTCGGGATTTCTATGCAAATGAACATTTTACATATTTGTATAGTTGTATCATAGCTATACTACACACACACACACACACACATTATATATATATATATATATATATATATGTGTGTGTGTGTGTGTGTGTGTGTGTGTAAGTTTGAATTGGAAATGAATCCAATAGTGAATAAATATACAAATATGAATAAATTCGGATATTCACGGGTGGATTTTATTTATAGTTTAATGAGTCACATACGTTTCAGAAGATCTAATATCACATACTAATATCACAATATCACATGCCAATTGCCTGCTAATAGTTTAAGCAATACTTCTTTTTTTATCGGAAAACAATTGATATATCGACAAAATAAATTACAATTAAAAAAAACTTTTGTTCATTAAAAATAATAAAAAGCAATACCACATTTTCATTAGCAATATTTTTTAAGATTCTTATTGAATAAATGACATTATTTTATTTCACATCATAAAACCCCTCTTAATTTTCCATTTTAATTAAATAATTTGATTTTTTTAATTGTTCAGATAAAATATTGTTTTTCTTTTAAGTTAAGAAGAAAAGTTAAAGATTTTATTCCACGGAAAATTATTAGCATTTTTTATAACGATTCCTTATTGTCCGTAAATTAGAAAATGATAAAAAAAAATACAATTTAGAAAGAATATTTGCAATTTAGTCTTTAAAAATTGCCCGTTTAAAGATTTATTATTGCAATTTTAAAAAGATTTAATTTTCAATTTGATTCTTTCTTTCTTCACTCATTTTTAAAAATGATGAAGATGAAGATAATTATGTTGAGGGGTTTTAACGATTAAGTTTGTTTATATCGAAAAGAACACGAATATTTGAAAATAATTTTTGGAATGATTTTTTTTAAATGAGTAATTACAAAAAGAAATGTAATTCTAAACCTGGGAGTTGTCCTTGTGGTGTAAAGGTTAAAGCGATGGACTGCGGAATTGGAATAAGTGAGTTCGTACTCCAGTCGCGCTATTACGTTCACTTTCGGGCAAAAACCATTGGGAAAAGTAAGAACCCCCTTATCCTCCCAGCTATGGGTTAAATAGCACCACTACTGTTCTTCTAGAAGGATGGTTTTGGCATTAAATAACCTACAAAGGTTGATATGCCATTAAACAAAGAAACCAAACCAAACCGATTCTAAACCTGAATAATCACATTAGGTTAAGTTTCATTCAAGTATGTCTTATTAAAAATTAGACTTAATAAAAAAGCAAGTGCCATTCTTTGTTGAGGGTAAAAGGGATTCAAAAGAGAAAAAAATGTGCTGACGTTGTGGTGGCGAAACGGAAGTAAATAAACTTGACAGAGTATTATTTCCAGCGATTTAATTTTATTAGGTTGATGATGGCTTTGCTATAGATTCATGATACGATACGAATAACAAAAATGATTTTTTTAAATACCAAACTGAAGCTTTCTATGTCCACCGGATTTTGTATCCACTGGCTTCAAACTCACAGATCAACATAATCAATTATACACACACACACACACACACACACACGAGGTTTGTTCAAAAAGTTCTAATCCCCACAAAGAAAATAGAGCCGTAGCTAAATATTTTTTGTTGTAGCAACACATAACCACTTCTTATAAAAATAGAAAAATCTAATAAAGATGTCTTAATTTCGATACCGGTGAGACTCCTACAAAGGTGAAAGATATGCAACAGTTCTAAAATCTGGATGAGACTTAGAACTATTTGATAACTCTCGTGTGTATATGTGTTTGTGTGTGTGTGTGCATATTAGATTGAAAATAATATATAAAGAATAATGAATGGAATTGTTTAAAAATCTATTTTCTTTTTTGTCGTCAAAGGTACATTAGTCTGTATCGAATGAATGTAAATAAGGATGTAAATATTGTAGTCAGAATTCTATACTTTTGTTTGTTATATTGAAAATTTGGATGATTAAAACTAACAATCAGCGAAAAATTACAATACCGTTTTAAATTGCATAGCAAACTACTTTATTTCCAATGTCAAAATATTCTGTTAGGAACATTTCGGTGTTACACGATATTAATTAAACCTTCGTTGGCCAGTGCCTGTTTCTTTAAAACAGCGCAAAAAATTCCGGCCACTCCAATCTTTAAATTGCTTTAAACTATGAAAATTAAACTTTTTAACCAAATAGCACTATTGATGAAAATGGCTGCAGATACTACTGGAAGTGCACGAAGCGCACTTTTTCGGATGATGTCTACTCTCATTCGATCCTGATTTTTTTTTTAATTCAGACATTTTTCGTTGTCTAGTCTATTTAATCAAACATGTCACAACAAAGCCAAAATAAAAGAAAAATTGGTGCTTGTATATAAATGTAAATTTTCTCAACCTGATTTTAATTGCAAACCATGGTAAAACTATGTAGGTGGTCCGCCAAGCAGACGATCTCTTTGTTTGTTTAGGCGCGAAACCAGACAAAGGATTTGGACCCGAGATCTCGACGTGACCGGAAGTAGGAAGGGAAAGCCAGTCAGAGACTGAGACAAATTCGACTGAGAAGAAGGCAGTTGGCGAAGGGTGACGCGTGTGAGCAGTCGACACTTGACAGCAGAAGTGACCAGTTGACATGAGATAGGGTCCAGAGCAGTGAGAGAAGACCGCTCAGGATGGGTTGGCATTCCTAGTAGCTTTGTGGAAGTTTCGCTAGAAATCCACGCTAGAGTTAGTCTACACATGCACAAGGGAATGCAATGTTACATAACTCCTGTCTTGCACTTTGAGTTGACCCGAGCCTTACTGTTCATTTGTTCTCTTCCCCCCACTCCCTAGATTGTATTTTTTGTAGCTATGAAGAAATGTGCGATGCCCCTATCGGAACCACTAGATGATCACTGGCCAAGAAGTGAAATGGCTCGAAGAAGTTGACGTATTCGGGGGGCCGAGGGGGTATCGTCACACCATAAGAAAGGGCGTTATTTTATTTAATATCTATATTTTTAAATAACAAAACAATATTAAAATCTTTTTAAATGATCTTTTAAAAATTTTAAAACTAACAACATAGTTTTTCTTTTTCAAATTTCTTAAGTCTTAAAAATTCGTAATTCTTACTTTTTATTCAAATATATGGCAAAGACGTTCTCTATTTTTAAAGAATTTTGGAACAGCAGTAATGACATTATATTTTGAAATGGAACGCTGAGAATTTTTTTCATTTTTCAGTTGACAATTATCTTCGGATGAAGCATTTTAACACCACATTCTAACATCACCTCGAAGTTTGATTAACAAGAACAACATATTTGATTGTCGGCATATTATCATCTCTATAAATAAAATCATCTTCTGAAAATAATTTTTAAAAATATTTACACACTCACACGCACACAAGGACAAATATATATATAGAGAGAGAGAGTGATAGTGACAGAGATTTTGATGTATATATATGATATGTACAACAGAAAATCTCATGACTCAGAATTTCACAATTACGATCTGAAAATAAGTTGGTATTCAGATCGTCTAACATTTTCATACCAACTTACCTATGGACCGTAATCGTGAAAATCTGAGTCATGTGAATTTATCTTGTTTTACGTGAAATATATTGATATTGGTCTGAATTTTTGACATTTAGCATACTTAAGATTTAACGATTTTTATTTGTTTGGTTTGGTTTTATGACATATAATCCATTGTATATGATTTAATGCCAAATCCGGTATTTACATATATATTAGATATATAGGCTTTGTAAACTTAAGTCACCGAAGTTAAATGGTTCCTAGTATTGCTATATATCACAAATAATTTAATTAAACGTCTGTAATTAGTTAACTCACAGTTAAATGATCAAACAGTTCAATTTAGCATAAGTCATTTGTTTGCTCACAGTTTTAATGTCAAGGAGTTCTATTTGACGCATAGATAGGACCCTTTCAGGTGTTACCAATCTACGCCACAGTGGACCAAGGAGAGATTGCAATGAAGGGGTACTCTGCATTCCCCAAATCTCAAGTATGACTGGATCCTCATTGTCAGGTTGCTTAGTGTCATAATCACGACATTTTTCGCCAGGTACCCCTCTACAGAAATGCAGTCGATGTGTTGTCCAGCCCCTGCCAACCATGCCAAAAAATCTCATACTCCTGTCTATGGCAAGAGACATTTAACTCAGGATAATTCTTACAACCTCTTAATTATTTTTTACGAAGTTGAATAAAAGTTTACAAGAAATTCCTTTTTTGTCATATCTAATAAGACATCATTATCTCCAGAAAATTACATCTATTTGCTTTGCCATTAAATTCATTAGTTCTCATTGCATTGCTTTGAAATAGGATGGACAGACACGGACTAAAATATAAGCACCTAAATAAACATATGTCATGGCTAATTCAAAACAAACCCCGCTCGTGCTAATCTCCTGTCTCCCTAATAGAGAACTTGATGCTTGTGTCAACGAAAGTAAAGTCATAAAAAGTTCAATAGAAGACACTTGGATAATAGAAAATAATTTTCATTTAACACATGTCTGTGCTACGTCACCTGTTAATTTTTCGTTTCGTCTCTTGTAGTATACTAGGGCACCTCGGGTGGTGTAATGGTTAGCATGTTAGACTAGCAAACCTACATGAGTGAGTTCGATTCTCCTTGGGTGCCCCATTCATGCGGCCTTGTGCTACATCTAAGCAAAAAAGCTTAGTAAATTTCCTCTTGTAGTATACTAATTCTTTTGAAAATATTTTTTTAAAACCTAACTCAAAGAATTCTCAAGAAAAACTTTTCTTCTAACGATGATCGAATGTCGAAATTAGTTTAAAACAATAAATAATACCAAAATATTCCTATATGTCGTATTACTTTGGTTTGTACATATATATATACATATATATATATATATAATTATTTCATTACTAATCACCATTGTCATTAATATTATTTTATTATTCTCGTAATTGTAAACATTTTTCCTTTTTCCGATCAATGTTTGTATTCGTTAAATCGTCTCTGATCGGATTTTCCGTTCTACAAGGATTACCATTCTAATAATTCTTTATTCACTTCAGATCGATACCCGAAACCTATGGCCATAATCGTTTTTAAATCCATACATTGTATGCTTCAGTTCATATTTCCCCCACTTTCACACTTCTTCCTCTTCTCCTCTTCATTTCCCCGAGTGTGCACTCGTGTATAGGATTGAGATTACGTATATACTTATGTATATTTTAAGATTTGGATGCGTGAGTGTGTGCAAATGCGTATGCGTGCTTGTATGTTTATTCAGATTAGAAAACCCGTTTGTCTGGAATTTGTATTTAAAAAAAGAAGCAAAGTTAAAAGCGTGTATGACGCAAAAGCGAAGGTCTTGTGGGATTTTGAGCTTAAATCATAAATGTTTCTGTTTGTGTTGTCATAGTTTACTGCCAATTCGATTTAATACCGTGATAAACGAAGAGATTTGACTCGCTTTTTGTTTTGTTACTGTAAAAGAAAAACACCTAGTCGTCATTGATTAGGTGTTTACCCTGGGATCTTTATATTTCCACAAGTTTTCCTAACTTAAAACAAAAAAAAGAGGCGATTGTTGTTCTCTGAATACTTTTTTAACTTTAGGATTCTTTATTGTTAAAATAAAATCAGATATATTGTATATATTTTTCTTACTAGATGGATAGACCGATATAAACAGTCTAAGATTGATACATATATATTAACAGTCAGAGATAGAGAGATATGGACAGCCCTAATTAAAGAGATAGGAACAGTCATAAGCAAATAGAAAGGCATGAACTGCCGCTGATAGATATCTTTAGATAGACAAATTGATATATTGTATCTCGGACAATGCAGTCCGATTTTAGTGTCATCATCATGTCGTGCCACAAGCACGGATATCCCTGACCCTCTCTCACCACTTCTCCTTATCGTTCATCTCCTCCGGCAGGTCTTCAGGGCTACATCCCGTATCCCCACATAGTTGTTGTATGTATGTTCGAGCTGTTCGTCCTGCTTTTGCTCGGCCATATGCGGGGGTCCATAGGAGTACATCACTTATGAGCTCGTCCCTGCTTCTCCAGCAGTGTCCTGCATGTCTGAGTCGTCTAACTTGGATAGTTTTCGTGATGGGAGGCAGGTGGCCGTATAGTAGGTGCTTTGATGGGTGTTGCTGCTAGTAATAGCTGTATGAAAAATTCACATTCCTATTAATTTAAGGACTTTCTTTGTTAATTCAAAAAAATAACCAGTGCATTAACTTTTTAACATGAGATCAATTTTGGTCATAAGGTCTCTGAAACAGCTGTTTTAGTTGGCTGGAACTGTAGAATACACCGACTGCTTTTTTGCAAAGGAGCAAGACCCCCCCCCCAATGAGTGCCCTGAATATGACACTAAACAATCTGATGGTAATGTTGAGAAACCCTTCATTGCCATTGCTCCCAGGTCTGCTCTGGTCCCAAGTGATAGAACCTGGTAGGGTCCTGTATATGGGTAAAATAGAACTAAACTGTGAACTTATGCTAAACTGAATTACTTGAAATAGGTCTGTTTTGACATTTAAACTGCGTACTTATACTAAACTGAATTATTTGAAATATAACTGTTTATTTGCATAAAAATGGATTTGGTATTAAATAATCTAGAAAGGTTGATATGCCATAAAACAAAACAAACAAACAATCAAACATATGTTAATACTAACGGAGCAAGTTTTGAAGGATCTTCCTGCGGTCAGACAATACGGTGCCAGTTTCAAAAGTTCTCTCAGGGGACATGAATCTCGAAGATTAAGAGAGAAGAGGTCGTACCTCCGCTATTTTCGACCAACATCAGAAAGCGCATTTTGATAAAAAAAAAAACTCTTGTTAAAGTTTTCGAGAAATTTCTCATGCAATGAGTGTTAGTATTTCAACACTAGATCATCTCGAGAAAACCGGCCAGGGGGAAAAAAAACTTGAAAAATGATTTATGCATTAACAAAGTGAAAGTCATTGAGCTTAATGTTTAGAAGTGTGTTCGATCCTGTTACTAAGAATTTTGAATGATCCACTTCTTGATAGAATTATGGCTTTTGATGAAAAATGGATCGTTTATGATAATGGTAAACGATTAGCTCATGAAAAGACACCTAAACACTTACCACTTTCCATAAGCGAAATTGCTTGAACAAAAAATCATGGTGACTGCCTGGTAGTCAGCCATTAGCCTTGTTCATAACAACTATCTTGATGTTTCAAGCACTTGTTAATCGACGAAATCTGCCACATATTATCCGAACGACAATAGGAACAATGATTTAGAATATGAGACTTTGATACATCCACCATATTTTCCTGATCTTTCACTCACCGAATCTCATTTTTTCAAACATCTGAAACCCTTTTTTTTTTAAACAAAAATCCATTCTTTTATGAATGAGAAGTAGAAAGCGCATTTAAATATTTCTTGACATCAAACATGTTAGACTTTATCGTATAGGCATAATTAACCATGTTAATCGATGGCAGAAATGCAGAATTGTTTAGGGTTCTTAATTTGAACTGTTTAAATATTGTTAAACTCATTAATTCCTGAATAAACTGCCAATAAGTACATTGTGCACCGTTAGTGTAAATATTCAGGAATAAAAGTTTATTGTAAAACTGGATATTTACGTACCATACTAATATATATATATATGGTAAAGTTGGGGACATTTGTTGAGGGCGACCCGAAATCTCCCTTTTCAATACCTAATACACCGCTGTGTAGGAGGTGGCAATACTCCTTTCCATGGATTACTCCACTTTACCAATGATCCATGCCTTATGGTGCTGAGTGTTAAACAAGGATTCGACCTGAGATTGAACTCTGGTCTCCCAGGACAGTAGTTATTTATTTTTTAATTGTACTCAACTAATTTCAACCAAGGTCTTCTTAAAGAGAAGAGTTTTGTGCACAAATATTTTCTGAAATTTTTCAAAACATCTTTTACAAAGTTAATCTGGTACAAAAAGGCGACGGAAAATGACAGGGTAACATAGCATATCTGTTGAACTAAAATTATTTTTTACATATACACACATACTTGCACCGTCCTAGAATCCGTCACAGGAAATAAGACACGTAAAATTCTCAGTGACATAGAGAGAGGAACAGATCATCAAGTACCAGTCAGAAGAGCAGACTGCGTTAATTAATAATAAAAAAGCTCATCTCATTGATTTTGCTGTCCCAGTGGATCAGAGGGAAAATAAAATAAATCAAAAAGATTAACAAATGAATGGACCTTGTCAGAGAATTAAAAAAAACGCTGAGGAACATAAGGGTTATAATTATACCAATTATACTGGTGCAACTGGAATGGTCCCTAAAGGCTTGGAAAAATACTAATGGATTTGGAAATCAGGAGAAAGATCTAGATCATCCAGACCTGGAAATATTTGTTGCTACTAAGACTTCAGTCAAAGATCACGAATCTAAACTAGTTTAAAACACTCACTCGGAATAATATATAGGAATGGGAGAGATAGATACATGCATTTAAATATGAAAGCGCATATAGTTAGATAGATATATAGATAAGCATTTTTGTTGTGGCCATAGACAGCTTTTTAAAACACAAGAAAAAAATAGATTTATACCTTAAGTTCTATGCAAGTGTGGCCTATACAAAGTTGATTGCTGTTTGACAAATCTAAAATGATGAAGAGGTTAAGAACCTTTTCATCGAGCCTCGTAAATATCTCTATATATGTAAGTTGTAAGTTGGCCTACAGTAGCTGAGAGCAATCCAAAGGCTCCCTTTTCAATATCTACTAAATCGAGGTGTAGGAGAAGGCGCTTCTCCTTTCTATAAATTGATCCACTTACTCTTGATCCTTATAATACTGAGTGTTAAGCAAGAAGGCATCAAGTACTATTTTTTGAGTCTTTGGTATGACACAACCTGGGATTGAACCCCAGTCTTCCGATCCATTGACGAATACTGTATTCATTAAGCCAATTGCCCGGTAGTATATATATCTATATATATAAAAGAATCTGAAAATCGATTGATGGGTCGTATGTTCTTTTTTTCCTTAGTATATATAATTTCCTCCCTTGTTTTTGTAATTCATTAAACATCCATCGTTTATCTAACAATACTCGATATCATCTTCTTTAAAGTCCTGATGATGGTTCATTAAAACCAAAATGTTATGGCGTCGATTTTCACAATAATTTCTTTACTTTAGATTACTTAGTTTTTTTTCAATATTTCTCCACACATATATATATATAGCTTTCTACACGCATTATGTTTGTATATATATATATATATATATATATATATATAATGCGTGTAGAAAGCAAAGTGTTTTTACAGATTCTAAAGTATAATGCCCCGTGCTGTTTTAAACAATTTCTGACAGCAGCAACCTTTAAAACACTAGCTGTATGCATGATGGCCTTCAGGGAGCGATGGACGATAGAGACAGTTGGTGATAGAGGTCAGGTAGATCCGTGCTAGTAGCGCGACATGATGATGATAAGTCAACAATTAATGATATTCTTTATGGCACCAAACTTAACCATGTCTATGAAAATATCTTCGCTCGAATTAATTCTATCTTTGCTTACAAGAAAAATTCTGTACTTGATTTTTGCACTAGATTTGAAGAAATTAGAATAATAAATTAGTTGATTGGATTCCTTTTATTCATTCATCTTCAACTTCAACCGCTACATAGATATTATCGTTGATGAAAAAGTTCTTAGGTTCCCCCATAAGTAATCGGCGAGTCAGAAGTGTTGTCGAAATATAAACCATTTTCAGCTTGCGCTCATGTGCCAACATTCTTGCAACTTCTTTTGAAGAAAGCTTGCTAATCTCCAAGATTTCTTCTTAAAATCTTCAGTTTTGGTTCTTCCTTCTGGCGGAGGCTTAAAACATTTTGAATCACCTTCGTATATATATATATATATATATATATATATATATATATATATATTAAATTTGTCGAAAAAGAGAATATTATGGAATTAGTCAGATGCTAAATACCACACATACACATACACCTGCCCCACCTACACGCACGTAGATATACATATATATATATATATATATATATATATATATATATATAGAGAGAGAGAGAGAGTGAGAAATTGAATTAGAAAAAAATGCAAACGCATTACATTCTCTTAAATAGCCTGAAACATTCCATTTTGTATTCATTCAAAATATTTCCTCATCCGACATTTTTTCTGACGATTTTCAGAGCCTCTCCTATTTTCATTCTATCGGCAATAACTTTGCTGAACGTTTTATGTACTTGGAGATGTGAGAGTTTGAAGGTTCATGACATTTCGCAAATGACATATACGAGAAAAATCATTCTTTCGGCGCTTTCGCTCAAATCCATTTTCTCAGCTACAGTCCTCGACAATTTTATACGCTGAATAATTAAATATACGTGTAAGTGTATATTTTACCTGAACCGAAAAAAACAAATAAAAAGAAACCGTACTCGAACTTTAGATTGGGGCTATTTAGTAATTTACAAAGATTTTTTTGTTAAAAATGGTTCAAGTACGTATGAATAGGACACACACGGAGACTCAAACTCACTCTTGAAGGTTTGCTTGTCTAACTTGCAAACCATTACACCACATGAGGCGCCTAGGACAAGACAATGTTCACTTCACATTACTCTTTTCAGAAAAGGCGTTAATGAACGTCTATACTTCGATCTGGAAACGGGCTGATTGAACATTAGTTGATTAAATGTAACGCCATATCAACCAGTCCAGGGTTATTCTTGCCCAGTTAGCTGGGGCTATAGAATACACTGACTGCACCTCTGCAGAGGGGTATGACCCCCCCCAAAAAAAATGAGTGTCCTGAATATGACACTAAATAATCTGATGGTGAGGTTCCAGCAGTGCCGGAGCTTTGGGGAATGCAAAGTACCTCTTCATTGTCATCGCTCCCAGGTCCACTCTGGCCCGGCGTGGTAGCACCTGACAGGGCCCTATCTATGGGTTAAATAGAGCTAACAGCATACTTATGCTAAAATGAATTGTTTGAGTAAACTGAATAGCTTGAAATACAAATGTTTTTGACAATTAAACCGTACTTACATTTAAACTACGTGATTATGCTTAACTGAATTATTTGAAATAGAACTGTTTTTTGACATCAAAACTGTATTTACAATTAACTGAATTGTTACATATAACTGCTTGAATAGTTTGAAATAGAAATGTTTTTGACAAACTGTGTACTTATGCTTAATTGAATTGTTTTAAATAGAACAGATTATTCACATAAAAATGGATTTGGCGTTAAATAACCTACAAAGGTTGATATGCCATAAAACCCAACAAACCAAACCAAACCAAACAAGGGTTATTCTTTTCCTTAAGGTTAGGGAATCGTGTCATTGTATGTTCATAATTATATGGGTTTTTTTTTTTATGCCAAAGCCATTTCTGCAGAAGAACAGTAGTGATACTATTTAACATATAGCAGAGGAGATAAGAGTTTTCATGCTTTTTTAGTCCAAAAGTTTTCATGCTTTTTTAGTCCAAAAGTGAATGTTATAGTACGACTGGTGTTCGAACTCGTTTACTTCGAAGACACAATAAAGATTTTTTGCCATTACGTCACAAATATTCTGCCCATAAATACATGGATACTTAGTATATATAACCATAGAGTTCTTAGTGTATTGAGTTTAAGTTACAAATATTAACTAAAATCCTGACTCAAGAAATTTCTTTAAAATCATAGCGTCGTTAACGGGGCATTGTCGAACGATTGCTGTGTGATTGATACAACAATATTTCTTGTCAGTATATCATAAAATACATGCACTGGGACAGGCATTCAGAGTTGAGGCCCTTGAGCCGATTTTTTTTTTTCACCAAAGAGTCGACCAAGGCTCAGAGGAAGGAAAATCGTGAAGTGCAAACTCGAAGTACAGAGATTAAAACTTGTACCAAACTTGCCAACTTGTCTGAGATGACCTAGGCAATCGTAATGAATGACACGCTAAACCCTCAAAAGACACGCTCATCAGGGTCTCGAGAGATTACGTAATAGGGAGTCGAAATTGGGAAATCTCCCTGGTATTCGAAGTAAATAGACGTATCCAATTTCGCACTTATAGGTTTTGGAAAGATAAGACCTGCAAAACATATATATATTTGTGTGCTTGTAAGTATTGTTATGAATTTGGACCCTGGGGATAGTCAAATTCATATTTTACTCGTAAATATAGACTCTCTCTCTCTCTCTTCTTCGCAAACTAACAGAACTAAACGAGAAATCAGAAGAGTTGAATTCCTTTCAAGGGTTGGTACTGACCAATTGACCGTCAAGTTTCCCGAATATGGGTGTATGAACTGGCAAACAGTCCCTAGTAACAAGCAACCTGTTTGAAGGCTGAATGCCGATTGGCCAAGAAGCCCACGCGATACGAGGCAGCAGTAAAGTCGAATCTGCAAAGAGGAAAAACCAGACAAGTCAGTTGGCTAAGAGATCCCCTAGCAGACAGACTTGTCTGTGATGCAAAGAGTAAACTGCTCCCCACAGGCCAGCTCATATGGGAAGATTAAAAGGCCGCCAGAAAAAGGCCAAGAACCACGTGTCTACTTTGTTTGTCGACTGACCACGAGAAGAACTAGAGAACACGAAATGATTTGAAGATGTACTCAGAAAGAAAGAGAGAGAAATTAACGGTCGGTAAAAGGCGACACCAGAAAAAAGAAAAAGGAAAATTAACACTCAGTGAAATGCGCCACCAGAAAAAAGGAGAGGAAGACATTTGAATAAAAAAAAAGAGATAAAAGAAAAGGAGAGAGAAAAGTAAGATAAGCTTTCATTTTAACGTTTTACTTTTTGCTTATCCCGTTCCTACCGCACATACAAAACATCAAAATAAATTTTTGGAACACATCATTACAGGCAAAATTCTCTGTGAATTGTCCTCAAATTGTTAAATTGTAAACATCTTTATTTTTGTCGCTAAGGCCATTTTACTTCACATACATCCTCTTTTTTTTGGGGGGGGGTGATAATAAAATAACTTATTCTAAATTGTGCATTTCGTGTTGTCTTCATTTTCGGCTTGTTTGAAAATCTGTGTCATAGTTTTCCCTGTTCACTTGTGGTTGAATGGCACCCAGGAATAAAATATTGTCTGACCTAATACCAGCAATACACTTGGCGTTGTCCGGATGATAAGCGTGGGTAAAAGGTTCGAGACTAAAAGCTTGTCATCTTCACTGACAGTAAACCAGTCGGAAAAGTTTCATGACAGTATACAATACATGTATATAATATCCAAATAAAAAGGTGCATAAAGATCTCGATTATACTATGAAAGAGTAGGTTTAAAACTTAATATATACAGATTATGAGTCACTTACAGTTTCTTGTGGTTTACAGAATTTTCAGACCTATACATGTGTATATATATATATATATATATATATATATATATTTGATTGAACATGATAGACATCTTTTGTCTACATATTTTTTTGTTAATGCTTTCGAATTTCTGTATTGACATTATGATATTCGGCAGGAATTGGTTGATAAATCTCCCATAATTAGTTATTTTCCAAGTACTTTATACTCAACTTTGGGCTATCATCAGGGGAGGATAAATTACAAAAGTGATGTAACTTTTGTATGTACATTACTACTTTGTAAGAAGAGCGTCTGTACTGTTGTATTGTGTAGCGTTTTCTTTTCGAATTTGTTTCTATAAATAGTGTCAGTAGCTAAAGACAATTAAGTATATTAGCCCTGGTTTCAAAATTAATTCTGTTAAGTTTGGGTTGTATGTTCCTCATATGTAGTGCCTCGAGAATCTAGTTTTTGCTTGTTATTTTGATGTTCGAATATTGTGTTTTCGCTAAAAATTTTCCGTTATTCTGTTGTTGGGCATGGTTTTTTTAAATGATGTGCTATAGAACTTGGGTCAGAAAAGTGCATTGTAAGTCTTCTTGATAGAGTAGTTGAGGTCAAACCAACATATATATTATTATTTTCAGAGATACAATCTATATAATCAATCAACCCAAAGAGGAAGAAAAAGAGAGGAAAAAACAATAACTAGATGGACATGCATATATACGAATTTATACACACAGAAATACACAAAGTATATATGTGTTAATACGAAAAATAAATAATTAAAGAAATAAATTTGAATTAAAAGGAATCGCATTCCAATCAAAACAGGCACATTTATAGTTACTTAAAATGAACCACAACGTCTGAATGACATGTTGAGCAAACATATAAAAAGAAACCAGAATTATTACAAAACAAATAATAGAGAAACAACCACTTTTCCCCAATGCTCAGATCATCGAAAAGGATAGAATTTCGTGAGTTAGGAATTACAAAAGGTATTGAATACTTTGTGAATTGGGATCTGTAAAACGATCACCAAGGCAACCTCTTGTAAATAAAACAAATATTTTATTGTCAATATTTGTCCAACAATACATGAAAATAGACTTTTCTAAAGTAATTTTCACGGTATAATCTCGAGTGACATTTGATGGACCAGATGGATGGGCCAAAGGATAGATTAAATCAATTCAGAAGTGCTTGGGGATGAAAGAAGGTAACATGGAGGCGGTAGTTTTATGTGATGGGCTAGAATTGTTGACCAAACCATTGTTGGAATATTCAAATTCCTAAATTGAACAGTGCTTACAACTGCGATTTTATAGACAAGATTTTCTCTGTATTCAGAGGGAACTTTTTTGAATATATAAAATAAATTAAATAAAATTTATTTATACCATCTAAAAGTTTAACTCAGGCTTTGCTTCGACAACTTAATTATTGTTTAAGATTTGATAATTTTATTTCAAACCAGTTTGGAATTATTGAAGTTCATATGATTTGCTTCATAACATTAGATTAGGTGTACATAAAAATAGATCGGCCGACCGAAGAATTATGCAACGCATAGATTTTTCTACGGTACAAGCGCTTTCGGCAATTTCCTGCCTATTGTGCCAAAAATAAAGAAAGAAACAAACAAACAAGGATACTATGATTTTCAATAGTAATAAATGAAACCATTTTACTGCGTAGAAACAAAAACAGTACTAGGGTGCAGAAAATCAGTTCTTATTTAAAAATGAAATAACAGACTGACTAATTAATCTCATACATATCATGTACATCTATCTAAATGTGTACAAACAAAAGATTAATAGGGAATAAAATTGATTCATATTAGTTAGAAATACTTGAAACAATTTAACTATGTGCAAAATATGTGCTCAGGTACGTTTAAAAAGCAATGAAGAAAATGTGTTTACAAATCATATAATTAATATATATGTCTAAACAAGATATGGCAGTAAACAACCGACAATGCTTGATATGCCATAAACCAAACCAAATCAAACCAAACATCCCGTCTATAATTTTCAAAATCTTGAATAAAATCTAAGGGGGATTAATCGGGACTTCGTAAGAAGAATATTGCTGTAAGAATGTTAAAACCTTTCTTTTTTTAATCCCGAAATGTGTGCATTTAATTTAAGGGTCATTTTATCTCAAATTTTCGACGATTACATCGGGAACTAAATCAATAATCTTGAAGCATCCATTCGAAACACTCAAATTATTTGATAGATTGATATTTTAGTTTGATAAAAAAATATAGAATTATTCCTTGTAGTCTTATTATAGTTAGTAAAGCGGGGATGAATCACCGAATCAATTTTTCCCATGAAATTTCATTTATTACGTCGGGAAAGAGACGTACTGGGCAGAGTGTTCACCAATAGTCCGGGAGACCTGGGTTCAATCCCAAGTCGCGTCATACCAATAAATTTAAAAAGGGTACTTGATACCACCTTGCTTAACACTCAGCAATATAAGGTACGTATCAAGGGTAAAGTAGAACAACCCAGGGAAAAGAGTAGCGCCCTCCCCTACAACTTGGTGTAGTAGCTATTGAAAAGGGAGCCTTCGGGTCACCTTCTACTAGGGTCGCTAACTTTACTTTACTTACATGTCGTAAAAAAGGAGTAAGAATTCAGCTTATGTCACTTAACTGATCGGTGAGATCTTTTTTTGGTAGAATTCAAATTAGGTCTTGTACCGTAAAAAATGGTAAAAATACAGTGGTATGATTGACAGCTGTTGAGCACTTGGTAAATTTGAGATCACAGTTTTAATTGCATGGTTTCAGTCGACTGAGATAAACAGTTCTAGAGTTTGAATAAGTCAGCCAGTTTGTGAGAAATACTCAATACAAGAAATTGAACGCTCCGTCATGCCCTCACTGATTCCCTGGCAGATTCATAAACATTACATAGGACGAACATAAAACGAAGGTCAGTCGACCGATGAGTTTATACAACAAATAGACTTTTCCTTCGGTACAAACGATTTTGACCATTTTTTTGTTATTGTGCCAAAAAAGAAAAAAAAAGAATGAAACAAGGATGCAATGATGTTTAGACAGAATTAAATTCTATGCCTCTTTTCAAGTACGTAATCATCTAAATTACGTGATTAAATCAAGAAAATCTTTGGGCTTAATTGTTTACTTGACGACATCTCACTTTGTGGACTTTGTAGTTATGCATATCTCTTGAGCAATTAGAAGATATCTGGTTTGGTTTAGTTTTATTGCATATCAACCATTGTAGATTATTAATGCCGAATCCATTTTAATACTTATAAACAGTTCAATTTTAAACAATTCAGTTTAGCATAAATACAAATTTCTGTTTAGTTTTATTTGACTCATAGATAGAACCTTATTAGGTGCTACTACTCCAGGCTTGAGTGTGCCTGGGAGCTATGGCAATGAAGGGGTACTCCACATTCCCCAAATTTCCAGTATTACTTGAACCTCATCATCAGATTATTAGTTTCATATCCTGGATATTCGTTTGGGGACGTACCGCTTTGCAGTGGTGCAGTCGGTGTATTCTATAGCCCAAGCTGACTGGGTAAAGTAAATTTCTGTTTTCTTTTTTTGTATCTATTCATTTTGTGTTGATATATGCGGGTACGAATATTATATTTTTTGAGAATGATATGCTGGTCATTCTGCTACAATGTATGCATATATATAGTAAAGTAAAGTTGGCGACCATAGTCGAGGGTGACCCAAAGGCTCCCTTTTCGATAGCTACTATACCAATGTGTAGGGGAGGGCGCTACTCTTTTCCCTGGATTGATCCACTTTACCCTTGATCCGTACCTTATAATGCTGAGTGTTAAGCAAGGAGGCATCAAGTACCATTCTTTGAGTCTTTGGTATGACTCGACCTGGGATTGAACCCAGGATTCCCGGGCCATTGGCGAACACTGAGAGAGTCTCTGTGGCGTACTGGCTAATGTCCAGGACTCTGACATCATAGTGAACGAGTTCGAAGTAAAGTTGGACTATTACATTCACTTTAAGACTATTACCATTGGTAAAGGTATTGCACCGTTTTATTCACACTACAATTCGTTGACAACAATGTTTTTGGCATTGAACAACCCACAAAGTTTGTATCATTAAGGGTTTTCGGACTATTGTCTTCATCTTTATTGTTATTTCCACATTTCGACCGATATGTCCTCCAGCCTTCGGGTGTTTGTCGAACTCGGTAATCAACAAAAAACCGGAAAAAGGGCGGAGGACATCTCGGCAGAAATGTTGTGGAAATAACAATAAAGATGGAGATAATAATCCCAAAACCCTTCATGATAAAAATCAAGCTTCGTCTCAGAAATTTAGACCACAAAGTTTGATGTGCCCAGAAATGAAATGAAAGTAAGTATACATATTTGCTTTTTTTCAGTATAGATTGCTTAGTCTTCCAAAGTATTCATCACTGCCAAGCTAACAATATGATTCAAAAACTTATCATATGTGTTTTTATTTGTTTTATCATGGTTGTTTATCAATTTTTAATGGTTTTATTATGTTTCTATTGAAGTAAAACTTTATTATTTGATTTTGCCTGACGTATTCAGAGAGAACTTTTTAGAATATATAAAATCATCATCATATCGTGCCACAAGGACGGATATACTTGACCCTCTCTCGCCACTTCTCTCTATCGTTCATCGCCTCTAGCAGATCTTCAGGGCTTCATCCCGTATCCTCACATAGCTGCTGTATGTATGTTCGAGCTGGTCGTCCTGTTTTGCTCAGCCATATGTGGGGTCCATAGGAGTACATCACTTGTGAGCTCGTCTCTCCTTCTCCAGCTGTGTCCTGCGTGTCTGGTTCGTCTAACTTGGATAGTTTTCGTGATGGGAGGCAGATGGCCGTATGGTTGCTGCTTTGTGGGGTGTTGCGACCAGGACTTGTTCAATATTGCTCACAACATCCTTGTGTAATTGCCGTCTAGCTTCTTCTCCAGCCATTTTGTTAGCGTCCAAGTGGTGCATCCATTCAGCATTATCGACATGACCGCTGCCTGGAAGAAACTGCGTTTCATTTTATCGGTCAGGTTTGATTTCCATATGATCGATAGCTTATCGATAGCTGTCTATGCCTTCGTTAGCCGCGTGTCGATGTCTTTTTCGGTTGATGAGACACTGGAACTTCAACAAAATTTATTGATACCATCTAAAAGTTTAACTCAGGCTTTGTTTCGACAACTTAATTAATTGTTTAAGATTTGATAATTTTATTTCAAACCAGTTTGGAATTGTTGGAGTCTATGAGATTTGCTTCATGAGATAAGATAGGGTGTACATGAAAAAAATAAAGTTATCAGAGTTTAATGCAAGTATGTGGGGTGTTATTTGAGTTTATTGTAAATATAATTCACGACTTATTATTTGGCTAGATTTCTTTCACAGATAATTATATAGATTTTAAAAGATAACTATTTTGAATTACTTTTATATTTATGTGTTACTAAAATTTGCCTGAGTATTAAATATATATATATATAACAATAAAAGACGCAACCTATGATATGCCGTTTTTTGGGGTAACTGTTTCACACACACACACACACATATTGTCTCGGCAGAATATGCGTAATGGCTAAGCACTCTAAATTACTATGGTAACATGCCCATATGCTTTCTAATTCACATTTCGTTCCTTCACTAAAAAATGGCGTCGTCTCTTTTTACTTGCATTTTTTTTTTTTCGTTTTTTTTTTTCTGTATCATCATTAACGTCTGCTTTCATTCCAAAAGGTGTCATGAATTCTGTAAAAATCTCTGTTGCGCTCTCGCTACCGGCCGACATGTACATCAACGCCCCACTGTGTTAATTGCAGATGCAAACACATTTTAACGAAAATAGCACCCGCGGTCTAGATAGAGAAGGTGTTAGAGACATTGATTAACAAAATGGCGACTGATGATACAAAAAGTTCACCGGTGTTTTTCATTTGCGCTTTATAATTCGTTGGTGCTGAAAACTTTTTCTACATTTCTGTTTTTCTATTAACCTCTCCTGATCTCAGTCTTTTCATATATATATATATATATATAGTTGTTTGTTTATTTTCCTATCGATATGATTAATGAAACAATTCATCCATATTTCTGAATTTCATTATATCTGTCTGGATGGCTATCTAAGTGTCCGTATAGTCTTTATTTTTATGCTGATTTATAAATAAACACGATTTTTTTGGAGTATGTCTAGTATTTCTTTCCTTGTCCGCTCATCCTTATATATATATATATATATATATAGAGAGAGAGAGAGAGAGAGAGAAATGTCGATCTGTATCTGTTTCCATCAATATTCATTGCCTACCGACTGAAATTATTTAGATATACTTATCTATCTTGCTATATATCTCATTCGGTTTAAGTTAATCAATCTCTCTCCCTTTCTATATATATATATATATAACATTCAGTTCATATTTATCGATTTCATTTTCTTCGCATCTATCAATCTCGTTTCATCCATATGAATTTTTATCTTTGTCTCTATTGCATTCAGACAACGTCTAACCAACTTTCTCTCTCTCTCTCTCTCTCTATATATATATATATATATATATATATATATCGTATCCATCTTTGTATTCATATCTTCAGCTAGCTAGTTAGCTATTCCCACTGGTTCGATTCGCAATTCAATTCATGTGTAACCGAGTTATCCAGTTATCTTTACAATAAATAGGAAAAAATGATGTATAAATGAATAAACATCACGAAGGTATTTCGTGAGTATCGTATTGATATCTATTCAACAACTCTCTCAGCTTTTAGCGAATCCGATACATTAAAAAGATTTTGTAGAAAATTACGAAGAATTAACATTTCAATATAACATAATTTTCATTATTATTGTTTTTTCCTCCCTGAGAGTTTTTCCTACCAGTTCTAACTTGTGGTTTTTCACTAAAGTTTAAGTGATCATATTTACCAACCCCTCCGCTCGGGCAGGATATGACACAAGGTCAATTTTCAAGTGGAGTTTAACAGGTTTCAATTCAGAGTTTTCCTTCTCCTAGACTAGTTGCCTAACCAAGGCTGAAGAACCTAGTCTGTCCTACTATTTACCCATAGCTGGAGGGAGAAGAATTGGATTCATACCTTTCCCAAGGGTATTGGTGCGATGTGAAATGTAATCGGTCTCGTCCAGGATTTGAACTCGTATCACCGTGTCCATTTCCTATGACGATAATCATTACACCACGGGCACCTCCATTTCCCCTCCGCTCGGGCAGGATATGACACAAGGTCAATTTTTAAGCGGAGTTTAACAGGTTTCAATTCAGAGTTTTCCTTTTCCTAGACTAGTTGCCTAACCAAGGCTGAAGAACCTAGTCTACCCTACTATTTACCCATAGCTGGAGGGAGAATAATTGGATTCATGCCTTTCCCAAGGGTATTAGTGCTATGTGAAATGCAATCGGTCTCGTCCAGGATTTGAACTCGTGTCGCCGTGTTCATTTCCTACGACGATAACAATTACACCACGGACACCTAAAGTTTAAGTGATAGCAAGGTTTCTTAAGTCTCCCGGATTTTCTGAGTACTCTGTATGATTTTAATAGTGTTGGAATCTGAATGGTCTTTATTCTTCGTCTGATATACAGTTCTTTGTGGAACTTTACATGGGCTTTAAGTTCAAACAGGTAACACTATCACCATCATGTTCCACGAGTATGATCTGAAGGATTGTCCCGCTTTTTGCTTTCTTTATTTATTCGTTCAAAGGTTTATTGTAACGTCAAAATCCACGAATGGATAAGTTATTCTCTTCTTGTTTATTAAACTAGTTTTCGAGCGGAGATTTGGTGATATGTCCTTATTTCCAAGTTACTGTGAGAATGCATTGAATTTGCGGAGATAGATTTTATTTTGTGCATATATGTGACAACTAGTCTATTGTACAGTTTCCATTGACCTTCAACGATATCGGCATCTACGTAGATAATGCATTGAGCGCGCGTATTTGTACATCTATATCTATACACAGACACACACACACAAAGCTTTGTGCCTTTACTATTAGTTATATATATATATATATATATATATATATTTATTTATAATTGATTATAGGTGATAAAAATCTCATTTTATATTTATATATATGAATATATGTATATATTATTTTGAGAAAAAAACAATATTCCATCACATTAGGATAATAAATTTATTTCCATCCTGTTAAGAGCTTTGATATGAATAAAAAACTCGAAAAGATTTTGACAGGACTTCATCAGATCCAACAAGAAAATAAAATAAAATACAACCAGACTGGAGATAGACAAAGGAAGGAAGGAGAGGGAGAAAGAAAAACCATTTCACCTATTTATGGCATTTTCCCATGTTAAGCTAGTTTCGGTCTCTTCCCGTTTCAGATTAAGACAATGACAAAAACTATTAAAAAAACATTTTAACAATTACAGTAATACATATCCAAATTTCAACCATTTCTAACAAAATTATTAATTTTGATTTTAGTATTTCATCTTTTTTTCTTTGAAAGGTACCAAAACCCACGCCATGAATAGTAAGACTTCTTTAACCATGTTAAAATATCAATACCAATTTAATAAATTATAATTAAATATTAAGTTTGTCATCAAAAATTTAGTATATAGTCAGTCTAAATTTATTTCCATGCCTACATCTAGCTATTAATTCACATCTCTGATTCAATAAGTGACCGGTATCAGGGTATAACATAATTTGTATCTTTTCTTCGAGACAAAAATTACATCTACCATCAAAGCAACTCGGAGTACTAAACCTTTTCAATATACTCACTGAATTTATGTGGCTAAACCCTTATTTTTTAATTTCCAAAAATGTTTGGATAAGGCTGTCTGATTATCAAGCATTCATGAGAGAGCGAATTAATGTGGTTATTAAACCTTAATTTCCATCTCACCAATGAAATTCCGATATAAATTTGAATAATTTATTTGTCCTGACAGAATTGTTCCCTATTCCGGATTGTATCATGTCTGCGAGTCAGTGAATGTGTACGTGAGTTCATATGGGAGCATATTGGTAGACTTGCACAAACCCAGTTATTAGTCGGGAATGTTCGTAACGCTATTTATTTGAGTTGTCCCAATCGAGAGCATTTGAAAATCAACGTCCAATATAACTAATTAAATGAGGAGGTGCCCGTGTTGTAATGATTATTGTCGTAGGAAATGGACACGATGACACGAATTCAAATCCTCGACGAAGTTGATTGTATTTCACATAACACTAATACTCTTGGGAAAGGTATGAATCCAATTATTATCCCTCTAGCTATGGGTAAATAGTAGGGCATACTAAGTTCTTCAGCCTTGGCGAGGCAACTATTCTGGAAGAAGGAAAACTTTGAATTCAAACCTGTTAAACTCGTTTAAAAATTGACCTTTTGTCATATCCTTCCCGAGCGGAGGGGTTAGTAAATATGAATATAAGGAATTAAACCAGTACCATATGATCAACTCACTGCTGACGAGAGTGAAAAATACTATTTCTCTAAATGAAAATAAAGATTGATAGGTATAACCAGAATTCAGCTTTGTCGTGTGAACGTGATTCTGTAAAGAACATTGACTACTTCTGATTAAAGAAAGAAGAGAGGATTTTTATTTATTCGTCATCGATATATCAACTCTAAGGAGAATTCGTATCATGAAACAATGATTTCAACGCAAATGAGGACACCACCTAATTAAGCGTCATTTTTAATCAGTAATGAGAATGAGTTAATTTATTAAGTTTGAACATTCTCGTGGCACTGCCCCTTATAAATGGACTTTGTATTCCATTTTCTGGGGTACATGCATGCAAACAATGATATATATTCCATTGGTTCTATGCATCGGCTGGGTGTCTTAGAAGACGTCATGTAAAGACAAAAAGGGGGGCCAACAAGGAAACATATTAATATTGAGAGAAAATGATAACATTTGCATATATACATACATATATGTAGATGTAAATATTGGAGTATTATATGAAAATATTGAGAAAAAATTGATAAATAGGTAATCCAAGAAGGAGAGATTTATTGAGAAGCAAAGTCGACACTATAGCGTTTCCGTTCTAATGAACCATCATCAAGACTGTGAGGGATGATATTTGTGATGTTAAATCAACGATAGATGTTTGTATTTTTAAATATTCATCGTTGATTTAACACCACTAATATCGACTCTCATAGTCCTGATGATGGTTCATTAGAACCAAAACACTATAATGTCGATTTTGCTTCTCAATAAATCTCTCCTTCTACCTGGATTACCTTAATTTCAGTTTATTTGACTCTCTCTCTGTCTATAAAGAGTGAGAGAGAAAGAGAGAGCTGAAAGACAGGGAGACAAACGGATATAGCTAGATGAAGAGAGAAGATCGGAGAGAGAGAGAGGAGATTTATAAAATAGATTGTTCCGTAGATAAATAGCGAGCAAAGAAAGGAACCAACTGTTGAGATACCTTTTTTGTGCAGATACTACTATATTGTATATAGGTATTCGTGCAATAACCAACTCACATACTTACATATATATATATATATACACACGAGGATCATTAGATAGATTTCCAGACTTTTTTCGTATGGGCACTTTATTGATACTATTTACCAACCCCTCCGCTCGGGCAGGATATGACACAAGGTCAATTTTTAAGCGGAGTTTAACAGGTTTCAATTCAGAGTTTTCCTTCTCCTAGACTAGTTGCCTCACCAAGGCTGAAGAAACCTAGTCTGCCCTACTATTTACCCATAGCTGGAGGGAGAATAATTGGATTCATACCTTTCCCAAGGGTATTAGTGCTATGTGAAATGTAATCAGTCTCGCCCAGTCACTTTATTGATAGTACACGCATGAAACTCTAGTCCCCTTCGAAGTAATCTCCTCCGGCTGCAATGCACTTGTTGTACCGTTCTAACAACTTCTGGAAAGCCCCATGGAAGTCCTCTTGTGTGAGCGTGTCGATGACTTTCGTCACTGCCTCTTTCATCGCCTCAGTTGTTTCATAACGACAGCCTCTGAGCTTAGGGAATAAGCAAAAGTCACAGGGAGCAATGTTAGATTTCACATCTATTTTGTATACGCATGTGTCTCACTACTCATCTCACGTCAGAACTCTGACTGACCGATTTATATATCCACTCTTTCTAGTCACATGAACTCCTGGAACACATTCCGTCTAAACACTTGTCTTTGTTGGCTACAGATCCATGTTCAAACCACATATGTCGCTAACGGCACATTACAAATAGTATCATTGCTGTCCTTCTATCAGGATGGCTTTGGCATTAAATAACCGCAAATATTGATATGCTGTAATATATGTACTTGTGTTATGTTATTTGAGATAATAAATGAGAAGTACAAATATAACTTTAAAAGAGGAATTTTATTCTTCGTATACAACGTCACGTGTTGGCTAGAAAAATGTCCGGCGGTCAACACACGTGTTTTGTATCTGGAATCTCTTCAGCAACTGCCTCCTCTGTTGTTCTTGGGTCGTCTTCGGCAACTGCTACTATCTCCGCTGATTGACCAGAGGGAGAGCGAGAGCGAGAGAGAAAAGGAGAGAGAAGGAAAGAGAGAAGAGTGAGAGGCGATGGATTCTGGGATAGCATTCCTTGGCCGAGGTGGAAGTAAGGACCAAGATTTCTGTTAAGGTTGTATTGACTGCCCCATTTACTGACCTTAGTAAGAGAGGTGATACTACTATGCCATCAAACAAAGCCACACAAACTACATGTATAACTGAGTAACAAAAAACAGTATGATTAATTTGCTTACACATGTGGATACCTTACATTACCATATCAACAGAATTTTTTATTCTTCAATATTCTTGCCCTGTTGGTTGTTGTAGAATATGTTGACTGCTTCTCTGCAGAGGAATAAGACCCATCTCAACGAGTGTTCTTGATATGACACTAAACAATCTTATGGTGAGGCTCTGGTAATGCTAGAGCTTTGGGGAATGTGGAGTACCCCTTCATTGCCATCGCTCCCATGTCCACTCTAGCCCGGAGTGGTAGCACCTAATAGGGTCCTATATATGGGTCAAACAGAACTAAACTGCGAGCTTTTGCTAAACTTAATTGTTTGAAATCGCACTGTTTATATGGATAATAATGGATTTGGCATTAATAATCTACATTGGTTGAAGTATCACAAAATCAAACCAAACCAAGTCGTAAATGTTCAGGCCAAAAAGTTACATCAAAAAACGTTCCAAGCTTACCAATCTGTCTTGGTTAGATACCAGCAGGAGCAGGTTTGAATTTTTTTCACTTGTCATATCGACACTTCCACCGTACTGTACATGCAGGGAGTGTGATTCTTCGTGTTCAGAATAAATTAACTTCTGGTTTCGATCCCTTGGCCATTCGTTCTTGGTTGAACTTACCAGAAGAACAAGCTATCACCAGCATAATTCGTCCGTTAAGCGGGACACAAATCTACAAATAAATACGCGTAGATCTCATTCCAAAATTTCTTGATTTATATATATCTTCCGAATAGATGTCAAAAATAAGAATCATGGCATAATGAAGGATTTTCAGTCTCTATTGAGATTTCCCTTATAAAAAATGTTGACATTTGCTTCTTGAAATTGTTGAAAAAGAAACGAAAGAAGGTTAATTTTGAATGCTTGTTTTACGGTGTATCAACCTTTTTCGGGTCTTTTAGTGACAAAATAATCAATTTTGATAAAAGTTTGTATCGTTCAAGTTCTTAATATCATCAAATATTTAAGTTAAATCTAAAAACGGTTCTATTTCAAATTATTCAATTTAACATAAATACACAGCTTTCTTTGTTTACATACTGTTAAATGTAAAAAGGATTTAATTTCGAATCATTCAGTTTAGCATAATAACACAGTTTTTTTTAATCCAAAGATAGGACCCTAACTGATGCTACCCGTCCGGGCGAGAGTCGACCGGGGAGAAATGGCAATGAAGAGGTTCCATATTCCCGGGCCTCACCATCAGATAATTTAGTGTCATATCTTGTACACACATTGAAGGACTCTACCCCATCTGCAGAGATGCAGTTGGTAAATTCTCGAGCCCCAGCCGACTGGACAAAGTAACTTAATAAGTTATAAATAACTTTTAAAGAATTTTTCTGGCTTATAAGCTTGGCCATTTGGCATTCGTGCCGGATGGGATATCAAGATCAATGAAAAATTCGACACCGAATGACCTTCGGCTTCGGCCGGGCCACGTCAGGGTGGGCGAATAACCAGTGACAACCTTGGACTAGATGTTGATTCTGGCTGAAGCTATGATCAGCAAGAACACTTGGATTTGAGCTGGGAGATGATGATGGTTTCTGAAACCGAAATGTTAGCGTCGACTTTTCATTATAATTTATTCACCTATTTGGATTATGCCTTTTCTGCTACCTTCATATATATATATATATATATATACCCCACACACACACACACACATATATATATATATATATATATATATATGCGCATTTTTTCATTTGATGGCCTATCAAACTTCATAGATTATTTAATGCACAAGCCATCCTTGTATAAAGACAATATTTCACATCAAGCTGGGGGAATAAGAGGATTCATACCTTTCCCAAAATTATTAGTCCGAAAGCTTACATAATAAAGCGATTAGAGTTAAAATGCACTTATTTCGGACCAGCAAGTTATTGTGCCGTCGGCTAGGGCTGTAGAATACACTGACTGCACCTCTGCAGAGTAGTGACCCCCACCCAACGAGTATCCTTTATATGACACTAAACAATCTGATGGTTAGGTTCCAGTAATGCTGGAGCTTTGGGGAATGCTGAGTACCCCTTCATAGCCATCGTTCCCAGGTCCTCTCAATCCTGGAGTGGTAGCCCCTGATAAAAAAGTCCTATCTATGGGTTAAATAGAACTAAACCATGTTTCCTTCACTATACTGATTTTTGCATTTAAACTGTGTACTTATGCTAAACTGAATTATCTGAAATAAAACCGTTTTGACATTTAACTCTGTGTATTACCCAGTTGGCTGGGGCTGTAGAATACACTGACTGCACCTCTGCAGAAGGGTAAGGCCATCCCAATGAGTGTTCTGATATGACATTAAACAATCTGATCGTAAGGTCCCATTAATGCTGGGGCTTTGGGGAATTCAGAGCACCCCTTCATTGCCATTGCTCCCAGGTCCAATCTGGCCCGGCGTGGTAGCACCAGATAGGGCCCTATTCATGAGTTAAATAGAACTAACGGCATATTTATGCTAAACTGAATTGTTTGACTAAACCGAAAAGCTTGAAATAGAAATGTGTTTAACAATTACACCGTACTTACATTTAAACTGCGTGGTTATGCTAAAATGAATTATTTGAAATGGAACTATTTTTTGACATTGAAACTGTACTCATACTAAACTGATTAGTTAATATAGAACTGTTTTGATATTCATCTGTGTGTAAACAAAATCTGTACTCATACTAAATTGAATTAGCTAAATGTTTTGGTATCACCAACCTTTTCAGCATTATGAGCAGTTCCATCTGCCATATATGCCAGTAGCGGAAATCGGTCTGGGAATAAGCCTACAAGTCAGACGAGAAGAGTCGTTCCTATTGTTGAAGTATATCATTACTCTATCACTAATCCAATGTTATTATTATTATTAACAGTCTCTCTCTTGTAAATACTTTTTCCTGTAAATATAACTGTTTTCCTCACATATCGTGATTTGTCTTATTATTACTACTACTTATGTTCACTAATCAGAAGACAGCACTAAATTAGCACAGCTTATCTAAACTGAATAGCTTGAAATAGACATTTTTTTCACAATTAAACTGTACTTACATTTAAACTGCGTGCTTATTATAAACTGAATTGTTTCTAATAGAACTGATTATTTACATAAACATGGATTTGGCGTTAAATAACCTACAAAGGTTGATATGCCATAAAACACAATCAACCAACCAGCACGTTAGCCGCTACGCTACAGAGATCTGTTTGCATTTGTTTCTTTGAATACTTTTATGTATAACTATATTTTTAAAGAAACACACACACACACACACCCACACACACATATATAAACGTATGTTTCGTAATTTGTTTTTGTTTGTGTCTGAATGTATGTGTAATTAAATGTGATCTGGAACACAAATATTTCTGTGTGTGTATATATATATATATATATATATACACAGAGAGAGAGAGACCTTAGGACCAAACTTTATAGATGTATATAATTATACCTGTATGTGCATGCATATATATATATATATATATATAAGCTCGAGTCTGAACTGAATTTCCTAATTCGATGATATATTATGGATTTAGATCGAATCAAATCGCTACTCAAACAAAAAGGCATCTCTCTGGACGTTACATCATAAGTCCAGGTCACGTGAACACGATGAGGTCGACTCCAGAAATAGACATCGAAACTCTATTTGAGCAATCGATAACAGAAACAACAACAATAAAAGCACAAGCTACCAAATAAGCGCAAAGGGCTAAAAGCTGTAAAAAGCAAAAGTAAAATCGTGTGCAAAAAGCAAAGCCCTGCCAACATAATATTGCTTCTTATTCCTTTTCATGTAACACGTCCCATTCAACGGCAAAAGTTATTCTGCGCATGCTCTAGGAAACTGTGACGTCATCAATCGATTGAAAGTGTTTATGAAGGGCCTTGCCATGCATTAGGGAAAATAAACGAAAATGGAAGGAAAAAAGAAAAAAAAATAGAAGTTAAAAGTAAGTAAATAAATAAATGGATAAATATATAAATAAAAACGAAAGTTAGGAAAAGAAACAAACGAAGTGAAAGAGAAGGAAACGGAAATGTGACAGAAAGAAAGAAAGAAACTAAGAAAGAATAAAATTAATAAACCGATGAAGTAAAGAAGAAGGGAACATACATGTGTTAGCTAGGAACGCATAAAGGTTGCGAAGGAATATGCGAAATAAACAAATGGACAATATAAGAAATAGAAACAAGGACTAAAATGCAAATAAAGAATTGTGCCAATGATAGAAAAGAATTACAAAAAGAAAGAAAGAATGAATGAATTGACGGAAAGAAAGAGGAAAAACAAATACAATAGAGAGGTAATAGAATATATATATATATATATATATATATATATATATATATATATATATATATATATATATATATATATATATATAAATCTTGTTGAAATACTACAAAACAAAATTACACCATATTTGAAGATGGTTGAAGATACGGCCAGAAATGCTCGAAAGATTATTCTTCACTCATTTGATCTGGTTTATTTGTGGTCTTTGTTTGAAGACATATCAATTTCTGTGGGTTATGTAATGCCAAAGCCATCCTTGTAGAAGGACTATAGTGGTACTATTAAACGCATTAAGGGTGTGGATAAAGGGATTACATCTAGATTTACATTTCTTTTGAATAAACAAGGAAAAGTTTGCTGTTTTGTCTTGCATTTTTCCTTGCTTTTCATTCTTAACTAAATCGGTATTAACTAAAAACTGTTATATATATATATATATATATATATATGTATAGAGAAAGAGAGAGAGAGAGGGGGGGAGGTGGAAAAGGCGTTATAATGGTCTAATGGTTCCTGTCGATAGAAATGGACAAGGTGGCTCGAGTTCAAATCCTGGACGAGACTATTTGCATTTCACATTGCATTAATATCCTTGGTAAAGCTATGAATCCAACTGTTCTCCCTTCCGCTACTGGTAATTTGTTGGGCAAACTAGGATCTTTGATTCACTTATGGCTAACATTATAGAATAAGAACATTTTTTAATTATAACATGTTAAACCACGATTAAAAATGACCTTGTGTCACATCTTGCTCATATGAGGATGATGTTATATATATATATACGTGTGTGTTGTTATGTGTGTGTGTGTGCGTGAAAGTATAAAATGAAGAAAAAATCCGACTATGTAGAGAAAATATTAAAAAACCAAGTGATCTAAAGGGATGAATTTAGTAAGAAAGAAAGTGGATGTTACAACGTTTCAGTTTCCATGAACCATCATCAGGACTTGGAAAAGATGTTATCAAGTACCGTTAGATCGCTGATGGATGATCTAACAACACCATCAACATCTTTTCTAAGTTCTGATGGTGGTTCATTGAAAACGAAGTGTTACAACGTCTCCTTTCTTTCTTATTAAATTCTTCCCTTGATAGTACACACATGAAACTCAAGTCACCTTCAAAGTTATCTCCTCCAGCTGCAATGCACTTGTTCTACCGTTCCAAAATCTTCTAGAAGACCCCATGGAAGTCTTCTTGTGTGAGCGTGTCATTGACCTTCGTCGCAGCCTCTTTCATCTACTCAATTGTCTCATAACAACAGCCTCTTAGTTTTTCCTTGAGCTTAGGGAATAACCAAGTCAGAGGAAGCAAGGTCTGGACTGTAGGGAGGGTGTGGAACTGTCTTGATACCCATCTTGGTCAAAGAGTCTGTGACAAGGATGGAGTTGTGGACTGGTGCATTGTCCAAGTGGAAATGCCACTGACCTGATTTGAAGAGTGCTGACCTCTTCCGAGGGAATCTCTTCCTGAACTCCCTTTAAAACTCAACATAATATTGCTTGTTGATTGCCTGTCCAGTGGGAACCCAGTGCATGTAGATCATGCAAATGGAGTCAAAAAAAGGGATCATCAAAAGTTTGTGGGTGGACTTGCTCTGTTTTGCCTTCTGGCGTCTGGGAGAGCCAGCATGCTTCCACAGGGAACTCTGTCCCTTTATCATAGTAGTAGATCCAGCTATCATCACAGGTCACCAGAGCATCAAGAACTGCGGGATCTGATTTGGTCAGCTTGACCATTTCCCTGTTGTCATGAAAACGTCTTTCTTTCTGATCTTCTCTGAGCACCCTTGGGACAAACTTCGCGCGAATCTTCATCATCTTCACTTCTTCGCGAATAATTGTGTGTACTGTTCCCACATCAAACTGTGCGCTTATTGTCTCTATAGACACACGACGGTCCTTGTCCATGAAATTCTTTATTTGGACTATAAACTCTGGTGTTCTGACTTCCTTACTCTTCCAACAACTCTCATCATCCCTGCCTTCCTTGAAACTCATGCCACTCAAAACCTGATGCTTGATTCATGCAAGATGGTCCAAAAGCAGTGTGAAGTATTCCCTATTGAAGGCACCTCGTATATGCATATGCTTCTTTTTTCCAAACCCAGTTAAAACAACATATAGCCCACTACTTCTCTGCATAGGGGTAAAACTCCCCAAACAGAGTGTCCTGGATATAATACAAAACAATCTGTTGGGGCGGGTCCATTGATGCTTGAGATTTGGGGAATGCCAAGAACTATTTCATTGCAAATGCTCCAAGGTTTATCTGGCCTGGAGTGGTAGCCCTTAATAGGATCCTATTTGTGGGTCGAATAGAACTAAACATTGTACTTAGGCTAAACTGAATTGTTTGAAATAAAACTGTTTTTGACATTTAAACGGCTTACTTGTGCTCAACTGAATTGTTTGAAATAGAACTGTTTATATGTATAAAAATGGATTTGGCATTAGATAACCTGCAGTGGTTGATATGCCCGAAAGCCGAACCAAAATAAGACAAAACAACTAAATATTACTCCGAGAGATAATATGTGTCCCTCAGTGGAAAGATACGACACTATTTGATTAAACTATTGATATATATATATATATATATATATATATATATAGTGCAATTAGAAAGAAAGTCGAACATGGTTAAGTTGTCATTATAAATTTATTTCGCCGGGGAATATTATACTCTCCGTCTCGTCCGATTACTTTTACATGTAAGCTTGAGGTTGCAGAACAGCAAATATGGATTCCAGTTTTTATATGCGTTTTAAGAAAAAAAAAAAGGAAAAATACCTATATAAAATTGAAATTCTCAGGTGAAGGCAAGGGGGGGGTAAAACAATCAGATGTTAGAAACATTAAGAAACAAGAACAGGGTGTTCCTGTAAATCAATCCTTCCCAATTTGAGCACATGCCAGGTCTTTCATAGCAGGTGGAATCTTCTAAATAATCTAAACTTGTAAACTAAATGATTATCTCCATATATTCTTCATTTACTTCCAATACATATGTTGATTCTCTCAGTGGATGTGATCTTAGACTTTCTTCTTAAAATAAATTAGAATCAAGATAAATAAAGATAAATAGCCATACATCGAGAACTCACATAGATTTATATGATATTCCTCATATATTCTATACATGAATAATCCACATCCACTGTCTTGGGACGCTGACTAGATATTACAAATATATATATATAATATATCAGTGGCGACTCTAGCCTATTTTTGCTACTCGTGCTCCCGCGCCCTCTGTCAACTTCAGTTCCCAACCCGTGGTCCGTGGACCCAAAGTAAGTCATCATAGTTGCTATTGCGTGATTCTCCATTGTATAGCACAGATTGACAAACGTACCTTGCATGGTGTTTTTTTTTTTGTAAACAATCAAGATACTATATAATTTGTAGTCTTGTTAATACAGTAGATAAGATATTTTTTTTTCCTTTCAAAAGTATAGAAGAAAAGAGATGTTCATTACTATGAGGAGAAAAATATGTTTATTAGAATAAAGAAATTGATGACAATATACACAGACACAGCTAGTAGTTTCAATTTCGCTTAAAATAAAGATTATTTGTTGAAAATGTATTCAAATAAACAAATTTTAATTACAGAATGTAATATATGCAACATTCACTAAAGAAATAGAGATCTGTTAGTGAAAAAACGAATTAAAACACGCCGTTTAACCAACATTTACCATAGCGATGATGATGACGTTGGCGACGGCTATAATCTGTTATTCCCCCCCTCTCTCTCTCTCTGTCCCTCTCCCTCTTCCCAAGACAGCTGTTAACAGTCACATTGTGCTAATATTTTTGAGCACGATGGTTTGAGTTGCTCTTGCTATTGGCTACAGCCAAAAGCGGATTTCTCTAACATTACTATTATTATAAGGGTCTAGTGCCTGGCACGGATTATGCGTGTTCAACATTATAGCAGATTTTATGGGATGTTCAATGGATCTGACGGTGGCCGGACAAAACCATCCGTTCAAAACAGCATCGTTGTATTATTCCCAGATATATTTATGAACTTTTGGCTACTTAGTTATCGAAACTTGAATAGATACGCAATTTAATTGAGATTAGACTAAGTATGTCTGCTTGAAATTAATGGATGATTTTTAATCCATTTTGAATAACATTGACCGAGTTATTGGTCGTGCCGGGCACAAGTAGCACTAGTCCCATCTCCGCCCCTGATATATATATAACTAAGTTTTTATGTTTACAGTTAATATGAAGGATTTTCAAAGAAATACGGCGGTGCAAGTTCACCATATCAAGTAATCTCCTCTGTCCATCGCAATTCAACGTAAAAGGATCGATTAATCCGAAGAGGATGAAAAAATAAGATGAATGCTAATAATTTTTAAACAATGAAATCGTTGCCCAGTTGACTTAGGAGGTAGAATACGGAGACTGCATTTTTAGAGATGGGTAGGACGCCCTCCAACAAGTGTCCTGCATATGACACTTAACCATCTGATATAGAGGCTTTAATCCATCAGTTTTAAAGTTTGTGGAGTACTCCTTCATTATCAGTACCCCCAGACCCACTCTGATCCTGAGTGGTAGTACCTGTTACAGACGCATCTGTGGCTCAAAAAGAAGTAAATAATCCCTAAATCTACTTGAAACCATTAAGTTATGGGCAAACAAATGATTAATGTTAAAATGAATTCTGAGGGTTAATTAATTGAACTCTGGGTCACAGACACAGTAATATAATATATATTGTCATCCACAGACAGATATTTGTGTTATATAGCCACATACATATACATAATACATGCAGAATATAAGCAGAAACATAGTCAACATACTGACGACTTCACTGAACGAACGAACACACTTCTTTATCAAAAATATACCTTTCAAACTTTATTTTCGAAAGGGTTGCGAAAGGGTTGATGTTGATTATGTGTGGGAGGTGAGTTGGAGACGGGAACAGACAGCTACATATTGACCCAAAGTTCTTCTGACCATAGTGGCACTTTTTCGCATTCAAGCTGGGCTGCTCAACGGTGGGTCACTGAGGCCCGACAGCCCTCAGTCTGCAAGGTGATTCTCATGCTGGCATTTGTCCCCAACTGACTCCATCTGTGACTAGAACTTAACTACCTAACTCAAGCCGTCAGTGGCACCTGGTAATATAATTGTTTGACACCCACTTTCTTCCTGTGGGCGTACGCATCAGCACCGAATTTAACCACGTCCACAGGTCAAGGTGATATTCCGATATCTTCGACTGGATGCACCTGTTTCGCTGTTCTCCTGCTTATTTACACAGGTGCATCTCTTGATTGACAGCTCGGTCGAGGGTCAATATGTTACATTTGTTGTATCACAAGTCTTCTGTGTGGCTACACACGAAGGACGCTTCAAGCTGGGATCGAAAACCACCAATCTTTACGCTAGACTTAGTATCTTACTGCTCAGTCATTTAGGCAACCTACGTCAGCTCGGGAATTATAACACAGTATGTATTAGCTTTCGTTTGTTTTACATTTTGCGCTGCTGGATACTGGAGTGCTCGATTCGTTAGAAAAGCTTTGCATTACGCGGGTAACAGCAGTATATTCTCTGTCATTGATATCAAGCATTATCTAACAACACTGTGACACTCACCAAGCGAGCTAGTAAGAACCCTTAACCTCTTATATAAGCATTGGGATTGAATAGCTTACCCGGCTTTAAATGCCATAAAACATGTTCAACCAAATATCTATATGGTTTTAAGAAAGAAATAAGTATTATTATGCTTTGTAAACAATTATAATTAAAAAATATTCTTAATAAAAGGATTTTGCACAAAGTATTCCAATCTAATACAAATAATTTTCAAACAGATCAATTTTATTCATACATATGACTATAACCGGTAAGAGCACGAGTCAAAGTGGTCCTGGGAGTATTGCCATTGAAGGTATCACTCCATAATTTCGATACTTACAGAACTATATACTTACAAGTGAATGAAATATAGTGTCAAAAAACACTAAAAATATTTAAAATATATCAAATAAAATAACACGAATTAATTCAAAAGTGTTGGTTTTCAGTAAATCATGCACATACACACTCACAGACATATATATATATATATATATATATATATATATATATATATATATATATATATCCACACGAAGGTCCACTGAAACGTTCACAGGTTGACCAAGATAAATTCAAGAAATGTATCTAAATTTCATTTATTTTCATTGTTTCCCTTAATGTCCACCCACTTATTACATCGCTATTACAATTCTTGGATTTCCATGTACAAATAGTAATTAACGGCGGATATGACATTAGTTAATTCAGTGTATATATATATATATATATATATATATATATATATATATATAGCATTAGTATTAATTTTGCAAGAAAATTAACGGACAGGCAAGGTTGATAAAGATATGACAAAGAGATCATGCTATTCTTTGCAGAAAAAGTAAAATCAGACACGTGGTCAAAAAATAGATCCTCCACGTTTGATTGCTATGGACTCCTAAGTGTAGTTGAGATGGTACATAATAGTCGATAGTGAAAGAAAAAATGACGATCTCATAATTGACTTTACATATTATTTTTTATCCCAGATCAGAACAGCTTATAGAGATTTGAATATAAACTTTTTTGTATTAATTCTTTTGATTCTGTCCACACTTTTCGATTCACCGTCTCCCCCAAATTCCAGATATTGGGATTTTTTCTCTTTCTTTCAATGTGTTAAACTTACTGCATATGTTTACCGATATAATGGTAATAATAATACCTGACCAAAGCTAAGAAAGGTATACTATAAAAGAAAAACTGAACCTCTTCAAATAGCAGTACAAAATAATGACATAAGACCAACTATGTTAAAGTGAAAATAAATAAGATGCCTCAAAATAACAAGTGTAGATTATGTGGTGATATAGACGAAACTATTAAGGGCATAAATGCAGCAAACAAGCGCAAAAATCAAATTAAGACGAGACACAACAGCGTTGAGAATGCGATCCATTGGAAACTCTACAAGAAAGTGAAATTTGACCATTCTACCAAATGGTGTCGACACAAACAATAATCTGTCCTGGATAACGAGAGAGACACAATTCTCTTGGACTCTGAGATACAAACAGATCACTCAATCTTAGCCAGAAGACCCGACCGAGGGACAGTTGACGAAAGAGAGAAAGAAAAAAACATGGCTAATAGTCGACTTTGCCGAACAGTCGGACTACAGTTTGAAAGTCCAAAGAAAGTAAAAAGAGAGATAAGTACCTATACCTTGCTAAAAAAACTAAAAAGCTATGAAACATGAGTGTGACAGTGAAACCAGTTGTAATTGTTGCGCGCGGAACGATCGCTAAATGTTTGATAAAAAGGGTTGAAAGAGTTGGGAACTGGAGGACAAGCAGAGACCATTCGAACTATAACATTACTGAGATCGGATAAAGTACTGAGAAGAGTTTGAGAGTCTTGAGGAGTTTTGTTGTTACTCAGACTCCATTAAAAGACCATCAGCTAACGCTGATGTGAAAAACTCATAATAATAATAATAATAATAATGCGTTTGCACAAAAATGTCAAATCAGAATGTCTAATCTTAGTGTATTTAAGATAATGACCTGCTGTCATTGCTTAATTAAACTCAAAGTCGACAGAAACCTATTCAGTTAAACAAAAGAATACAAAATGGCAAATAAACAGTAATAAAGAGAACTACAAAAATCCAACAAAGCAGAAATTTAAGCAAAGATATGATAAGTCATTCATTAGGCCGTGTATAACAAAGTCAAAGTTTACAGCTGATTGATCGATATGATTTATACCACCTGTCGAACCATCTAAAGTTATTTATCCTAGGAGATGAGAGAAATGCGTTTATTGTACGTGTATATACATTTATTGTGTAGTGTTTTTTTAATGATGTTTAATACTAGGTATTCCTGTCTAATAATTCCCCGTCGTGTAGTGGCTTGCATGCAGGTCTGTGACATCGTTGTAAACGAGTTTGCATTCCAGCCATTCACTTTCGGACTATTACCTGCGGGCAATGTATTAATCCCTTTATCCCTCTGGTTAAATAGTACCACTAATGTCCTTCTAAGAGGAAGGCTTTGGCATTAAATAACCCTCGAAGGATTATCAGTAAACAAAGAAACCCAATTAAAGCTTCCAATCTAATACTAATAATTATATGGGTTCAATTAATTCTTTCAATTTAATAATAGGAATTAATCGACTTCTCACGAAGCCGATGAATGGCATGAGTTCGTTTTACGATGAAAAACCAGGTACAAGCCGAGACTGATGCGTGGTTATTTCATTAAATGCTTGATCTCTTGGGCATTCCCCATTTGCGTCGCCTATGAGGCCAAGTTATGAACTTAGCTCTGCAAAGCAAGTACTTCCTGAGGGGATGGCCCACTGGGACCAAGCGACTCAATTTAAATAACCCTAACCTGACGTGAACACCAGACAGACCTATGTAATTTTATTTCTTTTTTAATAATAGGCATATTTTTCAACTCTCATTAACATAGTTTCAAGCCACTAATAATCTTTAGTAAACAATTATAAAGTAACTATTCTTGACAAAAATAATTGACAGATATATGACATCAAGTATTCAAATTAATCAGAATTAAACCAATCTATTTGTCTCATAGATGGGACCCTATCAGGTACTGCCACTCAGATTCAGGGTGGACCTGGGGGCAATGGCAATGAAGAAGTACTTCACACTCCCTGATTTCTTTAACAGAAGCCTCACCATCAAGTGCTATTTAATGTACACCCTGGACGTCCCCATTTTTTGGAATGCTCTTAGATTTCTGCATGAAAGTATTGAGGCCGAGTTTGTTGTTGAGTTCATATTCGTGAATGAATTTGATTCCCAATGCTGAAGTTTTTCGTGTGAGGACGATTGAGAAAGAAGAGATGTATATAATTTAAAATCCTTTAAATGTTCGATTGAGTCGTTGTGGAGGAGTCTTCATTGCGAAGGGTCTAACGTGCTGGACTGCGATATCGTAAGAAGCAGCTTCAAACTCCAGTCGTCCATTTTCGTAAAAAATACCCTTGCCAAAAATATAAGCTGCTTATCACGCAACTCTGGATTAAATACTTCCCTTACTGTTCTTATACAAGAATTAATTTGCCCTTTAAAAAACCCACTGATGTTGATATGCCATTAGAAAGAAGGAATAAAGTATTGGATGGTTAATAATAAAGGAACCCAGTCGGTTGGGGCTTAAAATACGCAGTCTGCATCTCTGCTGAGTCTAAAGATCCCTTCTTAACGAGTGTCGTGGATATGACTCTAAACTGAATCTGTTGGTCGGTTTCAGATTTAAGAAAAGCGGAGTACCCCATCCGTCGGCCAGGTCTTTAGAATACACCGACTGCACCTCTGCATAGGGGTAAGAGCCCTCCAATGAGTGTCCTTTTTATGACACTAAACAATCTGATGGAGAGGTTCCAGTGATGCTCGAGCTTTGGGGAATGCGGAGTACTCCTTCATTCAGATTGTTCCCAGGTCCACTCTGGCTCGGAGTGGTAGCAACTGATAGGGTCCTATCTATGGGTTAAATAGAACTAACTGCATTATTATGCTAAACCGAATTGTTTGAATTAGAACGGTTTGACGAAACTGAATAGCTTGAAGTACAAATGTTTTTGACAATTAAACTGTACTTACATTTAAACTGCGTGCTCATGCTAAACTGAATTGTTTAAAATGGAACTGTTTTAACGTTTAACAGTGTAAACAAAATCTGTACTTATACTAAACTGAGTTAGCTGAATTAGAACTGTTTGAATAAGCTGAATAGTTTGAAATAGACATGTTTTTACAATTAAACCATGTACTCATGCTAAACTGAATTGTTTGAAATAGAACTGATTATTTGTATAAAAATAGATTTGGCGTTAGATAGCCTACAAGGGTTGATATGCAATAAAACCAAAACAACCAACCAACCAACACTTCACTGTCATTGCTCCGAGGTCGACTCTGCCCCGGAGTGGTTGCACCTGATAGGGACCTATCTATCGGTCGAATAAAACAAACTGTGTGCGTTAGCAAATTAGTGATGTTAAATTGTGACTTATATAGGAATACTTGAATACATTTAACTGTATACCAAAAAGAGCTCAGGCTCACTTAAGAATGTTCTCAACAAAATGTTTACGAATCACATGTATTTAATATATATATATATATATGTATAAAGGGGATTTGCCATTAAATAACCAACAATTGTTGATATGCAATAAAACCAAACTAAATAATAATAAATAGCAACAATAATCAGATACTACAATAAAAGAAATTGATAAAAATTTACCTAATAACAAGGGATCATATATAGGAATTATTGATGCAACGCGAGACGAGAGAGATGTTCTGTTCGACAGCGTAAGAACATTTCATTCGTGTTAAAATTGATATTTTCGTTTTTATTTATTTATTTATTCTGAAGATAAGAGAGATACTTTTGATGAATTTTCTGATAGTCTTAGATTAAGCAGTGATGCAAGTTTGTTTCTGTGAGGCAAAATTCGGGAACATGTTAGCGTATGTAAAAAAACAAACAAACCAGAAAATAAAAGGAGAAATAAAACATCCACATTGTGGAGAGCGAATAAGAGAGAGTAAGAAAGATATGTATGAGTTATAGAGAGAAGATAAAATAGCGAAGGCAGGGCTTTGATATCAAAACAAGGGAAAAGAAAGTGAAGACAAAAGAAATATAAAGAAAAGAAGAGAACATGAATGGAAAAGAGGGAGATATGTAAGAGAAATGGGGAAAAAAGAGGAAATGAAATCCGTCTGTGTGTATAGACCCTGACGGGAATAGCGTATGTAAACTGAATTTGTCCAAGTGGAACACATTCGACATTTCCTGTCAGAGACCTAATCAGGGAATTTCACGCGCCAGTATTATAAATACACTCATAAATATACATATATATGAGTGTGTGTATTTATTGTGTGAATTTGTGTGTCATCGTTCATAGACGATTTGTCAGTGTAAAATATATATATATATATATATATATGTGTGTGTATGTGTTTGTGTATACGTATGTAAATTTTGGACTATATACATACGTATAGATATGTATATTTAAATAAATGCATACATATATATATATATATATATATATATGTGTGTGTGTGTGCTCATATTTGTAAGTATATGTACCAAAACATTATATGTGTGTGTGTGTGTGTGTGTGTGTGTGAGAGAGAGAGAGAGAGTTTTTATTCTTGCATATATAAACATATATCTGTGTGAGCGTATTGAGAGAGACAGCGAAAGAGATAGTGTATTCATGTGTACCGAGACTGACGCTGTATTTCTAAAAAGGGAAATGAACAAAGTATCATCATATTCAGCACTCTTATTCCAGGGATTTTTCCACTGTTCGAAGCACTTCTAAAATTTCTATTCTGATATGTTTTGAATCATCTCCTTTATATTTCTTTTAATTTCTTCAATATCTCAAATCTTTTTGCAATGAAATTTTCTCATTGTTGAGATGAATTTTTCTTCTTTAAGATGCCACAGAATAACGTCTGAAAAGTGTCGCATGTCCATGAACAATCCCGTGTCTCCCCAGATATAGAATCGTCCGAATCGTATCTGACTTAGCTTCATCATAGGTTTTAAATTCAAATATAAACTCGGTTGTGAAGACGAGTTTTTCGACACATCCATGGCAGTCGAGATTGCATCATTATCATATTTACCAACCCCTCCGCTCGAGCAGGATATGACACAAGGTCAATTTTTAAGCGGAGTTTAACAGGTTTCAATTCAGAGTTTTCCTTCTCCGAGACAGGTTGCGTCACCAAGGCTGAAGAACCAAGTCTGTCCTACTATTTACCCATAGCTGGAGAGAGAAGTATTGGATTCATTCCTTTCCTAAGGGTATTAGTGCTATGTGAAATGCAATCAGTCTCGTCCAGGATTTGAACTCGTGTCGCCTTGTCCATTTCCTACGACGATAACCATTACACCTCGGGCATCGTATTTCATAAAGTTGCGTTTCTGACCAAACGTCTTGGTTCGGTTTAGTTTTATGCCTTATTGACTATCGTTGGTGAAATCTAGTGGATAGAGTGTTCGTCAAGGGTCCTGGAGACAGGGGTTCAATCCCTGATCGAATCATACCAAAGACTCAAAAAATGGTATTTGATACTTCCTTGCTTAACATTCAGCATTATAAGGTGCGGATAAAGGGCAAAGGGAAACAATCCAAGGAAAGAAGTAGTACCCTCCAATTCACCTCTGAGTATTAGCTAATAAAAAGGGAGCTTTAGGGTCACCCTCTACTACAGCAACAACTTTACTTAGTATGATTTGTAAACATTAGTCAAAAAAGTTAAATGGTTGCAAGCATTGCTATGTAACACTAATAAGTCAATTAAACATCAGTCATTTGTTTACATATAGTTAAATTATCAAACAATTCTATTCAGTATACGTCATTTGCTAAATGTCAAACAGTTCTATTTGACCCAGAGATAGGACCCTGGGAGCGATACAATGAAGGGGTACTTCGCATTCCCCAAAGTCCCAGCATTAGTGAAGCCTCACCATCAGATTTTTGAGTCATATCTATGAAACTCGTTAAGGTATGTGTGTGTGTGTGTGTGTATATATATATATATATATATATATATATATACACACATATATATTCACATACATATGAGCACACATACATACATATGTATATATATATGTGTGTGTGTGTGTGTATACATACAAGTGTATGTGTTTATGTATGTATGGGTTTGTGTATATATATATATATGTGCATATCTATATAAATGAATGTATCTGTATATATATATATATATATATATATATATATGTGTGTGTGTGTGTCCTCTCTCATACTCTGAAAGGTACACACACACATATACAGGTGTGTGTGTGTGTGTGTAAATAGACAAATATGAAATAAATGTATTCCGCTGATGATTTCATTTTTAGTTGAATCATTTACAAAGTAAATTTTTCGGTCTTTAATATGAAACCATCACAAAAAAAATCTTAATACGCGAAGATGAATCTTGTGAATTATGTTCAATTTAAAATTGAATATATATTCATATAGAATTGCATATTGATCTTTACTGTGATCCCATGTTCTCTTAAGACAGCAAAAAATGGTACTTATTAACAATTTTTGTTAATCAAATAGTTTTAAAGACTTTTAGAAAATAAAACAACTTCCATTGTCAAGTGGCAAATTAAATGTTATACTATGGTCCCCACTTTACGTTTATCTCTAACATTATTCTTTCTCAATGAAGACAATTGAAGACAATTATCTAGTCCTTATTACATTTTTATAATCATTTATGTTATAAATTGTACAAATCGGTACAACAGCTGTTCTTTTCAGACAATGAGGTTTTTTTTTACTTTCTCAAAAATGAAACTGACAGTTATAAAGCAACCAAATATACGACAGTGAATTACAAACCATTTTAGGATATATCCTGCTTCACGGGACAGTACTGAGCACTCTTTTAAAACTTTCAGAAAAACATTTTTACAAAGTGATTTGTGCATATATTTATTTATTTATTTGTTCAAATACACGGACAGACACACACACACACACACACACACACACACACACACACACACACACACACATATATATATATATATATATATATATATATAATACCCATGGGAAAAGTATGAGTCCAATCATTCCCCCTCCAGCTATGGGTAAATAGGACAGACTGGATTCTTCAGTCTTGGTGAGGCAACTAGTCTAGGAGAAGGAAAACTCAAAATTCAAACCTGTTAAATTCCGCTTAGAAATTGACCTTGAGTCATATTCTGCCCGAGCGGAGGGGTTGGTAAATATGTATATATATATATATATATATTTATATTTCCGTCTGATGATTGTTTGATCCACAAGAAAATTCATCTAAAGAACATGAGCTCCTATATATATATATATATATATATATATATACATATATATATAACTTCCGTGTTTTGAATTGGAACCAGACTCGGTTAGTCGACTTGGATCTTTTAATTAAACTTTTTTTTAAAACATATATTTTATAGATTTCATTTGGTCTATTATAGTAAAATCTTTGCCGAATATTATCTGTGATTGAAATGAAAAAGCAAATCTATTATTTTGAAGGTGAATTATCTAAAAAAAAACAAGCTAGAATGTTTTTTCTCTACTGTTACAAAGTCTGCATAGGTTTGAATCTCCAAGTTAGTGTAAAAATGGAATATTTTGATTTCTTGAATGCAAATGGAGGCAAACGTGTGTTGAGAGTGGGTTGGGGTAAAATTGAAAACTCTGAAACAACACGTGTGTATGTTGATAACTATAAAAAGACCCGAAATTTAACACCTATCCTCATCCTACGTTTGAACTACAATTAATTGAGGGCTGGCATTCCACAAAGAAATGGGGAAAATCTTTAGCTTCCATGGTTTGAACTTGAAGAGTGACTTAGTTTGTCGGCCTTTGTCTTTTAACTAAACTTTTTTGAATACATATTTTAGATTTTGTTTTGTCTATGAAAGTAAAATCTTTGCTGAATATTATTTTTGATTTAGATGAAAAGACAAATCTATAAATTGAAGTCTAATTTTCTGGTAAAGTATCTAAAGAAAAAACATGCTAAAATGTTTTTTTTTAAATTTCTATAACATATTCTGCACTGTCTTTGAATCCATAAGTTTGTATAAAAATGGAATATCTTGAAGTTTGCAAGAATCCGTCACTTGTCCGTCTGGTGTGGCGTTCGTCAAATACCGATAACTTGTATCCGTAGATAAGAATAGATTATACAGTATCCAGTACAAGATGTAAAATAGGAACGAGAAGGAAATCTTTGCAGAAGTTAATCTTAAAATAACGAGTTCTCACAAGCTGTCTGCTTTGATAAGTGCAAGCATATACGACGACCCAGAAATATCAACCAGTAGCTCTGGAATTTGAATTCTCCGGTAAATTTTTAAATAGCTTCACTGTAGACTTATACTGAGTTAAAACTTAATGGGGCATCTAAGCAAAATTGAATGAACTTAAGTAAAATCCTCTTTATAAAACTGAATTTTTAGCTATCTTGCTAAAGAAGGAGCTCATACATAATGTGTTGGCTGGAGTTCGTGGGGTTTCTTGTGTGTCTTTCGAATGATTATCTCAAAATAAAAAGCTGCATTGATCTTTTAGTATGGATAATGATTAGACTATATAAGATACATTCTGTATAGGCTGAGCTTTGACGTTAGTCATTAAAAGTTGTGAAACAAAATCCGTCATTTATGTCTCAATGGGTTAGAATATAAACTCTTGAAATTAAACAAGACACCTCAATAAATGTTGGCACAGATGATGTCTGTTCTCTGTTGTTTTTTCTTGTTTTGTTTTGCTACTTTTTTTCGTTTATTTTATCGTTTTCTTTCTTTCTTTTTTTTTGGTGGGGGGGTTATATCCAATAAATTGTTTGGTGTTCGTATTCAAAAAATAAAAATATCGATAGCTATTTGCAAAAGGTTTTCAAAGAATTATAGAAGAAAAAAATTCTGCCATAAAATTATTCATTTTTCTTTTACTTCTGTTTTTATAGAATCTTGCTAAAATATATATCAGAATTATTTTAAGATGTTTTATCCTTTATTATTTCTGAGCACTGCGGGACACTTCTGAGGGTATATAAATATTTTTAACGCATATCAAAAAGTCTTCCCCCCCCTCTGTTACCATCTGTCTCTTTCTATCTCTCTCTCTCCATAGGCGTTCATAAATTAATGCATATTTTATATAAGGTGAGAAGTAAGGAATATTTTAAATTTTCTTTTAAATTTTCTGGTTTACGTACACTCAACCTGTTTGCTGAGGCTGTAGAAATTCCCGAATTCACTTCTGCCGAGGAGTAAGACCTTCACTCCACTCCACTCCATGTGAATTTCCTGCTTATGACACAAACCTACATTTGATGGTGAGGCTCTTGTTCTGGAGTAATCCTTTATTGACATTACTATCAGGTCGACTTTGACTCGGATTATTAGTACCTTATAGTGTCTCCGCTATGCAAGAAACCAAACTGTCCACTCATTTTCCTAGAACATTATTACTCATCATTTAAAACTGTACAGTTGTGAACAAATTATTTATATTATTTATATTTATTTATATTATATAAGATTACTTGATCAATAGGATTACAGAAGTTAAATATCAATACTTGAATTAATTTAACTCAATTCAAAAAGTGATCAGTATTAAATTTGATAGGAATACTTGATAAACAGAATTGCTCACGTTAAATATCAATTCTTAAACTCATTTAACTATGTGCAAACAAATGATTAATTTTTAATAAAATCATTAGAGAATAATACTTGAAATAATTTAACAGTTTAAAACTACTGCTATTCGCTTAAAAATAATATATAGAAATGGCATTAAATAACTCAAAAAGATTGAACTAAATAAAACACCAAATCAAAAATCTTTCTTATGTACAAGATAACGTATGACTGTATCTAATGAAATAAATCTTATTCAAATAGTTGTTGCCCAGTTGGCTGTGACTGTAGAATACACCGACTGCTTCTCTGCAGATGGGTAAGACCCCCACCAATGAGTGTCCTGATATGATACTAAACAATTTGATGGTTAGGTTCTAGTGATGTTGGGGCTTTGGGGAATGAGGAGTACCTCTTCATTGCAATTGCTTCCAGATCCACTCAATACCGGAATGGTAGCACCTGATAGGGCCCTGTCTATGGATTAAATAGAACTAAACTGTATACTTATGCTAAACTGAATTGTCTGAATTAAAGCTGTTTGAATAAACTGAATACCTTGAAATGGGAAATGCTTTTGGCGATTAAACTGCGTACTTATGGTGAACTGAATTTTTTGAAATGGAACCGTTTTTGACACTGAAACTGTACTTATGCTTAACTGAATTGTTTAATATAGAACTATTTGACATTTAATTGTGTATAAAGAAAACTTATACTTATGCTAAACTGAATTGTTTGAAATAGAACTGATTATTCATATAAAAATGAATTTTGCATTAAATAACCTACAAAGTTTGATAGGCCATAAAACTCAAACAACCAATCGACTAAAATCAAATGTTTGAGATCAAGTCTTTCATGTTTAACCCATTATCAAGTTGCCGAAGCCTTAATATTTCGACTTGTAAGTACCAGATATCAAGAAACTATATGAGGATACTATAAAACATTAATTATGAAGGAGAAATAAATTGAAAGCTTTTTAGATTCCAGAAGCCATTTTCCATAATACAACGAAACGGAAAATAACGTCGTCTTTTCTTGGGATTTGGTGATTTAAATGCATTCAATAAACAGCATGTAAATTAATCACTGAAAGAATTCCGCTGATATGTTTCCGTGTGGCTAAGAAGGTGTCATGGCGCGTAAACGACAAACGCCGAGATTAAAAAGTATTACAACAGTGAAAAACGAATAATTTTCATTTATCAAATGCTCAAAGGTATGTTTGAAAAACGATATACCAAAAGACATAATGTACAATATATATACGCATAGCTCCCGATTTACATATATATATATATATGATCGAATAATAAAGACATATTATGTCTATATAATTTTATTCAGATCCTTTCAAGTTTCCTGATAAGTGTCTTGGTTTCGGGTTGGAATTGGTGAATGAATTTTCCAAAATTGTCCCGAGCGCTTTCGAACCTTTGATAGGCCATCATAAGGGGTTGCTTGCATTTGTAAAGAGTATTTATAAAGAGTTTTGAAAGTTTTAGGCTTTTTATAACATAGCAAAATTATGTAAACGCAGAGTTGGATAACACTAAGATGCTGATAAATTTAAAAACAGAACGCCATCAACGAAAATAGAATATTATCAAGAAATATAGAATATTGAAAAAGTAAAAATGAAGGCTGGGGTTGGTAAATGTGTGTGTGTGTATATATATATGTATACATATAGTTGAACAGAAAGTATTTAAGTACAGTCGAATAATGTTAAACACGAAAGAAAATGATTGAACGTTTTTAGTTTCACCATTTTCTGGGCGATGCACCATCTCTCAGATTTATTTGTATTTAACATTTTGGTTTTTGTTAAACTTTTTTCAGGTGATGTTATAGTGCGATGTATTATACCATCGTATTTATTTCCATTTCTGGTTTATAAATATCATTTTAAGTGTGCGTGTGTATATATATCTATACGCACATATAAATAACGTTTTAAGTGTACGTGTATGTCTATATATATATATATATATACACACATGCACATATATACATGCAGTAGTATATGTGTGTGCATATATATATATATATATATACTTAAAAGTTTGTTTGGTTTTATGGCATATCAACTTTTGTCGATTATTTAACGCCAAATCTATTTTTATGCAGGTACTATTTACCCAACCCCTCCGCTCGGGCAGGATATGACACAAGGTCAATTTTTAAGCGGAGTTTAACAGGTTTGAATTCAGAGTTTTCCTACTCCTAGACTAGTTGCCTCACCAAGGCTGAAGAACCTAGTCTGTCCTACTATTTACCCATAGCTGGAGGGAGAATATTTTGGATTCATACCTTTCCCAAGGGTATTAGTGCTATGTGAAATGCTATCAGCCTCGTCCAGGATTTGAACTCGAGTCGCCGTGTTCATTTCCTACGACGATAACGACTACACCACGGGCACCTTATGCAGGTAGTCTATTTCAAACAATTCATTTTAGTATGAGTACACAGTTTAACTTTCAATAACATTTCTATTTCTAGCTATTCAGTTTATTCATAATCATCATGTCATGCCACTAGCACGGATATCCCTGACCCCCTCTCGCCACTTCTCCCTATCGTTCATCGCCTCTGACAGGTCTTCAGAGCTACATCCCGTATCCTCACATAGCTGGTGTATGTATGATCGAGCTGGTCGTCCTACATTTGCTCTGCCATATGTGGGGGTCCGTAGGAATACATCACTTATGAGCTCGTCCCTACTTCTCCAGCAGTGCCCAGCATGTCCGGTTTGTCTAACTTGGATAGTTTTCGTAATGGGAGGTAGATGGCCGTATAGTTTGTTCCTTGTGGGGTGTTGCTGCCAGGATTTGTTCAATATTGCTTACAACATTCTAGTGTAATTGCCGTCTAGCTTCTTCTCCAGTGGTTTTGTTAGCGTCCAAGTAGTGCATCCATACGGCAGTATCAACACGACCCCTGCCTGGAAGAAACTGCGTTTCATTTTATCGGTCAGGTCTGATTTCCATATGATCGATAGCTTATCGATGGCTGTCCATGCCTTCGATAGCCGCGTGTCGACGTCTAGTGTGGAAATGTTGCCTGTTTATTTAAAGCATATATAATCAGTTTTGTGTGCATTGACATGGAGGCCAATGCCTTCAATGGCTCGTTCCAAACTATGCAGTAGTGTTTCGGCTTGGTTGGGCGTATTTGCCAGAATCTCTATGTCATCGGCGTAGTCGGCGTCGGTAATTGTTTTTGCGGGGCACCTTCTGCTACTTTTCTCTGTCAACTCGAAGCCGTTCTCTCTGATTTTATCAATCACTCCTGCTTCAATGTAAAAGTATTCTGTGTCTCCATCCGGTGAACGTACTTTCACTTTTGTGTTTCTATAGAGAATCGTTATTGCTGCGACGGTTTCTTTTGGTAGGCCGTATGCTAGTAGGATTTGTTCCATCTTCCCTCTGTGAATGGAATCGAAGGCCTTGGTAAAATTGACAAATAGTAATGTCACCTGTAGGTTTTTGCCCGTACGCTTTCAGGTATTCTACGGATGGTCAATATTTGTGAGGTCGTGGATCTATTTCTTCGGAAGCCATTTTCGTTTTTCCTAAGGATGTTGTCGATTTTTAGTTCTATGCGGTTACGTAGTAGGGGATTGTAGATTTTGGCTGCTATGGATGTAAGTGTTATACCTCGGTAGTCCTTGGCTAATCTGAGGTCCCCCTTTTTAGCGAAGGGGAGGATACATCCCTTCATCCATCTATCTATCGTATTTTGATTTTAGACTGCATTGCAGTGTCGGAGCAGTATGTCATCGAATTGTCTGGTCTTCCATACTTCTGGGGGAATCTCGTCCAGCCCTGCAGCTTTCCTATTTTTAATTGTTCTAAGAACCGAGTCGAGTTCTTCTTCAAAGTGAACGGTCCTAGTTTAATGGCCAATTGCTTACTAATAATTCTGGTGATTGGTTCATGCGTAACTTTCGGTGGGTTTCCTAGTAGATTTTCGAAATGCTGTTTCCACAGTTTTATTCTTTCTTGTTGGTTGGTAGCTTTCAATTTTGCTTTGGCTGTGCTCTTCCTTCTACTCATTCATTTATTTTTTGCCAGGCTATCCTAGATTGCCTATCTTCCACTGAGTCTCTAATCTTATCCATCTGATTTTGTATGTATTCTGTCTGTTCTTTTAGATATATGCCTGCTAAGTGATTTTGTGCCTTTTTAAGTTTTAGGGCGTTTGTGTCTGTTGAGTTCTTCCTATATCTTTTGGAGGCAGTTTTCGTTGGTGCACGTTTTTCTCTAACCGCTAACGTTTCCGATGGGACTCTATATTTAGTTCTAGGTTTTGTTGGAATACACTTCGCCGCCGCCTCGAGGTGCGCGTTGACGAAATTCTCATATTTGTCATTTGGGGTACCTTTTTCTGTCTTATACTTAGCTGAATTAGAACTGTTTAAGTACAGATTGTGTTTACACACAGTTAAATGTGAAAACAGTTCTATATTAAACAATTCAGTGTAGCATAAGTACAGTTTCAATGTCAAAAACAGTTCCATTTCAAACAATTCAGTTTATCTTAAGCACGTAGTTTAAATGAAAGGAAAGTTTCAATGCCCAAAACATTTCAATTTTAACCTACTCATTTCAGTAAAACAGTTTTAATTCAAACGATTAGTTTTGCATAAATATGCAGTAAGTTCTATTTAACCCATAGATAGGGCCCTATCAGGTGCGACCATTCCGGGCCAGAGTGGACATTGGAGCAATGGCAATGAAAGGGTACACCGCATTCCCCAAAGCTCCAGCATCAATGGAACCTCACCATTAGATTGTTTAGTATCATATCCCGGACACTCATTGGGGTCTACCTTTCTACAGAGGCCCAGTCCGTGTATTCTACAGCCCCAGGCGACTGGGTAATTATATAAGCGTGCGTATATATAATAGCGAGTGCGTAAGTTAGTATGCAAGCATATATACATTTTACATACACGCAAATCCATGCTGAAACTCGAATTCATAATTTGAAAATATTACGTTTTAAAATTTCTCCCCTACAGTAGATCCCGCCACTCCCCACAAATATATTTCCAAAGTACGATACCAAACAGCATCCAATGGTGTAATTCGAGTTCTGGAGATCTGTGTAGTTTGTAGTACCCCTTAATTGCCATTACACCCAGACTCAAAATAACTGTTAGAATATTATCTGTGAGTCGAAGTGATATTTCTTCTAAATCCGTATTTGACTGGACCGTCTGCAAGAAAAAAAAACAAAAAAAACCTCTCAATTAAGAACAAAGTGAAAATGTCAGTATGAACATAAAATGAATGTGATTCTCTAAAGTGTAGGCATAAAAATAGCCCCATACGGTTCGACCGGCCTTTAAAACCAATCAATCAATCAATTAACAAATTAATCAAACATTTCTTTAAGCACTTTTCTTATCTGGGTTTCTTTATATATCTGTGTGTGTGTGTTCAAATCCCACACCGTTTTCCGTGAGTTCAAGTTACTCGAACGCGACAATCCCCCGTTTACACCAGCGACATAGGCTATATCGTAAACAATCGTATTTTCTTGTTCTGACGTCAGCAACTCACATACATATATGTATTATGTAAATATGTATGTACGTATGTATCACGTGACTTCTACGTGTAAACGCGTGCGTTCTCTGAATAAAGGTTCTTTTCCCGGACAAAACAAATAAATTTGAATGTAAACAAGTCAAATAATTTTTTTTTCGATCTGATGGCTTCGTTTCGTGATTTTCCCATTTACTTACCAAGTAGAACAAAACAGTAATGAACATAGTTTAGTAGTTTATACTCAAGTATTTTAATAACTGGCATTTTACCCTCTTTCAATCGCCATGCAAATATCAAAACTAATTTATATTTTGACCTGAACAGAAAGTTTGCTTTAATGATTTTGTAACAATGTGTACATCATTGATTTTAATAGCCTTTAAAGCAATCTAGGGTTACATCATGCCTTGAGGTTAAACTATCACATTCATATGTATTTTTTGGCCTAGTTGTTATTATTTTCAGACAGATCTATTTCAGTTATAAATTATACCCCAACAAGTTCAACAACTCTGGGTCAGGGTGAAACCTGGGAATAATCGAAATGAAAGAGCTCTCTGCATTTCCCAGATCTCCAGAATTGGAACCTCACTATCAGATGTTGTTTTGTATCCTAGTCCCCTTTTTACGGATGTCTTATCTCACAGCAAAATATAGAATCAGGATATTTGCAGCTCCACTGCCACAGTAGCGCTCACTTAAAGAGAAAGAGAGACAGAGAGAGTGGGAAATGGAAACAGAGGGAGAAGCAGAGAATGACGGGTTGGTTTCTTTTTTTAATGGAATCTCAACTTTTGTGGGTTATTTCATAGCAAAATCATCCTTGCAGACGAAAAGAGGTGATAAAATTTAAGCGAGAAGGATAAGGCGGTTCATGCCTTTCCCTAAGAGTATTGGTTCGAAAGTGAACGTAACATTGCAGCCGAAGTGTGAACTCACTTGCTTTGAGGCTGCAGTCCACCACTTTAGACATTACACCATGGAACTCCCCGCAAAAATGAGAGAGAGAGAGAGAACTCGAGAGAGTTGAGTTTGATTTGCACTTCGTGTATTTCATCACCTCTATGAATAGAATTGACCTGTCAACTTACCAACATAAATTTTCCTCTGTTGTAATGTAGTCACCCGCTTCAACCAATAGAGAACCTAGTACCCTGTTATGAAAAACCCCTAGGGGTCAATCATGGAAACTCTCACAGGGGATGGGAGAAGCGGTCACAAGGGAGAATTTTTTTAAAGGGTCAGTTAAACGGTTATTAAATGACAGAAGACAAAGAATGTCTTAAATTTCCGTACTAGCCTTAACGCCACAAGCCACATGGCATTGAGGTTGCAGTTTATCAATTATGTTATTGATTCAAAAAATAACTCACACCTTGCTGATTTGCGACTAGTCTGGGGGATTGGTTTGGTTTGTTTAGCATATCAACCACTGTAGGTTATTTAATGCCAAATCCTCTTTATACATATATAATAAACATATAGGATTTAGTTTGGTTTCGTTTTATGTCATATCAAATATTGTAGGTTATTTAATGCGAAACCTCGTTTATACATATATATTAAATATATAGGATTCTGTTTGGTTGTGTTTTATGGCATATCAAGCATTGTAGGTTATTTAATGCCAAATCCTCTTTATACATATACATTAAATATATAGGATTTGGTTTAGTTGTGTTTTATGGCATATCAAACAGTGTAGGTTATTTAACGCCAAATCCTCTTTATACGTATATATTAAATATATAGGATTTGGTTTGGTTGTGTTATATTGTATATTAACCATTGTTATTGTAGGTTATTTAATACCAAATCCTCCATATGCATATATATTAAATATATGATTCGTAAACACATTTTCAGAAAGAGCTCTTTTTTTACAGAGTTAAATGGTTTCAAGTATTAGTAAATAACAGTCACAGTTTAATATCAACCATTTGTTAGTACGCATAAATTATTCGATTTGACCAATAACTGGTAGTACCACTCCGGGTCTCAGTGGACCTGGGAGAAATAGCAATGAAAGGGTACTCCACATTTTCCAACTCTCCAAGCCTGGAGCCTCACCATCGAATGATATGATGTCATATTCAGGACACTAGTCATAGTCGAGGGTGACCATAGTCGAGGGTGACCCGAAGGCTCCCTTTTCGATAGCTACTACACCAAGGTGTAGGGGAGGGCGCTACTCCATTCCCAGGATTGCTCCACTTTACCCTTGAACCGTACCTTATAATGCTGAGTGTTAAGCAAGGTGGTATCAAGTACCATTTTTAAAGTCTTTGGTATGACTCGACCTGGGATTGAACCCAGGTCTCCCGGGCCATTGGCGAACACTCTAACCGCTGGGCCAATGTCCCGGTTGGTGTGATAAAGTGAGTATTATTTACCCTGACCATGTGTCTGAATTATTTCTTTTTATGAACTCGTCGTCATCTTTTTATTTTGTCTTTGTCTCCAAAAGCTTTCTTCAGGAGCCAGTTACAAGATACTGTTCTGTCGCTAAAATTTATGGGTTTTGCCAACAGCTTTTCACCGTCAGTAAACAGTAAAAATCCAATAACCAAAAAGAATAGATCTGATACATTTTCCTACTTCTCCAAAAGTGGAACCAAAATATCAGTCACGAATTTCCCGACGTTAACTAAGTTCTATCCACAAAGGTATGTAGGATTGACACACAAGAATTAAGCAATTTAAAAAAAGACTACATAAAAAAAAACATTTCCGTACACATGAAATATCAATATACTCTCAAAAAATATCATTGTAAATAATTGGTTATTCTAAAAACTACGATATGAGTTATGGTAAAAAATATCTGGTATGGTAGCAGAGAGGAGTATATCAGGAGTGGATGGCGATATTTAGTTTATAAGTCACAAAAATTCTCTCGGAATTTTCCAGCAACGACACATGGCACAGTGGATAAAGTGTTTGGTTGGAAAGAACTTCTGGGTAAAAGCATCTGGAGGTTGCAGGTTCAGTCCCAACCACAGATAAGAATAAAGAGGAACACTAACCTAACACTTGTGCTCGGTCATTTTTAACAGAATTGGAATAGTCTATCCCTGCGGGTCAAATAAAGGTTTCAGTTCGAAATTCTGTGTGGACCTCCGAGTTCAACTTGAAACACAAGAAGGTCAAAGGACAGATCGGCCGAACCGTTGTGAATAAAACGATAATGATGATGTCAGTAGTCCGAATATTGTAAGAGACAATAATCTCAAACGTATATGAAAGAGACAACGTCTGCTCAACAGAAAATCCTGTTATTCATTTTTTGCTTGCATGTTACCCAGGCGACTCCACTTCTATATTATTTAGCTAGATTTTGTTAGAGCAACACGATACGCAGTTTGCTACACGCGTTACCCTCGTAACAGTGTGTTCTTTGGTTTACGTAACAGGAAAATATATTAGGTTTGTTCGGGTTGAATTCTGGCGTTCTACTGAGTAGCAGAGAATTGCCGTTCTAGACCAACAAGAATTTTTCAGCAAAATAAGGAAAAGCTATTTTTAAAATGAAGACTGACTTTTAAATTTTTATTGGGCTGGTTAATTCTAATTTTTAGATATGATGAAACACTTAGAGACAACATCAATAAAAAAAAAAGTATTTGGGACACAGAAGTTAATTATCAAAATAAATGTCGAACATGTTTTGAAAACTCTCACTGTATTCCCTGCAGTTGGATAAGATTCCTAAAAATAGAGTTATGGGTATTACTCTAAACTATATCTGATAGTGAGGCCCAACTTATAGAGAACAAGGAAATGTGGAGTACTCCTTTATTGCCATTACTCTCAGATCCACTCTGATCGAGAGTGATGAAATTTGTTTGGATTTCATTTATGTCAAATAGATTTCACTACAAATGATTTGCTTTGAATAGGAATATTTTAAATCAAATAATCACGTTCAAAAAATCAAAAGACTACACAAAAAACGTTAATATAAAGGTCCCTCGAACAAAATTCACAAACATTAAGGCATAAACTATCACCAGAGAGTCTAACATGCTGTTTGAATCAGTCAGTCAGTTGATTTGAAGAGAATTGTCTGTCCATTTTATATTTAAAGGAACAAATGGTGTACATGCACTAAACACAAGAATACTATTTTTACTAACATAAAGCTATAGTCTTTTCTGAATATTCGGTTAAACCTGTATTATTTCCACATTTGGCAATAAATTATCTTCTATTCTTCGATTGGAAAGGTTTGTGTCTTCAGGACTTCACTAATAGTGTTTGTGTACATTAACTTGCATGTTGACTCAACTGAATTCGTACACAAACTAAAAAAAAAACCGAAAAAAATTTTCTCTTTGTAAAGAAAAAAAAAATGTATCTTGAAAAAAGTTTTAACTCATTCAACCGAAAATTTAATTCGGTTCAAAAAAATTTATCAATGGTCATCTGATTTGATAAAATTTTCTGAACTGAATTTTTTTTGTAATCATTGCGAAGTGCTCATTTTTATTACAAAATAAAAAAACAACACCTTTTTAACTTTTAATAACATGGAAGAGGCAAAGTTTTCCTCGTTCTGTTCGTATTCATCTTTTTCTTAACTGAAGAAAGTCCAAAAAATATATATGGTTTCAAGAGAAGTTGTAGGTTATGTGGTGAGAGAACCCACGACTGGGTGGGCAAGGTGATCTACTAGGAATTGTGCAAGTACGTTAAATTTGACAATGCGAACAAATGGTTTATGCACAACCCAGAATCCGTCCTTGAACATGAAACGCACAAAATTCTTTAGGACTTTAAGATTCAAGCGGATCATTTAATCTCGGCCCAACGACCAGAACAAGAGATAGTCAAAAAAGAAAAAAAAAGAAAAAAAAAAAGAGAACCTGCAAAAAAGGGCTTTGCCGTTTCCGCTGACCACAGGGTAAAGCTGAAGGAAAGCGAAAAGAGAGATAATTATCAGGATTTTGCAAGAGAACTGAAAAAACTATGGAATATGAAAGTGACGATGATAACAATTCTAATTGGCGCGCACGGTACAGTCACCAAAGGATTCTTACTGGGACTGGAGGTCATGGAAATAAGAGAACGAGTGGCGACCATCCAAACTACAGTATTGTTGAGATCGGCAAGAATACTGAGAAGAGTCCTGGAGACCTTCGAAGACTTGTTTTCTCTCAGACTCCAAAGGAAATGTATTAGCTAAAGCTGATATGAAAAACTCTCAAAAGAGAAAAAAATGAATAGTAATGATAATAATCGTGAAAAGGCAAAGCATCAAGTAACTATACTTAATATAAATACTTTATAGACAATAATTGGATAATTTTTTATTTAATACTAATCATTTGGGAGAACTTATATTATCTCCAGCAATGATTCCTATTTGATGATGATATAGATCGCTTCCATCATTATTATAAACATTATCATGAATTATTTGTTTGAAATTGTCTTTAATTGGATCATTTTGAGATGAGGCTTCTTAATCTGAGAATTAATTTTTATTTATTGCGGACTTTTTTGTCCTCATCTTGGTAGTTTTTTTGTGTTGTTTCTTCTTTCACTACGTTTCGGCCAAATTTCACCTCTGGCCTTCTTCAGGTGATTTTACCGCGACCTCGGATAGGAATGATGAGTCTTGTAACCGTATTCCCAGTAATTACTGCCTTCCATAGTTGTTGTCTATCACACCACGTTTTTGACCAAGTAAACCTCTGGCCGGCTTGGGTAGGATTTGAAACCGCTATCTTCTGACAATGCTCACCAGGAACCGTAGAGACTCAACGCCTCTATCCACTGCGCCACGGGCCCCGAATGGTGATCAAAGATGGATTTTTTGGTCTGCAATATATAAAAATTAATTCTCAGATTAAGAAGCCTAATCTCAAAATGATCCAATTAGACAATTACAAAAATTCGGTACGACTATAGAAGACCAGATAAGGATTTATAAGACCAAAAAATCCATCCTGCGGGGCAAACCCCACCCTACAAGTTTCTTAGGTACTAAATTGCATCTGATGTTGAGGCATAAGTCTTAGAGTTTGGGAAATTACAGTATCTTTTGATTACCTTCACTTCCAGGTCCACTCTTATCCAAATTAATGGTACAATTTTCGATTCTATCTATGGATTAAAAAGAACTGTTAATTCTTTTACAAGTGATTATTATTATTATTATAATTATCATTATTATCTCCTTTAGAGTTTTTCATCAGCGTTAGCTGATGGTCTTTCGCTAGAATTTGAGTGACATCAAGTTTCTTCAAGTCTCCAGGACTTTTCTCGGTATTCTGGCCGTTCTCTATATTGCTGTCCTTTGGATGGTCTCCACAAAGCCGCCAACTTCCAAATCCTCCAGGCACTTTAATAATGCTTTAGTTACTGTACCAAAAGCTCCAATCACAATTGGTATAATTGTCACCTTCATGTTCCACAGTTTTTTCAATTCTCTACAAAGGTCGAGGTATTTATCCTTCTTTTCACATTCTTTCAGTTTTATTCTGTGGTTAGCCGGGACAGCCAAGTCGACAGTTTTGCAAATTCTCTCCTTTTTTTTTTGTTTGTTATCATAAGGTCAGGTCTTCTGGCCACGATTATGTGATCCGTCTGGACGTCAAAGTCCCAGAGGAGTCTATGTGTGTCATTTTCTAGGACAGGTACTGGGTTGTGCAAATACAATTTTTTGTATGATCAAATTTAAATTTCTTGCATATTTTCCAGTGGGTCAGATTGCCCACCCAGTCGTGTCTAGTCTTATATTCTTTCTGTGCTAATTTTCTGCATTTGCTTATCATGTGATTGATGGTTTCATCTCTGTCAAAGTATAGCCTACATTTGCTATTTTGTTGCGTCTTATCTATTCTCGTTTTGATATGATTGGTTCTTATGGCGTTGTTTTGTGCTGCTATCAAGAGAGATTATGTTTCTCTATTATTATTATTTTCTATTTGAAATTATACAGCTGAGTGAAAGTTATCTATATTACATACGAATACTTGATGAATAAAATTATTTATGTTAAATGGTCTCAAGTATTGATATTGAACTGTCTACAAACAAATGAGCTGAAAGAACTGTTTTTAAAATGAGGTTACCTACAAAGTATTCGTTTACATATTATATATAAGGATTTAGCATCAAATAACCTCCAGTAATTGATATGCTATAAAACTCTAATCAACCAAACTTGACCCTTACATGATACACAAGCTGGTAGTATCTCTCCGGATCAACGATTATATGGCGATAACAGTAAAAAAGGGAGATTCCACACCCCTAATTTAATTGTATAATATATATATCCTACCCTTTTTGAACAGGTGACACAATGTTAATTTTAAAGGGGTCTTTTGCAGCTTTGAATCTGGAATTTTCCGTCTACGAGACCGATTTTTATTATAGGGTTGAAAAAACCCGTCTGCCCTCCTATTTACTCATATCTGTAGGAAGAATAATTGGAGTCATGCATTTCCATAGGTTATTAGAACTATGTGAAATGCAAACAGCCTCGTCCAAGATTTGAACTCGTGCAGCCGTATTCATTTTCTACGACAGTAATGCTTACACGACGAACGCTGTCTTTAAGTTAATTATATATATATATATATTTTTTTGATTGAACATAATATACATTTTTTGTCTCCATATTTTTTTGTTAATCCTTTCAAATTGCCGTATTGATCTTATGATGTTCGACGGGAATTGGTTGATAAACCTTCCATAATTAGTTATTTCTCAAGTACTTTCTACCCAGCTCTGGCCCATCATCAGGGGAGGATGTATTACAAAAGTAATGTAACTTTTGTATGTACATTACTATTTCGTAAGAATGAGCGTTTTTACTGTTTTATTGGGTTGCGTTTACTTTTTGAATTTGTGTTTATAAATAGCGTCAGTAACTAAAGACATTTAAGTACATGAACACTGGTTTCAAAATAAATTCTGTTAAGTTTGTGTTGTATGTTCCTAATATGTCGTGCCTCGAGATTCTGTAGTTTTCGCTTGTTAATTTGTTGTTCTAATATTGTGTTTTCGGTAAGAATTTTTCCGAAATTCAGTTGTTGGGCATGAATGTTTTTTTAATAAATACTGTGCTTGAGAAATGACTAATTATTATGTTAATTCAAATATGTATCAATGAAGAAATGCTGCCGATATATATAATATATATATTAAAGGTCGTGTTCACCGTGTAATCGTTACCGCCGTATGAAATATATATATATATATATATATATATATATATATATACTTGTATGTCTTAAGTTTTGGGCTCTAATTTTCCTCTCTGCAAACCGATCACCCATCAGTAGCAGACGATTTACCCCCACTGCGTATCGCTCTCATGATCCCATATCCACTGAATCAAGTGAGTATACTTGACTACACCACACAAGACAACGACCAACTTCAAGTGAGAAACTCCATTTATTCGTCGAAACCTTCGTAAGGATACTACACTGTGTGTTTATAGGTTATAATTAAGTGATGCTGTTCTTCTACATTGGTTGCCTACCAAGATTACTACATTTATCATTGATGAAGACATCCTACAGACTGTGTGCTTCTCTCTCTCTCTCTCTCTCTCTCTCTCTCTCTCTCTCTCTCTCTCTCTCTAATTCGCCGACATTATTCTCTTTGGAAGAGGAATATATCTCTCCCCGTAAAAATGGGTTTCGTGGGTATAACACTAAACTACATCTGATGGTGAGGCTCCAGTTCTTGAGCTCTGAGGAGCGTAATCCCTCTTCATCCCAATTAATCCTCGGCCTGTGCATTGATGTGGTAATTGTTAAAGTCCCACCTGTAGATTAGATCTAATCTAGATTTAATCTAATTGAGTTTTAGTGTTATTAGAATTAAATAGGAATATTTGATATTATATAACTGTAAATTAGTTGTATTCAGAAGAGTTGCAGGAAGATATAATCATTTACTACGGATTTTTATTAATGACATAAAAATATAGAAATGTGTCTTTTCTCCTCACATGTTTATACTTCCTTGAGCCCCATAAGTTAAATTTAAATTTATCCACATGAACAATACGTTCATATTCATTTTCTTTTCCTTTCTTCCCTTTTTTTTTTACATATTCTATTATTGTTTTTTTTTATCATCTTCCGTTATATTCTTTAGAAACCCAACAAATTTCAAACAACAATCCACCTGACAAGAACGTTATATATTTTCAAAAAAAGAACGCTGAATATGCTGTTATGAATCTTTTTTTATGCACACTTACTTTTCTCCTGTTATTTCATCAAACATACATTGCTATTTTAACGACATTTTTCATGGAGAAGTTTATCACAACCGTAACGTTTAACGTCGACTTTCATAATAAATTTGTCAAATTTTTAATTTTTTTATAAGTTTTCTTCATATCACTGTGAGTAAAAAATGATTAATATTAAATAGAAATAATTTCTCGAAACCATATAATGATTAGTATTAGATAGGAATAATTGATACCATGCAAATGTGTGCAAACGGAAACAGTTGTGGGGAGAATTCGAAACCAACTCGCTGATTTCATCTTTTGAGCCAATGGCTATAGAGTATACCCCGACCTACGCCTGTGTGTATATACTGATATGTTCACTGTGCTTGACTTGTGTTTCTCTACACACTTGACATTGCAGCAGTTGCTTTTGATCAGTGAATTCGACCGGATATCAAAAGGCAACGATCGTGTATACGGGTAAACCTTTTGGCCATTAATTCAATTCAACTCACTTTACCGACCATGTTACAACATTATTTGACTTTTATGTCAGGAAGCTAAACAACAACAACGACGAAAAAAAAAAAGGAACAAAAATGAAGATTGCTTGAAATAAACACTTTTAACTTTTTAGTCATGTATGATTGCGAAAATCGCATTATTATTTTTATTTAGCTTTAAAAAAATCTGTTATATTTATTAATAATAGAAGAAAAAATGAAAAATAAAAAAATTATTTCTATGTACTTGGATGCTTATTTTTATTTTCTAATATTTGGGGGACGGGGGGTGTATTTTGCGGTCCGGACATGTAACACGTCACTCTGACTTGTTTTTGGCGCCGACTACCAAAATATAAACACAATAGCGACGGATCTGACTTTGGTATTTTAATAGCGGCATATGAATGCTAATAACGAAATGAAAAAAAAAAGTAATTTTCTATGAGGAATATTAGTCAATCGATTCTATTATATCGTGTTTATTATTAACGTTATTGTTATCGATGTTGTTATTTACTATCGATCAGTTCCAATTAGTTTTCCTTTGATCAGTAATATTGAGAGAATTTGTTTCATTTATTGATATTTTTTCTTCATTTCACATCAATTTTTATTATCGAATTTTGCCCAAAATTTAATAAAGGATTATCAGCTTCCGGTTCTCTCTCTCTCACACTCACACACACATACACACATATATATATATAGATATATATATATATATATAGAGAGAGAGAGAGAGAGATGGTAGATTTTTGGTAAATCTGACAAGATTAGAAAAAATATGTGGAAAATTGAATAAACCAAATACTAACAAAAGCCTTTAAAAATAAAGTCGAAATATTGTTAAATCTGTTGTCAGTGTTTGGTTTATCAACTTATCTTTCTCATATATATATATATATATATATATATATATATACGGAGAAGCCCACATAAAATAATATAGATTCACATACAAATACACACACAACACACAATACACACACATATATATATATATATAAAAGTAAAAATTAAAGTTGGTGACTGTAGTCGAGGTTGACCTGGAGGCTTCTTTTTCAATAGCTACTGCACCGAATGCTCAATTTCACCCTTGATTGCTACCTTATAACGCTTAGTTTTAAGCAAGGAGACACCAAATATCTCTTTTTGAGTCTTTGGTATAACCTGACCTTGGACCGAACCTAGGTCTCCCGATCCATTGGTAAACACTCAACCCACTAGTCAAATGGACCAGTGTCTCTCTCTCTCTCTCTCTCTCTATATATATATATATATATATATATATATATATATATAGATATAAGTTTATTAAGAAAATAATGACCGATTTTGTAATTAATAAATTCAGACACCCAAAAGAGGATTTTTGAATGCCTCTGTATTTCTGCCATCGATTAACAAGGTTATTTATGCCAGTACTATAAAACTCTAAAGGTTTTGATAAGAAATTTCGAAATGCCGTTTTTACTTCTCCTTTGAAACGGAATGATTTTTGGCATAAAAAATGTCCGGATGCTTGAAAAAGTTCTAGTCAATGAGTGAGAGATCAGGAAATTATGGTGGATATGGAAAAGTCTCATCGCTCAAGTCAGTGAGATTCTGCAGTGTCATTCTGGCAACATGTTGCCATGCATCGTCACGAAGCAAAAATTATAACCAACCTTGAACTTATACAAAATAAGAAAATGCATCACTTCTTTTTTTCATGATCGTCATTCGGAGCATATAACCTTCAAAATGGAATTCTAAAATCAGAGATAGAATATTAACAACGGGGGCACGTCAATAATTAGGAATGTGGACGTTTTATACAGATAAAAAAAAGCATGTTGGAACAGAATTTAAACAGTTTTTACAAGACTATATATATATATATATATATATATATATTTGAAAAAAAAAGAAAAACAGTAATCCAAAAGTGATTTCAATGGAAAGTCAACTATATATATATATATATAGAAAAATAGAATAATCCAAAAATGATTTCAATGGAAGTCAACTTTAAAACGTTTCAACGTCGACTTTCCATCATAATTCATCACTTTTGGATAACTTTGTTTTTCTATTTTTCTTCATACTGTCGGATATATTTTCATTTTTTACTCCCATATGTGTGTGTGTGTGTGTGTGTGTGCGCGCGTATGTGTGTGTAACATACTGATTTTACAGAAGTCTTTCTCCCGAAACCTACAAATAAGTAGTGTCAATTTTTTGACAATATATGTGGTTCTGCGGGAGTTCTGAAAAGCCATATAAGATTGAATAGGATTAACATCAACGCCTAAAACGGTTATTTTGCTTGTCACATATGCGGCTGGGATAGTAATGTAAAATTTGGCGTTAGAAGTCACATTAAATCAAACTGGTGCTTTTTTGGGGGGGTGCAAGGATTTGATAGTCACTATAGATGAATTGAGTAGCATTTCTTTTTTTGTTTGGCGTGATTTTCTAACACATTATATTCTTTTCGTCTAAAAGATTTCTTAAATGTCCTTAAATTCTATATAAAAACTGTCAGACATTTTCTCCCAGAACATTTACCAGGAACATGAGTAATTTTCAAGGATATAAAATTACATTTTCTTTTTATATTTGAGATACTTCCATTCGAAGAGTACACACATATATATATATATATATAGCCGATTATTGCACCTTTTTGTTCAGATATTGATTCAGTAAAGTTGGAAATTCTTGAGCTACTAGAAAATGTGGTTTTATCGTTAGTTCATTAAAGCTCAGCTTTAACTCATTATGTCTGAATGGCTTATAATCCAGAGGGTTAAGACCTCCCTCTAAAAAAGACGGGTTCTGGGTATGACACTAAACCTCATCTGATGTAATTATGAAGCCCTGAGGAGTTATGATTACCCTTCAGTGTCCTAATTCTCTGATCCACTCATTCACTGAGGTAGGAGGAAATGAAGGACGTGTCTTTGTAAAAAATAAGAATGGGAACTCACGCCCCTGTAGATCATCATCATCATCATATCGCGCTGGTAGCACGGATATCCCTGACCCTCTCTCGCCACTCCTCCCTATCGTTCATCGCCCTAGGTCGGTCTTCAGAACAACAGCCTGTATCCTCACATAGCTGCTGAATGTACGTTCGAGCTGGTCGTCCTGCTTTTGCGCGGCCATGTGTGGGGATCCATAAGAGTACATCTCTTATGAGTTCATCTCTGCTTCTCCAGCAGTGTCCTGCATGTCTGGTTAATCTAACTTGAATAGTTTTCGTGATAGGGGGCAGGTGGCCGTACAGTTGGTGTCTTGTGGGGTGCTGCTGCCAGGACTTGTTCAGGATTGCACGCAGCATTCTTGTGTAATTGCCATCCAGTTTCTTCTCCAGCCGTTTTGTTAGCGTCCATGTAGTGCATCCATATAGCAGTATCGATGTGACCGCTGCCTGGAAGAAGCTGCGTTTCATTTTATCGGTTAGGTCTGATTTCCATATAATCGATAGCCTATTGATAGCTGTCCATGCTTTCATTAGCCTCGTTTCGATGTCCTTTTCGGTTGATTCGACGCTGCTTCCTAGGTACGTGAATTTGTCTACTAGTTTAAGTGGGGTTCCTTCTAGAGTGGAGATGTCCCCCGTTTGGTTATAGCACATATATTCCGTTTTGTGTACATTAACATAGAGGCCTATGCTTGCTGCTGCTCGTTCCAAACTATGCAGAAGAGTTTCGGCTTGGTCAGGTGTATTTGCCAGTATCGCTATGTCATCGGCGAAGTCTGCGTCGGTAATTGTTGTTGCGGGGTATCTTCTGCTTCTTTTCTTCGTCAGTTCGAAGCCATTCTCTTTGATTTTGTCAATCGATGTTCTAAGTACGTAGTCTAGACAAATGATAAAGAGGTACGGGGCCAGCGTGTCCCCTTGTAGTACTCCTGCTACAATGTCAAAGTATTCTGTGTCTCCATCTGGTGATCGTACTTTTACTTTAGTGTTTCTATAGAGAATCGTTATTGCCGCTACGGTTTCTTTAGGTATGCCGTACGCTAGTAGGATTTGTTCCATCTTTCCTCTGTGAATGGAGTCGAAAGCCTTGGTAAAGTCGACAAATATTAATGTCGCTTGTAGGTTCTTTGCCCGTACACCTTCAAGGATTCTGCGGACGGTTAATATTTTTGTGAGGTCGTGGATCTATTTCTACGGAAGCCATTTTGGTTTTTTCTAAGTATGATTTCGATTTTGGGTTCTATTCGGTTTCGTGGTAGTGCATTGTAGATTTTGGCAGCTATGGATGTAAGTGTTATGCCTCGGTAGTTTTTGGCTAATCCGAGGTCCCCCTTTTTTAGGGAAGGGGAGTATGCATCCCTTCATCCATCTATCTATCGGATTTTGATTGTATACTGCGTTGCAGTGTCGGAGCAGTATGTCGTCGAATTGTCTGGTCTTCCATACTTCCGGTGGAATTTCGTCCAGCCCTGCAGCTTTCCTATTTTTAATTTTTCTGAGAACCGAGTCGAGTTCTTCTTGTGTGAACGGTCCTAGTTTAATGTCTAATTGTTTGCTAATTATTCTGGTGATTGGTTCATGCGTTATTTTTGGTGGGTTTCCAAGTAAGTTTTCGAAGTGCTGTTTCCACAGTTTTATTCTTTCTTGTTGGTTTGCTGCTTTATGTTTTGCTTTGGCTGTGTTCTTTCTTGTGCTCACTTCGTTTATTGTTTGCCATGCTATCCTAGATTGTCTATCTTCCACCGAGTCTCTGATCTTATCTATCTGATTTTGAATGTATTCTGTCTGTTCCTTTATATATATGCCTGCTAATTGATATTGTGCCGTTTTTAGTTTTAAGGCATTTGTGTTTGTTGGGTTTTTTCGATAATTTTTGGAGGCTGTTTTCACTAGTGCACGTTTTTCTCTCACAGATAAAGTTTCCCATGGGACTCTATATTTAGTTTTAAGTTTTGTTGGAATGTATTTTGCTGCTGCCTCACTGGGAAATATTTTAGGGATTGAAGAATTTATGCAGTAAAGTGAAATCAGTTTGGAGCCAAATGTGATAGGAAATACTTATACTCCCGCTTACATTTTATCATTAATCTACTTCTTCTGTACCATAACTGTTAGACAACTCACGACTATTATTTTTCGATGAAATGTGAAACTTTCCTTTTAAGTACAACACGCATATATCACCACTACTTAAAGAAGATTTTCCCACTTATTCCTACTTTATTTTGGTAAATACAAGAATTCTTCTTGTTTATAAACAAATGATTCAACAGTTCAGTGTACTTTTGCTATTTATTTTCATTGATTACCTTTTTGTTTTAAAAGAAGTTCATTTTTTATAACAAAACCACTACTATGCTCTTCTACGTTTCAGAACTTACAGTGATTTTTAAAAGCACATTTACCAAAGTAAGGATCTGATGAGGTTGTTTGTCTATGGCGGCATTTACATTCACGATTGTACTGTGTATTTAGAGAATCTCCGGATTGTGAATTGATCTTGAAAACAGCATATTGACCAACTGATAAACATTACCCTATGTTGGTCCTCATCCTTTGACTAAAAGGAAAATTAAACTAAGGGATCTTCCTGGCCCTAATCCTCCTTCTATTAATTCTTTTATTGCTGAGCTTCAGTGGAGATCACTGTCTCCTCTTGGTTTGTGCCTTTTCGTATACATGTTTGCCTTCATCTATAACAAGGGAATTCGACGTACGTAGCACGGATTTGAAATAGTCTACAGGCAGCTTGACTTAGAAGTCAAGGTTCAGTCAGAAAGGATGAATACTATAAGAATGACTTACCGAGGCTTATTCGTTTGATTGGCGTCGGTCAGATTTTACTTATAATCCACAGTTAATCTTTTACTTAAGAGCATTTATATCCTACATCTTGCATAGTACTTCTGCCAAATACATATTAACAATTACATCATTAGAGATTTACGTCATATTTTGCGTAAAACATACTTTCAATAATAAAAATTACCTATAATGGTTTAAACCGGGTAATTTGCCTAATGAGTAGAGTGTTCGCCAATGGTCCTGGAGACCGGGGTTCAATCCCAGGTCAAGTCATACCAAAGACTAAAAATTGGTACTTGATGCTGCCTTGCTTAACACACAGCATTATAAGGCATGAATCAAGGGTAAAGTTTAGCAATCCAGGGAAAGGAGTACCACCTTTCCCTACTCCTCGGTATAGTAGCCATTGAAAAGGGGGCCTTTGGGTTACCCTCGACTAAGGTCGCCAACTTTACTTATTATGGTTTACTGTTTACCAAGCAGATATTGACTTTTACCAGTTATCTAATACTTTTTACGCATTGACCTTTATCTTTCATTGTTTTCCTTTTACATTTATTCATGTGCTTTTGATGACAGAGTCATTGAAAAAACAAAGTTACAACGTGTCCTCTGACGGAATAAGTCACTTTATGTACATACATATTATTTTTAGTTTTATACCTATTCTATAATTCTGATGGTGTGAAAAAAACCCAAATGATACAATTTGTAAATTAAAAAAATGACACAACTGATATCTGGGGGAACATTTCTATTAAAAAACGATTAAAACATTCGTACTGCTTGAAAATAATCAACCGACACACACACACACACACACACACACACATATATATATATATATAGTATGAAAATAATCCCTACAGGTCCAAGAGCTACTCTACCCCGGTTTCACCTAAATGGCTCGTCAGTATCCCTTCAATAGATTAGATATAAAGATCAACACACACACATGCACACATATATATTGCTAGATTACATTGGCAGCCTACAAGCAATACATTTTCTAATATGCTAAATCCCCAAAAGGTTGATGTTTAGTATGTTAGAGGGGATATTGTTTTCTCTTCTATAAGGATTGGACGACTCAGTACACAAATCAAAGTTCACGTGTAAATGAAATCCACCTCCTTAATTCCTGGATATCTATATCGAAAACAACATTTTTAAAAACATCCTAAAGTCTCTCCTGGCTTTTCCAAATGTTCTTTCTCCAAAACTTCTAATACGGTATCATTATGATATAAACCAAATTTCTGATACATTATCCTTCCGATACAAACCAATATTCTGATACAATATCATCCCGATACAAACCAATATTCTGATTCAATATCAGCCCGATACAAACCGAAATTCTGATTTAATCTAATCCCGATTCAAATCAAATTTCTGATACAATATCCCACCGATTCAAACCAAATTTCTAATTCAATATCACGACGATACTAACCAAAATTCTGATACAATCTCATCCCGATAAAAACCAAAATTCTCATACGATACCATCCCGATACAAAACAAATTTCTGATACGATATCATAAAGATACCAGCTAAAATCATTAATATCAATAATATTAGACGACATTCATAGCAAAAGAGCTCCGACTAAGAATAATTCAAAATACTAAAATTCTTGAAGTAGAATCTCATCTGTTTTTAGTTCAGTCATTTTACGTCTTAGTTGTCTTCTTATTCCTTTGAATGAGGGAAATATTAGAGCATAATAGAAACTTCATGACTACTTTCTTATCAGTGTTAAAGATGCGTCTATTACATCATTATTTCTGGATAACCACTGTCCTCATTGTTGTGCCCAAACAAATACAAGGGTGCACCACCATTCTGCTTTGGCTAACTTGTTTGACTGCGACACCGTCGTTAGTGAGTTCTAGCTCTGGTCGGGCTATTACGTTCCTTTTTGAACTTTGACTCTTCCGATGAGTATGGATTCTCATATCCCCTTTAGTCTTTGATTAGATACTACCACTATTGTCCTTCACCGAGGGTGGCTTTGGCATATAATAAACAACGAAGGTCGATACGCTATTAAACACATAAAACAAACTAAACAAAGGTGAACACAAGGGTGCAGCATGATAACGCAAGGTCTCACAGCAGCCGTAAGACGAAACATAATTCGACAATGTTGCCTACCCCAGCCACTAGGACCCCGAACATGTCACTTTAAATAGTAGGTTTAGTTTGTTTGTTTGTTTAATAGCATATTAAATTTCGTGGGTTATTCAATGGTAAAGCAATCCTTGCAGGACAGTAGCAGTACTATTCAATCCATATCTGATGGGGATAAGAAAGTTCATGCCTTTCCCAAAGATATGGGTCCGAAAGTGAAAAAAATAGAGCTCGAACTCGGTTTTTACTATATTGCAGTTCAGCACGTTAATCTCTACACCACAAAGATTCCCTCCCTTTGGATTGGTGCTTGTTTGACTAATAATGTGCTGTATAAAGTCCCACGAAGCACAGTTGGTTGGTTGGTATTTAATGGTGCATCAACTCTTGTTGATATTCAGTGTCAAATGCTGTTTTATATATATATATATATATATATATATATATAGGAGAGGAATTGAATTGAATCCGATAGGTATGTAGAAAAATGTTTGGTGGTTTGTTTATTGTGCCAAAGCTTTCCGACTTCAAGGTTTTGTCTGAATACAAAAATATTTTATCGAAATTATTTTTTGTATGTGAAATAATTATGACAGATATTTTTTTTAATTCAGTTGGAAGTCTGCGTCAGGGCTAATGCATGTTATGTGAAAAAAAAAACCGCAATAATACGGGTTGATATGTTCTAAATGCATTATATGATGCAATAATTTTTTTTATAGTAAAATGCTTTTTGTGGTTTGAGAAACGGATTTGTAACGTTTTATTTTTTTTATATTTAGAGAAAGAGGGATAACCTTTAGAGTGGGGTTTAAAATTTTTTAGTACTATTTTTCAGAGAGGGTGATATTTTGAAAAAAAACTTGTTGTATTGTGTGGTGGTATGCTATGTAACAGGACAGAGATAAACAAGAATAATTGAAGAATATTCCAATAATTTTGTTGATATATTTTTGTATTCAGACGAAACCTTGAAGTCGAAACGCGTCAGCACAATAAACAAACCACCAAACCTATATTTCATCAGTTTTTACCTTTCTCTCTCTCTCTCTCTATATATATATATATATATATATGTGTGTGTGTGTGTGTGTGTGTGTTTGTGTGTATAAATGACTTCCATCAGCCAAACGGGTAGAGTGTTCGCCAATGGCCAGGGAGACCGGGGTTTAATCCCTGGTCGAGTCATGCTAAATACTCAAGAAATAGGACTTGATGTTGCTTTGCTTAACACTCAGCATTATAATGTACGGATCAAGAGGAAGGTGGAACAATTCGGGGAATGGGCCAGTGCCATCCTCAACACCTCAGCGTAGTAGCTACTGAAAAGGAAGCCTTCGTGTCACCCTCGACTTACGTCGCCAACAATACTTATTAGTGAACAGTTTGTGGTTAACAGTATTTTTCAACGAGTTTTGAGAGCTCATTTGTTTGCACACGGTTTAATGGTTTCAACATTGCTATTTAGCAGAAATAATTCTATAAATTATTAATCATTTGTTTTCACAGTTAAATAATTTCAAATACTCCAATCTACCGCTAAAACTTTAACTTAATATTAATCATTTGTTTGCAAACACTTAAATGATTGCAAGTATTACTATTTACCACCTATAGCACTGTTTGATATCAATAATTTGTTTGCACAGTTAAATGATTTCAAATATTCCTATTTAACATTACTAAGTATTCTTAAAACGAACATTTACTACACAGCTGTATAGTTTCAAATAACAAATAATAATAATAAACCTTATAGATTAGTGAACAGTTCTATTTGATCCATTGATGGAACCCTAACAGAGGTTTCAAACTGACATTTGACTGGCCATATTAGTTGTGGATTTCAAAGCAGGATATGCAGCTATGCCTTAAGGTAAACAAAAGACAACGGAAATGCTACGTAGAATGCGTAGGAAGCGGGCGTAGGCGTCCGAAAAATTATAACAACAGAACCTTTCAACCCCTGTCAGTCAGCGTCAGCAGAGTAAGAGTAAGCAGTGACACTAGACGTTGCACCGTTTTGGGAGGTAGCCAAAGGGGTGAAAACTGCCACGGTCGGAAAAATTGTCCTGTATCAGTCTCCCTTGAAAGAAGCACAAAGAAGAAACGAAGATGATTAAATGCTAGCCTCTTGAAGGTAGAGCGAAGAGGTAAAGCTCTCTAGCGATTCCCTATCAATGTGAATCTCTCTCTCTCTCTCAACCATTTTGTCATCTTTAGTAATAAACAAGAGATAGTATTTCTATATATGATACAGTCCCTTCTTCCCCCGATACACCACACAAGTACTAACGCTCAAAGAGAATGTGTACCTAAGAATAATTGGAACGAAGGGTTATTCATTATTTCTAAATTCCAGGAATGGAGCCTCACCAACAGACATGGTTTTGTGTCACGACCGAGACACTAAAAGCTCTGGAGAGGAGGAGAAATATATGTCGGTTCAACATAAAACTACACGAATAAAATGTGTTATACCCACATAATGAACCTTTCTATTTAAAAAGGTATATGTGAACACTTCACGATATATTTTGATGATTAAAGAGAAATCTGGTAGATCACCAAATTACAATATGCCCAGTTTTATGGAGTTTAGGCAGTAACATATTTGCGTTGTGCTTGAAAGAGAACTTGCTGATCTTATCGATTAGGGGGTAACCGACAGTTGTTGAACATAAGAAGTGGATTAATGATGAAATGTAAGCACCGATCTAAGTTTTTATTATTACTTTTGTCTCTACATTGATCTAACTGTATTGGATACTCTCATCAATATTCCTGTAACTCTACGCCGACTACTCTTTTTCTATAAATCTTCCTTTTCTTACCCATCTCCCCACTATTTCGCGCCCACATCTTTTTTCTACCGTCTTTAGATTTTCTGTTTTGACGCTTGTCTAAAACTCAAACATACAACTGTTTTGAATCTCTTTGTTTTAATGACTTTCCTGATGATTGTATAGTTCCAAAAACTCATGTTACAGTAAAGAGAGTGAAATATTGTCAGTTCAATTTTAGATTTGGTTTAGTATGGTTTTATGGCATATTAGCCATTGAAGGTAATTTAATGCCATAATCAATTTTTATACATAGAAACAATTCTATTTCAAGCAATTCAGTTTTTAAAAGTCAAAACAATTCCATTTCAAACGATTTAGTTTACCATAAGTACATAGTTTAAATGTCAAGAACAGTTCTCTTCCAAACAATTCACTTTAGCCTAAGTACAGTTTAAATGTCCTTTCACATGTTATCACTCCGGGCCAGGGTAAACGTGGGAGCGATGGCAGTAAAGGAGAACTCCACATTCCCCAAAGCCCCAGCATAACTAGAGCCTCACCATCAAATTGTTTAAAGTCATATTACCAGGACACTCGTTTGGGGTGTCTTACTCATCCGCAGATATGCAATCGGTGTATTCTGCAGCCCCGGCCAACTGAACCAAATTTCAATTTTAATTCATATATAGAAAACTAACTCCCTATTTTAGAAGTCTTATAATTCATTTCTAACTGTAAATTTTACAAGAAAATATACAGCAATTTTGAAATAGAGACTTGGTTTTCAGTCATATATATATATATATATATATATATATATATTCGATTCTTTACTAGAAATAAGGTGTGTTTTTAAATGCAACATGCCTAATGGAAGAAGCAAGGAAACATAAAAATGAAGACAAAAGTCTCTGAGTTACCAAATCTAATCTTCAATACAATTATTCTATTTCTCATTTGTCTTTTTTAACTTTAAATGAGAGCATGAATAAATACATTGTGGAAGCTTGTTCGCAGCGGAGGATTCCTCTGGCGCACTGGTTAACTCGCTGCATTATAACATCGTTGTAAATGGGTTCAAACTCCAGTTGTTCTGTATCGTTTACTTTTTAACAAATATATTTGGAAAAGGTATGAACCCGATTCCCCTTTGCTGCTACGTGTTAAATTGTAACACAGCTGTTCCTCTACATGGATGGCTTTGGCATTAAAAATCCATTAAGTTTTATATTCCATTAAACAAAAAAATTAAATCCAACTGCTTGCAATGTATAGGTTGCCACTATCCTATTATCATCGTTGAATAATCGCTGCTCTCCTCCGTGATTCCAAATGAATGCATGTGATAACCCAAGGTCTCACAGCAGCTTGTTGATAGGACAAGCTAAAGCAGTGCTGACCCGGGCGATGTTGCCTACTTCTCTCTTTATTGTAAACGCTGCACATACGAATTTAAAAAGAAAGATCAATGTGCTTGAGGTGTAATGGTTTTCGTGGTTGAAAATGGTCCCTTCCAGCCGAGTTCAGCTTCTGAACGAAGCTGTGTGTGCATTTCACAGAGCGCTAGAAGGCATGAATCAGACTATTCTTCCTCCAGGTATTGGTAAATAGAAGGTAAGAATAGGCTTGTCCAACATGGTATGATAACCGCACTAGGAGAAGGAAAATTTGGAGTTCAAACCTGTTAAACTCCGCTTAAAAACTGACTTTGCGCAGCATCCTGGTAGTTCGGAGGGGTCGGTAAACACGCAAAAAATCCCACTTCTGACCAGTGGTCAATTTTGCTGGACTTGGCTATTTCTAATAGATTTACCAAGATATTCCAAAAATGCATATGTATTTATCAAAATCATCTGCACGAGCTGAATATTATATATTGTCAGTTTTTCAGCAGAGTTTATGGGGATTTGATTTCGTTTTCTTTCTCCAAGACAGATTGTAATACCAAGGTCAAAGAGCCAAAGTCTGTCCTACTATTAAACTATAGCTGGAAGGAGAACCCCGGGGCTGTTTGTGCTATGTTGAATGAGAACAACCTCCATCAGGATTTGATCTCGGGTCAACGTGTCCATTTCCTACAAATATAACCATTTCACCATGGATGCCTCTGCAAATTTCTGGTGCTTTAAATCGAGGGAAGGTGTATATTGGTGAAAATTAATATCACATTCGTTTCCCACGGTTTGTTTGATGTTAACCTGAAATGAAAACTGGAAAAGTGGTAGAGTAGAATAGATTCCCAAATGAAGCTAAAATAGGAAAAACTCATTTTCGCAATATTCGGGACAATAGTACAAGAATCTGATCGAGTCCAAATTGTAAGCTTATATTGAAGTGTATATAGAGTTTACCCAATTTGTGGGTGGTTTACTCTTTATATCATTTACCAGTATATAAATGTGTGTATGTGCGTGTATGAATAAGGGTATCGATAACCATATCAGACTAGACACGGGCGTTTACTCTTTCCAGTGCTTAGGATAGAATTGAAAATGCGTGGGTAAAATTTTAAATCAATGAAAAAACTAATTTACGATCATAAAAGGGTCATAAAAATCTGTGACATAAAAAAACTATTAATAAAGATAATTCTGTAACTAATCACATTTTTTAACTTCAGAAATTCCGGAATGTTAGTTAATGCACGATGCAGAAGCAGAATTAGAAATATTCTAGTATAATAATAAACAACTCTATAATAAAAGAAGATTAATTTTGATTTTAAAAAGATAAGCAACAAAATGAAAAAATAGACACAAAATAATAAATTCACTCAATATGGCCACCATTTTTCAAAATCATTTTATCAACACGCTTTCGAAACGGTTTGTGTGCCTTCAAGGTAAATGCTTTACATATTTTCTTCCATTCCTTCTCAATAGTCGTCTTAAGAGAACCCACGTTTGCATGAAAAGTTGCATTTGTTTAGTTTTCTAAAACACCCCATATAGCGTAATCAAGACGGTTAAAGTCTGGACATGATGGATGCCATAAAGGAACTCAAATTATTTCGGAATTATTTTTAACTTGGTTCCGGCGTTAAGCAAATCATTGATTCTTTGTTGTTTCTTTTCTTACTCACTCGTATTGGGCTGAGTTTTAATGAAAAAGTGCTTGAATAATAGTGCTAATCATGAAAATTAAGATTTATTGCGTTTTAACTTTTTTTCTAAAATTTGACTAATCAGATAAAAAACATTTAAAAAATTAATCCTTTTTTTGCTTCATAACAAACGACAAAGTAATATTGTTGGATCTAGCATTATTTCTAATCGTAATATGATCAAAGAACAGCTTTATTTAGTCAAAGCACTGCTGAAAATTTACAAGATCCCTTCCATAAATTAATTAGATTGTTATTCATATCTATACTCATTACAAATGTTTTTCAATAATATTTCGAATTATAATTCTTCCTAAATTACAAACAGCTAAAAAAGTCGTAGGCCTTTCTAGTAAATTTCGACCTCAAATTATCTTATATTGATTTGAAACAGAACGCTGCAAACGGTAACAGAATACTGAGATTTTCTCTCTTTTTTTTTTGTTTTGTTTAAAAACTTGAATACAATTTAGAAAATTAATCCCATATTAACATTGCTTTGATGATCGTTTTATATTTTTAAAAAAATGAAAAATTTTACGTTTGCAAAAAATTTAATCAAATACATTCATTTACTGAATACCTAGATTTTTATCATATATATACAAACACTCCCACTTACACGTCTATATGTGCGCATATAAATATGTATATGATTTGTAAGCAAATAGTTTGTCGGTAAATTTTTAAAAGAGCCCTTGCACATTGGTTTGCTCACATTTAAATAGTTCAAGTATTGCTATTCAACACTAATAATTCTATCCAAATTAATCATCTATTTTATTGGGATTATCCCAACTTTATATAGTAAAAATATTGCGACGTCGGCAAGAGGAAAGAAACGCAACATGGTTTAAAATGTTATAAAAAACTTATATTTACATAGAAAGAGAGGAAAAAATATTGTCCTTGCAAAACTTGGTTTGCTGGAAACTTTTCCGTAAAAGGCGTTCTTTTAACAGTGTGTATTTCCTGTGTCCTTTTGGTTGGGTTGAAGAAAATAGAGCCTTGTTTCTTGTGCTTCAGTTGCTGGAAAAAATTTTCACAAGCGTGTATGTGCGTCTAGAAGACTGAGAGAACAGGCTGGCACGTCTTGATTTTGAGGAATCACACAAGCAAAAGAGGAAACGCCCTCCTAGGGGTTTGGAGAAAATCTAGAAAAGGTAGCCTGTGATTGGCTGTTTTTCATCTAATCACTGGGCACCTAGTTAACGACTTAAATCGATAAATAGTTCTATGTAAACCATAGATGATACTTTAAAATGGATAACCACTCCACGTCAGAATTGACCAGGGAGTAATAGCTATGAATGGTTACTTTACATTCCTTAAAGCTCCAGGACTGGAGGCTCACCATCAAAAGGTCTTGTTTCATATCCAAGACAAACGTTTTGGTGCGTCTTACAGCCCTCCAAAGGTGTATTCGGTGTATTCTACAGCCCCAGCTGAGTGTACGTGTATATGTGAGTGTATGTGTTGTGCTTTTTTGAGTTTACTTATATATTTGTGTATACTTATATACCGGCATAATATCAGTTAAGACGTCAAAGGGTTAGAATTTAATGGAACCTCTCCTTATAAATATCGCCTCTTCGTGAGAGAAAAAGTTAAAGAATTATAGAAAAATAGAGATTGAATATTTCAGATTCAAGTCGCAGGAAGACAAATGATGGCCGTCAAAAAACGAGAATAAGAAAAAAATGGGATTAATGAAAAAAAGAAAAGATGAAAATAAACTCCGTAACGGCCGACGAAAAAAAAAAAGACGATTTTGATTCAATTATTTTAATGGCATCAGTGTGCATACGCTTAAATGAACACATTTGGAAATTTTGCTTCATTTTTTTTTTATATTCCTTTTAAAAATAAGTTGTTTTTTTAGCTTTTTTTTCATTGCGGGTTTTTTCTTTTCTCTTCTCTTTTTTTTTCTTTATCTTTACCTTTTTTTTTTTTTTTGCTTTCTTCATTTTCGTCCATATATTTTCTATTTTTTTAACGATATACTTTATTTTTTCAAAATTTATTTGTAGTGATTTTTTTTTTCAAATCATATCTACGGCACAAGACAAAAGGTTGTTGTTGTTGTTTCCCATCTCTACATCCATTTGGATTAAATAAAATAGCTAGAAAAATGTTTTCTTATTTCTTCAAGAGTTTGATAGTGTTCAGGTAAAAAGCCAAATTAAAAAAAATGTTTTTATTCTTTCCTCATCAGAAGTATATATATATATATATATATATACGTGCATATGTATGTACTAGTAAAAGGGTGAGAGAGAGAAAATGTAAAGAGATCCTACCCCGTGTGTTCCATTAGAATTTTAATTAAAAAAAGTAATAAAGTATAAGATGTCTGAGAGAGATAGAGAGAGTGTGTGTTTGTGTGTATCGATATCTGTGTATTCCAGAATGTCAAGAAGAACGATATGATTTTTGGTTTTTGAGTGAAAGTTGAAACAATTCTATTACGTGTCTCCATTTGGATTTTGAAGTAAAACGTGTAATTGATTATAAGATGCCTGAGCGAGTGAACGAGATAGAGAGAGAGAGAGTAAAAGAATTCAGAGATATCTGTATATTCGACAATATAAACTTAAAAGGATTGCGACAGAGATGATTTTCGGTGAAAGAAAGAAATTTAAAAAACAGACAGCCTATCTGGCTGTCTTTACATAGAAATACAAAACTATGAGATATCAACATTAGAAGAAAGGCTAAATAAAAGATTATGTATCGGCTTCTGATTTGATATCTAATAAGTTATGGGGAAAAGGACTGAAAGATAAAGCCAAAAAAGGAAGACACAGTAACAACGTGTTTCCTTCGGTATATCTGAAATACATAAAAATTTTGAAAGAAAATGTATATGAAATAGATAAATAGATACAGATGGGATTGATTGATTTTAACGGCATGTTAACCTGTCTAGTGTAATTTTTTGCCGAGAGTTTAGGGAATCGCAATCTTGGTAGGTTTTTTATGGTGATTATTTTTGTGTAACTTTCTGCAGTGGTTTTTTTTTTTGTACACAGTTATGTCGTAAGTATTCCTATCTAATACAGATAATTTACATACGCTTGTAAGGTTTCAAGTATGCCTATCTAATACTAACAATTTATGAAGATTTATATGGCTTCGGGTGATCAATAAGTGTCAATTGTTTGTTTTGTTTGTTTGCTTGTTATTTAATGGCATATCAACCTTCTTGTGTTATCTAATGCCAAATCCGTGTTTTTAGAAGGACAGTAGCGATACTAATTAACCCATAGGTGGAAGGATAAGAAGGCTCATACTTTTCCCAAGGGTATTTGTCCGAAAGTGAACGTAATGGCGCGACTGGAGTTCGAACTCACGTACTATGATTCTGCAGTCCAGCGCTTTAACCATTACATCACGGGGACACCCCCTAAATTGTTTGCACACAGTTATATGCTTTCAAAAAACTAAGAAGAAACCATTAGAGCTTCAAGTAGTTATTTTAACGTAAATAATGTTGATTGGATTTGATTTCTTTGTTTAATGGCATATCAAACTTTGTAGGTTATTTAATAGCAAAATCACCCTCTTCAAAAAACATCACTGGTGATTGTTAACTCACAGTTGGAGGGGTAAGGGTATTCATAGCTTTTCCAGGGGTATTAGCCCAAGAGAGAATGTTATAACGCAGCTGCAGTTCGAACTCGCTTACTAGAATCTCACTGTCAAGTACGATAACCACTACACTCCGGAACTCCTTCCACTAAAGATTATTACAGTTATATGAATTATTGCCTTCTGATCCGAAAAATGTTCAGATCTATTTGACCCATAGAGGAGTCTTTAATAGAGATTGAATGCTTGTGAAAGATCAAGTTTTAAACGTGTTTATCTTGTACTGATTAAGGCAGTTTGAATGAGAGGATACATTTTTACATGTCTGTATCCAACGATGAAGATATAAGAAGATTGCTGGACTGCGACAGCAACATAAGTGAGTTTGAACTCCAGTAAATAAGTTTGATTATTTTTGTGGGGTGGGGGGAGCTGGGGGACACTAGAAGACAAACAGTAGTTGAAACATTCAAAGATACAAGAAAAGCTCGTTCCTAAAAGAGCGAAGAATCTCAACGGAGGAAATCAAAGAATGAAAGTTCTACGTTTAGACAAGATGTGTGTTTGATTCCCGTCATCCATCAGACGATTAGCCTTTACTAACAGAGTAGTTGTTGGTGACTATGCTTTATATATATATATATATATATATATATATATACTCTCATTAAGAAAAAACACAAACCGGTCATATTAGTATGAGTATTATTCGGTCCAGTTAAACCGGAGTTGGGAGTAATTCCATCAGGACAAGAAAACTATTCGAAAGTGAACATTTAAATTTCTGGACCGAATAATACTTACGCTAATGTGACCAGTTTGTGTTTTTTTCTTAATGAAATTATTGCTCTGTAATGTCTGTTACATTGAGCTCTTTACCAGGAAAATTTAAATGTTCACTTTTGAATAGTTTTCTTTTCCTGATGGAATTAGTCCCAACTCCTGTTTAACTGGACCGAATGATACATACATACACACACACACACATATATATATATATATATATATAAATGGAGAAATTCAGCTATGAGTAAGAGCTAAAGAAAAATAAACAAGGGACTGGAATTTTAGATTCGTAGAAAGGACGTTGTATTTTAGAAACGGAGAGAAAAGTAAAAATGTGATGTGTGTCACTGATGGCTAATATATTATGTCCTTGCTGCAGTGAATACGTGAGGAAAAGAGTTGAAGATATAGGGTCTGTAGTTTGATTTTATATAACATTCAATACGGAGACATAGCTTGTGATGCGGTGTGTGTATAAGAGACAAGTAAGGGAACGTCTGCGTCTTTTCTGTTCGAGACGGAGAAGATAAGAATCCACATGTGAATTAGAGATAGCAAACATTTCTGTTTTGTTATTGTTTTTTTTTAATGAAGGCAGACAAAACGAGAGTAAATTTTTGTTAGTGATTTCTCACCCAGCCGTGTGTGTAATAAAAATAAAAGGCCTTGTGAAATAGGCAATCTAGGAAGGCCCACGCCTGGGATTACTTTCAATTTCATTTTCAAGATTCTAAGTAACGGAATTCTTATCTGTGATGATAAGCACCTCGTGGCAATCTGTCTTTTGCAATCTTTGAATTTCACCGTTGCTACTTCTTTACGTATGTGAGCACATACACACGCGCATAAAATATACCCAAAAGCCCAAAAAAAACTTTGATCTCACACAAAAACTAAAAAAGAAACATTCACAGCTGCCAATACACACGAATAGTTCTATAAAAATGCTTTAGTTTACTGACAAGTGTATCTATATAATAATTCATAGGAAATATTTGTATATATATGAATATAATATACCGACCAGTATATATTTATATAGCAGTTTCTTCCAAGCAATGGTCGTATCGATACTACTATATGGATGCACTACTTGGACGCTAACTAAACGGCTGGAGAAGAAACTAGACGGCAATTAAACAAGAATTTTGCGAGCAATATTGAACAAGTCCTGGCGGCAACACCCCACAAGGCACCAACTATACGGGGTGTCCTCGTGGTGTAATGGTTAAAGCGATGAACTGCGGAATCGTAGTATGCGAGTTCGTACTCCAGTCGCGCTATTACGTTCACTTTCGGGCAAATACCCTTGGGAAAGGTATGAACCCCCTTATTCTCCCTCCAGCTATGGGTAAATAGTAGGACGGACTAGGTTCTTCAGCCTTGGTGAGGCAACTAATCTAGGAGAAGGAAAACTCTGAATTCAAAACCTGTTAAACTCCGCTTAAAAATTGACCTTGTGTCATATCCTGCCCGAGCGGAGGGGTTGGGTAAATAGTACCAACTATACGGTCACCTGCCCCCCATCACGGAAACTATCCAAGTTAGACGAACCAGACATACAGGTCACTGCTGGAGAAGCAGGGACGAGCTCATAATTGAAGTACTCTTATCGACCCCCACATATGGCCGGGCAAAAGCAGGACGACCAGCTCGAACATACATCCAGTAGCTATGTAAGGATACGGGATGTAGTTCTGAAGACCTGCCAGAAGCGATGAATGATAGGGAGAAGTGGCGAGAGCTGGTCAGGGATATCCGTGTCTGTGGCACGACATGAGGATATATAAATAATCGACCAACACAGGCACATCCATGTAGAGGTCCAAAATAGAACTCTTAGGAGTTTGTCCTTGCTTCTCCAGCAGTGTTCCACATGTCTTTTTCATCTTACTTGGATGGATTTAGAGATGGGAGGTAGGTGGCTGTTCAGCTGTTGTTTCATGGGATGTTGCTTCGTTGATTTGTTTAATATAACGTATTATTCTTGAGTTGTTCCCCTCAAGCTTTTTCTCTATGCGTTTTGTCAGCGTCAGTGTGGGGTGTCCATTTACCTACAATAGATCTGCGCGGACACAGGATGCAGTTTGGAAGACCAGCAAAGAGCAATGGATGATAGCAACGGATGGTTTGGAGAGGGTTGGCTAGGAGACGAGAGGAGGAAAAGGCAGTCAGTTGAACACCAGGCAGGAAGATGTAAAGACAGACAAAAAAGTCGGCTCCCGTTTAGAGGTGAGTTCCGAAAAGGAGCCTCATACACTAGACGCCACTGGCCTCGCGTTGAAAAATTGGATAAAGGATATAGTAAAAAGATATGTAAAAGTCCTGCGTCTGAGTCTTTCGTCTTTGTCTCTCTCTATCACAGCCAATTTCGACTCTTTCATAAATAAAGAAAAGAGAGTTACTTTTTTTTTATAAAGAAATGTGTTTTTGTCCTGTCATTTCTTCATTCCTGTCTTTATGGCTACCCGACATTATAATTGATATTAAATAGAATTATCAATAATGACTGCTAGTAGTTGAAACCATTTGTGAGCACACAAATGAGATCTAGCTCGTCAAAAATAATATTACATACAAGCTATTGTTTAAAAATTGTATATATATATTTATACAAGATTCGGCATTTAATAACCTACAAGGGTTGTTGCCCAGTCGTCTGGAGCTGTAGGATACACAGAAAGCACCTCTGCAGAGGGTTGAGACCCCTCTCCAACGAGTTTCCTGGATATAACACTAAACAATCTAATGGTGAGCTTCCAGTTATGCTGGAGCTTTGGGGAATGCGGAGTACCCCTTCATTGCCATTGCTCCCGTGTCCACTCTGGCTCGGAGTGGTAGCACCTAATAGGGCCCTATGTATGGTTTAAATAGAACTAAACTGCGTACTAATGCCCCACTGAATTGTTTGAAATAGAACTATTTGATTAAACTGAAATGTTTTTGATGATTAAACTGGGTACTTGGATGTAAACTGATACTAATGCTAAACTGAATTATTTGAAGTTAAACTGATTTTGTATGCTAAACTGAATTGTTTGAAATGGAACTGTTTTGATATTTGAAACTGTAATTACGCTAAACTGAATTGTTTAATATAGAATTGTTTTGAAATTTTACTGCGTGTAAACAAAATCTATACTTAGGCTAAACTGAATTGTTTGAACTAGAACTGTTGACTAAACGGAATAGCTTGAGATATAAATGTTTTTGACATATAAACTGTGTACTCATGCTAAACTAATTTTTTTGGAATAGAACTCATTATACGTATAAATATGAATCAGGCATTAAATAACCTATAAGGGTTGATATGCCATAAACCAAAACAAGCAAAAAACCAACCTACAAGTGTTGATATGCCATAAAAATAGATAAACAACCAACTAGCCAACCACACACACACATACAGTGCAATTAGAGGGAAACTTAAATCTATAATGACAATTTAAAGATGTTTAATTCCCCGGAGAATATCAATATACTCTCCATCTCATTATATATATATATATATATATATATATATATATATATATATATACATGCACGGGCACATATCTTCTTATTCCTCGTTTGCAAAAGATGCGATTGTTTCCTGACGATCTTTTGAGTGACAGAATTTTCCCTTATTCTTCTGTTTACTCTGACAGACACACACACACAAATATATATATATATATATATATATATATATATATATATATATATATATATATATAATTAGAAATTCTACTATTTCCAGTTTTAAAAGATGTCTTGGTTTAAAGAGGATCTTGTGACATACAGAATTGTTTACCTCCCGCTACCTCGCTCATACGAACTTTCTCACACACACACATGTAATGAAAGAGAAAGATTAAGACTGACTTAAAACTAGTCCAACGAAATAGACATGTATTTTCGTTTAGTTTCTCCCTTCGTTTCTTGAATCATATATTAACCTAAGTGTGTTACCTAATGCCAAAGTCATCCTTGTAGAACAGAAGTGATACTGTTTAATTCTAAAGTCATCTTTATAGAAGAATAGAAGTGATATTTTTTAAGACATAGCTATGGCGATAAGGAGGGTTGATACCTTTCCCACGGATATTTTATTCGAAATTGAACGTAATTCGAAACTGTTGTCTATCACTTATACTATTACGCCATGGAAGACCCTTCTCATCAATTTCCACTTAAAAGCCAATTGTAAAAGTTTTGAATGATTCAAACTATTTTTGGAAGATTTGGATTTTTCCTAATTTCAAGTTTATGAGATTCACAATCTTCACTTCTAGCATATCTCACCATGTTGCATTCCAATCCAGATACATCTCATATTTCCTGCATGTTTTTCATCAAACAAAATAACAAAGATCTATGTTGCATTATTCTTGATATCAGGCATTTGAAATCCCGTTATATTTAACTTATAGTGAATCGATTGAATTTTTATATTTTTATGTTGTAACTTGAAGCTCAATCTCCCCAAAAAGGGTTGTTTTATCAAAACAATTTTCAATAAAAATTGTAAGAGTTACCCTCTTAGAAATATATCGATATTTTTATGTTGGCATTCCCGACATGATCTCGCGCCATTCTTAGAAAAACGAAAGTCCATAGCATCTTATTTTGGGTAGTTTCCATGCAGAGTAATTCCCCTTTATGACATCTTAAAATCTAATAACTCTTACTTGACAGGCTTAAGGTTATCATCGTAGTAAAATGAACTGGGCGACTCGTGTTCAAATCCTGAACGAGGATATTAGCTTTTCGCTTCATGGTAATTCTATTGACTAAGGCATAAATCGATCGGCAACCCAACAATTGAAAAGAAAGTAGGGTAGGTTAAGCTCTTTATAATTTGTACCGCAATCGATCCGGAAAAGAATTTTTTGATTTTAAACCTGCTGGATTCTCCTCAAAAGTTGACTATGTATCTCATTCCGTTTTACCGTTTTAATGAATGCAAAAGAGTTTCACTGAAATCCATATTTATTCAAATAGATTTAATACAAATTATTACTTTTAACCATTCCGTTGCTTGCATCTTTGATGGATTATCTAAAATTGACGGTTTTTAATAAATAATTGCCCAGTGTTATTCATTCGTAATTTTATTGCTTTATTCTCACACACACATACACACACACACACACACACACATATATATATATATATATATATATATATATATATATATCGTCATCCACAGACAGACTGTTTAATTCTATCAGAACTCTTCAGTGTGTCTAGACACGCGGGACGCTCGAAGCCGGAATGCGCCATAATTTTGGGTGTACATTTTCTAAGACAGGGAATGGAGTAGCGCTGCCCCCAACACCTCAGTGTAGCAGCTATTGAAAGAGGAATCTTCGGGTCGCCCTCGATTACGGACAACAACTTTTATAAGAAATCCAAAAGAGTTTTTCCTTTTTTTAAAGCTTAATTTTAATAAAGGCTTACTATCATATTTACCCTTGTTTGTTGCTTTGAAAAACCCGTCTCTTACATGGATGCGCACGTGAGTAAAGATTCAGATTGGAAGTCCTCATGGCGTTAATAACCTTGAGAAAAGTATGAACTACTGTATCCTACCTTTCTATTAGACAAATATCACCAATAATTTTCTTTTACAAGGATGTCTTTAACGTTAAATAAACCTCAAAGTTTGATATACAAGGAAACAAGACGAGGGTTGGTTTTCTGGCATTTCAACTATTGTAGGTTATTTAATGCCAAAATATATTTATATATATATATAAAGTTCTAGTGAAGATGACCGTGGTGTAATGGTTATCGTCATAGGGAATGGACACGGCGACACGAGTTCAAATCCTGGATGAGACTGATTGCATTTCACATAGGAAAGGTATGAATCCAATTATTCTCCCTCCAGCTATGGGTACATAGTAGAGCAGACTATGTTCTTCAGCCTTGGTAAGGTAACTAGTCTAAGAAAAGGAAAACTCTGAGTTCAAACCGGTTAAACTCCGCTCAAAAATTGACCTTGTGTCATATCCTGCCCGAGCAGAGTGGTTGGACCGTAGGTGCCCGTGGTGTAATGGTTATTGTGCCCGAGTGGAGGAGTTGGTGTATATATATATATATATATATATAAAGTTCCATTTTTTTTAAAATCAGTTTAGCATTAGTACAGCTTAGTTCTATTAGACCCATAGATAGGACCCTATCAGGTGCTACTATTCTGGGTCAGATTGGACCTGGGAGCGATGGCAATAAAGGGGTTCTCTCCATTCCCAAGAGCCCCATCACTGGAGCCTCACTATCAGACTGGACACTCGTTAGGAGAATATTACCCGTATGCAGAGATGCAGTCGGTGTAATCTGCAGCCCGAGTTGACTGGGCTATCAGGACACTCGTTGTGGAAGTCTTACCCCTCTGTTGAGGTACAGTCGACGAGGCCAACAGAGAAACAATGAAGGTTGATATACAAAGGAACGAAGAAACCAAACCTAACAATACATGCAATAAGAAAATCATTGGGATGTTTTATGACAACTACAATGAAAACCTCAGGAATGTGTAAAACTATATCTCTTCTATACCTTTTCCAGTTCAAAATGGGAAAATTATTATAAGTATAAATATAAAAAATATTTTATGAATTATTTTAGCAATAAAATTGTTACCATTTTATAATATAAAAAAAAATTCTTCAAGTCATTTATTAGAACACAACATCTTCTAATGCTACAGCTGCAGGAATTTTAGATTGAATTCCAGCTATGAAACCATTGCATACTTTTGGTGCAACCCTTCCCAATTCTTCCTCAATTAATGAAGTTAATGCTCTTGCCCTTTGTTCAGTAATTAACAAGCCATCTCTTCTCTCCATTGCAAGAATACTCACAATTTTAGCCGCCAATTCCTGCTTGACGTAAGCTTTGATTAAAGACCATACTTGTTCAATCAGATTAAACATTGGACTGTTTGGTCCCAACCTAAGCACTTCACATCCTAGAAATTCTTCTTCACTAAAAACTTCTTCAATGTTTGAGTGACATGGGGCACTGTCAACAACCATCACAACTGGACCCCCATATTGTCTCTTTGCAGCGTTTTCATTTCATACTTAAAATAATTTTTCCATTTTGAACTGAACTACTCCCATTTTGAACTGGAAAAGGTATATTTTTCTACAGGGATGGATTTGGTATTAGAAAACCCCAAAAGTTTATATGTTATCAAAATAAAAAAAAACAAATCACAAAAATGTGTACACCGACAAATACAAATGTACAAATCTATGGTAACGGTCTCCATTTAAACTAAGGTAGTATTTGTATATCAAAATCGGAAACAGATATCAGTCAGTTTCACTTAATTTTTACTCTTTTTGACAGGATTTCTAAAAACAATATTGGAACGAAGTACGGGTACTACAGCTAGTAATTATTATAACTTTCATACTCTTATAACTTCTAGCAGCTCTAGCGACTTCAAATATTTTACACACAAATCTGAGTTCAACTGGCTGATATAGTAAAATACGCCAACTGCATCACTGCAGTGAGTTAAGACCTTTCCCGGTAACAAGAGTTTGAATATAATACGAAACTGCATCTGATGGTGAGGGTCCAGTCCTGGAGCTTTGGGGAATGTGGGATATCCCTTCATTGACATTACTCCCAGATTCACTGTGACTCTGAGGAACAGTACATGTTATGGTCTCATCGATGAGTCAAACAGAAATATTAAATCATTTTCTATACTTGAAACCATTTAACTAGGATATAACAATTGATTGATGTTAGACTGTATTTTTAGCATAACATAGCAATACTTGGAACCAATTTTCTTTAGGTGCCCGTGGTGTAATGGTTATCGTCGTAGGAAATGGACACGGTGACACGAGTTCAAATCCTGGACGAGACTGATTGCATTTCACATAGCACTAATACCCTTGGGAAAGGTATGAATCCAATTATTCTCCCTCCAGCTATGAGTAAATTATTGGGCAGGCGAGGTTCTTCAACCTTGGTGAGGCAACAAGTCCAGCGGGAAAACTCTGAATTCAAACTTGTTAAACTTCGCTTAAAAATGACCTTGTGTCATATCCTGCCCGAGCGGAGGGGTTGGTAAATATGAATACTTCATCCTCATCATCATGACGTGCGGCTAGCACGGATATCCCTGACCCTCTCTCTCCACGTCTCCCTATCATTCATCGCCTCCGGCAGGTCTTCAGGGTTACATCCCGTATCATCACGTAGCTGCTGTATGTATGTTCGGGCTGGTTGTCCTGCTTTTAATTGGCCATATGTGGGGTCCACGGGAGCACATCACTTACGATCTCGTCCTTGCTTCTCCAGCAGTGTCCGGCATGTCTGGTTCGTCTAGCTTGTATAGTTTTCGTGACAGGTGGTAGGTGGCCGTACAGTTGGCGCCTTGTGGGGTGTTGCTGCCAGGACCTGTTCAATATTGCTCGCAACATTCTTGTATAATTGCCGTCGAGCTTCTTCTCCAACCGTTTAATCAGCGTCCAAGTAGTGCATCCATACAGCAGTATCGAAGAAACTGCGTTTCATTTTATAGGTCAGGTTTGATTTCCATATGATCGAAAGCCTATCGATAACTGTCCATGCCTTCGTTAGCCGTGTGTCGATGTCTTTTTCGGTTGATGAGACGCTGCTTCATAGGTAGGTGAATTTGTCAACCAGTTTCAGGGAGGTTCCGTCTAGTGTGGAGATGTCGCCTTTCTGATTAATACTTGGAACCAATTAAATATGTACGAACGAATAAATTATGTTGAATACAATTACTTGTAATAAATCGCAAGACTTGAAACCCTTTAACCGTGGTAATTTACTAAGCTTTTTGCTTAGATGTGGCACAAAGCCATATGAATGGGGCACCCAATGAGACTGCTAACCGTTACGCTACCCGAGGCGCCCGAAACCCTTTAACAGTGTACAAATAAACTTACTAGTCTTAGCAACTCTTTCAACCATTTAACTGTAAACAAATGAGCTCTTACTCGTATAAAGGGGTTGTCCTCGTGGTGTAATGGTTAAAGCGATGGACTGCGGAATCGTAGTAAGCGAGTTCGTACTCCAGTCGCGCTATTACGTTCACTTTCGGACAAATACCCTTGGGAAAGGTATGAACCCCCTTATCCTCCCAGTTATGGGTTAAATAGTACCACTACTGTTATTCTAGGAGAATGGCTTTGGCATTAAATAACCTACATAGATTGATATGCTATTAAACAAAGAAACCAAACCAAACCTTATTCGTTTAAAAATTGCTACCGACGAACTCTTACGTTTACAAATCATATAATTGTGATATACATGAGTAAACAGGATTTGCCTTTAAATAATCTTCAAGGTTAACACAATCAAATTACAAATGTAGGGTTTCAAATATTCCTGTTTGCTCTTGCAAAAAAAAAAATTGACTATGTTGACTGTATCCTTTGCAGAGTGGCAAGATCCAACAAAAAAGGGATGTCCTGTGTATGCCACTAAACTGAATCTGCTGAAGAAGCTCGTGTTTTGGGGGTATGTGGAGTACTCATTTTATAGCTGTTAATCGCAGATATACTCAGATTCAGATTTGTTGTACTGTTGTAAAGCAGAGACACACAACAACGATGATGTGCATAAATATCATCATCTTGTTTTCTTTTTATTACCGAAAATGTACGGATGAAATAGTCGAGTAAGAGAGGTTCCAAGATGGCTGTGCTCCACACACACAGACAGGTTAAGATACAAATCTTCGGTGAAAACCTTCTGGTTTAGATCAAAATCTTCCTGGTTATATAATATCCCGGACGCTCACGGAAATTATCGTTGTCATATTTCTTTCCACTTAGACAAGGCACATTATCGAGCTTCATTCTAGCATACCATCCACGTAAATCACATGGCATTTTCCCCCGGAACAACTGTGTCCTCTTAACTTTAGATATCGTGTGCATTTCCTGTTTTTTTTTTTCTCTCTTCCCAGGGAACGACTTCCTTGTAGCATGCCACCTACGCAATTTACGAGGCATTTCCGCTTGGAACACCAGCATTCTGTTTATCTTAGATACCAAGTACACTTCCTGTTAATTTTGGCTCCCAGCGTCCGATTTCTGCAGTTGAATCGCTATGTGAAAGGGAACTTAAAGTCAATATCCAACAGTACTTGTTAGATCCTATCTTATCATGGTTTGTATGTACCAAACATTCACAACTTCAGATCATCAATAAACTATCCCCTAAAAAAAAGAAACAAAATAGGAATAGTCTGTGGAATGTCAGAAAGCTTTTGACAGATAAAAATATTATTGTGTCTGACTTATCATTAATACATTTTGACCCTAAACTTGAGATTGTTGTGGCGTTGAATGCTAAGGAATCTGGAATTTGGGAAGTGATTTTTCAAAAAGTTGAAGATGATAATACAAAACCATGTCACCTGCTTTAAGAATTTTTGCCTCTGCCTCCTGTGAATTTCGACCCGTGTGAGGTCCCCATAATAAAAGGGCCTGGTGCCATATTCTGACATGGTGAGGTTTCAGATAAAAACACCAACTTCCTGAAGAAGGTGGCTGGAAGACCTGCCTTCCTAGTAAGTATAGCAAAGATCAGATGGCCCCTCCATCTATGCTTTACCTCCTTTGTAGATTCAACTTCATTGTTCGGTGACGGTGGTGCCTAATTAGAGGTATACCGAAAGGGTCAATAATTTTTGCCCCTACCTTGCATAATTTTGACCTGTGCGAGGCCCTCTATAAAACGATTTTGTGCAATATTTTGACATATTAGGGTGTTATAACATCTTCCTAGCGAGACGAGCTAGCAATATCCTTCTGTTAACACATCATTATACATCTTGTAAAATAAACCCTTTTGATTGTAAGTTACGATTCCATTTATCAATATACCACTCGAGAAACATTACATTGCATCTATGTGTCAAACAGTCCTTTTTGCAAATTATTAGTATCACACAGAAATACTTGATATCATACAATTGACCATTAAGTAAAGAAACTACACAGAAAATGTAAATACACAAATAAAATGTACTCAATTCCCTAACCTCTAGGCATAAAATAACCGCAGACAAGTTGAAATGCCGTTAAAATCGATCGATTGAATATTCCTATCTGATACTAATAACCTTGTGGTGTATATTTCACTCCATCAAACTTACTTGAGGATGTCCTCGTGGTGTAATTGTTAAAGCGATGGACTGCGGAATCGTAGTACGCGAGTTCGTACTCCGGTCGCGCTAATACGTTCACTTTCGGGCAAATACCCTTGGGAAAGGTATGAACCCCCTTATCCTCCCAACTATGGGTTAAATAGTACCACTGCTGTTCTTCTAAGAGAATAGTTCTGGCATTAAATAACCAACAAGGTTGATATGCCTTTAAAAACAAAGAAACCATACCAAGAAACCATCAAACTTAGTTGTAGCGTTAATATTTTAAAACCAAAGAATTAATTAATTTTAGTCACTTTAAAATCTGAAACATTTATTTGATTCATAGATATAATCCTAACAGATACTATTTCGTCTATTCAGAGTTGATCTGGGAGTAATGGCAACAAAATAGTGACTCCTAACCTGAGCTACAAAATTGTGACTCACAACTGGATACAGTCACGAATTATTCACAAGATATCCTTCATTTGGATTCTTACTTCTAAGATCACACCCTAACTATAACCCTTCTGCAGATGATGCATCTTTGCATCCAAGCCTCGTCCAGGAAGCCATATTCTCTACATATGAAAGACTATGTTTCTTTATTTTGCTCGAGGAAAGATATTTGCTTATTTTTCGCGGCTTACGAGATTTAAAGATTATATAAATAATCCCAGCTTTTTCGCCTCTCTGTTTTTTTTTATTGTACACGAAAACAGGAAAGGCTTAGATTAAATCAATAACAATAAAAAATCGATTGTATAACTGAAAAATCCATAGAAATGATATCAACAAATAAATCAGGATTATGTTTCCTGTAGATGAAATCCAATTTCCCCTGTTCAACAGAGCAATAACTTTTTTCATCCTTTTTTCAAACGTGTGGGTTTATGTCTGACAAAATGATTCACGACTTTTCGACTGTGCAATATACACCGGACAGAAATACAATGATAAAAAGTTTAATTGTGAAGAAATTTTTCTAGCAACATGTCAATAATTTTTATTCAAAATTTTGTTTCGCGAATTTCAACTTGTAGATGCTGTTCCCACTTGTTCTAGGTACATCCCTTCTACAACTTTCTGTAAAAGTATAATGCATAAAACATGTAGGTCTCTGTTTTATCAAAGTCGAAACTCTTTTTACTTAGAAATTACAAACATTGTACGAGCTGTAGAAGCAATTTGCAGATACATTGTTGAAGAAATACAATAAAAGCTTTTCATTTGCCCGAACAAAAGTTGAGATGCTAATAAATCATGACAAATTTATAAACAATACAAGTTGTGAAAAAGTATCAAGACAGAAACTTTCCTTATTTTAAAGGCGTGCTAATTGCACAGATTCTCTTCACTCTCTCGCACCATACGTCCCTATTGTCTATTCCTCTTGAAGAATCTGCTAGACAGTACCTAATGTGTACATAGAGTTGATAAATATATGTTTTTTGCTAGTCGGCCAACCCAAGTGACCATCACTAATGAGCCCGTCCTGTCTTCTCAGTATATCATCCACGTCTTACTTCCTATTTGACAAACCATCGAAGTAGGTGACCATACTGTTTTGTGAAATGCTGCTTCTAGACTTTGTTTAAAACATCACGCAGTATTCTTGTAAAGTGTTTTTCCTGTGTGTTTTGTTAAAGTCTAAATGGTGTGACGATTGTATCACAGAAAAAGACAACAACGCTGTTGTATAAAAATATTGTTTTGGTATCATCCCTGTTTTTTGATACACAATGGACTTTTCCAAAAAGGATGTTAATCCACTCAGGTAACAATAGCTACACTGGCGACATTGTATTACTTATTTTACTCTAATATATAACCTTTATTCTTCTCTCTTAATACATGTTTGTCTTAGTTATTTTATGCCCTTTTCTGAGGACATTACAAAAACAATATTCTCTTTCCTTTTTATAACCCAAAATGTACGTATGAGTAAACTGAGGGGGATTGAAGACGGCTGAGTTGCACACGCAGGAACGAATCTTCAGTGAAACGTCTTCTGGTTAGAGATCAAAAGATTTCTGATTATGTAATATATTGGACGCTCACGCTAATTCCTCATCTTCAGCCTTCTGCATACACAATGCAGGTGATCATCCTTCCTTCTAGTATGCTACCCACACAATTTACGTGGCATTTCCGCTTGCGAACATCAGCGTCCTGTTTACTTTAGGTACCAGGTGCATTTCCTGTTATTTTTGTTTCCAGTGTCCGATCTCCACAACTGTTAAAAGGAATCTTCAAGTCATTATCCAACACAACCATACTGTAGACATGGCGACAACAGGGAAGAATTCCTATTTCATTTTATCAGAGGACAAGATTTTTATATGGTTGTAAATATTTTAATAGAAGACGATGATTTACCGATGTAGAGGTTCACATCACTTTCAGTAGATGGGAAGGTTTAAAATTTGAGTTTAAACAAATATATATGCTCAGCTTTTTTACATAAAAGAAAATGATAACGATGTCTAGACATCGGATGAGAAATGTGTCAGTGTAATGTCTCGATACGTTTCCAAGATGAGTTTTGGGTTTTTTTGTTTGTTTACTTCTTGTTAGTTTTTTAGAAGGGACCTTTTAAGAAAATGAAGATAATAATGGTAAATAAACAAATAGATAAGAAATATTCATTTCATTTCTTACATCAATAGGACCCTATCAGGTGCCACCAATCTGGGCCAGAATGGAACTGGGAGCGATGTCAATGAAAGGGTACTCCGTATTCCCAAAAGCTCCAGCATTAGCAGAACCTCACCGTAAGATTGTTTAGTGTTATATCTTGGACACTAGTTGGGGATCTTACCCCTCTGTAGTGAACCAGTGAGTGCATTCTACAGCCCCAGCCAACTAGGCAAGAAATATAAAGATCCTAGTCTGTCTGATTATTCAATACAAAAGATCAATATCACTACAAATTCATCATGTGAACGAGAATAATCACTGATTTATTTCTGTGATTTGAAAACTTGTGATTATTTCTTGTTCACAAAAATCAAAATCCAGTTTCATGTTTGACATTTGTCAACTTTTAAGAAGGTCACTTTAAGGCTTCCATGGTGTTTTCAAGAGGAACAGGATGCGGAATCAAAATAGGGAATGATTTTTAAAACTTTTCCTTTTTTTCTAATTAGTCCTATTTTTATTATTTATTTAAAAACGCAATAAATGTAAATTTTCATGTTTGGCTCTATTACTCAAGCACTTTTTCATTAAAATTCAGTCCAATATGACCGAGCAAGTAAAGAAACGACAAAGTGCCTATGATTTGGTTAACACCAGTACAAAGCTAAAAAATTTCCGAAATGATTGGAGTTTCTTTATCGCCTCCATCAAGCCCATAATCTAACCCTCTTGATTACGCTATATGGGGCGTTTTAGAAAACAAAACATATATAACTTCCCACCCAAATATTAAATGGTAAGTCTCTGAAAGAAGTGGACCTTTTCATATACCTTAACAGGAATATCTCATCTACTGAAAACAATGTCAACATACGCAAATGGTAAAGCGAAGACTGCTTTTGACAAGTTATCAGTCTTATGGAAGTCTTATGTATCCGATAAAATAAAATTAGGATTCTCCAAGCTGTGGCCGTATCCGTGCTATTGTATGGTTACACTCTTGGGCTGTATACAAATGCTTGGAGAAAAAGGTTTATGTGAAATACACAAGGTTACTGAGTACTCCTAGAAGAAGCTTACGGCCATTTACCCCCCCCCCATCTCGCCAAGAAAGGCGAGAAAGACATGCTGATCTCTGCTGGAGATGTATGGACGAACCTATAAATGGAGACATTCATATTAGCCAACCAGCAAAAACTTACATTCATCAGGTCTGAGTACGTACCAAATGCATTGAATGATAGAGATTGATTACGAGAGGGAGTGTGAAAAGAATCTGTACTGCTGCTGATGATAGCCCAACACGTATAGCCTGGTGGGCGTTATGTTGAGCTATTGCTCATCACGCTCACATCATCTTACTTCCTGATAAACTGTGATGCTGACTGAAAACGTTGGTATTCATAAAGGGTAAATTTGAGACAAACTCCAGATCATTTTTGAACCAATATATTCAGACAGAGATTAAGTTCTTTTAACATTATTGTCTCTCTTTGACTCTTTGAAATCGTATTTCTAGTTAAAGTGTTTGGCATTTTATTCAAAATCGCTTGAAGTGTAAATCTGGTTCGATAATCCCGTTTGAAATTTCTTCCCAGATTCGTATTTTCTCATAACTTATAGAAACGCCAGTTGAAAGACTTGTGTTGAGTCTGTATTTTTCCCCCGTGTTCGTTGGATGATCAAATTCATCCTCGGCTAACCCGGGCTTAATAGAACACCTGGTGTTTCCCAAGCGTAGGGTCTCCACTTTGATAAATCCGGCCTTGTTTGCACGCGAGGAAAAATTCTTGCGACCAAAGAATTTCAAAACACAACGATAATAATAATCTGGGAAGATAATTTTTATGCCTTGATTTTGACGCAAAAATTCTGCTAGCGCAATCAATTTCTCTTTGTTATTCAGATATCGATCTTCTATAGTTCTGAACAAAGTTTGCATTAATAATAATAATAATAATAATAATGGTAAAAACCATTACTATTTTAATAACAACAAAAATAATAATTCTTGGAGATTTTGTGATGAAAACAGACCACTAAATTCCGGCCAGAATCCTAGATCTGGTTATAGTTAACAAAAAAGGAGAACCTGCAGAATAGTAAACTTTTCATAGAATGAAAATCAAAGAAAGCTAAAAGAGAGACAAATACTTGGACCTTGCCTGAGAACTAAAAACGCTATGGAAGACGAAGGCGACGGTGGTACCAATTGCAATTAGTGCACTTGGAACGATCCTCGACGGCTTTGTAAGGGAGTTTAAAATCGGAGGACGAGCAGACACCATCCAAACTACGGCACTGCTGAGGTCAACCAGAATACTAAGAAGGGTTCTGGAGACCTAAGGAGACTTGCTGTCACTCAGATTAAAGTGAAAGACGATCAGCAAACGATGGTGTGAAAAACTCGTGAGGAATAATGATAAGAAAATGCCGTAAAAGGAATACCAGACTAGGCACGACTGAATTCAAAAACTTATCCACAGAGAATTATGCAAAGAAATTGAAAATTGACCATCCTGCCAAATCCTATATGCACAAGCTAGGGAGTGCACTTGGTAATGAGAGGTGTAAAATCTTCTGTGACTTCGAGATCCAAACTCTTCACCAAATCCCGACCAAAAGACTGTTCCATAGCCACAATTAACGCCATGTGCGAAATGGACATATAATGTTCATAACGATAGAACATAGGAATCTCGAAATAACGAAAAACATGTAACGACTTCTTGTTCGGGTACGAAACCTTTTAATTAACTTTAAGTTAAAGGTTTCGACATAAGGAGAAGAGACAGAATCTTCTATGCTGTCATATTCATTTGGCCCCCATCTCGTGCGGCCTTCAATAGGGCGCAAGTTCGCCTAAAATGTCCCATATAGCGTTATCAAGGGGTTTAAGGTTTGAGCTTAGATCTTGTTTAATTGTTGTCTTTACAGCTTTCTCGTGGACTTCCAATTCATTACTTTCTTAATGACATTGTGGTGTCCTTGTTAATCGCCATAGCGAAAGCAGTTAAAAAGCCTTTTTTTTTCGTTTTTTGTTCAGTCCTCTACTCACCGTTTCCCTTAAAAAGTTCTTTTTCTGAAAAAAAAAAACAACAATTCCTTTGCTTTGTATATGGTTGACAAAAAAACTTAGCATAGGTTCCGGCATAAGCAAATCTTAGATTCTTCGTCATTTTTTTTTTATCTTACTCACTTATATTGGGGTGACTTTTTTTTTAAATGCTTAAATAATAGAGCTAATCATGAAAATTCAGATTTATCGTATTTTTTTTCTTCAAAAATTGGACAAATCAGATTAAACGTTGTAAAATTTATTCCATATTTTGCTTCGCACCGCGTCGTCGTTGTCGTAGTAGTAGCAGTATTGATGATAATGAATCACTTCATATTTGATGATTTTCTGAAAAGCTTATATTTATGGGCCGTGGTTTTTAAAAATATTGAGAAAATGAATGGTGTGAGGAAAACTTTAAGCGGACAAAAAATAGTCCCTGTTAATCGACCTAGTAAAAGGTCCAGCTTTGAAGATTTTTTCCCGCAAAAGTGACCAGCTTTTTATCATTTCTAATGGAACATCGAACGCTCAGTATATTATCGGAACTAGGGCACACCCCCTTTTCATAATAATGTTCGAAAAGATTACCAAGTTAACACTTAGCCTACTATAAAGCCTCACTTACGAATTGATTGAATGAATATCAATAGTAACAAACTCTGATTAAGAAAGACAAAAAACATGCAAACTAATAAGGTTTACATATCTACGTTTCTTATGAAAGAAAATACAATTTTAAAACGAAGCATGTTTGGCTCACCCACGGCATGTTTAGAACAAAACAAAGACAGACCATGAATAACTGGTATATATATATATATTTATTTATTTATTTCAAAATTGGTTGGTCCACGAAGAGATTTGTATTTTTTAAATTTATTTATCTATTTTGTTCTTACATACGTGTATGATCCCAGCTTGTTGCTTTCGTCAGACAACATATATGCAAACTGCAAACACGATTGAGTTCAAGTCTCTTTGAGTACCCCATTAGCAAGGCCTTGTGCCATATACATTCTCTGACGAAATCAAGCAGCTGGAAACATACACGGTATGTAAGAACAAAATTAATTAATTAATTAAAAAATACAAAATCTCTTCGTCGGCCTACCAATTTTAAAATATTTTTCTCTCTTTCGACCTTCAACAAAAAATTATATACATATATATTTGCCCACTCCTCTGCTCGAAACGGATGCAAAACAAGGTCACTTTTAAGCGGAGTTTAACAATTTAGAATTTAGAGTTTTCATTCTCGTATATCGGTTGTCATTTCATGATTGAAAAGGGTAGCCTTCTCTACTATTTACTCATAGCTGATTGGTAAATAATTGTATTTATACCTTTTCCCCAAGGTATTTGCGCAATGTGAAATACAGACTCGTCTAGAATTTGAACTTGTGTCTCCGTGTCCATTTCCTGAGAGAATACACATTCTATCTCGAACGTCTTCATAAAGAAAAGAAGAAAAAAAAAAGAAACATTATGAGAATTAGTAAAAAGATAAATAAGATTTAATTTATCGAAAGAAAGATAAGAAAAACAAAAGAATATTAGAGCTATAATTTTGAAGAAAAAGAAAATATTCTTAGATAATTTCATTGGATCTCATTATATGAAAACTGACAAGAAAGAAGAAAAAAGATATTGTTTAATGTCTTGAAATATTAGTAAAAACGATGCTGAGCAAGATGAAATAGTCAAAAGCGGTGCAATATTAAAATATTCATCAATACCAAACTTAATAATCCGTTAAGAGTACAATGTAAGCGTTAATTTGATAACTAGGGTTACTTGACCGAGAACATTTAAGTAGTAAAACATTCTCGCAAAATCAGAACGTTAGATCAGACTTGCAAGGAAAATAAATTTAAAGAACAGAAAAGTAAAATAGATAAAGATTCTTCAGGTTTCTATGGTTATTTTTTTTCCTTTATTGTATTACTCTGCTTATTCTAGAAGATAAAGGCTATCATCATATATGATTATTAGAAACGAGCTAACAAACACAGTGAAATGTCGGTATTTCTCTATCACAAAATCAGACACTCTGTTATGTGTTTCTGTGAAGTGGGGGGTGCATATAAAAGTAAACTCGATCAGTGTTATTTCCAAAAGTTAATTTTCTTTTAAACCAAAGATAGCAGGCTTTTATTATTCCTTGTAAAATATACAATCTAAACGGTTGACATTAGCCATTATTCATTACCAAACTCTGTCACACCAAAAATCTGTAATCAAATAGAGGAACATATAACTGTTCAAAAATAAGTAAGACATGTCTCTTCCTAGGGGTTGAGGACACTGGCGAAGGAATTAACGGTTGCCACCCGCGTAATGCAGAGCTCTTCAAACGAATTGAGCACATGCAAAATCTAAACAATCGAAAGTTAAACAAATGCGTTATAATTCCTGGGCTGACGTATGTCACCGAAATGGCTGAGTGGTTAGATACCAAGTCTAGGCGGGTTTCGATCCCATCTATAAGCGTCCTGCGTGTCAAGCCACACAGAAGAGTTCCGACACGAGAGAGTCTTTGGATGATATATATATATATATATAAGAACATTTATTGATATGAACAAAATATTAGGTCTTCAAAGGATGATTTTATTTGTACACATATATGCCAAAATTAAACATTTTGGGTTTTAGGCCTTCATCAGAGAGTGTAAGGGATTAAATGAAACGAAAAAGATAAGAGCGTTTTAGTAGATTCTATTTCCGTGGGTAACGTTCAGTTTCAAGTTTGTGCCATGCAATTAACGTTCCAAAATTTACATTTATAAAGAAATTCACATCACATCATTCTATCTGCCTATCTTAATATTTATATTATTTAATTCATCCCTATTTAATTCGAATATCAGTTAATCTATTTTTCTAAATATATGTACAGCTTAGTCGGCTGGGGATATAGAATAGAATATACCGACAGAATCTCTGCAGAGGAGTAAGACCCACACCAACGAGGGTTTGGATATGACATTAAACAATCTTATTGTGAAACTCCTGTAATTTTTGAGAATACGTATACCTATTCATTGCCATTCCTTCCATGTCTACTCTAGTCTGTAGTGGTAACACCTGAAAGGATCCTCTCTAAGGGTCAAATAGAACTGTTTGACATTTAAACTATGTAAATAAATTACTTGGTTTAAATTAACTAGTTTGAAATAGAACTATTTGATCCTTTAACTGTGTGTAAACGAATGACTCAAATCTTTAGAGTTAAGTAGCAATTTTTGAGACAATTTAACTGTCTACGAATAAATGAGTTATAGTAAATAGAACAGAAGAAAAACTCTGAATTCAAACCTGTTAAAAACCGCTTAAAAGAATTGACCTCGTGTCATATCCTGCCCGATTGGAGGGGTTGGTAAATATGTAGAGTAAATAGAACTAGCATATTATATAGAACTAAGTGAAACCATCTGTGTGCAAGAAAATGAGGTTAGGCTTGTTAAAAAATGTTATCCACAAAATGTGTTTACAAATCATATTTTTAATATATATGTATAAAGAGGATTTGGCATTAAATAACTTACAATAGTTGATATGCCATAAAACCAATCCAAACCAAATATATATAAACAATTAATCCGAGTTATTTTAAACGGGGGATTTTGTAACTTTTCCGCACAAATATGACCAAATAAGGAGACAAATTTAAAAAAAGCGGCATTCCTTTGATAGTATGGTGGTTTGAAATGAGACCAGATTCTGGTATTGGGGGGGTAATTATTTATATAAAAATATCTTGAATTTGTTTCTAAAACATATTTGACCACACCGTTATTTTTTAAAATAAATGTTTGAATAACCAAATGCAGAGTACTTGCACAGCATATGAACAAGTGTAGGCATGTCAGTGTTGGAAAGGTGATCAACTGAGAATTGTGCAAGAGATTAAAATTCCACCGTACTGAATAAGGCTATGTGCACAAACCTGAATGCGTCCAAGTAAATAAAATGCATAAACTTCTCTGGGAATTTGAGATACAAACAGATCAGCCAGTTAAGGCCAAAAGATCAGACTTAGTTTTAATTAAAAAGAAGAAAAGAATGTGTCGAATAGAGGAGAGGCCGTTCCAGCCGACCATAGAATAGAAAATGAAATAACGCGAATGGGTTCACAAATACTTGGATGTTGACAGAGGGATGAAGAAGCTGTGGGACAAGGAGGTGACGGTGATAACAAGTGTAGTTGGTACGACTGGAACAGTTCCCGAAGGCCTAGAAAAGAGGGTAAGAAAACTGGGATTTGAAGAATCGAGACCATCAATAGTTCTGTAGCATTGCTGAGATCAGCTAGAATATTGAGCGGAGTCCTGAAGAGCTTAGGAGACTTACTCAATGGAAAATGACTTGCTCGAGGTGATGGCAAAAACTCGCACAGAGTGAAAATAATCGTCAAAATTACTTATGTTATAAGTCATTAATGCTTTTTCCTTCTTGAAAAGCCATAAGAAGAAAATATTGTCATATGTTGATATGCAAAATAATAATTTATTCAAAAGGAATCGAAGAGTCAATGGTGGAGGAGATCGATTAAGAATTGAATTCACTTTTACATAGTCCTCTAGACTTGCTCGCCATACTTCTAAACACTTGAACCGCTGTAAAAATTTCAGGTTTGGATTCATTTGGCACACTCTTTAAAATACCTGCTAATATTTTTGGTATTGCTATCTTAAAACAATTCCGAGTTTGAACACCGTATGTCGATTCCTCTTCTGTTGATAACCATGATACTTTCTTACATCTTTCATCGAAAGTTATTTGTTAATCAGTTTTATTTGTTCTTTGAACTAAGAGTAGAATCGAGGAAGACGAGACGACGGCGAGTCGCCAAAGACTTGAAGCAATAACATCATTAGTAAATCTACAAAATTGTTATGTACAATGAAACAAATTTGTCGTTTACAAAGAAAATAAGGTGTTTTTTAAACGATAAAAGGACGTCTTTTTTTTTAAAGTAATTGTATAGGGTTTGGGCTGATGCTCAATTGGGGTTTACGTTTGGGAAAGAGGATATGAAAAATTGATCAGAGATAATATTCTCATAAAATTTTCTTTCTTGGCTTAGCAGCAATAGGCTTTCATCAAAACTTAAAAGAGAGGAGAGTGAACATGTCGGGGTGGTTATGCTTTTAGCAAAAATATCACTAAAAGAAGGGTTCGGAAAATTAATGGGTGATCTGAAAGAGTGGAAATCGAAATAAAGAGGAAGAGCAAAGGGAAAAAGAAAGAATTTTCAGAGTCTAAAAAGATGAAAATTTAAAAAAAAAAAGGAAAAAAAAGACACAAAATGTACAAAAAACAAAAACAACAGATGGAAGATAAGTTCACCGTGACTGTAATTTGAGATAGCAAATTCGTTTGACTCTTCTCTTAGCATTCTTTCACATTGAAGAAACCCAACCTCTCAATTCATCAGCCCTTCTCACCACTGGCAAGTATTTCCCAGTTTCCCATTTAAATTATGGAATCAATAAATATCTACCGATTTATTCTGGAATGTTTAAAAGGAATAATTAAACACGTTCATATCATTTAAGAGTTTTATAAGCTTAGATTACGAGGCCAAATAAAGTGCATTAAAGATTATGTTGCGTCAGACATCGAAATGGTAGTGATCTTGCCAGCATTACAAGTCAGTATAATAAGACTTTGTGGAGGGGCATGGAGTCTGAGCTGACTTCCTATAAATATTTAAAGTGGCACTCTTATAGTAACTGTTATTGTGTTAGAGAATGGAATCTGTGACCTGATTTCAAATCCAGTATGAGGCTGTTTGTATTTTACATCGCGTCAATGGCATTGGTTAAGGTAGTCTGTGCTCTCCCTGCCACAGGTGAATAATAGGGCATATTTGGTTGTTGACATCTCACTAAAACACCTATCTAGGAGAATGAAAATTCAGAATACAAATCACCGATATCACATCCTTCCTGTGGCAGAGATGATGGGTAAATATATATATATATTATCTGATATTCTCATTTGTCGTAGATGTCACTCATATAATGAGGCCGGGTTATTCACTACTTAACTTTTGCAGGTTAACGGAAATTCTGGTTTTTAACGTAATTTGTCTGTTGAAAATTCTGCAATCATCTGACGAAGGAAAAATACGTGGTGAATTCAATAACTTTCCAGACTTTTTTTATACAGACATATAAAATAGTCGTAGACTCTTGAAAATTTAGTATGTTATTGCTATACATCTTATGAGATAGCTAACCAATTCATACGATTTCAGGTTCAAATGAACAGCTCCAGCAGCAATTGGAATACACCCTACTAAAGTCTGATTGCCGCAGCTGGTGAATTTCAAAAATGCAATCTGGACGTGAGGACAATTTAGAAGAACGATATGCAGTAAAAGTCTGTTTTAAACTTGAAAAAAAATGCCACAGAAACGTATGGAATGCTTCAGACTGCTTTTCGAATATCTTGCATGAATCGAGCATCAGTTTTTGAGTGGGATAAGAGATTCAAGGAAGGCAGGGAGTCTGTGAGGGATGATGAGAGGTGTGGGAGGAGTAAGGAAGTCAATAGACCAGAGTTGATTAGCCAAAGGGTTAGTGTTACTATGTTGAGGTTTTAAGGGAGTTAAGGAAGAGATTCATTGGGAAGAGGCGAGCACTCTTCAAATCGGGCCAGTGGCATTTCCACCAGGACAATGCACCAGTCCACAACTCTATCATTGTCATAGACAATTTGACTAAGATGGGCATCAAGACAGTTGCTCACCCTCCTTATAGTCCAGACCTTGCTCCCTGTGACTTTTGGTTATTCCCTAAGCTCAGAGGCTATCGTTATGAGACAATTGAGGAGATGAAAGAGGCTGTGACGAAGGTCATTGAGGACTTACAGAAGTTGTTCGAACGGTACAATAAGTGCATTGCAGCTGGAGGAGATAACTTCGAAGGGGACTGGAGTTTCATGTGTGTACTATGAATAAAAGTGCCCATACTAAAAAAAAGTCTGGAAACTTATCCTCGTATTTGTTTTTTCACAAATTGCTAGAATTAAAACGGTGATGCCTGGAGTAAAAATGTCACACAGCTCTTCGAGGTGTGAAAGAAAAGTCTGCCTAGAAACTCAACATTCAAATTCATGATGTTTTACAAGGTTTGATTGAGTAATTGATTGATTTTAATAGCATGTCTAGGTTTATTTTATGCCTTCAGGTTCATAAGATATTTATATTTACAAATTTCGTGTCGCTGTTTCTTAAGAATATTTGGCACAACGTTATATATCCAGTACTTCTATCTAATACAAATAATTTGCACACAAATGTGTGGTTTCAAGTATTCTTATCTCATGCTATCACTTATTTCTACTTAATTATAGTCATTTGCTTGCAAACCATTGTAACTTCAAGTAATTATTCATAATACTAATTTTTAATAGTTAAATGAAATCAAGTATTCCTCACCAATAGAAATGATTTGTAAGCATAGACTTAAAGATGAGATTGAACAGGTATTGTTAGTCTGAGTCAAAGTGGACCTGGGAATAATGGCAGTGAAGTGCTAATCAAGATTTTCCGTATTAGAACATCACAATCAAATACTCTTTAGTATCTTACACTAGACACTTCCTTTTTTTGTTGTAGAGGGAAGTCGTATCCTCCAACAAGATATACAGTCAGCATGTTTTAAACCTCGTCAGTAAGGCGTTAACTGTGTTTGACAACTGAACAACTACTCAAAGCCTTTATCATTATAATTGTGATTATTATAGTCACAATGATCCGGTTGTTATTCTTTTCGGCCTTCAGCCTCGTCGGCTGCAGCTGTAGAACACACCGATTGCATCTCAGTATCTCCCCACAACGAGGTCCAAGAGCTTTGGGAAATGTGGAGTAACCTTTCACAGTCTTTACTCCCAGGCCAACTCCAACCAGGAGTGGTGTTACCTGTTCGGGTCTCAACTATGAGGCAAATAAAAATATTCAATCATTATCAATTTTCGAAACCATTTAACTCTATTCAAACAAATATCGGTTAAATTGAATTATTAGTATAAAATAGCAATACTAGGAATAAAGTAAATGTGTCCATATAAAAAATGTTGAATAGAATTACGGAGGTTCATTAGCAATACTTAAAAACCAATTAACAGTGTGTAAAAAAAACTATTGGCGTAAGGTAGCAATAATTGAAATCATTTAACTCTGTACATATAAAAGAGCTTTTAAAAAAATTCCCAGTCATCTGGGGCTGTAGAATACATCGACTGCACCTCTGCAGAGAGGTAAGACCCACCCCAGTGAGTGTCCTGTATATGATACTAAACAATCTGATGGTGAGCTTCTAGTAATCCTGAGGCTTTGTGGAATGCAGAGCAACCCTTCATTGCCATTGCTCCAAGATCAACTCTGGCCCGGCGTGGAAGCACCTTATAGCGCCATATCTATGGGTTAAATAGAACTAATGACATACTTATGATAAACTGAATTGTTTGAAATAGAAATGTTTTTGACGATCAAACCGTACTTGCTTTTAAACTGCGTGCTCAGATGGAACTGTTTTTGACATTGAAACTGTAATTACATTAAACTGATTTGTTTAATATAGAATTGTTTTGACATTTAAATGTATGTAAACAAAATCTGTACTTATACTAAACTGAATTAGCTCTGTTTGAATAAACTAAATAGCTTGAAATAGAAATGTTTTTCACAATTAAACTGTACTTACATTTAAACTGCATACTTATGCTAAACTGAATTTTTTGGAATAGAACTATTTTCATAAAAATTGATTTGGCGTTAAATAACCTGCAAAGGTTGATATGCCATAAAACACAAACAACCAACCAACTAAAAAAATTTCCAACAAACTATTCGTTTAAAATCATATATATCTATGCAGAAAGAGTATTTGGCATTAAAAAACCTACAATGATTGATATACAGTAAAAGACAACCTACCATTTTCGGCATCTTATGGTATTTAATGTACTTATAAAGCCATTTAAGGAGGTGCCTGTGGTGTAACGGTTATCGTCGTAGGAAATGGACACGACGACACGAGACTGATTGCATTTCGCATAGCACTAATACCCTTGGGAAAGGTATGAATCCCATTATTCTCCCTCCAGCTATGGGTAAATAGTAGGGCAGACTGGGTTCTTCAGCCTTGGTAAGGCAACTAGTCTAGGAGAAGGACAACCCTGAATTCAAATCTGCTAAACTCGGCTTAAAAATTGACCTTGTGTCATATCCTGCCCGAGCGGAGGGGTTGGGTAAATATGAGAAAGCCATTGTATGGGGGTTCCTGTGGCGTAGTGGCTAATGTGCTTGACTATGACATTGTAGGAAGCAGGTTCGAACTTCAATCGCGCAATTATGTTCACTTTTTTTACTAATACCCTGGAGAAAGGTATGAATCTCTTAATTTCCTTGCTTTGGATTAAATAGTACTACTATTGTCCTTGTACAAGGATAGCTTAGGCATTAAATAACCCATAAAGTTTGATATGCCATTAAACAAAGAACACCAAACCAAACAAAATCTAAAGGACAACAGTGAATTTAGTTAGAGCGTTGGTCGGTATGTGTGTTTAGTTACCTTGTGCATTCAAATATTTGAGCAGGCATTACATGAAAGGTTACATATAGAATATGAGACTTTTCGTACATAGACATAATGTGTTTCGTCAATCTTCCTAATAATGATGACCAGACAGCCCTCTTTATCAGCATTCAAAATTCTTGGTTTGAACGTCGACTTTTAGCACCGGTTGAAAATAGATAGTTACGTTGGCCGCAAAGCAAGATTTCAGTTGATCTTATATGACAGAAGTATATAATTATTGAATAGACTTTTGCATTCTCACACATTCCACCTGAGAACGTTGTAAAACTTAGGAGATTTTCCTTATTTTCAACTACTGATCTTATATAAAGTAATTCTTACTTTTGTATGCGAGAGACCAATTCTAACATTCCCGCTTCAATCTCTTCGTTGAACATGAAAACCGGAGCCATTTTACAGTTCACTAAACCAACTCAAAAAGAAATGCGAAGATAATGAATAAAAGTATAGGTTTATCCAAGGATAAATGTACAATCTAATAACAGTCGTTATCATAGTTAGCCATACTGTTTTGAGCATGCGCAGCGAATAGCCAATCATCAGTCGTTACGGACAGAGACAGTTGGCGGGAAAGTGGGTAAGGATATTTGGTGTAAACGCGACAACCGGCAAATGGAGGCGGGCTAGTTGAATCGTAAATGTCATGTGAAGAAGAGATTTTACGGTAATTTGATGCAAATGTACGGACTTATGACACATTTACATATATCCATTCAGTAACATGCCTACACCTATGTGTTTATTTAAATATATATCAATCCAGATTCAAATATAAATATCTACATATTCATTATTAAGAGAAAGATGTTATCTAATATTTGACGTCTTTATCTGTATTTATACACATTATAAGAGAAGCATAACTGCATAAATTTTCACACCAGTACAGGAATATATATTCAATATTATATGTAAAGAACTAATAGAGTAATTGTTACCTCTATAGGAAATGGCCTCGGTGATCTAGGTTCAAATACCTGAACGGGGCTGTTCGCATTTCACATATTGCTGATATACTTAGGAAAGATATAAGTTGGGTGACTGTAGTCAAGGGTGACTAAAAGGCTCCTTTTTCAATAGCAACTACATCGAGGTGTTGTGGAGGGAGCTACTCCTTTCCCTGGATTCATCCACTTACCTTTTATCCATACCTTATAATACTGTGTGTTACGCAAGGAAGCATCAAGTACAATTTTTGAGTCTTTGTTATAAGTTGACCTGGGATTGAACTCAGGTCATTCTGTCAGATCCTGCTTCTGCTGAGGGATTAGTTAAATACGTAAATATAAGGCGCTGTCACAGAAAATTCATCCCAGTCGCCTGGAGTTATTGAATCCACTGATTGCGACTCTGCAGAGGGATAAGACACCCCTCCACAACGAGTGTTCTGAATATGATACTTAACCATCTGCTGATGAGATCAGTTCTGAAGCTTTGGTGGAATATCGAATATTTCATTACTTCCTGGTATACTTTTTTATGATCCCATGGATCAAATAGAACTGTGGGCAAATAAATGACTGATATTAAATTGAATTTTTACTGATTCATAGCAATACTTTTAGCTATTTAACTATGTGCCAATAAAACTGATAGTGTTCGGTAGCAATACCATTTGACTGATTGCAAACAAAGGTGCTCTGGCTTGTTTAAAAGGTTACTGCAAAATTATTCGTTTAAAAATCATATCATCATTATTATCAATGTAAAGTCACACAGAAAGCACGGATTTCGATTACCCTTTCTCGCCATGCGTCCCTATCACCCATCTCTCCGGGTAGGTCTTCCAAACTTCATCGTGTGTCCGCAAAGAGCTGATATAAATAAGTTCTTGCAGGTTGGCCAACACTGGCACGCTCATGTGAACGGGTCCAAAGAGGAGCATCACAAGAGTTCGTCCTTGCTTCTTCAGCAGCGTTCCACATAGCTTGTTCGTCTTATTTCGATAGTTTTTGAGATGGGAAGAAGGTGGCCATAATATAAACAGGATTTAGCATTTAGTAACCTGCAAGAGTTCATCGGCCGTAAAACTAAACCAACCACTGACATTTTGACACTATACGAGCATGCACACGCACACAAACAAACACACGTACACTGTCATACAACACACACACACACACACACATATATATATATATATATATATATATATATATATATATATATATATATATATAATGGACTATCCAGTCGATCTCGACGTATGGGGACCAAGCAGTTCAGTAAAAAAAGTAAATTTTGGACAATGTACATAGTTGATCTGGTGGTGAAGACCAATCTAGAAGCGAACGGACGTTTTAATAATCTGATAAGAGAATAATAGAGAACCACTCTGTAACATATTCTACTGAACAACGCTCCTCAGGTCGTGAATACAAATTTTTCCTTCTCTTTGGGCAGTTGCCCAACAAAAGATAGTGCTTAGTCTGTCCTACTATTTTATCCATAGCAAAGCATACACACACACACACACACACACACACACACATATATATATATATACAAGAACAGAGAGATACAGAGATAAACACTTGCTGTCACTTGCCTTTAGTGGAAAGTCAGCAGCGCTGAAAACTCGCATATACATACGCACAAAATTCTTTGATATTTAGTAATAAAAATGGTTCACCTAATATATACCAGACGATCAGACCTAATGGTTGTAAAAAAACAAAAAAAAAACAAAAACAAAGAACTTGACGAATGTTGGTCTTTGTCGTCCCGGCAGACCACAGAGTGAAAGTGAAGACAGTTGAAAAGAGAGATAAGTACCTGGACCTTGCCCGGGAACTTGAAAAACTATTGAGCATGAAAGTGCCAGTGATGCTAATTGTAATCGATGCACTCGGTAAAGTCAATAAACGATTTGTAGAGGGACTAGAAGAACCGGAAATAATAACTGGTAGAGACCATCCAAATGACAGCACTATTAAGATCGGCCAGAATACTGAGAAGAGTCCTGGAGACTTAAGGTCACTCAAACTTTAGTGAAAGAAATCAGCTGATACTGAAGTGAAAAACTCGTAAAGGGGGTAAAAAATAATAAATTTAATTTGACCATACTACCAAATGGTATATACACTAACAAGAATCTGTCATAGAGAATGGTATGTATAAAATTCTCTGAGATACCAACAGATTACCTCATCAGAGTCTGGAAACCAGACTTAGTAATATTTCAAAAAGAAAAACAAAGAGAACCTGCGGACGTGTGAACTTTGCCGTCCCGGCGGATCACTGACTAAAAAAGAAAACGAAAAGAGAGACACGTACTTAGACCTTGCCAAATACTGAAAAAACTATGGAATACCAAGGTGACGGTGATACCCATTGTAAATGGTGCACTCGGAACGATCCCTAAAAGCTTTGTAGGATGAGGTGGGTAGAAGAGTTAGAAATCTGACAAAGAGCCGAGATCATCCAAACTATAGAGCATTAAGATCGGCCAGAATACAGAGAAGAATTCTGGGGATTTAAGCAGACTTGCTGTCACTTATATCATCAACTAACACTGGAGTGAACAACTAGCAAGAAATGGTAATAATAATAATAATAATAGATAGGTTTTATATCTGAATAAAAAGTAATATTTGAAGTAAAGGTCTGTAAAAAACACAATACCTTCGACACTCCCTAATATTTCCACAGCCTGAATCTCTTTGTTCATCTGGTCAAACCAGTTTATCTGTAATAATATTGGTGTAATCTGTGCTTTGTGTATAAAGGATATTTGAATCGTTTTGTTATGCAAATATACTTATTATCGGCAAAATCAAACACTTTTAACCCTCTGCCTTTTTCAGAATTCGTTACAAATTATCAATTGTTTATTTTATTTAATTTTCTTTGTTTCTTTCTACAATTTATTTCCCTTGACTTTTCTCGTCCATTTCCTCCTTTTATTATGCTATTTTATCTCTCTTGTCTGTCTTTCTTTCCTAATTCCTTTTTTCCTCTTCTTTCATTTTTCTTCTTTTTTTATTTACTTCAATGTTTCTTTTAGATTACTTTTTTCTGCCTCTTCTCTCGTTCATTTTCTTTGTCATTCATTCTTTTATTAATTGTTTTTCTTCAACCATTTCCTTTTCTTTTTATATTTCATTCTTTTTTTTCCCCTTTCGAATCATTCATTCTTTCTTCTTCTGCTTCTTACTGTTTCCTGCGCTCTTTCATTCCTCTCTTTCTTCTATCTCTTTCTCTTCCTCTGTTTTTCCTTTCTATTCCGCCCCACCACCACCACTGAATAGAATTTTTCCGTCTATGATCCTTCGTCCCCTCTTTTTGCTCTAATATTTTACGTATTTCTTCTTATTTGAATTATTATCATCTTTATCTTTTTTCTTATTATTCCCTTGTATTCTTACCAATGTCATTTTCCCGGTCTCATTTTTTTTTCTAACTATTTCTCTCTTCCTTTAATTATATATTTGGATGAATTCTTATCATGTTTGTATGTAGCCTTAACCTAGCGAAAACAAACCATAAGGTTTGTATTTGAGAAATACTCTTAAAATATGCTTATAGAATAAAGCAATTTACCGTTCAGTGTACCATTTAATGTGAATTCTTTGGGATCTAAATTGGGTAGACATTATTTTTAATCGTCCTGCTAATTGAGTTATATATTTTTGAATAAACTTTCCATTCAGATTAACGACAACAAAACTGTAAAATGATTGCGATTAAATTGGATCATATCAGAAATAATGGTAAGAGAAAGAATTTAAGGTGGAAATCGGAGGAACTACCGGATGAATTATTTAACTGAATTCGATTCGTTTATAGATATTGTATCAATAGATTATATGTTCTATGCAAATGTTGTTCTGGGAAAATAGTAAAAATAGGAGATGCTGAAGGAGGTATAATAACAAACAAACAAACAATAAATGATGAATATATTTTATGTTTAAAATGGAATCTCCCTTTTAATAGCAGTATGAAACAACGCCATATGAACCTATTATATTTAAATAAAAATGTATAATACACAACTGAATCGCAAGTGAAAATGATGTGGATAAAGGCATGAAAAACATACCTCCGTAAAGCGTCCAGCTGGCAGACAAAAATAAAGCAGGTCGTAGCTCGGTGCAGTCCTTTATTTCATTGTAAACAAATACAATGAAGGCACAAGGCCTTATGGTTTTGGGGGAGGGGGAAAGGGAACGGTCTTGCTTTAACTATATTTTCTAAGGAAACCTAGCTAGCCACATTCACCGACCCATTCATCAATACAATATATAATCACTCGTCCATCGCCATGCATGCAGCAACCACCAAAATACCTCATTTGCTCTATGAAAAAGTCCTACTTAAAACCCGAAATGGTGTATGATTTTATTTACAATGTAAGGTTTTTACAATGGATATGATGGGAATGGGAGAAAAAACCCGAAAATATACACGAAAAACAAGGAAAAATTCCCCGTTTGGTTTCCCTCCCATCCCCCCGTCTATAAAATTGGAGGCCGACTGTTTTCCGGGCCGAAAAAAACTGGAAACAAGCCGGACCTACCCTAGGTGGGACGGGAATCCTAATTTACAGGGGGAAAAGAAATAAAGGATCGGGCTCGGTATGGGTCGATAGAAGTGGGTAATATGATTTTTTACATATGAATGTTCAAGATCTTCAATAAAAGCGGACTGGGGTACGGGTTGAGGTACCAAAATAATGGGGATGGGGAAGATCTTGAGTGCTAACGACTAAATGACGGAGACAATGACTCACAACATACTGCTAACTAGGTTACAAGGGAAAAAATCCTACTTACCGAGGGTGGGGTCCCTAAGGACCTCTACCGTAGACGTCATGGGCTGGCAGAGGAGGGAAGGATGACTCCAACATTGCCCCCTTTCTTACGACCAGGCTCGCTGCATTCACCCATCTTTTGCTGAATGTTATGCAACCAAGCGTTTTCTATCGCATCTGATTTTGACCCTCAGCTGATGCCGAAAATACAAAACCAGATCACGATGAGAAAAGTTTGCATCGTCATACAATCCCTTGTTTCGCGTCGTCTAAATCACCATTCGGGCTACAGCTAGGATCGCGAGAAACACCATACGCTTCTCACCATGAAACGGAGGAAGAACGTTGTCTACGACGTAACCAACGTCGAGCAGCACGAGCTGTTTGGGTTCGATGCGAGCCGTCCACTCCCCAGCTCAGTGCAGTCCTCCTTACAATGCTAAACTGAAGCTGGTTTATATAATGAAATACCTTCACTCACTTACCAGCAGCCAATCACGGTCCATGCAATGGAATGGTCCATTTGTGCACAATGGGATGCCTCCAAGGCACCATAAATAGCTCCCGTTCCTAAATCGGTAACAGGGTTTCCTATCTTAACGACTGATTGCTCTTAGCTAACGCGATTAATTACTCTCGGCTATCGTAACTAATTGCCCTACGCAACCTGACAAACCATACATAAGTGAGTGTACTAAACTAGCACAGAAGAAGTACATGCGTCTGAAAGATGATCCACAAGGAACTGTGCAAGATATTAAAATTTCACCTCATGACTAAATAATAATGCACAAACGAAAATATGTCCAAGAGAATAAGGCGCATAAAATTTTTCGCGATTTTGAAATAAAAGCGGCTCACCTAATCCTTGCCAAAAATTAGACCTAGTGTTGATTAACAAAAAAAAGTTGATCTAGGGTGTTTTGCGGTTCTTGTAGACCACACAGTGGAAATTAAAAGAAAATGAAGCAATTAATTTATACTTTGACCTTGCCAGAGAATTAAAAAAATACGGAACATGACGGTGATATTTATATCAAGAGTATCTATCTATATTTCTGAGATTAAGTATTATGTATATTATTTACATTTTTCGGACTATTGTCCTCATCTCTGTCACCATGTGTATCACAACGTTTCGGTCGTTGTACGCTCCGGCCTTCTTCAGGTGGTTGGAATATCGAACTTAACCCTCCATTTTGCTTACAGGGGTAGACTGTTCTAGTTCTACGAGCCATGTTTAATGGATGTCAGTTATCAGTTATCTCCTGTTAATTTCCCTCCGAAAGTTCTGCACTGCTTTGGGTTAGGCTCGACATTCCAACCACCTGAAGAAGGCCGGAGCGTACAACGGCCGAAACGTTGTGATACACATGGCTACATTGATGAGAACAATAGTCCGAAAAATGTAAATAATATCAGTAGTTGTCGATTAAATTTTAGAAGGAGTAAAAAATAACAAAATAATAAATAAAATTTTACAAAGGAAACTCAACATTTACAGGAGTTCCTTTCATCTTCATCTTTTTTCATTATTGACTCTTCTTTTTCCTCTCCTTTTCTGCAACTATATTTTCTATATCCCCGCTTTTTTTTGTTTTGTATTCTTTCTTTCCTTTTTATTACCTCACCTTTTTTCTCAGCTTTCTTCTCTTCTTTTTTACCCACCTTCTTTTCTTCATTAAATGTCCCATATACTTCTTCTTTTTTTTATTCGGCCGTCTTTTCTTTTTCTATGTTTCTCCTCTATTTTTCTCCTTTTTTCTCTATCTTTCCTTCTTCGAGTCTTAGATGTGTTGCTTTTTTCTCCTTCGTTTCTTTTCGGTAATTTTTATTTTATTTTTTATTCTTATTTTCTGTGAACTATATGTTTTTTTTATTGTCTTTTTATTTTCTGGTGTTTTTCTTTCAACATAAATTTCTTTGCTTTTTTACATGTTATCATACATTAAATAAATACGACTGTTCTTCATTTTATCTCCCAAATACCCAGTATATTTCTTTCAAAGATCTATCTATCTATCTATCTATCTATCTATCTATCAATTAATACCGGCTTATTGGCCAAGTGGGTAGAGTGTTCACTAATGGTCTGGGATTCCTGGGTTCAATCCCAGGTCGTGTCATACCAAAGACTTAAAAATAGCACTTGATACCTCCTTGATTTACACTCAGCAATATAAGGTACGTATCAAGGGTAAAGTGGAGCAATCCTGGGAAAGTGTTAGGGCCCTCCCCTACACTTCGGTGTTGTAGCTATCGAAAACGGAGCTTTCTGGTCGCCTTCGACTAAGGTCGCCAACTTATAACTTTTTATCTATCTATCTTATAATTCTCCATCGATATTTCTAAAAAGTAACTCTCCGTCTTTTCTTCAAAATTTTAACGAGGTTCCTTCCCCGTCTGTCTATTGCCCTGTCGGCTGGGGCTGTAGAATACACCGACTGCTTCTCTGCTGAGGGGTAAGACCCGCCCCCTAACAAGTGTCCTGGATATGACACTAAACAATCTAATGGTGAGGTTCCAGCAGTGCTGGAGTTTTAGGGAATGTGGAGTATCCCTTCATTGCCATCGCTCCCAGGTCCACTCTGGCCCGGAGCGGTAGCACCTGATATGGCCCTATCTATGGATTAAATAGAACTAACGGCATACTTATGCAAAACCGAATTGTTTGATTAAATAAAATAGCTTGAAATATAAATGTTTTTGACAATTAAACCGTACTAACGATAAACTGAATAATTTGAAATAGGACTGTTTTTTGACATTGAAACTGTATTTACACTAAATTGAATTGTTCAACATAGAACTGTTTTGGCATTTAACTGTTTGTAAACAAAATCAGTATTTATACTATACTGAATTAGCTCTGCTTGACTAAACTGAACATCTAGAAATAGAAATGTTTTTCACAATTAAACTGTATTTACATTTTAACTGCGTACTTATGCTAAACTGAATTGTTTGAAATTGAACTATTTTTGACATTGAAACTGTACTTACAGTAAACTGAATTGTTATATATAACTGTTTGAATAAACTGAATAGTTTGAAATAAAAATGTTTTTGACAAACTGTGTACTCATGCTAAACTGACTTGTTTTAAATAGAATTGATTAGTTACATAAGAATGGATTTGGCGTTAAATAACCTACAAAGGTCAATATGCCATGAAACCCAACCAACCAACTGACTGTCTAATAACGTTTAAAGCAAAGTTTTCTATCAATTCTGGGAAGTTAAACCACGATAAAGTTATTCTGAGATGGCAGACGATTCGGGAACAGCAGCAAGCCAGGCTCCACAAAGCGTAGTAAATAACTAATTCAGTCTCGATGATAATCGAACCAACCTTGTATTACCTTAACTATAATATAGAACCTATTAAACTTGACAATAATTATTTTGCATTAAACATCTATTTAATTTGAATATTCAAATTAGTCAATTCGGTGTTTGAGAGTTTTTATGTTATTGCTGTAAAATTAGTTGTTTTCTTGGGAGAATGACCATCTCTGACTTCCTTAAACTTAAAAGAAATCAACGAATAATAAATCCAAAATAAACATTTGTTAGTCTCTCGAGTAAAATTTTGGTGGCAAATTTTATTGATTTTGTAAGATGGATGAAACTTGGAACTGTGTTTACACGATATATTCCAAAGATAAAAGTCAGATCAAATAATTTTAACCCGGCTGGTTGTGTTTCGAATACGTTGACTATATTCCCTGTAGATGAGTAAGACCTACTCTCAGAAAGAGGAGCCCATTTTGTTCATAACAAACTATAGACTGATTTATTTCTTAATCAATTTATCTCAATCACTATATATATATATATATATATAATATCTCTTTCTTAAAATAAAATAGGTTAATTCATTGAGAGGATTTTAGCTACTGAAAGTTCTGAGAGCTCTGTAATTTTTTTTTTAGATACATAAGGATACATGACACCAGACGGTGACATAACAAGCAACTTCTTGACCATATATTTTTGTCTTCCTGTAACATATTCATATGCAGATGCATGCAGAAACATATTCAACACAATAAAGACGAGCGGACACAGTTCTTTAGAAAAAATATACCTCTCACTTTATTCGAAAGGGTTACGAAAGGTATTATTGTGTGAGAGGTGAGTTGGAGACCGAACAGAACTGCAACATATTGACCCCCACTCTTCTGGCCATAGCAGCATTTCTTTCCCGTTCTCCTGGGCTGCTTAACCGGGGGCCTGGGGGCCCAGCCTCTGCTGGGAAATGGTTCTCATTCCAGCATCATCTCTCCAACTGATCTGAACTTCCTGTCGACGGGGTTATATAATAATTTGCGCCCACCTACTTCTTGCGAGCGTCACATTTGTACTCAATTCAACACGTCGACAGTCAAGGTTATCCCCTGATATCATCGACCAGATACAACTGTTATTTACACTGGCGCATTTCTCATCTGACAACCCAGCCGGGTCGGAGGTCAATATATTACATTCCACTCTTTCTTTCTTTCTTTATTTATTTATTTATTTAAAAATCCGTCGAAAGAATATTCTTATAGAATTTTTTTTCTTCAATGAGATGGCTATCAGAAAAAAGTTGCTTGCTCTTATGAGTAACCAGCTGAAATAAACGTATGATTGCCATATGAAGGTTTGATGAGTTTTTCAATTATATAAAATTTGCTCCGTATGAAATATATAAATTTATATATTAATCATCAAACATTGAGTACTCATGGAGATTTTTAAGAATCCTTTTATATATTCTCAAATTTATCAATTCCCAACTCCTTTTCTTTGGATACCATATATAAGTGATGTACTTCAGTGGACCCCTTCACATGGACGAATAAAGGCAGGACAATCAGCTAGAAACTATATACAGCAGCTCAGTGCCGATACAGGATGTAGCACCGAAGACCAGTCGGAAGCAATGGACGATAGAGAAGGGTGGTGAGAGAGGGTCAGGGCTATCCCTGCTGATGGCGCGACAGGATGATGATGATACACACACATATATATATATATATATATATATATATAATTTTGTTCATAACTATCTATATGCTAATATCTCTATCTATGTTTTTATCTCGTTCCGTATATATGTATCAATGAGTTTTTCTTATGTTTACATCTATCTATCTTATTGTTTATTTCTATAGATTCCGACGTGATAATCTATTCATATTTCTAACACTTTACATGCAACCTGTTGTAAATTGAACCTGGAGATTCCTGTTTAAAGAAGCTTTCGTTGTTTATCTCAGATCTAATGTTTTCCTAATGTTTCTTGGTTTCTCTCGGCACCTCATCGCCCTTCCTAAAGTTAGGTTATTTACCTCTCTCTCCTACCAGAGAGGATTTGACAAAAGGTATTTTTTATACTGAGGGTTCTAGGGAAAAGGAGGTTGGGCACAAGTCTTGGCTCGTGCTCTGCTGCACTTAACTTGTCATCAGCTCATTTTGTCCAATGTGAACCAGATGAGCCTGCTGTTCGTGGACTCGCTAGATGTAACACAACTTTGATGAACCCGGAAATGTCGGACAACTCTATGATATAACGGACGGGCGCTGTCGTCAATCAGTGAAAATGTCACGAACCTAGCGCGTGCAGGCAGAATGATCTACAGGGTTCAGGCGTGATTTTAATATAATCACACATGAATTAACACGTGTTTTACGACAGTTTCACTGGTGACATCGAACATTATGGGATCTTCGATTTGTTCTTCAAAATCTCTATATAAGTTAAGAAGTCAGGAGATTTTGGCAGAGTTGAAGACAGGTTTCAAAACAGGTGCCTCAAAGGTTCTGGAGACCCCAACCCATCCTACCCAGCCTGTTACGACCCAACTGTCAGGAGTGTGTCAACAGCCGGCTATCACCGACACCCGCCGTCGCCACCAAGAAGAAGGAAAAAGGAGAACATAACGAAACGATATTTTTGAGCTGCAACTATTGTAGTACAGGTGATTAAAAAACGACTTTTTAAATTTCGAGTTTGAGTATTTCTTTTTCTGTGGACTCCTCCCTTTAAAACACAACACTCTGGTCCTATGATACAACTCAACCAGTAAATAATATAAAACAGGAATTATTTCAATAAAGCTTATTAATCAAGAATCACTTACTGACAAACAATAACAAAGAAAAACATAAACACAGCAAGCAAAAAGAAAAAAAAACGAAAAAAAAAATTGAATCACTAACGGCAGATGTCATTTCCATTCCTATAATTTAAAATTAGAGAAGATGCTAAAATACTGCTGAACATCTGAATCCAATCACAAATAGATCAAGAATCTCCTTGACGAATCGCAAGGAATTAATGGGATTTCTAGATTCATTTTCAAGAGACTGTCTTTCTCTCTTGAACTTTTTCGGATGAATCCCAATAGTTTAGTGGTTAACCTGCTTGTCTGTGACATTATAGTTAACGAGTTTGAATTCGAATCACGGAAATACGTTCACTCACGTAATAATAACATTCGGAAATCAAAACCCCCATTCTTCCCCTCAGCTAGAGTTTAGATACCATCCCTACTTTTTTTTTCTACGAGGATGCCTTTGGCACTGAATAACTATTGAAGGTTGATATACTATTAAACAAAGAAACCAAACCAAATCAATTAGTTTTCTCTCTCTTACTCGATATATATATATATATATATATATATATCTTCTGTATATGACACTAAAATGTCTACAATAGTAAAGCTCTTGACTTGGAGCTTTGGGAAATGTTGAGTACCCTTTCATTGCCATTACTCCGAGGTCCACTCAGATCCAGAGTGGCATACCAGTTAAGGTCTAATTTATATGTCACGTAGAACTATTTAACCACTTAAATGTGTGAAAACAAATGATTGATATTAAATTGAATCATTAGTATTGGATAGTAATGCTTGAAATCATTTGTTTGCAAACGAATGAATAATATTGATTAAAATTAATAGTTAAAGAGCAATATTTGAAACAGTTTAACAGTGTGCACACAAATGAGCCCCGGCTTGGTTAAAAACAATGTTACCTAGAAACTATTCACTTACAAATAATATATATATGTATATATATATATATATATATATATATATATATATATATATATATATAGAGAGAGAGAGAGAGAGAGACAGACAGACAGACAGACACAGATGTGTGTGCATGTATAAATATGATTTGGCATTAAATAACCCACAAAGATTGATATGCCATAAAACACAACCAAACTTAACCCACTCTCTCACACTGTTTCATTTCTTCTTGTGTCTTTATCTACCACACGATTTCCTTCTTCCTCGTTTCTGAGGGGAATCTTTGTGGTGAAGCGGCTAACCTGCTAGACTGTCACATCGTAGTGAGTTCGATCGCCGTTAGGTTCAATTTCGGACTAGTACTTTTGGGAAAAGCTTGGAATATCTAATCCTTTCAGCGGTAAGTTTAATAGAACGGCAGCTATCATCGTAAAAAAAAAAAAACAAAAAAAAAAACATTGGTATGCAATTAAACATAGATGCTATATAGCAACGATCAATGAAGGAATCATAACACTTTTCTTTATAAAAAAAACATATCTCTCTTTATTATTGTCCTAAGGGTATGAAGTTTACCCGATTTACCAACCCCTTATTATTAAATGGTTTTACGTATTCTCTTTTGAGCTAATGATTATATAGTTTGAAGTATTCTACACTGCACTAATAATTATTTGGTTTCCCGTATTCTATATAGTGCTAATAATTATACATATTTATCAACCCCTCCGCTCGGGCAGGATATGACACAAGGTCAATTTTTAAGCGGAGTTTACCAGGTTTGAATTCAGAGTTTTCCTTCTAGACTAGTTACCACACGAAAGCTGAAGAACCCAGTCTGCTCTACTATTTACCCATAGCTGGAGGAAGAATAATTGGATTCACACCTTTCCCAATGGTATTAGTGCTATGTGAAATGCAATCAGCCTCATCTAGGATTTGAACTCGTGTCACCGTGTCCATTTCCTACGACGATAACCATTACACCATGGGCACCTCTAATAATTATATGGTTTTAAGTATTCTACCGAGTGCAAACAATAATATAGTTTCAAGTATTCTATCAACTAACAATAGTTATATCAATTCAAATATTCTATCTTGTGCTAATATTATATTTTTTCATGTATTCTCTCGAGAGCTAACAATTATACGGCCTTAAATATTCTATGCTTATAATTATATGGTTTCAAGTCTTCTACCGAGTATTAATAATTATATGGTTTCAAGTCTTCTACCGAGTATTAATAATTGTATGGTTTCAAGTATTCTAACCAGTATTAATAATTATATGGTTTCAAGTATTCTACCGAGTATTAATAATTATATGGTTTCAAGTATTCTATATAGTGCTAATAATTACACGAATTTATGTATTCTATCTAATGCTTATAATTATGTAATTTCAAGTATTCTGTATAGTGCTTATAATTATATGGTCTCAGGTATTCAATCTAGTCCTAATAATTGTTTTCAAGTAAATACATCATGTAATAATAATAATTTCTTTCCAACGTTCACGTACCTCATAATAATCCTTAATAAGCAGCCGTTGCTTCAAGTAACTATTCTTGATACAAATACTTTGCAGTCCAATGCTATCAAATATCCCCATCGAATATAAGTAATAATAAAACTGCTGAGGAGGTGATACCTATAAATAGGACCCTAACAGGCATTACCTTCCCATATCAGAATGGACTTGGGAGTGGTATTTCTGAAGGATTACCCTGCACTGAGGAAATCTCTAGAACTGGATTCTTGTCATCAAAAGCACTTCATCGTTATATCAAGGAATCCCTCTTTTGAGGGGGTGTCTTATTCCTCTGCAGTGGATTCAGTTTGTGTATTATGGGAGCGAGAGAGAGGATTGTAAGGGTGAAGAGAACGTAAAAAGGGTAAAAACTGATTGGAATAGAATTGCGTAAGAGAAATTTATTACAGGAAATTAGAAAATTGAGATATAGGAATGAGAGAAAGACAAAAGATAATAAATATAGATATGGCAATTTTCACTAAAGAGAGATAATTTTTTTTAAAATGAACAAGAAACTGGCTGAAAGCCATTGAATGAAAGTGAATTTTTGGTTTGGTTTGATGGCTTATCAACCAATTTAGATTGCTTAATGCCAAATCCACCGTTTTGAGTTATTTAATAACTTATAGTAAGGAATCACTTTCATTGTTCGTTTAGAATTAGATTTTTGGCGTACCTATTTATTAAGTTTTTACTGTTTTATTTCGAGTATTTCTGGCTACAAAAAATAAATTAAGAATTTGAAAGAAAAGATTATTGTTTCATTAAGTATTTACTTGAAAACATAATTATTAGGACTAGATAGAACACATATAAACAGTTCCATTTCAAACTATTCAGATTAGTATAAGTACAATTTGTGTTTACTCTCCGGTAAATGTAAAAACGGTTTTAATTCAAAGAATTCATTTTAGCATAAGCACACGGTTTCGTTCCGTTAGACTCATAGATAGGACCCAAACAGGAGTTACCACTCCGGGCCTGATTGGACATGGGAATGATTGTAATAAAGGGGTACTCCGCATTCCTCAAAGCTCAAACATTGCCAGAGCATTACAATCAGATTATTTAGCGTCATATCCTGAATATTCATTGAGGGAGACTTAGTCCTCTGCAGGGATGCAGTGGGTGTATTCTGCAGCCCCAGCCTACAGGGACACTTGTTGGGAGAGTCTTACCCTGTGCAGAGATGCAACCATTTTATTCGGCAATTCTAGTCGACTGGGTATCTGTTTGGGAGAGTCTTATTCTCTGCAGAGGTGCGGCCAGCGTATTCTGCAGCTTCAGCCCACTGGGTCACTCTCTGAGGGAATCTTACCCTCTGCAGAAATGCAGAGAGTATATTCTGCAGCTCCAGTCGACTGGGCCACTCTTCGGTGGAGTGGTCATACCCTCTGTAGATATGCAACCAGTGTATTCTGCAGCTCAAGCCGACTGGGCAAGTAAATTAAACAAGGAGAAAGATTTAAGAATGGATAAATTGAATTTATAGTCAAATAGCATTACAGGTAACAGTGTTATTAAATACAAAACAGTGATCCCAACCTTTGTATGAACGAAGACAAAAGAATGAACATAAAAGACAGAAAAGTGGATTGGTTTTGTTTTGTTTCTTTTTTGCCTATTAACTCTTCACTGAGCCGGATGTTAATACTGTGTAAACAAAAGGATTACAAGATGCACCTGCATAAACAGGAAGACAGCGATGCGTAGGAGTATGTAGCTCATGTGGTTTGAGGTAGAAATGCTTAGGCGTTATGAAATTTTGTATACACAGTTAAACACAGAATAACAGTCAGTCTCTATCTTGCAACCAGAAAAGATTTAGACAGTCACGTGGAGTGGCCGCCGGGCGTTGTCCAGAGAGGGGGCGGGAGCCCATAGCAATATGAGTCAGTCGTGAGTCTTCAGTCTGCACACTGTGACCTAGAATGGCGGCAAGGAGCCAAGTGCTCCCCTGGCGAAGGCAGGTTGAGACAGACGCGTCAGAGAAACAGAAGTGCTAAGCTATGAGAATGACACAACGCGGCTAGAGAGAGGTTAAGGGACAATAGCATTCAAGTCCTCTGTGTGTCTCTGTCTCTCTCTCGCTCTCACACTTACAGTAAACTTCATACCTGTGGTATAATGGTTATCGGTAGAATACTTTAAACCATATAATTATTAATACTCGTTAGAATACTTGAAACCATATAATTATTAGCATAGAATATTTAAGACCGTATATTTGTTAGCTCTCGAGAGAATACATGAAAAAATATAATATTAGCACAAGATAGAATATTTGAATTGATATAACTATTGTTAATTGATAGAATACTTGAAACTATATTATTGTTTGCACTCGGTAGAATACTTGAAACCATATAATTATTAGAGGTGCCCGTGGTGTAATGGTTATCGTCGTAGGAAATGGACACTGTGACAAGAGTTCAAATCCTAGATGAGGCTGATTACATTTCACATAGCACTAATACCCTTGGAAAAGGTATGAATCCAATTATTCTCCCTCCAGCTATGGGTAAATAGTAGAGCAGACTGAGTTCTTCAGCCTTCGTGTGGTAACTAGTCTAGGAGAAGGAAAACTCTGAATTCAAACCTGGTAAACTCCGCTTAAAAATTGACCTTGTGTCATATCCTGCCCGAGCGGGGGGGGTGATAAATATGTATAATTATTAGCACTATATAGAATACGTCATACCGGACATTAACCAAGCGGTTAGAGTGTTCACCAATGCCTCCTTGCTTAACACTCAGCATTGTAAGGTACAGATCAAGGGTAAAGTGGAGCAATCCAGGGAAAAGAGTAGCGCCCTCCCCTACACCTTGGTGTAGTAGCTATCGAAAAGGGAGCATTCGGGTCACCCTCGACTAAAGGGAGACAACTTTACTTTATACAGAATACGTGAAACCAAATAATTATTAGCGCAGTATAGAATACTTCAAACTATATAATCAGTAGCACGAAAGAGAATACGTGAAACCAAATAATTATTAGCGCAGTTTTGAATACTTCAAACTATATAATCAGTAGCACGAAAGAGAATACGTGAAACCAAATAATTATTAGCGCAGTATAGAATACTTCAAACTATATAATCAGTAGCACGAAAGAGAATACGTGAAACCAAATAATTATTAGCGCAGTATAGAATACTTCAAACTATATAATCAGTAGCACGAAAGAGAATACGTGAAACCAAATAATTATTAGCGCAGTATAGAATACTTCAAACTATATAATCAGTAGCACGAAAGAGAATACGTGAAACCAAATAATTATTAGCGCAGTATAGAATACTTCAAACTATATAATCAGTAGCACGAAAGAGAATACGTGAAACCAAATAATTATTAGCGCAGTATAGAATACTTCAAACTATATAATCAGTAGCACGAAAGAGAATACGTGAAACCAAATAATTATTAGCGCAGTATAGAATACTTCAAACTATATAATCAGTAGCACGAAAGAGAATACGTGAAACCAAATAATTATTAGCGCAGTATAGAATACTTCAAACTATATAATCAGTAGCACGAAAGAGAATACGTGAAACCAAATAATTATTAGCGCAGTATAGAATACTTCAAACTATATAATCAGTAGCACGAAAGAGAATACGTGAAACCAAATAATTATTAGCGCAGTATAGAATACTTCAAACTATATAATCAGTTGCACGAAAGAGAATACGTGAAACCAAATAATTATTAGCGCAGTATAGAATACTTCAAACTATATAATCAGTAGCACGAAAGAGAATTCGTGAAACCAAATAATTATTAGCGCAGTATAGAATACTTCAAACTATATAATCAGTAGCACGAAAGAGAATACGTGAAACCAAATAATTATTAGCGCAGTATAGAATACTTCAAACTATATAATCAGTAGCACGAAAGAGAATACGTGAAACCAAATAATTATTAGCGCAGTATAGAATACTTCAAACTATATAATCAGTAGCACGAAAGAGACTACGTAAAACCATTTAATTATAAGCATAGAATAGAATACTTGAGACCACATAATTATCAATACCCGAGGGAATATATGAAACCATATAATTATTAGCAGTAGATGAAATATTTGTTGGCATAAAAGTATGTGTAAATTATTTTTTGTAGACAGAAATTCTCGACATAAAACATTAAAAGATTCTTAAGAAATAGATACGCCAAAAATCTAATTCTAAACGAACAATGAAAGTGATTTCTAACTATAAGTTATTAAATAACTCAAGACGGGTTGAGATGCCGTTAAAATCAACCAATGCCTGTTTCTCGCACAGTCATTCTTTCTCTTTACTTCATCATTCTCACTCCCTTGCATTATGTTCTCCTTCTCCCGTGCTGGTTTCTCGTTTTCGTTTTCGACTCTTATTATACACTGTTTGGTCATTTTTCACACTTATCATTTATTATGTCTCTCTCACTCTTTCAGACACTCATTCTAATACTGTCCTTTTTCAAACACAGCCAATCTCTCTCTCTCTCTCTCTCTCTCACACACACACTCTCTCTCTCTCTCTCTCTCACACACACTCTCTCTCGTCTTAAGATCTTTTCTCTTTCAATCATTTACGTTTTGTCTTTAACACTCTTTCATTGATGTTGTCAATTTCTTAGATAATGAAAATATTTGTTTTCACTCTCTCTCTCCCTCCCTCCCGTTTTTACTCTAACAGTCTTTCATTGATATTGTCTCTTTCTCAGACACATTTGCTTTTAAGTCTCTCTCTCTCCTTCTTTCAATCTACCTATCTATCAGCGAGCTACACAAAAGCATTGGACACAGGACTTTTATATTTTTTAAAGAAAATAATAATAATAAAGTGTCCAAGACAAAAGCCTAAACAAAATCAGATAAAAGGCATTTAAAGTGAGAGTACATCTTAAGGCGATTTCTCAGCAGGCGTGGAATATAATTACAGGTAATTTCTGCAAGAAACTTATTCTGAACGTCTGATAGTTGTCATAGAAAACAGGGAACATATAATAAAATATTTAACATTGTTTATTAATTTTCTATATTCACTTTGGCATCAGTGCTTTCTTTGTTTTAGTGGCATATCAACCTTCCTGGTTTATTTAATGCCAAAGCTATCATTGTAGAAGAATTGTAATAGTATTATTTAACTTACAACTGGTGAAATAAGGGAATTCATGGCGTTCCCGAGTGTATGGGTCTGAAAGTGAACGTAATAGCACGACTTGCTTACTACGATATTGTTGTTTGGAGCATTAACATGTACACTGCAGGGATGGCCCTCTCATATATTCAGACAACGAAGGTAAATGTCTACTTTGACAAGAATAATTGAGACACGTCAGAGAGTTAAACTTGATGCAGATCTGAAAATAATTAAAAGCATAGAAAACAAGAAAATTTGAGGAAAGAATCTAATTATACAACGCCATGTAATAAAAAAAATACAATAGAGAATTAAATGAAAAGCTACTATATGTCATTCCCTAAGAAGGGCGACCTCGAAATCACCAACAACTACAGAGATATAACTCCTACTACAGGGTGTCTCAAAATAGATCCAACCCATTGATATGATAATGATTTATTACTAAGACAAGCGCTATTGTCGTCGTCCAGTAAAATACATCATTTGAGCTTGAGACATGATTTTTTTAATTGACATATTATCAACTTCCAGGACGTGCAATCCTTTTTTGAGTTTCTTGTCTCAGTAATAAATCATTATCATATTAATTGGTTGCATCTATTTTTTCTCCAAATAAGTAGTGACGCCAAGTATTTTTTTTCTCTAAGGCATTATGATCGAGCATTAATAACTGGTATAGGATTCTCTTTTCAAATCTGAAACAAAAAAGAACACAACATTATTTTGAGTAGAGTTATTAGCAATCACAGTGGTCCCATGTATATTGAGACACGCAATATTAGTAGAGGTATTAGCAGTCACATGGGTCCCTTGTATATTGACACACCCAATAATAATAATATAGGTATTAGGAGTCACATGGATCCCACTTATATTGAAACATCCTATATTAGCTGTTACTTGTATATTGAGACACCCTATATTAACAGTCATATGGGCCCCATGTATATTGAGACACCCTATATTAGTCGAGGTATTAGCAGTCACATGGGTCCCCACGTATATTGAGAAACCCTGTACTAAAGCTGTTAAAGTGTATAATAACCTGCTTCTCAGAGGCATCCTAACAGAAATGGACAAATTTCTTAGGGAAGAATGCAAACCGTTTTCGAAAAAATCGATTCACAACATCTCATATTCTGACTATTCCTTAAATCCTCGAAAGACCATGTGCAAAAAATATCGAGGCAACACCATTGAAGATTTCTCTAAGATATTTGATTCCATACACGAGCAAAGATGGAGCAAATATTTTAAGCTTATAGTTTTCCAAAAGAAATTGTCACTCAAAGGATAGTGACACTGGTTTATTTGACCTTATTGATTAAGTCTGACAAGGCGTTTTATTGTCACCATTTCTTTTCATAATTTTCTTGATTACCTAATACGGACGTCAGTAGATCAACTGAAAGAAAATAGTTTTCACTCAAAAAATCAAAAACAATTACAGATGCAGACTACGCAGATGATATAGAACTTCTTGTAAATACACCCGCTCAAACCCAATCTCTACTGCATAGCCTGGATTGTGAAGGCAACAAGAGGAATTAGTCTACGAGAACTGATAATCACGATGTTAACAACTCTTCATTAAATGGTAAGCCTCTGAAATTTGTAGACCAGTATATATACCTCGGTAGCGGAATCTCAACTGAAAGGGATGTCCACATACACATATGTAAAGCATAGAATGCTATTTACAGGTTAATGGCTATATTGATATCTGATCTCTCAGAGAAAACGGAAACTCTTCTAAGTTGTAGAGGTGTCAGTACAATCATGTGGTTGTATCACTTTATCGAAACACCTCGAAAAAAAGGATGGATGGAAAAAAAACAATGATGCTGCGTGCTGTTTTAATTAAAACCTTCAATCATCCCTCTCATCTCACAGATCTTTCTTATAAGACCAGCTTGTCTTACTACTGGAAAAGTAAGGACGAACTTATAAATGACGTCCTCCAATTGACTCATGTACTTGGAGGCACAAGAGTTGGCCGACACACAAGGCATACATTCAGCAGCTCTGTACGGAGACTGGCTGGATGGTGTCTAGTGTATCTATCAAGAACGATAGCCGATAGGGACGGATGGTTAGAGAGATTGAAAGGAATCTGAACAGCCAGTACACCTTAACGATGATAATGATGATAAAATTCAGGTTAAGTTTTAAGTTAGTACACATGATTATTTTCTTTAAAAACATTAAAATCCCATGTATCCAAAACTTTCCTTGTCACTCTATCTCACAGGGTTTTTAACTATCTCTCTCTCTATCTCATATATATATATAATGCTAAACTGAATTATTTGAAATTCCTCATCGCATTTGGACTTATATTTACCACTGAAATTTGCGTGGTGTAAAAGTTACTAAGCTATATTAAAAGATGACTAAAATTTGTTCGATTTACACTTGGTGATCGATACTGCTAAAAATGTGCTCTGACTATGGTAAGCTTTATATATATATATATATATATATATATATATAATGATAATAAATAAATATATATTATATATATATTTAATCCATGGAAAATATTGTTCTGCAACCTCAAGTTTCATGAAGTTTATAACAACATTTGTCAGGCAGTTAAGAAGATGGAATGAAATTGAAAATTCAAAATGCGACAAAATATATTTATTAATTATTATTATTTATTTATAACATTATTATTATTATAGCTCTATCATAGATATTGAGCACTCTCCATATTATATTGCACTTGGTTCTACACATAACCACATAGTGATTTACTGACGACCAACACTCTCATTATATATATACATATATATATATATATATATATATATATATATATATATATGTATATATATATATATATATATAGAGAGAGAGAGAGAGTCACCGTGGCTTACAGGATTCCGATATCTTAATAAGCGAGTTCGAACTCCACATTCTGAATAATACCCTTTTGAAAAGTATGAACCATCTTATCCCTTCAGCTATGTATTGAATAGTAGAAACTCTAATACTTCTATAAGAATTGTTTTGGCATTAAATAGCACACAAATGTTGATATGCCATTAAAAACAAAGAAATTAATGAAACACAAAACAACAATTTCACATGTTTTTCAAGCTTTTTTAGGCTCTTTTATATCTAGCTATTCAATCAATCAGATCATCGATCCAATGGTTTATCTGTTTGCTTTTGGGGGATTTTTTTAGATTATCTGTTTTATTTTTATTTTTTTCATCCATTCGATCTAACAAATATTCCAAATTACAAATCAGAAATGTGCACATTATTCCTCAATTTTATTTCTTTGACGATATTTCCATTGTAAATTGCGTCGTTAAACTATCTTTTCTTCTCTTTTCCTCCCACACACACATCCATATTTCCCGCTTCTTTTTTCCCTCTAGTTTTATCACTCATTAGTTTTTCCTTGATTCTTTCCTTATTCTTTTTTCTTTCATCATTCTTTCTTTCTTTTTTCCTGCACCACCTTTTCTTTCTCTTTTTAATCTCTCTCATTGCTCATGCCTTGTCTCCCCCCACCCATCGCGTCTTATTTCTCTTCCTTTTTCCCTATGCTTCTCCTTCTTATCTCTTGCTTTGATCCTCGTTCCGCTCAAGCTGAGGGAGTCCCACTGGCGTAGAGGCTAACAAGCTCTTCTGTGACATCGTTGTAAATAAATTCGATCTTCAGTCAAGCTATTACGTTCACTTTGGCTCTAATACCCTTGTAAAGGTATAATGCCCCTTTATGGGGATGTCCACGTGGCCTGATGGTTAAAGCACTGGACTGCGGCTTTTAAATAAACGAGCTCGTACACCAATCGTGCTAATACCAATGGGATAGGCATGAACACCCTTATCCCCTAGCCCTGAGTTAGATAGTACAACAGCTGTTCTTCAACAAGGATAGCTTTGGTACTATATAATCCACGAAGTTTGATATGACATTAAACAAAAAAAAAAGATATATTCTCCAGATGGATTCATATCGATCGACATGCCAGTGGTGGTTGACTAGCAAGTACTTACATACATCAGCACTGTGCAGACACTTGATGCAGTCAAGAGGACTTTGTAAGATCGATGGACGATTAATTTGAAAGATACTGAAATCCGTGCTATTAGCACAAGTTGATGATATTGATTGTTAAAATATTACGACCACTGTTCTTCTACGAGGATATTTTTTGCATTTAATTACTCGAGAAGGTTGATATGCCATTAAACAAAGAAAAGAAACCAAATCCTCTTTCTCAGAATTTTATCTTTTCTTTTGTGCTTTTTTCTTCGTTTCTCTTCTTTTTCCCGATTTTTCGTTTTTTTTAAATACCCACTTTTCTTGTTTTTTTCAATTTCCCGCTTTTTCTTTTTTTTTTTCTTGTTTCCTGCTTGATTTTTCCTTTTTTTTTTCTCGTTCTTCCTTTGTTTCTCTTTACTTCCTGATTTTTCCTTTCTTTGTCCAATTTTCTCTTTTCCCTTTGCTTACTTCGTTTTTTTTTATTTCGCTTTTCATTTTTTTCTTTCAGGTTTTTTTTTTCTGTTTTTCTCTTTCTTCACTCGTATTGTCATTTTTCCGTCCTTTTGTCCATCCAATATCTCTAGTATTTCTTTCTCTCTCTCTCTCTCCTATCGCTCTTAGCTGGTCTTGCAGGTTTCATCTCATGTCCCCAAAGAACTTAAAGATATTAATAAGTCCTTGCTGGTCAACCAATACTGGTGTGTCCATGCGCAGGAGTCCATAAGACAAGGCCACTTATGAGTTCCTTCTTGCTTCGACAACAATGCTCTGTATGTTTGGTTATCATACTTGAATTGTTTTTTTAAGATTGGAAGCAGGTGGCCTTACTGCTGATGTTTTATTGATTATTGCTTGCTGGCTTTGTTGTAGAAAGCACGCAAGATACTAGAATAGTTTCCATGTAGTTTTCTCTCTGTTCGTCTTGTTAGCGTCCATGTGGTGTATCCATATAATAGTATGGACGCAGCTACAGTTTATCTCTTCCGCCTTCTTTTCCTTCTTGACTTGCTCGACTTCTTTATCCTTTTTTCTAATCCTTTACGCTTGATTTTTCTCCATCTTCTTGTTCTGTTCTTTTTTTTTTCATATAGTCCTTTTTTTTCTTTTCTTCTAATATCTCTCTTTTTGCACTTGCTTATTGTTTCGTCTTTATATCTCTCCTTTTTTATTATTTATTCATTGTTCCTTATTCTTCCGTCTCTATTTATCCTCCTTCCTATCGCCATTAATTTCTGCTTTTTACATCATACCTCTCTTTCTTCCTTACGCGTCATATTTCTTCCCCTTCCTATCGTTTCAGATTTCTCCTTCTTACTTCCACACCACATTTCTTTTTTCTTCGTGTTTGCCATATTTCTCTTTCTTCCTTTCGCACCATAATTCCCCTCCTTTCATTTTGCGCCATATTTCTTCTTTTTTTCCATTTGCGCTATATTTCTTTTTCTTCCTTTCGCGCGATATTTCTCCTTCTTCCCTTTCGCGCGATATTTCTTCTTCTTCATTTCGCCTTATATTTCCTCTTCTTACTTTTGTGCCATATTTCTTCTTCTTTATTTTGCGATATATTTCTTCTTCTTCTTCTTCTTTATTTCGCACCATATTTCTCCTTCATTTCACGCTATATCTCTTATTTATTCTTTCGAGCCAAATTTCACTGTTTTCTGTTCGTGTCATATTTCTCCTTCTTCTTTTTGTGCCAAATTTCTCTCTTTCTTTCACGTATTATTTCTCCTATTTTTGTGCAATATTTCTTCTTTTTCCTTTTGCGTTTTATTTCTCCTTTCTTTCGTGTGTTTTTTCCTTTCTCTTTCTCCAACGCGTTGTTTACTCTCTCTCTCTCATTTCTTCCATTTTCTCACTGTCATTTTATCGTATTCGTATATCATTCAATCAGCACTAATTTCGTTTTCTCTCTATGTACCCTCACTTTTAATGTTTAACTCTTTTCTCTCTATTCCATTTCCCCCACACCGGACCGTTTTCAAACCCTCTCACTCACATCAATTATTTCCTCAATGTTTGAAATAAACGCATAAAAAGAAAAAAAATAGTTTTTCCAAACATTTGAACTGTCCTTTATTTAAAATATTTATTTTGTTTGTTTTTCTTTATTTTAGATGTTAGTTTTTTCCTTATTATTTTTAATCACCAATTCATGTCCAAAATTCTCTTCGATTTTTTGTTGTTGTTTTTTAGGGATTTTTTTTTCTTTTTTGTTTGCCTTTTTTTCAAGAGAAAAACTCCAACCCAACAAACAGTGAGGAAAGAAAGAACAAACGATCTTTGTTTCACTTTTACGCCTTTTGTTTTATGTTGTTGATTTCCAGTTAAATTTTATTGGCCTAATTATACAATGGATGAAGGGTGATGTTAGGAGGGGTATAACTCAGATGTATTCTTCACATTGGATCGTTTGTTGCTATAGCAACCTAAAACCTGACAATTCTCTCTTGTCGACTATGTAAACATCAATGCCGCTTGCCAAACGGACATAAAGCGGGAAAAAATAAAAATAAAGTTCAAAAAATAAAAAGTCACGTACGCCATGTTGAAAACAAAGTTCTTATTTCCTACATTTTGCCAACGTTTTGTTTCATTCATTTTGAGAGAGAGAGAGAGAGAGAAAATGGGGAGTTATTTTACACAGCGGAAGGAGAAGAAGGTGAGGGTTATCACCATGATGCTAGAAATAACGGTTGTGAAACACCGTTTGAATAAAATGCACAAACACATTCGTAGCTATTTTATATCACTACGCTAAAGACGGAATTCTCTCACAGATACAAACACAATTCTTTGTAATCACAGATAGAATTGCTGCTAAGGCTTTGAGAATTGATGGCACTTTTTGCTCTGCAGCAGATAGGGTTTATTTTAATTACGGTGCATTTTTTTAATTTACGAAGAGAGAAAATATTGGAACTATTGCTTTTTGCCGGACTTTATTTGCCTTTTACAAAACATTACATTTGTCACGTCCATAAAAATTGAAAACATCACTAGCATCACAAGCACTATCATTAATACGAAGATTAATACAACGGGTAGTAATAATACCATGACTAAATTCCATTACTCATTTGGATTATTGGCAGTTTGAGATATAAAATTGTTACATAACATTATTACTATGGATTAATAATCTAATTCTAGGAAGACAATAATTATCCCCCTAAGAGTAAAGGCGTACCCTTTGGGTGCCTCGTTGGATGTAATATGACCATTTTAGAAGCTCGTTATCGCTTTCTTTTGCCTTTGTTTTTGTTTTTTTAACTATAGAGACATTGTAACCAACTCAGCTATTAAACAGTAGCAAGCATGACTATCCCCGTTTTTAAATTTACTGCCATCATCAAGTAAACCTTTTTCCGTTTTTGTTTTCCTTTCACGTACTGCTTATTCATAGCACTGACATGCCTATTTTATTGCTGTTGGGACACGTTCAAGTATTTTTCACAATACTGCTTCTGCTATGTATATATTAAGAATTTCTGTAAGAATAAGCTTATCTACAATTTCAAGCAAACTGTCGGTATAGAAAAAAGAGATGTAATAGAAGGAATTGAACTACATGATCGGAAAAGCAGCGAACAATAACAGAAAAAGAAAACCACGAAAAACAGGCAATCTTGGAAGCGGACACCATTAAACAAATGAAAGAAACGCTAGTAAACAGCACCATAGAAGACAAAGGAAAACAATGCAAGAATTTCCTTAGAAGCCAAAAGAAAAAGTAGGAAAGGAATACAACATAAATAAAAGAAAAAGAAAGTAACTCTGAGGATGAAGAAAAACTAAGAAAGGAGTACTACAGAAGTGGGAAAGAAAAGGAAAGAAAGGAGTACCACTAAAGATGGAAGGAAAAAGTATGAAACGAGTACCACTGAAGATGGAGGGAAAAGGAAAGAAAGGAGTACCACTGAAGATGGAAGGAAAAAGTTAGAAAGGAGTATCATTGAGGATGGAAGGAAAAATTATGAAAGGAGTACCACTGAAGATGGAAAGAAAAATTATGAAAGGAGTACCACTAAAGATGGAAGGGGGAAAAGTGTACCACAGAAAATAAAAGTAACAGCTTCAAAGAAGTTCCATTGAAAATGAAAGCAAAAGTAAAAGGAGTACCAGAGAAAATGAAAGTAAAATTAAAAAAGGAGTACCCCAGAAGATGAAAGAAAAAGTAAAAAATAAGAGTACCGCAGAAAATAAAACTAAAAGCTTCAAAGGAGTTCCACTGATGATGAAAGCAAAAGTAAAAGGAGTATCACAGAAAATGAAAGTAAAATTTAAAAAAGGATTTCCCTGAAGACGAAAGTAAGAGCAAGAGGAGTACCATAGAATATGCAAATAAAAGTCAGAAAGGAGTGCCACAGAAGATGAGAGAAAAGTAATAGAGGAGTTAGAAAAAGAAAACTTCTCGAAACTAAACCCTGCTCCAAAAATACGGTAAAGAAGAAGCTGGACAGTTTCCATCGTAATATACTCTAGAGTCTTCTTAAAATGAATAAGTGAGGATCAATGAACAATAGAACCAGGAGAGTGATGATAATTCACAAGGCCTTACACACAAGGGATAACATAGACAGTTCATGCTTCAAGAAAAGGAGAAAGAGGACTCGCCAACATTTAGGATTTAGCAGATATATGAAATACAGGACACGACGTATGTGTAAAGACTGACAGCCAGTAACAGCAATATACACTAAAATTACTTAATGACAAACAGGAAAACACTAATAAAAAGTATAGATAACAAAAATGGGAAGAAATACAACAGAGCTGATAGATCAAGGGGCTTCTCGCCTATAGATATTTGTAACCAATTTGTAGACAGCTCGTATATATAAGACCCTCCCCCAAACAATCTAACACGCCCCCCTGATCGGGGGTATAAGATGAAATGTTCCACTTTTAAAAGAAATATATATTAAATAAAAAATTTCGATTAATTTTTATTTATTATTATTATTATTATTATTATTATTATTATACAATTATGACTTGTTTCTGCTTTTTTTTTCTTTTTAAAAGATAATTGACCCAAAAAAACACGAGTGGTGATTTAGTTTTTGGTTCGAATTAATTGGCTAGTTTAATGTCATGTCAGGACACTCACTTGGGGGCGTTAGCCATCTGCTGAGATGCAGTCGATATATTTTTCTATCCCAGAAGATTGAGTTATAATGCCTAATTTACTCAGTTAAAACTGAATTGCTTACTATAAACTTTCTAAAAGTGTTTATTTTTATCCTGTCATTGGCTTTTTTAAATGAGGTTTGAATTTGTAATATATTATTGGATTCATCTGGAGGGTTACGCATTCGCTCTGTTTCTTTATAACTTCTTAAACATACTTTAAAATCAGGAAAAAATCAAGGTTTTCGTCCTTTGGGTTATGACCGTTGTAAAAATTTTAAAATTAGGAAGCAACCCATTTTGAACTATAGCAATTAAAAGCCCTTTGCTTATGATTTCCTCAGCTTCTTTTAAAGCATTAGAAATATTCCCTGCCCTTATTACATAGTATGTAAAAGATTCTGATTCCAATCTTCTCAAAGATGTCGGCACTACGTAGAGAGAAATAACTTTCGCCTTTCCTTTTAATAAATAATGTTCCCTTAATGATGTTAAGGCCTTTCTTTCATTGTCTTTTGCATCTCTTATTATCAATGACACTTTTATTGTTCAAATACTAAATGAGAGAATTTTTTTTTTAAAGCTTTTTAATTCCTGAAGCCTACTAGGTTCCCAACTGTAGTATAGAAGAAAAAAAAAGCCTAGGAAAAGTCCCAATACCGCAAAAAAAAGCAAAAATCAGTACCAGTGAAATCGAAATTACCCCCCCGCTTTTTTTTTTCTGCGTACACATGGGAAGCAGCATGATGTACGTAAAGGTACTTGAATAAACCCATGGACGACCAAACTCAATACCTAAACGGGTCCTGGACGTGAGTTTGACGACTTTACGCTCAGGATCGTTAGTTCGATCGGGGAACTACTGCTGCTCCTCTATAAGAGTGGCTTCTATAGAAGAGAATAAAAACAGCCATCGAAAGATAACCATGACCCACACTCAAACCATGATGACTAAATGAGATCGGCGAAGACAGCAGCATTCTTTACTACGAAACTCATATCATCACTTAAATCTGTTGGTAACAGTAAAATTTGGTGTAAATGTTGACTTCTTAGATATCCTAAGAACTTCATTTCGCACAATTCACAGTTTCGCTGTTCTGGACCCACAACCTGTTAAAATTAGGGTAGCCATCTTGACAGTCATCAAGTTATGGGATTCTTTATACAAAAAGTGCATCTTGTCACTATAAAAGCTGCAATATGTTTTGATTAGCTAGCTCCTCCATATATACAATCTAATCACCTCTGAGTGACTAATGCCGATCTCCTGTTGCTACTAACGGGCAAGTCGATTGATATTTGCTACCAATTTGTAGACGGCTTGTGTATATATATACAACTCTCTCCCCACACAGTCTAACAATATATATATTTCATCTATGTGATATGTAAACACAAGTCAACGAAGTTAAATTTCCAAGTATTGCTATGTATCACAAACAATTTAATCAAACACCAGTCATCTAGTAATACTGAGTTAAATTATCAAACAGTTCTATTTCAACAAAATCAATTTAACGTACGTCATTTATTTGCACACAGTTTAAATGTTAAACAATTCTATTTGAACTATAGAGAAAACCCAGTTAGAAGCAATCATTTCGACTGAGAGTGGACCCGGAAGCGATGGCAATGAAGGAGTACTCCGCATTCCTGGAGCCTAATTATCAGATTATTTAATGTCATATCCAGGTCACTCGTAGGTATGTGGGTAGGTCTTACCCTCTGCTCGAAGTAAGCGAGTTCGAACTCTAGTCACGCAATTACATTTACTTTCAGACTAATACCCAAGGGAAATTATGAACACTCCTGATCGCCCAACTATGAATTAAATAATATCACTGCTTTTCTTGTACAGGGATGGCTTTGACACTAAATAACCCATGAAGGTTGATCTGCCATTAAATAAAGAACCCAAACATCCCCTGTGGGCATTGTGCCTAACGTGCTGAACTACAACATTGAAATAAGCGATTTCGAATTCCTATTGTGCTTTTCTGTTCACTTTTGGACAAATTCCCGTGGGTAAGGCATGAACCCCCTTATGCCTCTGGTTAAGCGTTAAATAATACAACTAATGTTTTTCTAAAAGGATAGATTTGGCATTAAATGACCCTCGAAGTTTATGTTATTAAACAAAAAACCCGGAAGCAAACCAAAAATATTAAAGAATATTGTAAGTCATTTTCTTAGACATGTTCTGGTTTGGGTATCTACTATTTGCCAATAGGGTCAATCTTTATTCTTTTGTACCTTCCTCAGTAGATCTCTTTCTCTCTCCAGTCATGACTACTCCAGTATTCTTTTTATGCCAGTTTGCTGCACTTATCATCATCATCATTATTATTATAATTCATTAGAGTTTTTCACATCAGCGTAAGCTGATGGTCTTTCACTGGAGATTGAGTGACAGCAAGTCTCCTCAAGTCTCCAGGACTCTTCTCATTATTCTTGCCGTTTTCAATGATGCTGTTGTTTGCATGGTCTCCACTCAGCCGCCAACTTCCAAATCTTCCAGGCCTTTTGACAATCCTTTAGTTATCGTGCCAAAAGCACCAATCACAATTGGTATAATTGTCACCTTCATGTTCCATATTTTTTTTCAATTCTCGAGTGAGGTCGAGGTACTTATCTCTCTTTTCACATTCTTTCAGTTTTATTCTGTGGTCAGTCAGGACAGCAAAGTCGACAATTTTGCAGCTTTTCTTTTTTTGTTGATTATTATAAGGTCTTTATTATTATTATTATTATTATTATTATTATTCATTAAGATTTTTTCACACCAGCGATAGGTGATGGTCTTTCACTGGAGTTTGAATGATAGCAAGTCTCCTCGAGTCTCCAGGATTCTTCACAGTATTCTGATCGATCTTAGTATTTTTTCTCATTTGAGAGTTGTTCACACCAGAGTTAGCTAAAGGCTTTTCCTTTGATTTTGCGTGAATACAAAACACTTTAAGTCAACCGGACTCTTCTCACAATTCTGGCCAACCTCAACAACGCTGTATTTTTGATGGTCTCCAGTCGCCCTCTTATTTTACAGTCCTCCAGTCCCTTTTGGTGACTGTATTTCTCTTTTAGCTTGCTTTCAATTTTATTCTGAGATCAATCGGATTATTTTTTTTTTCTCATTAGAGTTTTTCACATCAGCAAACAATGATGGTCTTTCACTGGAGTTTGCGTCACAGCAAGTCTCCTCAAGTCTCCAAGACTCTTCTCAGTATGCTGGCCGTTCTCAATAATGTAGTAGTTTGGATGGTCTCCACTCGTCCAACTTCCAAGTACCCCAATCCCTTTAATAATCCTTTAATTACTGTGCCAAAAGCACCAATCGCAATTGGTATAATTGTAACCTTCATGTTCCATAGATTTTTCAATTCTCTAGCAAGGTCGAGGTACTTATCCTTCTTTTCACATTCTTTCAGTTTTATTCTGTGGTCAGCCGGGACAGCGAATTCCACAGTCTGTATGTCAAAGTCCCATAGGAGTTTATGCATGTCATTTTCTAAGACATACGCTGGGTTGTGCATATACCATTTGTTCTTATGGTCAAATTTAAATTTCTTGCACATCTCCCAGGGGATCACCTTGCCCACCTAGTCAGTCTTGTCTTATACTAATTCTGTACTGTTTTGCTGCATTCGCTTATTATGTGATTGATGGTTTCATCTCTGTCACAGCATACCTACATTTGCTATTTTGTTGCGTCTTATCAATTATCGCTTTTATATGATTGGTTCTTATTCATAGTTTTCCTTCTCCTAGACTAGTTGCCTCACCAAGGCTGAAGAACCCAGTCTGTCCTAATATTTAACCATACCTGGAGGGAGAACAATTGGATTCATACCTTTCCCAAGGGTATTAGTGCTATGTGAAATACAATTAGCCTAGTCCAGGATTTGAACTCGTGTCGCCGTGTCCATTTCCTACGAAAATAACCATTACACCACGGGTACCTCCATATGATTGGTTCTTATTGTAATTATTATTAGTAGTAGTATTAGTATATCGCATGTTTTTACGTTTTAACATATTTCAAAAAATCCTTATATAGGCACAAATAGGTTTTGATAATACTGTTAAACATAGTAGTCTACAGCCGATCAGACGTGCACTGATTCGTGCAGATTTGCTCTTTCTTCATTCAAACTGATAGCTATTAGATACAAGTTTTCTGTTTATGATATTAAAGATTTTATTATTGTTAGCATTACGTTGTTCATTGTTATTGTTGCCTTTTTGTTATTGTAATTTGGTGGCTGTGAGAGCATTTTAAGAATGTAAGTGCTCAGTATCGATTCTGTCTTTCTTGATTGATCAAAAAGTAAACGCAGCCTTCCCAATGTGGAATCAAGAATAGACAAGAAGTAAGAAAAATAAAAGAAAACAAAATGAAAAGGCTATTTGTTCTAAAACTTGGCTAGCACGGAAATATGAAAAGTGCTATGATGGCAAAATTTGGTGAGGTTTGGTGGAAAAACTGGCGGAAACAACTGGTCAGAGAATTGTGATGCTATTGCTATGGCAACTGCTTATCGTCATTCGATCAATTTCGCGCTTCTTCCATTGAATTCTGCCCAACAGTCTTCATTTATCGCCCAGAAACTGACAACAGGGCACGATAATAAATCTTATCTGATAAGCGTTATACATATGGAAGAGTAAAATATCACGGAGTAAGATAGATAGATAGATAGATAGATAGATATATGAGTCGAAGAATGAGATGAATATATAACAGTCTGAGATAAAGAGATAGATTGATAGATTAGAGGCAATTCATTTCCAAATGTGTTCTTAGTTGCATACTGATTATTTATTTGTCGGTTTTTATGCAGTCATCTTCTATATCGGAAAGTAAACTCGAATATATATAATATATATATGTATCTTAAGAAAAAAACAAAGAACGGTTAATTTAGGATTATAAATTTATTTCCATCCTGTTTTTCAGTTTCTGGTGTAAACCAAAAACACGAAGAAAAATATAACAGGACTTCTTCAGATCCAATGGATAAATAAAACAGACTAGACACGTGGGGCGGAGGGGGAGGGGGAAGAGATTAAGGAGTTACCTCCTCGTTTTATTGAATTTCCGTTTTTTTACCTATTTATTTTATTTTCAAATTTCGTCAGTTATAATTACGGTAATTTAACTTTATTATTTATTTGTTTAATTTATTTTCTTTTCATGTTAAGGAATTACTTCCAACTCTGGTTTAACTGGACCGAATAATACTAATATATTTATATATATATATATATATATATATATATAACACATACAGAGAGAGAGAGAGAGAAACGGGCCTATAAACATAAAAGATAAAGACGGACCAAAAAAAGAGATGGATAGTGAGACAGAAAAATGATAGAAAGTTAAACATATTGATTCGATAGATAGCTAGCCAGATAGATTGATTGATAACAAGGAGATAATTTACACATGTTCTTCCATTCATATCGTTGATTTTTTTTTCTTGTGTGTGATGATTGGAGATAGATTGAAATTCACACGTATGTGTGTGTGTAGTTAGGCAGCAGTCGTTCATTTAAGCACGTTTCATTAAAAAGTAAAGTCAATTTTGTCTGTATAATTTATTTAAGATCCTTTCGAGTTTCCTGATAAGTATCTTGGTTTCAGATTGGAATTGGTGGATAAATTTAACAAAATTGTCCCGAGCGCTTTCGGACACTTCAAAGGCCATCATCAAGGATTGCTTGCTTGTTGAAGGAGTGTTGTTTTTTGGTAAATTCAAAGCCCAACCAAACTTAATGATGAAATGTAATTAACGAAACATGATTAATCTAAAAAAATCATTCCTTAATTATATAACACTTTTTTTAGTTTTTACTTGTGTACAAAACATATCCGTTCATCCTATTTACCAACCCCTCCGCTCGGGCAGGATGTGACACAAGGTCAATTTTTAAGCGGAGTTTACCAGGTTTGAATTCAGAGTTTTCCTTCTCCTAGACTAGTTGTCTTGCCAAGGCTGAAGAACCTAGTCTGTCCTACTATTTACCCATAGCTGGAGGGAGACAAATGGATTCATACCTTTCCCAAGGGTATTAGTGCTATGTGAAATGCAATCGGTCTCGTCCAAGATTTGAACTCGTGTCGCTGGGTCCATTTCCTACGACGATAACCATTACACCGCGGGCACCACAGATCCGTTCATGATTGAAATGATTTCCGCATAGCATATATCGAATTCCTTTTAAACGTCTTCAGCCCCGTCAGCTGGTACTGTAGAATGCACTATATCTCTACAGAGGGTTAAGACCCCCCCCTAACGACTGCCCTGGGTATGATTGTTCTGGTTTCTTTGTTTTAATGGCATATCAACCTTTGTAGGTTTTTTAATGTTAAATCCATCCTTCAGAAGAACCGTAGTGCTACTATTTGACACATAGCTGGGAAGATAAGGGTGTTTATCCCTTTTCCAAGGGTATTTGTCCGAAAGTGGACATAATAGCGCGACTGAAATTCGAACTTGCTTACTACGATTCCGCAGTCCATCGCTTTAACCTTTACACTACGAGGACACCCCACCTGGATATGACATTAAGCAATTTCTTGATGAGGCTCCAGTAATGATGGTGCTTTGGGGAAAGCGAAGTAATTCTTCATTGCCATCGCTCCCAGGTCCACACTAGTCCAGAGTGGTAGTACCTGATAGGGTCCTATCTATGGGTCGAGTTGAACTGCTTGAACTCTTAAACAAAGTGCCCATAAATGACTTATGCTAAATTGAATTGCTGTAAATAGAAATGTTTGCTCATTTAACTGTGTGTAATCAAATGAATGGTGTTTAATTGAATTGTTAGTGACACATAGCAAAACTTGGAACAATAAACTTTGTTGACTTCCCTACAAATCACATATATCTAATTTTAATGAATAAACTGGATTTGGCAATAAATAACCTACAGTGTTTGGTATGTCATAAAACCAAACCAAACAAAACCGAACCAAACCATTTAACCATCTTATTCTGCGATATTTTTGTCTGAAATTTTATCTCGTTTTAGTGACCCTCCAGTGCTAATTTTCAACTGGCATGCTCCTGCTCAGGAATTTTAGCGTTTTCCCCCGGAATATAGGTTTCTGAATAAATTTTATGCACCTTACCAGAACTAATTTGTACTTCCACTGAAGATTGGTTGGTTGGCCGTTTGGGTTTTAAGACATATTAACCTTTGTAGGTTATTTAACACCTAATCAGAGTTTATGCAAATATTTCTATTTCAAACAAGAAGTTTAGCATGAATACACATTTTGTCAAAAGCATTTCTATTTCAAGCTACTTAGTTTATTCAAACAGTTCTAATTCAGCTTTGTATGAGTATAGATTTTCTTTACACACACTTACGTGTCGAAACAATTCTATATAAAACAATTCAGCTTATTGTAAGTACAGTTTCAAAGTCAAAAACAGTTCCATTTCAAACAACTTAGCCTAAGCACGCAGTTTAAATGACACAGACATTTCTATATCAAACTATTCAGTTTAGTCAAACTGTTCTAATTCAAACAATTCAGTTTTGCATAAGTATGCAGTTAGTTCTATTCAACCCATAGATAGGGCCCTATCAGGTGCTACCATTCCGGACCAGAGCGGACCTGGGAGCAATGGCAATGGTTGGATATTCTGCATTCCTCAAAGGTCCAGCATGACTGGAACCTCACCATCAGATTGTTTAGTGTAATATATCAGGACACTCATTGGTGGAGGGGTCTTACCCTTCTGCAGATGTGCTGTCGGTGGATTCTACTGAAGGTGATATGCATTTGTAAAATTGGGCCTGTATTGAACGAGGATCTCATTTTGCACTGACAGTTCCTATTTGCTGACTCATCTCTGTAACACTTTTGATGTTCTTGAATGAGTCCCCTTTTTAATCCGTTTATTTGCAAAAGGTCACCCGTAGAAGTATGATTTGTTATTTCTCTGAAGACTTTATTTTACGCAAATCGATTTTTATAGCGATAGTTTTCCTGGATGAATGATTAACTTGGTCGAAGCGTAGGGTCACGATATCCGTATATCACAAGGGAAAATTCACAAGATATTATCAGGATATGACAATCCAGACAGTACAATGAAAGCGTTCGTCTGCCGCATATAAAACCGAATATAACTTTAGTGACAATCAAGGTAACTAAGGTTGAATCGTTCCAGTTTACCTCAATTCATGCCTTGCTTAGTTGGTTGGGGATGTAGAATACACCGACTGCACCTCTTCAGAGGGGTAAGCTCCCTCCCAACGAGTCTTGAGTATGACACTAAACATTCTGATGGTGAAGTTCCAGTGATGACGGAGCTTTGAGAAATGAGGAGTATCCTTTTATTGTCATTGCTACCAGGTCCGCTCTGGCCCGGGGGAGTAGCACCAGGTAGGGTCCTATTTATAGGTCAAATGGAACTAAACTATGTGCTTATGCTAAACTGAATTACTTGACACAGAACTGTCTTTGACATCGAAACTGTAGTTACACTAACTTAATTGTGTAAAATAGAACTGTTTTGATATTTAACTGTGTGTAAACAAAATGTACTTATACTAAACGGAAGGGGTTGAATTAAAACTGTTTAACTAAAGAGAATAGTTGAAATAGAAGTGTTTTGACAATAACTGTATTTACATTTAAACTGCGTACTTATGATGAACTAAATTGCTTGAAATGGAACTGTTTTTGACATAGAAACTACTTTAGCTGAACTGAATTGTTCGAAATAGAACTGATTATTTGTATAAAAATGAATTTGGCATTAAATAACCTACAAAGGTTGATATGCCATAAAACCCAAACAACCAGCCAACCATTACATGATGCTATATTTAGTGAGCTGGGCGAGCAGACCATTGTTAGTGAGATCGACTCTCACTGGTTATCATATAGTTCAGCCTTTGTTTAAAACTAAGCAAATATTAGTAAATTACAACATAAGATCGTAGCTACCAGACACACATTTATACGGAGACGTGCATTATTTATTATTATTTGTCTGTTGACCATCACCGCTTTTTACTATATTCTAAGATCAACGAATATCAAAAAGAATCTTTGCTCAAACCAAGTAAATTATTGATAAAATATCTATACGGATCAAATTCTGTTAAGTAATTAATCTGATAGTTCCTAAAAATGCCCTCTTAAATTCTTTTCCTAGACATTTTTTTTTCTGAAACCATCCAATTTAGTTTTAAAATTGTTTACGCTATTGCTGTTTTTCATCTGATAAGGTAATTTGTTCCAAAAATATATTTCTCTATTAGCAAAAAATATCCAAATGGTTAGAAGAACTTCTTTTTGAAATCTGTCTTGAGAGCAAATTTCCAGTTTGAGTTGAAAAATTGAGAATACGTCAGACATAATTAGAAATACTTTCTTTTAGAAAATTCCAGTTAGATCACATCTCTCACTTCTTTCTAGTAAAGTGTTCGATACTTATTTTTCTTATTTATCCCTGTAACTGGAACTTTTACATTTTTTATTGCTTTTGTCACTCTTTTTTTATAGTCTCCAATCTCAGTATTTCACTGCAATTTCCATATCTCGACACTGAAGCCAAGACCTGATTGGTTTGGTTTGGTTTTATGGCTTATCAAACATTGTAGGTTATTTAGTGCTATTTTTTTACATATATATTAAATACATAGTTTCTAAAAAGATTTTTGCCCAGTCGACAGGGGATGTAGATTACGCCGACTGCTTCTCTGCAGATGTGTAAGAACCCCCTCCGACGAGTGTCCTGATGTGACTTTAGACAATCAGATGGTTAGGTTCCAGTAATTCTGGCGGTTTGGGGAATATGGTGTACCCTTTCATTGCCATCGCTCCCAGGTTCACTCTGACCCGGAGTGGTAACAACTGATAGAGTCGTTGCAGTAGATCAAATAGAGCTAAACTGTGTACCTACGCTAAACTGAATTACTGAAATAGAACAGTTTTGACATTTAATCTGTGTACTAATGTTAAACTGAATTGCTCGAAATAGAACTGTTTTGTATGCTAAACTGAATTGTTTCAAATAGAACTCTTTTTGACATGGAAACTGTGTATTTATATGTATAAACGGTATTTGGCATTAAATAACCTACAATAGTTATTGTGCCATAAAACCAAACCAAACCAACATAACATAACACATTTTGTGCATAACACTTTTAAACGAGCCTGAGCTGTTTTTTTTTGGCACATAGGTAAATGGTTTCACTTATTTTTATAAAATATGAATATTCTATTTAATCATTTGTTAGCATACAGTTAAATGTTTTTAATTATTGCAATGTAATCTAACAATTCAGTTAGACATCAGTCATTTATTTACACACAGTTTAATGATCAAACAGATATATTTCAAACTATTCAGTTTAGTATAAGTTAACAAAGTTAAATGGTTCCAAATATTGCTACCAATTCCTAACAATTCAATTAAACATTTAGTCATATTTTTACACTCAGTTAAATAATAATTTAGTTCAGCATAAGCCATTTGCTTTCACTTAATTCAAATGTGAAAGTGCGCAGTTTAAATGTCAAACAGTTCTTTTTAACTCATAGATTGGACCCTTTCCGTTGCTACCATTCAGGGCTAGGGTGGACCAAGGAACGGTGGCAATGAAAGGGTATTCCACATTCCCCAAATCTCCAGTATTACTGCATTGGTTGGTAGTTAAGGTTTTATGGTATATCAACCTTTGTAGGTTAACACTAAATATATTATAATGCAAATAGTTCTATTTCAAACAATTCAGTTTAACATCAGTACACTGTCTATCAAAAACATTTCTAATTCAAGCTATTCAATTTATTCAAACAGTTCTAATTCGGCTAATTCAGTTTAGTATAAGCACACAGTTTAAATCTAAGTACATTTTGCCAAAAACATTTCTATTTCAAGATATTTAGCTTATTCAAACAGTTCTAACTCAAACAATTCAGTTTAGCATACGTATGCATTTAGTTCTATTTAACCCATAGATAGGGCTCTAGCAGGGGCTACTACTCCGGGCCAGAGTGGACCTAGGAGCAATGGCAATGAAGGGGTGCTCTGCATCCCCCAAAGTTCCAAAATCACTGGAATCTTACCATCAGATTGTATAGTGAAATATCCAGAATTGTCAGTGGGGTTGTCTTACACCTCTGCAAAGGTGCAGTCGGTGTATTCTACAACCCCAAACGACTAGGCAAGCATTACTGGAGTCTCATCATCAGATTCTTTAGTGACATAGAAAGGACAGTCTTAAGGAAGGAGTCCTACCCCTCTGCAGAGATGCAGTTTGTGTATTTTGCAGTCCCAATCGAATAGGTCCCCAAGGCCTGAGTACAATATTCTGTATGATATCTTTTGGGGGTTTTATATATTTTTAAAACAACCTTTGACTCCCTCGAAAGAATATTTCTAACCATCATTTCATTTGCCCACGATACAATAGATGAAATATTATCGTTAGCTTTAAATGTATCATAAAAGCCAATATCATAATTACATTCCCCATTGACTTTTTATTTTCTTTTTCCTTAATTTATATTCAACTTTAATATTTTGGGATCCAATATTCTAATATTCAATTTTTATTTCTTAATATCTTCCCAATATTTCAATTTATTTAGTTCAATTTTAGTTTTTTTTTTTTTTTTTGATAATGTTCTCAAAAGGTTTTTTCCAACATAAGTAAATAGTTTTATTTCTAATTTTATACCAGTTGTCACATCCTTTCATTAGTATGATGATCAAAAGGATTATAATGTTACATTTTAAGCAATCCATATACTTTTAAGGTTAATTTTTTTAATGCAGGATTTATTTCGATGTTAAATTTGATATATTCAACAATAGTCTGGATCTGTCATCATTAATCTGCGTTCAATCGAATTCGTTTTCTGGTTGGTTTGGTTTGGTTTGGTTCGATGGGCTATCAAATATTGTATCTTATCTAATGCCAAATCTATTTTCATAGATATCATCATCATCCTCATGTCGTGTTATCAGTACGGATACCCCTGGCCCTCTCTCACCACACTTCCCTATCGTCCATTGCTTTCGACAGATCTTCGGGGCTACATCCCGTATAAGCACAGAGCTGCTGTAGGTATTTTCGAGCTGGACGTCCTGCTTTTGATCGTCCATGTTAAGGAGTCCACTGGAGTACATCACTCACGAGCTCGTCCTTACTACTCGAGCAGTGTCCCGCGTGTCTAGTTCGTCTAATTTTGATAGTTTTCGTGATGGGTGTTAGGTAGCTGTATAGCTGTATAGGACTTGTTCAATATTGCTCGCAGCATTCTTGTTTAATTGCCGCCTAGCTTTTTCTCCATCTGCTTATTCAGCATCCATGTGGTGCATCCATATAGCAGTATCGACACGATCGCTGCTTGGAAGAAACTGCGTTTCATTTTATCGGTCAGGTCTGGAGACAGTTTTATTTCAAACAAATCAATCTTTAAATTTATTTAAATTTCAAAAATAGTTCTATTTCAAAACCTCAGTTTAGCATAAGTAAACTGCCTAAGTTCTATTTAACCCAGTGATAGCACCCTATCAGGTGCTAATACTCTGGTTCAGAATGAACCTAGGATCAATGGCAATATAGGGGTACTCCACATCCCCGGAACCTCACCATCAGATTGTTTAGTGTAGTATCTAGGACCATCGTTGGGGGAGTCTTACTCATCTGCAGAGATGCAATCGGTGAATTCTGGGGCTCGAGCCGACTGGGCCATTACATTTCAGATGTTATCAAAGAGATCAATTGTGATTCAAATTCATCTGATGTATGTGAAGAAGCTCGTGAAAAAATGAAACTTTTTCGAACACAAAATATGACAGACTGTAAATTGTCTGTGTACTACATTATCAAAGAATATGGCCTTTATTTTGCAACGAAACAGAGCACTCTTAGATGAAAGGAGAACAAAATATGTCATGTAAGACATTCTTAGCTAAAAATAGTATCCCAGGAAAAGGTGCGCAAAATGCAAGCGTTTTCGTCATGTTTGTATATTTATTTGTTAAACTCATAGCATTATTAATTATAAAATCGCAACTTTAAAAACGTAAAAAATGAAGAAGATAATCTTCAAAATTATCGAATTAATACAATATTATAAAAATAAAAAAAAACACTTTATCAGAATTTAATGAGAATCTTTTTTATAGAATTTATCCCTAAAATATCTTGGCTAAGATAACAGAAAAATCAGTAGAGAGGAGAAGAATTATGTTAATTTTCCAGGTTTTAACATTCCAAATAAGGAGGATAGGTAACGATCCTCGCTGGTCATATTTTCAAGGTAAATCGGTGAAGCAAAAAAACATGGGTAATCGTCTCTTGTAGATTTGGTAGAGGATAGAAGCTCTGTTAAATTTTTAACAAACATTTATATCTCTTTCGAATGCCCAGGAAATTGTTCGTGAAGAAGGCTTTAAGCCGTGGCGTGCCTCTTCTGTGACGTTAACCGTCTCAATATCTCACACTTTGTTCTCACAATCAAGTCAATTAGCAGTTCAAACCTGTTCATGTGGAGTCAAGTGGTCTACTAGAAACCAAACTCGTTACAGTGGCCCAAAACGCCATGATACTTACTCTGATAATATAATATGCCAAGGAGAAAGAGTAAAGCATTTTGTTTAATTTAAAAGGTTAATATTCAGCTACAAACTCAACTAAAAATGTTATCATTCTTTAAGTTAAAACAATTTAAGCAAATTCCTCGAAAAAAAATTCTCAACCCATTTCGCTGGGACTGTTGAATACACTGAATACTTCTCTGCAGAAAGACTTCCACAATGATTGTCCTGGTGTTGACACCAAAAACTCAGATAGTAAGGCTCCATTACTAGAGTACCCCTACATTGCCATAACTTCCATGCCCACCCTGACCCTGAGTGGTGGTACCTGATAGGGTCCCATCAGTGGATCAAACAGAACTGTTTGACCATTTAACTGTGTATAAACAAATGACTAATATTTAATTAAATTGTTCTTGTTACATAATGCTTGAAACAATTTAAATTTCAGCAAAAGAATGATCAATGTTGAATAGGATTATTTGTGTTAAATAGCAATAATTGAAAACATTTTACTGTGTACAAAAATTGCATTATCTATATTTCATAGGAATAATTGGAACCATTTGGTTGAATGGATAGAATAGCAATACTTAATTATGTGCAAGTAAATTACTCGAACCTTTTTCAAAATGAAATTACCTACAAACTATTCCCTTACAAATTTCACTTGTATATCTATTTATCTGCGTGCAAATAAAAGATTGGAGAAAAATTGAATTGTTAATATTAGATAACGATAGTCGAGGCCCTTGGGCAGTGTGCAAAAAAGTATTTATACTACGTAGAACTATTTGAGCTATATAGAAATATTTTAAACTACTTTAATTTTTGCGAACAAATGAGCTCTGGCTCATTAAAAATTCTACCAATGAACGATTTGTTTACAAATCATATATATAATACACATATGGATAGAATTTGGTATTAGATATTCTAGAACGGTTGATATGCTATAAAATCAACCAACCAAACAATACACTCGGATATGCCATTTTTTCTGGCTTAAAGTTATATATATGTATGCTCAAAATAGAAAATAAGGAAATGACATGCCGTCAGTGCGACTTCATAATAACTTATTCCTTTCTCCCACTCCCTCAGTACATCCCAATCATCTATCGCTACCAGCAGATCTTTCAGGCAACATCTTGTGTCCCCACAAAACTGATGTAAATAAGTCTTTGCTGGTTAGTCAACACTAACTCATCTATGTGCATATTTTTCGTATATTTTGTGTTGAAGAAAATTATTTTTTCACAAAATTATTTGACGTATACTTATTTATGGGCGATGAGCTTTATGAATAAATAAAAACTTTGGGATAATTTTAGTAATATATATTTAATTAAATGATTGTATATATTAAATTAGTCGTCAATTTTAATAATTTATATTGAATTCAGTTATAGCATACATTGAATGAAAAGATAATTTTATTGATGTATATATTAGATTATAAGATAATTTTATCAATATTTTTTTAATTAAATGAGAGTTTATATTAAATAAATTAATAATGATTTATATTTAAGATAATGTATATAGATATTATGTAAATCAATATATATATATATACATTGAATTACGTAATATTTATTGAATTAAATGATGATTTTCATCATATATATTGAATTAAATGAAAATGCTGATGATATATACTAAATTAAGTGATAAGATATAACGAATTAAATGACAATATATATCAAATTCTTGGTGAGCTCAATGGCGGTCTCAAAGTAAGCGAGTTCGAACTCCACTCGTGTTATTAGGTTCACTTTCGGACTAATACCCAAAAGATAAGGATGGATTTAATAGTATTACTGCTTTCCTTCCACAGAGATATCTTTAGCATTAAATAACCCTCGAAATTTGATATATCTGATATAAATTTATATTTGATATAAACCTCATCAAACTTCTTCGCTGTCTTCCCAACGACTGTCTCTTCAAGAGGCTTTCACCTTCAGTAAGATACGAGTGCGTGGCTTAATTCTTTTTAAACTAATATATTCAAATATTCCATCAACATATTATAGGTAACTGAAACAGATTATCGCTTCAGTTTCTATAAATATGTTTCCAGATTTTATTATGGTAAAACTAAAATTAATGTCCAATTTGAGACTATTGCCATCTAATCAATTCTTGGCTCTATAGAAGAAATACTGGCTCTTAGCAGCTAAAATGAGATTTGGATGTTTTGTATTGGAATATGTAAAAGAGAATAACGGAGTGAAGAAAAACAAAAATTCTATGGAACGACAAAAATTTTAAAAAGAAGAAAAAAAAAAGAAATTGTATGGGAAAAAATAATAAAAAGAAAAGAAACGAAATTGTATGAAAAGTGAAAAAAAAAAACGAAATTCTATGGAAAGAGAAAAGTGAAATAAACAAACAAAAAACTCCGAAATTGTATGGAATGACGAAGCGAGTGAAACACTATGAACAGCGAAATTGTTTAGAAAGATAAAGAGACATAAATTAGAGTTAAACTGTTGTTTCATAGCTTAAAGCCAGTCTCAAAGCTGCTGAAAATAATTAAATTCCTGTTAGACTTCTTTTTTCCTTTTTCTTTTTCAAATATATCAGCGGACAGAGAGATACGTGTAAATTGTATCTGACCCCACAATTTCTATTCAACAATGATTAAGAATTTTTTTTTGTCATTAAGCAAAAATTAGTGAAGAAAATAGCAATAACTGTGACTGACGTGTGTACACAAGCACATACATAAACAAACCTCTAAGGCTATAGCCTAATAAAACGCACTCATTTTACACAAAAAAATGTTTATATTTTTCAATACAGTCTTTTTTTCGATACACCTTCCCAATTACTCACAAACTGAACATTGTACAATGAAATTTACGGATCAATATTCATCTTAATTATTGATCTACTTTCATATATTATTGTTTATTAATGTAGTATCTTTCACTGATTCAGTCCCGATTAAATATTATAGACGAAGAATCTTTTGAATATTTTAGTTTGTGTTTCTGTCCAAATGAATTTAGTCGGGAAGTGTATGCCGATTTTGTTTGGTTTAATGGCATATCAACCATTGTATATTATTTAATGCCTAATCCTGTTTATACCGACACACTCACACACACACACACATATATATATATATATATATATATATATTTGTAAGCACACTTTACATATACCCTGTTAAATGAAAAATAGTTCTATTTCAAGCAATTCAACTTAGCCGAAGTAATTTGTTTGCATTCAGTTTAGAAGTCAAATAGTTTTATTTGATCCATTGATAGGACTTTCTTGGGTGCAACCAATCCAGGCCAGAATGGATCTGAGAGCAATGCCAATGAAAGACTACTCCAAAGCTCCAGCGTTACTGAAGCCTCACCATCAAATTGTTTCATGTCATATTCAGGACTCTTGTTTAGGAGTTTCATGACCCTCTGCAGAATTACAGTTGAATAACTAATTCTTTTTTTCTTAATTAAAACTTGGTCTCGTCCTACCCCTTGAATTGGTTGAACCGTTTTGATACCGAAGCCTCAGAGAATTATATGCAATACATTTTGAAGGATAGATTCTGGTTGGTGCTTTTACCATTTGCCAATCTTTACGGCCCATTCGTCTGGGGCTGTAGAATACACCAACTGCATATCTGCAGAGAGAAAACAATCCCCAAACGCTGTCCTGTATATGACACTAAAAGTCTGTGGTAGGGCTTCAGAAATGCTGCAGCTTTGAGAAATGCGGAGTACCCCTTCCTTACCATGGCTCCTAGGTCCACTCTGGCTCGTACTGATAGCACCTGATAGAGTCCTTTGTATAGGTCAGATAGAACTAAACCGTGTACTTACGCTAAACTGAATTGTTTAGAATAAAACTGTTTGATCATTTAACTGTGTGTAAACAGACGAATGTTTATTTGAATTGTGAGTGATACATAGCAATACTTGGAACCATTTAACTTTGTTGACATGCTAAACTGAGTCGTTCAAAATAGAACTGTTGACATAAAAATTGTACTGATGCTAAATTGAATTGTTTGAAATAGAGCTGTTTTTAGATTTAACTGTGTGTAAAAAAATTGTATTTAAACAAATGACTTGGTGTAAACAAAAAAATTAGTACCAATGCTGGACGGAATTATTTGAAATCAAGTGAAACTATTTAACTGTGATCAAAAAAAAAAAAAAAAAAAAACGGCTCCGGCTTGTTAAAAAATAATTTCTAAAATATGTGTTTATAAATCATATATTTAATATATAAATGAAAAGGATTTGGCATTAAATGACCGAAAATGTTTGATATGCCATAAAACCGAACCAAACCGAACCAAACCAAAAATGACCAAATTTTAGTCACTTATGCAATTTCTTTTTGATCACTAATCTTGTCTAAGTTATTTCTTCATACGAATGTGACAATCACCAAACGTGCATTTAAGCTAATTTTCGCATTCTGATGTTACAAAACCCTTGTGTATGGAGACAATAACTATAATTAGTGACCACTCTGTGTATGAAACTTATGATACGTTGACCGTATTCCCAGAAATGAGGGAAGATATCCCAACATCCACACGAAAAAAGGGTATCCTGGTAATGAAACTAAACTGAGTGTTCGATTCCGCTGATCTGGAGAGTTTGAAGTACCCCATCATTGCCATTACTCCCTGGTACACTAAACCCAGAGTGGTCGTATATATTAGGGTTTCATCTATGAGTCAAATTGAACTGTTTAAAATTATTCGTATTTAATTCGAATGCTTGATGCAATATAACAAATTCATTTGTTATTAAGAATAGTTACTTAAAGACATACGGCTACCTTCCTCCCATCTCTCAAACCAGCCAAATAAGATGAACAAGAAATGCTAGACACGGCTGGAGAAGTGTGAACGAACTCATAAGTAACATCCTCGTCAAGAACCCTTCTCACGGACGAGCAACCGTTGGACGACCTGCTAGAACTTATCTACAACAGCTCTGTGTAGACACAGGATGTAGCCGAGACGACCTGCAGAAAGCGATGGACGATAGAGACGAGTGGCCAGGGAAATTCAAGCTCGAAGCCTATGATGATGATAATAATTATCTACTAAGGATGATTATACGCTACTTGAAATATAACCGTGTGTAAACAAATGGAATTCATTAAATAGAAATAATTATTTCTTGTCAAATATGTGTTAATATTAAAATAGAATATTCTAATTTATACAACTGCATGTAGACTATTTGTATCAGGTAGAAATACTTGATATCATATAACTGAAAAAATCTGAATAAACATCTACAAAAACTGTAAATATTAATCTCCAATGAACACGATTCCCTAACGTTTTTGGCCTAAAATAAAGTTAGTCAGTTTTAAACGCCAAAAAGCCAATTATGAATGAAATGCATGCGGAACCACCATACCCGTGTGATTGTGTAACATCAATAAACGGTTACGGTATAGCGCATAATGGCAACAACGGGAGAAAGTAAACGGATTTTTAAAAGCCACAAACTGCACTAAAATGAAGATGAACGTACAATGTAATTTCTGCTTTAGTTGATCTGGCGTGTATATATATATATACATAATTCTTTTAAATACCCTGTCTGGTGGCTAAAGCTGCTTGGTAGTACCAGGAGTGGCAGTACCGCCTGAAGCTACCGAAACTGTTATCACTCTAGGTTGGCGGCTGATGAAGGCAGAGTATCGCACGTGCTTTCACAAGTTGTATGATATATATGATTATCGATAAATCAATGTATTCTGTATGCTTCAACGATGTATCACTTCTGAGGAAAGACGATAAATCGGTTTGGGCAATATGAAACTAGAATTCTTCTCTGGGCGGAATGTATGACACATTCTGTAAAAGACTTTCAAAATCCCTATAGTTTTGTTATATACCAAATTTTTCTTCTGATTTACATATATATTTCAAACCCACTCACCAATAAAATTATTGAATAGATAAATAAAAACACCCGGGAAGGAAATCTAAGGAGCAAACGTTTCCGTTGAAAGATAGGTAACATTAACGGTGGCTTAAAACAAAATGAATAAAGCACGTTGCTGAAAAGGTTGGTCCGCCTATCCATCTGGTTAAAATGTAAAAATAAACTCACAGTATAAAAAGTCCTTTTTCAACCAATCATCATCATGTCGTGTCGCTAGCACGGATAACCCTGACCCTCACTCGCCACTTCTCCCTATCATTCATCGCCTTCTGGTAGGTCTTCTGGGCCACTTCTCGTATCCTCACATAGCTGCTGTAGTTGGTCGTCCTGCTTTTGCTTGGCCATATGCGAGGATCCAAAGGAGTACATCACTTATGAGCTCGTCCTTGCTTCTCCAGACTTCCACAAAAAAAACATTTCGGAGCCAATTTCGATAAAATAGCGATAAAACGGTCAACAAAATATCACCAACGGCAGTTAAACCTGGACTGGTACCAGAGAGAATCTTCATGCGTCAATTTTCGAACAAGATCAAAGATAGCTGAAAGCCTACCAACCCATACCGTATCACCACGCCACACACAAAAAAACCGTAGACAGCCTACCAACCCACTCTACTCTACTATGCCACACACAACTAAGCCAGCCGACAAAGAATAGACTTGTCCTCATTCCCCCCCCCTCTGACCCCTGTCTGGTGGAAGAAGAAAGCCTGTATTTTTTCTAAATCTACCAACATCTATAAATTTGAAATAAATGAAATTAAATCCAATCCTCTCGTCCGTCATCTCTTGCAAATATACGTAAATCTATAATAGTTCTGTTAATAAACGATATACAATTCCTGGTACAGAAAGTATAACGGTTTTGTTAAAGTGAAAATTAAAAAGACACTATTTCTTGTATGTGACTTTTAATTAGACATTCATAAAATTTCCTTGTATCCGCAATTTTCCTTTGCACTGTTTCATTTACTCGTGGAAATATTCTAAAAATAATAAGTTTTTATACATGTCTCCAAAGCACAAAAATACTTCGAGCAATTTGCATATGCTAAAGAGTACTTAGATAATTTAAAAAGTGAATGTTACTGATTTCATCGGGGAAGATAAATTTTTATATATATATATATATATATATATATATATATATGTCTCATTTTTAAGCCCCACTATTGTTTTCATATTTACATACATTTCTCCCATCTATTTTCTTATAACTCAATCAAGCTCCGTCCTTTTACCATATGCCACCTGTGTTACATAGCCAGATATGAATATGTGAAATGTACATAGAATGTTCATAACGCACATAGAGATAACATAGGAATCCCGAAACACAAAAACACTTACGATGTATTAGTTCAGGTACGAAACTTGTATTACCTTTCAGTTAAAAGGTTTTTCGACGTAAGGAAGAGAGAGGCACAATCTTTCAATGACGACTTTTCCATCTGCCCCTCCTCCTGGCGCGACACCCACCGTAAGGCCTCGGTGAGCTCCGAAAGTCAACAGTCTTCCTCGGACGCTAGCACTCAACTCACTGATTTTTCTCAAATCACCCCAAAATCCTCCGCGTACGCTTCCGGTGCATGATGTCATTCACATTCCCTGGTCACATTTACTCTTTGGGATTTTTATTTTGACTTCTCTGAATGGCACATCCTCCCGACACGCGCGTGAACACATGCGCTCATATTGCACCTAACTAACCCATGCGCTAAGCGAAAGGTTCTCAGCCTAACTAAACCGAAAGGCAAGATATATAAAACGAAATCCCACGGCCATTATTTTACACCTGTTTCTCCAACAACTTTCTTATAGCCACACCATCCATCAGCAATTACCGACACCATACAAATGATATAACAGAACCTCTCACTGTAAGTAACATTTTCACAACATTATCACATTCTGAACCTCCACAAGTAGATATAAGTAATATTTTCATTATAGTCAATAATTCTAAGCAATATTTTTTCACATCATTGTATTATAAGCACCCACTGGTATTGCCAAAGGCCATTATGACCATAATTGTTACATCAATTATCATTATTATTATTGCACTCAATTGCAAAAGCAACCCAAAACCTAACGGGGTGTCCTCGTGGTGTAATGGTTAAAGCGATGGACAGCGGAATCGTAGTTCGCGAGTTAGTACTCCAGTCGCGCTATTACGTTCACTTTCGGGTAAATACCCTTGGGAAAGGTATGAACCCCCTTATCCTCCCAGCTATGGGTTAAATAGTACCAGTACTGTTCTTCTAGGAGAATGGCTTTGGCATTAAATAACCTAAAAAGAGTTGATATCCCATTAAACAAAGAAACAAAACAAAACCAAAACCTAACATGATTTTTATAACGTGCCCATAAATACTATAACTCTTGACAACAAAATCCTTATATATATATATATATATATATAAAGTAATGTGATGATGATTTTAATTTCAATTATCATCACTCAAAAATTATCTCATTATTCTCATTATCACTCAAAAATATTCACCACAAAATTGACATTTCATATTCACGTCAAATAAACCTTTATCTATGATAAAGCTAGTAAGGATTAAAGAAAAAGAAATCACTCTAGTTGCAACAATCCATTCCCCACCCCCACCCCTCACCCACTCTTCTCTTCTCACACTCTCTTCTCTCGTCCCCACCTCTTCCCATCTACATGCAGCCGAAATATGATTATATATGTAAAGATGCAGAGCAGTATATACACAAGAGCAGCAGCACATACACAAATGCACAAGCATTCAATAACACACACACTTTGGCACACATACACACAAATAACTCCCACTTTTCAGACAAAAAATTGACCATATAAATCTGTACTTTTAAAATACCTTCACTCACTCTGATGAATGCAAAATGCATGAAACCCAGGGTCATAGACATTAAAAAGTGAAGTAATATATCCATCAACAAGTTGTGTTCCTTGATTCTCTCACTCTCTCTATCCATACTAATCGTTAATCGGCCTTCGGGCTTTTGACCTTGTGTCAAGTCTTGTCTGGTGGGCGGCAGCGACAAATATTCATCCATACTAATCGTTCATCTCTCCAAGAAGGCTCATATAGGGAAGTCTTTGCTGAGTGACCAATATTTCTAGTTTGTCTTACTTAGATGGTTTGTAATATGGAAAGCCAGCGACTATACAACTACTGGTACTACCAATCTGGCAGATATTTGACCTGGGCGTAATGTCAAAGAAGTTATGAGTTCCCATTTCCCAAAAATTCCAGGTTTGTAACCTCACCATCAGATGCAGTTTTATGTCATACCCAGGAGACTCTTTTGAGGACAGAGGTCTTATCATTCAGCGGTGTTGATGGGTCTTTCCCTTCTGCTTCAGCCGATATGGTGTAGCTTTTTTTGTAGCTGTTTTAACATGTCACTATTCTTAAGTTAAAAAGTGTTGTACACACTAGTATGTAAGTTGCTTTTTTTTTTTTTTTAGTTTCGAGCATTAAAAAGATTTTACTCCAAGAAAAAATTATATATATATTGAAGGTGATTTTTTTAAGTGTTTATTAGTATTTATTCTTGTGGGCGCTGGTAAATTCTCGCATCATCCAAATGGAATCTGGCCCAGTCCGCTGGGGCGGCAGAATACTCCAACTGAATCTCTGCAGAGCGTAAAATTTTTCCAAAGAGTGTCCTGGATATGACACTAAACAATCAGATGATGAGGCTCAAGAAATGCAGGAGCTTTGGGGAATGTGGAGTTCCCTTTTATTGCTATCGTTCCCAGGTCCACTTTAGTCCGAAGTGGTAGCCCCTGATAGGGTCCTATCTGTGGTTCAAATAGAAGTGTTTGACATTTAAACTGTATCGTTTAAAATTAACTGTTTTTTGCATTTAAATGTGTGAAGACAAAAACTGTACCTATGCTTATTTAAATAGTGAGAAACTGAACTGTTTTCGACTTTTAAACTGTGTACTTGTGCTAAACTGAATTGTTTGAAATAGAACTGTTTTACATTGAACTGTGTGTAATTAAAAAACTGTGGTTATGCTAAACTGTATTGCTTGAAATAGAACTGTTTATATGTATAAAAGTTGATTTGGCATTAAATAAGTTCGAATGGTTTATATGCTATAAAACAAAACTCAAATGGTATCTAGCAGTTATTTGACACCTGCCAACAGAGCAAAGATGGGATCAGTCTAATGTATTATGGTCAAGTCATGTTGATGCTGGTTTTAAAGGTTAAACGAAACGACTCTGTTACCCTAAGTAAGCATAAGTCTATCACAGAAAAGGAAACAAAGAAACAGGAAATTACTATGTACTTCCTGTTTCTCGAATTGTGTGGAATCGTGTAGAAGTTTCTAAAGAATTCTTTCACCACAGAGATGGATTTAAAAAGAGAGAGTTCCTTCCGGCCGGCAGAGTAGAGCAATTCCTTGGCCCAAGGATCGCAGGCGGGATTTTCACCCGCTTTTTTCGAAAAGAGACAATCATTAGCGAGGATGAATACAAAAGAAATCTCTGGTGCCCCTGAATTTTTCAGGGACCAGCATCAATAGCATTAACATCAAATCATTAGAAAACTGAGCCTCCTTAAACAGTAAAAAGTAGTGATCATCTTTATTTTCAGATAAAATCTTGCTAAGAGAAATATTGGAATTTTGCAATTTAGAAAATTTACTTTTCGAAAATTTATCAGCAGGGTTCAGGCTAAAATCCGTATATTAAAACATGTAGCGCTATGTTGAAAGTTGTAAATACACAAATACAAAAACAACTCTATTAGATCCAGTATACGAATCTTTATGGCTACAAATCTTTTCCTAGTTGTCGCCGAAAAGAGAGAGATGAAGTGAAGGAATTACTTCAGACCATGGTAGGGCACCTCTGGTGGTGTAACGGTTAGCAAGCTAGACTAGCAAACCTACACGAGTGAGTTCGATTCTCATTGGGCGCCCCATTCATTCTGCCTTGTGCCACATCTAAGCAAAGAGCTTTGTAAATTACTACTTCAGACCATGGGATAGATAGATTAAGGATTGGGAGATTAGTCTTTTCTTCGCTGACCGACAGCGTTTGCAAGTGCTTCATCATCCTCGGCCGACTCCCACCAAGGTCTCCTCGTTGTCTATCCAGACTTTGACTGAAACTACAACTCCAGCTTACTGACTGTATCTTCGAAAATCTTCTAATACATTTTTCTTTAAAGTATTCCCGAACTAATCTTTTAATCACACGCAATTAGTTAAACATTTTATGGACACGTCATTGCGAAATATAAGCTGATATATACCCAATCGTTTATCTAAACATATTTTGCTTCCAGCTGATTCGAAGAGAAACTGTCGATTTTTATTTTGATAGGAGTTGATAGGTGTGCGACAAACAAGGTCATATTTACCAACCCCTCCGCTCGGGTAGGATGTGACACAAGGTCAATTTTTAAGCGAAGTTTAACAGGTTTGAATTCAGAGTTTTTCTTCTCCTAGACTAGTTGCCTCACCAAGGCTGAAGAACCTAGTCTGCCCTACTATTTACCCAAAGCTGGAGGGAGAATAATTGGATTCATACCTTTCCCAAGGGTATTAGTGCTATATGAAATGCAATCAGTCTCGTCCAGGATTTGAACTCGTGTCGCCGTGTTCATTTCCTATGACGATAACCATTACACCACGGGCACCTCCGTGCGACAAACAAGGTCTATGCAAGGCCTGGCCTTTAGATATCGAAAACCTGCAATCTGGAAGTCAAAGTTCAACTTGAAACAAATTTATTACGAAAACTATTAACTAAAGTCCCTAATTACGAGGTGCATTCAATAATTTTCCAGATATTTTTTGTGCAGGCATTTAAAATTGTCGTAGACTCTTAAAGATTTACTATGTTCTTGTTATTCATCTTATGAGATGACTGACCAATTTTTATGATTTCAGGTTCAAATGAACAGCTACATCAGATATTGGAAGACACCCTATTAAAGCCTGATTGCCACTGCTTGTAAATTTCAAAAATACAATCTGGACGTGAGGACAATTTAGAAGAACGATATGCAATAAAATTTTGTTTTAAACTTGGAAAAAATTCCACAGAAACGTGTGGAATGCTTCAGACTGCTTTTGGGGCATCTTGCATGAATCGAGCATGTTTTTGGGTGGCATAAGAGATTCAAGGAAGGCAGGGAGTCTGTGAGGGATGATGAGAGGTGTGGGAGGAGTTGATTGGCCAAAGGGTTAGGGTCAAGGTTTCTATGTTGAGGTTTTAAGGGTGTTCAGGAAGAGATTCTGTCGGAAGAGGCTAGCACTCTCCAAATCGGCTCAGTGACATTTCCACAAGAACAATGCACCAGTCCACAACTCCATCGTTGTCACGGACTATTTAACCAAGATGGACATCAAGACCTTTCCTCACCCTCCCTATAGTCCAGACCTTACTCCCTGTGACTTTTGGGTATTCTCTAAGCTCAGATGCTGTCGTTATGAGACAATATAGGAGATGAAAGAGGCTGTGAGGAAGGTCATTGACACGCTCACACAAGAGGTCTTCCATGGGACCTTCCAGAAGTTGTTGGGACAGTACGACAAGTGCATTGAAGCCGGAGGAGATTACTTGAAGGAGACTAGAGTTTCATGTGTGTACTATGCGTAAAAGTGCCATACGAAAAAAGTCTGGAAACTTATTGAACGATCCTCGTATTTTACATAACCAAAAATCAATTGGAAAAAAATCCGATTCACGCTGAATCTAACGGACTTTCACATTTCGAATACGTGATTATTAGAATATTAGATAAGGTAGGAGTCCCTGATGTATAATGTGCTGGATTGTGACTTAGTAGTAAGCTAGTTCAAACATCATTCACAAAATTACGTTTATCTTCGGAGAAGTAATCTTGGGAAAGGTATTAACCACTTTATTCCCCCTTAATATGGGTTAAATTTTACCAATATTGTCCTTCTACATGGATGGTTTTGGTGTTTAATAACTCTAGTCGATTGATATTCCATTAAACCTAGGAACCAAATGAATAAAAGAGTATTCCATTATCAATTACAAATCTATGATCAAATATGATACACATCCTCTATTCGATAGATTCATGTCTTCAACGGAAATAACCATTTCCAAATATTTTATTATCAACAATCGAAATTTTACTGAAATTCCTATGTTGTATTTTTACAGAGAGAGATAGGTGGTGGAGATAAGAATATTTCCTAGGCGTTATTTATTTTTGTAATTGTTCTTAACTAGTTTTGACCTTAGGTAATTATCAAGAGAAATGGTTTTTGTGGGAAAATTTTTTAGAAAGATTTTGAATATTTTAAAAATGTTGATATTCTATCAAAATAGCGACAAAAAATAAACTGCCCGGGTAGCACATCCATTTGTTGAATTAAAATTACTCGGGTTGGCGCAGTGGTTAGAGTGTTAGCCAATGGTCTGGTAGACCGGGGTTCAATCTCCAGGTCGAGTCATACCAAAAACTTTTTAAAAAATGGTACTTGATACCTCCTTGCTTAACACTCAGCATTATTAGGTATGGATGAAGGGTAACGTGGAGCAATCAAGAGAAAGGAGTAGCGTCCTGCCCTACACATCAATGTAGTAGCTATTGAAAAGGGAGCTTCGGGTCGCCCTCGATGATAGTCGCCAATTTTACTTACTTATATATATACATATATTATTGATTAACAATTTAGTTTGTTACATATATATATATAAATTCAGAGAGCTCGATATTGGAGAGAAAGGTATATTTGTATATATATATATATATATATATATTAGTTGTTATAGGGCAAACACAGACTTGATCACATAGGCAAGGAACTGGCAGTTACTAAGTATCAATGATTATATATCTACACTATCCAATATATATATATATATATAATTGCCACATCTTTGCAGTTGACACACTTTTCACAGAATTGAGACGAGCTACCTGTTGGTAGTTGAAGCACTTTTGTGAAATTTTCCATAACTAAGGAATACAGTTTTGGACAAACAGACCCTACTACAGATGTTGCAAATATGTTCAGGGTGTGAGGTGTTAGAGTCCTTGGTCGAATCCTGCTTCCGAAGTGCTTGTTTAAGACAGATTTCATTTTTCCCTTCCTTAAACAGCTTTCATAGATAACCTTTTTACAATATGATTGATTCATCGTTATCTGCTCCTAGTTATCTATGTCTGACCACCTTGAAGCTATATTTTACGACTTTCTTGAAATATTTATTTGATTTTTTTGTCTTGTACGTCAACTGTGTTGCAACTCTCCATAGAGCAGATGTTTCGGTAGCCTGATATCCTTTACTCAGGTATTATATATCGAAATCATTTCTTTTTATGGGTTTGAGATGCTACCTCACACTCTTTAGCTTCGATTTTTTCTTCTTTAATACAGATTGCCCTAAAGAGTGTGGTTTTCCGTATCATATTCAACGAATTATTCTTTATTTGCATTAAGCTTAGAAAAAATAAGGGTTTACGAAAAGTCAGTGCTTGATATGTTTTCAGCCTTTTACGTGACCGACGGTCTTCTCATAGCCAAATTCGTCTTTCTTGAATTTTCCATGTTTTCCAATATGGTTGGTTGGTTGTTTGGATTTTATGGCTTATCAACCTCTATTGGTTATTTAATGCCAAATACATTTTTATACAAATAATCAGTTCTATTTCAAACAATTTAGTTTAGCATCAGTACACAGTTTAATTGTCAAAAAGATTTCTGTTTCAAGCTATTCAGTTTATACAAACAGTTCTAATTCAGCCAATTCAGTTTAGTATAAGTATAAATTTTGTTTACACACAGTTATTGCCCAGTCGACTGGGAGTGTAGAATACACCGACTGCATCTCTGCAGCGGGGTAAGACCACCCCCAATGAGTGTCCTGATATGACACTAAACAATCTGATGGTAGGTCCATTAATGCACATCTAAAATGTGCACTTATGCTAAACTGAATTATCTGAAATAAAACTGTTTTGACATTAACTTTGTGTATAGCCCAGTCGGTTGGGGCTGTAGTATAAACGGACTGCACCACTGCAGAAGAGTAAGACACCCCCAAAGGAGTGCCCTGGATAGTACACTAAATAATCTGATGGTGAGGTTCCAGTGATGCAGAAGCTTAGGGAAATGTGGAGCACCTCTTCATTGCCATTGCTCCCAGGTCACTCTCGTTCTGATTGGTAGCACCTGATAGGGCCCTATCAATGGGTCAAATAGAACTAACTACATACTTGAGTTAGAACTGTTTGACTGAATTGAATAGCTCGAAATAGAAATGTTTTTGACACTTTAACTGTACTTAGATTTAAACTACGTGCTTATGCTAAACTGAATTGTTTGAAATGTAACTGTTTTTTAGATTGAAACTGTACTTACACTTAACTGAATTGTTTAATATATAGCTATTTTGGCATTTAACTGTGTGTAAGCAAAATCTATCTTTATACTAAACTGAATTAACTGAATAAGAACTGTTTGAATAAAGTGAATAGCTTCAAATAGAAAAGTTTTTGACAATTAAACTTTGTACTGATGCTAAACTGAATTGTTTGAAATAGAAATATTCGCATAAAAGTGGATTTGGCGTTAAATAACTTTCAAAGGTTGATATGCCATAAAACCCAAACATCCAACCAACATACACACGCTTAAATTTCATAATAGTCCTATATTAAATAATTACGTTTAGCGTAAGTGCAGTTTCAATTTCAAAAACTGTTTCAATTTAAACAATTCAGTTTAGCATAAGTACGCAGTTTAAATCTAAGTATACAGTTTAATTGTCAAAACCATATCTATTTCAAGCTATTCAGTTTGATCAAACAGTTCTTATTCAAACAATTCACTTTAGCATAAGTATGCAGTTTTGTTTTATTTAACCCATTGACAGGGCGCCAGCAAGTGCCACCATTGCAATGGCAATGAAGGGTTCTCCGCATTCTTCACAGATGTATTCGGTGTATTCTACACTCCCAGCCGACTGGTCAATGTTTTACATGTAATAAGCAATGTTTTTTCTGTTCTTATTTGTAATACCAGCTTGTTTGAAAACGATTGTCTAATTTTAGAATAAACTGTCTAAATTCTCTTCTTACTTAAGATTTTAATAGTAGGTGTATAAAAAAAATCCATTACAAATAATTAATCCGTCATTTTAATTAATTTTGACTCCCCATTTCAGAATTCTGTTCGAAGGTTAAATGAAGATTTTGCTTTAAAATAAAAAGTACTGAGCTTACTTTTTTGCATGAGTTTAAGCTGAGTCATAATTTTGTTTCATGACAATACTCGACCACATGTGGCTAAGATGACATTTCATAAACACAGCTTTGGATATGTAACTTCGCCACATGCAACATCGTCCCCTAATCTCTCCCCAACAAACCAGCATTTTTTCATGTACCACCAACAAGCGTATAGTCGCAAAAGAGAATTTAAAACTGCATTTAAAGATTTTCTGGCATCAAAACTTTTATAGTTTACTGTGCAGAAATAAATAACCTTGTTAATCTACAGCAGAACTATATAGTTGTTCAGGGATCCTACTCTGACAGATTAAAACACTGTTTTAATTAATTAATTCAAAAATAAAATTTTATTCTAAAACTGACCATTATTTTCTGAACAGCCTAATTGAACCATGCTTTGTTTATTAAAAGTACAAAGACTTACCTTTAGAGGGATTTATTATGTTAAATCTACAATTATTTTTGGTTCTGTCAAGATGTTCTTCCTCTATCACAACGAAACACCAATACTGGAGTGCTCATATTTTGCTAATAAGAAACAGTGACACAAAAGATTTTTTTAAATATTTGCAGAAATAGACTTTATTTTCATAGATGTTAGAGATACGGCTCCTTTTCTTTTAGTTAAGTATCTGAAGCAGAGGAATTTTCAGTCATGGGTCAGAATTTCACTTCCGCACAGAATTCTCTTTTTCTTTTGTATATTTGAGCCATTCGTCATTTTCCAGGAGTCAGTATCCTTTTCTATCAGTGTGAGATAAAGTATCTATTCCTTGTAAGTGGGACACATATTTAGGTCAGCATGGGTTCCATAAGGGGACTTAATGTTTACACTTGAAATTTTTCTTTGTGTTGACACGTGCACTTGCTCAAAACTGCACCCAAGAAAATTAGGTTCATTTCTAAGGCATCATATTCCCAGCATACCGGAGGTGTATATACTTTATTATAGTTATGTTTAGCAAGATCAAGGTTTCTTCCAAAAGGTACGCTTACCGTAATGGTTATCGCTATAGATAATCTAATTGGTTACTTGGGTTCAAATCCTATTTGCCTTGCTTATTAAATGTACACAATCTACGTCTAGAGAGATTAAGTACGTCGCTTATTCAATAAATAAAGGGATTTAAAAAAAATTTATTTTCAGATTTTTTCCATAAATGTAAATTCTGCACGGTTTGGGATTGCTTTACGACAAACATTATTTTAATCAATCCAAATTATTTGTTTTGAGGCTATTCAAAATGGCGTCCTATCAAGCAGGAGGATCCTTAAGTCCGTCATCAAATTTATGGTGGCTGAAAAGTATAAACAATGAATGTGCTTTGCGTGCACAAAAGATTGTTTTTAGTCCAAAATTCTTTACATATAGGATAAACATGGCTTCATCACTACCAGCCTGAGTTGAAAAAATAATCCATAAAATTGAGACACTCCTTGCTAAAGGAAAAGTTCCAGGCACACTGGTCAGTAAAGAAGGTCATGCTGACAGTCTTCTGAGAAATCTAAGGGCTCATCAGTTGATTTCATTGAATTAGGTGTCTCTGTAAACAGTGCATCTTATTGCCAACTTCTTATTCAATATTCACCTTATTTATTGAATGACCCTCGTATTTCAAATCTATAATTATTTTTATGTCGGAAACCTGTGATTTCTTTCTCTGTTGTGCGTATGACTTTGACAAAAAATGTAGAGCGTGAAAGTTTTCGTTGATTTCACTCTGCAGTGTTCTGCCGTCAAACTGTTACCTCAAGCAGAGGTCACAGGAGCAAAAGGAAAAAAATCAGCTTGTTTCCGCGATTGAAGTAATTATCATTGATAAAAAAAAATACAAAGAAAGAGGGAAAGTAAGAAAAAAGACGTCAAACTTTCGTGGAAGACAGCCAATCTTGAATTCTGCCGACGGTTGTCGAGGTTGTTTGTACACAAAGGTATTTACTTTGGGCATGGTCGGGGTGGAATCGGCCCAGTAATCAAGATAATTTAGTTAGAGTGCAATAATAAACGTAACTTCTTCCAACCTCCTGCCCACCTCTCTCTCTCTTTCTCTCTTTCCCATACACACACACACACACACACACACACACACATACACATGTATTCTCTCTACATACATATACATATACAAAAACATTTGTATACATACATGTTATTGAAAACTAATCAGAAGGTGTCAGCACCACGGGTTATAAAATCTAAATGAGAAACAGGATAGAAAGAAAAAATAAAAAAAAGAAACCGATGGACTGGATGAAGAAGACGAAGAAAGCAAAGAGAAAATGACAAAAGCAAAACAAAGACAGAAGCAAAAGACACCAATAAAAAAGCGTGAAATAAGGAAGAAGATAATAGGACACAAATAAAGAAGAGATGACGACGGTGAAGAAGAGGAAGAACACATAGGACCAAGGAATGATTAAAAAGACCAGATGAAACGAAAACTCTAATTAATCGAAGAAAAGCCGAAGAGTACAAAATAAAACAAATACAAGAAGAAAAAGACAGCAAGGAAAAGAGAAAACAAGAAAAGGATAAAAGTTGGTGGAAGAAAGAAAATTAAGAGTCGAAGAATAGGAAATAGAGGAATATGTGAAGGAAAGAAAAAACAGAGAAAAAGTAGATAAAAATAATCGAAAAAAAGTAATTAATCTTAAAAAGAAGAAAAACAAAAAATCAATAATTAAGAAAAAGAAAGAAAATTAAACAAAAAACATCAAAGAAAAGAATATAAAGAGGGAATAAGAGCAAACAAAGAAAAAGTAAAGAAAGAAAATAAACCAGATGAGTATTAAGTAAATGTATGAGGTGGGAGTGGCAAGTGCAGCGGTTTGTGTATCAAAAGAAAGGATACCCCAATGAGACAAGAATGTAGAAACGAATCGGGGCGTTTATTCTTTTATGAGCAAAACACACTAAGGATGATAAAAAAAGAAAGATGAAAAGCGCTAAGAAGGACGATGAAAGACCTTAAAGAAAAAAAATGTCGAGATGAATGCAGACAGTAAAAAAAAGACGTGAAGGAGAAACTTGAGAAGATACTAAAGACAATGGAAGAAAAAACGTTGCGTTGAACAACAACAAAAAATGATTGATAAGGTGAAAATTAGAAAATCGTCTAGGAAGACAACAAAAAAAAATGTGTCTAAAATAGCCTATAAAAGAGGAAACACATTTTCCAGTAATAATAAATACGAGATATAAAAAAGACTAATGCTAAACACCTAAAGCAATGTATTTTGGTAAATCTTTTTTTTCTTTCTTTTTTTTTTTCGATAATCTCAATTCAAATAAATAAAGAAATGAAATCACAAAAGTACCTGTTGCAGATATCTTGCAATCTCACTAAGAACACAAGTGACTTTTTTTCTCCAACTAAAGTTATTATTTCTTTTTCTTATACCATGCTATCAGAAGCAGGCATGATATCCTTATCAATTTCATGAGACAGAGAATTATCCAAGTAATTTAAGTTCCACGAGAATACTAATCGCATCATGTCATCTCAAAAGTAATTTTCAATTTTGGACTCAGAAAAATAGAAAATTTCATTTTTTAAAGAACTTATTCATTAGAAAACTTTGCTTTATTACCAATAATTCCTAACTTCATTATAGTCCTTTTGTAAAAGTCATTCGTTTAAAACGAAAAAAAAAACAACAGAGAAAATAGTCTTCAGTGTTTTATATACTCTAATAAGAAGTGTACTTTTATATGACTCATAAGAATAGATTTGAGCTGGAATAATTAAAATAATCTTTTTGTCTAATCGGCTGGGGCTGTAGAATACAACAAGTGTCCTGAATATGACACTAAACAATCTGATGGTGAGGTTCCAGTGATTCTGGAACTTTGGGGAATGCGGAGTACCCCTTTATTGCCATCACTCCCAGGACCACTCTGGCCCGGAATGGTAGCACCTGATAGGGATCTATCTATGGGTTGAATAGAACTAACTGCATACTTATACTAAACTAAATTGTTTGAATTAGAACTGTTTGACTAAACTGAATAGCTGGAAATAGAAATGTTCTTGACAATTAAACCGAACTTTCATTTAAACTGCGTGCTTATGCTAAACGGAATTGTTTCAAATAGAACTGTTCTTGACATTGAAACTATACTTACACAAAATTGATTTGTTTAATATAGAACTGTTTTGACATTTAAATGTGTAAACAATCTATTTAAACTGCGTACTTATCCTAAATTGAATTGTTTGAAATAGTTCTATTTTCATAAACTGAACTTATTGACAGTTAAACAGTGTACTCATGCTAAACTGAACTGTTTGAAATAGTCAGTTCTATTTTAATAAAAATGGATTTGGCGTTAGATAACCTACAAAGGTTGATATGCTATAAAACCCAACCAACCAACATTAAAATAATCTTTAAATATCTCATATGCATTTTCAGCCAAGTCAATACAGGAGCCTTAGGGAATGCGGAGTAAATCTTCATTGCCATCGCTCCGAGGTCTATTCTGGCCCGGAGAGGTAGCACCTGATAGAGTTCTATCTATATTATGTCAAAAAGAATTGTTTGACATCTAAACCGAGTGTCCAAAAATGACTTATACTAAACGGAATTGTTTGAAATAGACGTTTGGGGGCATTTAACTGTGTGTAAACAAATGATTGATCTTGGGGTGAATTGTTACCGATGTATAGCAATATTGGAACCGTTTAACAGTGCCCAAACGGGTAATGTTGAATAGAATAGTTAATGTTAAATAACAATAATTGAAACCATTTAACTGTGTAGAAACAACAGCAATACTGGGTGCAAACAAATTAGTTCTGTAATATTACAGATGGGCGCTGTCGTCAATCAGTGAAAGTGTCACGAGACTTGCGCGTGTGGGCAGAATGACCTGCAAAGTTAGATGTGATTTTAAAAAATCACTGATGTATTATCACGTGTTTCACTGGTGACATCGAACATTCGAGGATTTATTTGTTCCTCAAAATCTCTATATAAGAAAACAAGTCAGGAGATTTTGGCAGAGTTGAAGGCAGTTGTCAAAACGGGCGCGTTAAAGGTTCCGGAGGCCCCGACCGTCCACGACCTATCTGCTATGAAAGGCGTGTGTCAAGCAGCCAGTTCTCACCCACATCCCGTCACCACCGAGAGGAAAGGAGAAGAAGGACGCAATTAAAATGAACTTTTCGAGTTGCAGCGATCATAGCTGAATAGAAACGACTGCAATATTTTCTTCCCTTTCCTTCGAGTTTGAGTATTTCTTTTTCTGCGGACTTCTTTCTTTACAGCACAAAACGTTGGTCCTGTGGTACAGTTCAAACTCATTAAAAAAATTCGATTACCGACAATCTCATATCTTACTTTTAATATCTATCTAAATGTGTACAAATAAATGACTGATGGTAAATTGTTATTGTCACATAACAATACTTGAAACCATTTGACTTTGTGCAAGAAAAAAAAAACTACTGCCCGTTTAAAATGTAATCAACAAAATCTGTTTACTAATCATATATATTTAATATATATGTATAAATAGAATTTGGCATTAAATGAACAACGATGGTTGGTATGACATAAAACTAAACGAAACAAATAAATATGCCCAGTCAGCTGGGTTGTTGATTTTGTCGATTGAAAGTCTGCAGCGGGCTAAACCCACGCCCCTGACTAAGAGTGTCCTGAATATGACATTAAACCATCAGCAGGTGAAGCTCAAGTAATAGAGATTTAGGGAATGTGGAATATTCTTTCACTGCTCTTATTCCCAAATTCACCCAGACCCGGAGTGGAAGTACCTGTGAGGGTACCATCAATGGGTAAAATAGAACTGATTTCTTGGGTATGACACGAAACTGAACCTGATAGTAAGGCTTCAGTCCTAAAAATTTCCTAGATGTGGAGTATCTCTTCATTGCCATTACTTCCACGTCCACTTTTATCCGGAGAATGGTTTCTGTTTGGGTCACATATATGGACCAAATAGAACTGTTTGACCATTTACATGGGTGCAAAGAAATAACTGATGCTAAATTGGTGGTGTAACAAAGCAATATTAAAACCTTTTGGCACACAAATGGTTGATATTAAATAGAATAATTCGTGTTTGATAGGAATATTTGAAACTTTTAAACTAAATGCAAACAAACGTATAATATGCGATATAATTATTAGTGTAAAAAGTAGTCGAAACCATTTAACTGCATGCAAATAAATGATCTTTTGATTGTCTAAGATGTTTGCTAGAAACTATTTGTTTAATAAATCACACACACACACACACACACACACATATATATATATATATATATATATATATATATGAATGAATGATATTTTGAATGAAACTAAACTATGTACTTATGCTAAACTTAATTATTGAAATATAACTTTCTTGACATTTAACTAAACTCTTTGATATTTAACTTTTTGTAGAGCAAAGCGATGGTGAATTATTTGAAATTTAATTCGGGGTTAAATGACCAGAAAAGGCTTGGTACTCCGTAAACAAAACAAACAAATGCGTTTTCTTCCCTGTTAAAACGTTTTTTATTGATTTAACACCAAAGTTCTGAGTGTAATTATTTTTTCTGTTGATTGCAGTATTACATAATAAAAACTTAATAATGTTACTTTGGGCCTAAATGATTCGAAGTTCTAGTTGAGTAATAGCTCGACTACGACCTTGAGGTAAGCAAGATACAACTCCAGTTTTGCAATTACATTTACTTTTGGACCGAGGCTCTTAGGAAAGGTGTGAACTCCCTTATTCGTCCATGCTGTTTTTTCAATAGCATCACTGTTCTTCTACATGGATGTTTTTAGCATTAAATTACTAAAGAACGTTGATATGCCACTAAATAAGAATGCCAAACCAAATTATTCAATCTCCATCTATTTTCTTCTGCATATATATATATATATATATATATATATATATATATTCAGTAAGATATTCTTTATTTAGATTAGAAAAATATTTTCAGGAATACAATGCTTGAGATGTTTAATATTAGTACTTATATATATATTCCGGGACATTGGCCCAGCGGTTAGAGTGTTCGCCAATGGCCCGGGAGACCTGGGTTCAATCCCAGGTCGAGTCATACCAAAGACTTTAAAAATGGTACTTGATACCACCTTGCTTAACACTCAGCATTATAAGGTACGGTTCAAGGGTAAAGTGGAGCAATCCTGGGAATGGAGTAGCGCCCTCCCCTACACCTTGGTGTAGTAGCTATCGAAAAGGGAGCCTTCGGGTCACCCTCGACTATGGTCGCTAACTTTACTTACTTACTTATATATATATATACATCCGACAGTTTGAAGAAAAGTTGAAAAAACAAATAATCCAAAATTTGCTGAATTCATGACGAAAGTCAACGTTGATCACTTTGGTTGAAATAACCTTCTAAAGGACTTTAAATTCATAAAATTTCATTTATTTAAAGTCCTGATGAAGTTTATTTCAACCAAAACGTCCAATGTTGACTTTCAAATTAAATTCATCAAATTTTGGATTATTTTTTCAACGTTTCTTTATATATAAAATTATTTTTTTTTTATAACATCAGAATTGTTCTGATGATCCAGTTAGTTGAAATCTTGGTAAATTCTTTCTGACTCTGTAGGCATATATCTATCTATATATGCTTTTTCTAAGATATTGAGTCCAAAATTTGTCGATACAATAACTTTTCAATACAGTGATCATCTCTATGGTTCAATTCTTTAAAAACATACAGATAATGGGATACTTAATGCCGAAGCTTGATACAAATCATTTTTAATTATATGGTCCTCCAGTATTAGCAATGCTAATAATTTTCCAACAGATTTATTTGACTTCGCTGTTCTACAAAGATTGCCTTGGTATTAGATATTCACGAAAGTTGATATGCCATTAAACCAAGAACGCAAAGTTCCATTTGATATATAGATGTGACGCTAAACGGTACTAACACTTTGGATCACATTGGATCTGGGTGTAATGGGCATACACTTCCTCGAGCCCCGGAACTGGAGTCTCGATACGAACTCCAGTTTTGTGTCATACCAGAACAACACTTTTTATAAGGCCCCAGTGAATATCAATATGACGTTACAGAAACAGAGATCATTTATGGACAAAGAGACTGAGACTTTACCTGGATAAATATACCAACGCGATGACTCCAACACGATTTCATGTCACATCACGTATCCGCCGTTATTTAAGCGAAGGGAGGAATCACATACCATTAAATAGGTTTTTTTCTAATTTATTTTGGCATGTTATTTAGAAACATTGATTGCTGTAGTTATAGTTGCTATAGTATTAAGATTTGTATCTCATGTATGAGAAAGATTCATCACGAATCTCCTTGTAGTGGAGAAATTGGTGTAGTAGTAGCCTAAATATTTCAAGACTGGTGATTGCACTGATAATAACAGTGATGTTAATTACTTTACAAGTTTTTTTTTTTTTTTACCTACAATGAGTGAATAAGAACTCCACCAGTAGCAAGAATATCAAAATGCTATTACCAAGCAATTTATCGTAGCTGCTAACCATAAAGAAGTCCCTATGCTGATGAATCGAAAAATCAACTAAAACAAAAATGTATTAGTCGATTCAGTAAAAATGTAGTGTTAATTAGTACAAAATACAACTAGTTCTTTTCTACGTTAGGAGAGAAATTACAAGACTGAAAAAGTAGACCTGTTTTCCTGTACTTTTTTCTATTTCTTTCTTTTTTATTTTATCACACATCTTTAAATGAAACCTTCTCTCACACTATCTCACCTCACCCCGCATAGATGTCGGCGCTTTTCATCCACGTAATGTTAAACAACACCTTTGCGAAAAGAAAGGTGTGTAACTCTATCTCTACAAATGCTTTATTTTATTTTATCCAATTAATTTTTCTCCTTCGAATTAAGAAAAAAGGGAGCAATTGTACGCTGAGCTGAAATCGTCTCTTTTGAAAGGATATGCCATCAGAACTAATTACTTTCCTTCTTACTTGAATACTGAGATTTATTACGATTCGCTTTGGTCTGACACAAGGATAAAAAAGAAGGTATTCTAGCGAAATGGACCGTTAAGTATCATTTACGGCATATGCCAAAATGATTACGAATCACGGAAAACAAAACACACTGGTTTGCTTGGGTTTTATGGCATATCAACCCTTGAAGGTTATTTAATTCAAAATCTGCTTATATATATATATATATATATATATAGGATTTGTAAACAAATTTTTCTTGAAAACATTTTTTAACAAATTTGACCGCATTTTTTTCACACGGATAAATAGTTTCAATTATTGCTATATGACACTAATTATTCTATTCAACATTACGCATTCATTTGCACACAGTTAAATGGTTCCAAAAAAGTTATGTATCACTAACAATTCAGTTAAACATCTGTTATTTGCTTACAAACAGTTAAATGATCACAGTTTTACATCAAACAATTAAATTTAGCATTAGTCATTTATTTGTACTGATTTTAAATATCAAAGATATATTCGACCCTTAGACCCTTCAAGAGTTATTTCTTCAAGCCAGAATGGGCCTGAGGGCGATAACGATAAAGGGATAGTTCACATTCCCCAAAGCTGCACAATTACAGGAGCTTTACCATCAACTTGTTGTGTATCATATCCAGGAGACTCAATGGTGGGGTCTCAACACACTATAGCGATCCATTCGGTTTATTCAACAGTTGCAGCCAATGAGCTGCATACTAAAAAGTTAAGGTGATTTTGACTTTGGTCTGGTATGTTCATGCTTGAGGGAAGTAGATATTCTAATAAAGATATTCAACCATCTTCAGCCATCCTGCAAAATAATATGGATTTACACAACCCACCTGCACGAGCGGAATATGACACAAGGTCAATTTTTAAACGTAATCAAGTTGGTTCAAAGTGTTTTTCTTTGAACACTTGTTGGCTAATAAAGTTTAAAGAACGTAGCTTGTCATACAGCTGTCATGTAATCACCGTTGACTGCTATGTCTGTAGCGGATAATAGTCGTATGGATAGGGGAAAACACAAAACCACAATTTATATTAAGCATTAGGACCTCCTATGCTTTATTCTCTTTTCATATTCTGAGGCCATGGAGGCCGGAAGAAATACATGACGGACATTGCACGTGTGGTAGTTTTCTTCGTTCTCGTTGGAACCGACTCTTTTGTATATTTGACTCGTTCATCGTTTAGTATTCACGTGAACATTTGTCTCCTCGAATCCCCGCCACTAAAAGAACAAGAATAAAGAAATCCGTCGTTTTTTTTTCGGTTCTACAGAACCCCCCACTACTTCCGCTTCGAATTGGTGACATCGTCAGGCCAGCCCTTATTACCACTTAGATGGGTTATCGCTGGTGATCTGGGCAAGAGACGGTTCGGAGTGCTAGATCAAACATATCTTCTTTCACCAATCCACTGGACCAGACGTCTTTCTCTCGCCCGCTGACCTTTTTGATGACATGTATACGTACTCCAGGAACATTTGCTAAAAATGTTACAGGTTCTAACAAAATAAACCGTTAAACATCACTCATGACAGTAGTTAAATAACATTACTAGAAAATGAAATTGCAACACATTGAAACGCTTCACAGTTTTTTTTTTAATTCAAGTATGTGGAATGCATGCGAAAGCAAAGCAAATATTCTCCTAAGATTTTCATCATATTCGGGCATCTTGCAAAGTAGTATTCATTTAAGTTTAGTATAGTCTCGTAAAGATTGTTGTTTGGCATGCTTATTGAGTTCGTATTGGAAAGTAGCAAAGGAAAATTTCTAGTGAAACAAAACGTCAATAAAAGAAACAAACTAAGAAATTTGAGATGCAACAAAATTGTCTTATATATATATATATATATATATATATGACATTTATATATATAAATCTCATCATTATGTTGCACTGCTAGCACGGATCTCCCCGACCTTCACTTGCCATCAGTCTCGATCGTCCATAGCCCCCAGAAGGTCTTGCTGATACAGAATATAGCCTATAGATTCTAGCTGGTCGTCCTACCTTTGCTTGTCCATATGAAGGGGTCCACAGGAAAACATCACTTATGAGCTCATACATACATCTCCAGCAGTTTCCTGCATGTCTTGTTCGTCTAACTGGGATAGTTTTCGTGATGGGTGGTTGGTGGCCGTACAGCTGTTGGTTTGTGGGGTGTTACCTTCAGGACTTGTTCAATACAGCTTGCAACATTCTTGTGTAATTGCCGTCAAGCTTTTTCCCTATACATTTTGTTACCGTCCATGTGGTGCATCCATATAGCAGTATTGACACGACTACTGCTTGGAAAAAATGGCTTTTTATTTCATCGGTCATTTCTAACTTCCATATAACCGATAACCTATCGTTAGCTGTCCATGCCTTTGCTAGTCCCGTGTTGATGACATTCGCGGTTAATGATACGCTGCTTTCGAGGAAGGTTAACTTATTCAAAGGCTCACCATTTAGTATGGAGATGTCGCCTCTTTGATTATTTGTATATATATATGAAGTGCATACGATAAGTTTCCAGACTTTTTTCGTATGGGCACTTTTGTTTATAGTACACATATGAAACTCTAGTTCCCCACGAAATAATCTCCTTCGGCTGCAATGCACTTGTTGTACCGTTCCAACAACTTCTGGAAGGCCCCATGGAAGTCCTCTTGTGTGAGCGTGTCAATGACCTTCCTCACAATCTCTTTCATCTCCTATATTGTCTCATAACGACAGCTTAGAGAATAACCAAAAGTCCCAGGGAGCAAGGTCTGGACTTTAGGGAGAGCGAGGAAATGTCTTGTTGCCTATCTTGGTTAAATAGCCTGTGATAAATATGGAGTCGTGAACTGATGCATTGTCCTGGGGGAAATGCCACTGACCCGATTTGAAGAGTTCTGGCCTCTTCCGACGGAATCTCTTCCTGAATTCCCTTAAAACCTTAACATAGTAACCTTAACCCTAACCCTTTGGCCAATCAACTCTGGTGTATTGGCTTCCTTACTCCTCCCACACCTCTCATCATCCCTCAAAGACTCCCTACCTTCCTTGAATCTCTTATGCCACTCAAAAACTGATACTTGATGCATGCAAGATGGTCAAAAAGCAGTCTGTAGCATTCCATGCGTTTCTGTGGTATTTTTTCCGCATTTAAAACAGAATTTTATTGCATATCGTTCTTCGAAAGTGTCAGATTGCATTTTTGAAAATTACCAGCTGTGACAATCAGGCTTTAGTCGGGTGTATTCCAATTACTGCTGTAGGTATTCCTTTGAACCCGAAATCATAAAAATTGGTCAGTCATCTCATAAAAGGTATAGCAATAACATGCGGAATTTTCAAGAGTCTACACCAATTTTAAATGCCCATACAAAAATAGTCGGCAAACTTATCGTATGCACCTCATATTTCGCCTCTTATATATATATATATATATAATTTTTGTTATTATTAATGATATTAGCACTCAATGAGTAACAGGTTATAAAAGATGAGTTATTATCAATTTTTTAATGTAAAGTCTTGATAATATTCTGAAAACTTGTTTGTCTATTAATCCGAAAGTTCTTCAATGATAAACCATTTAGACTGATACCTTTGGATTTGTGTGCCCCTAATGATGTCATTTCTGCTACTGTTCACTTCTCTTGTCCACGAAATCTTTTTCTAAAACTTCCCTTCCTTCCCTACTCTCTTTAATTCTTTCACTCCCTTCTCTAATCTTCTCTCATTACTACCTGTCCCTTAAAATATTCGTTACTCAAAAAAGTTTTTTTGAAGTGGGAGTTTGCATTGTTCAATCTGATTCGGTCTATTTTTAGAATATAATTCTTTTCTTTTTTTTCCCAAATTCGTCCATTGCATAGCCAGCACTTCCTCTACACATCCAGTCAGCTGATGTTGTAGAATACGCCAACTGCGTCTCTTCAGAGTGGTAAGTCCAACGAGTTTCCATGGATATGGCAGTAAAATGTATTTGATAAAGAGAGACCAGTCCCGGAGCTTTGGAGAATTTGGAGTATCCCTTCATTGTCATTGCTTCTAGTTCCACTCTGACTTGGATTAGTAGTACCTGTTAGTGTCCCACCTCTAGGTGAAAATTGAACTATTTAACCATTTAACCGTATGCAAACAAATGGCTGATGTTGAATTAATTTTTCATGTAAATTAGCAATATTGGTAACTATTTAACTGTGTGCAAATAAATGAGTAATTCTACATATGATTATTTGTGTTAAACAGAAATACTTGAAACTATTCAACTGCGTTCAAATGAAACTATCGATGCAATATGAGAATGCATGAAACCATTTAACTGTGGGCAAACAAATGAGCTGTGGCTTGTTTAAAATGTTACCTACAAAGTATTCGTTTTCGAATCGTATATATATATACAATATATATATATGATTTGTTATTAAATAAGCTACAAGGGTTAACAAGTCAAAAAAAACCAACCAACCTTCTTGGCAGAAAAAAATCATAAAGCCAATTTTTAAACAGAATAATACTGGTTTGAACTTAGTTTCCTGTCGTCAAGACCGGATACTTGACCAAAGTAAAAGAACACAGTTTCTCATATCAACTTTTAGGTGACAGTAGATTCATGCCTTTCAAAAGACCATCACCGTGGAGTGAGAGGCAAACCGCTTCGTCTAAGATTAGAACTAGAGTCGCAGTGACGTTTCCTTCAAAGCGTCTCCCAAACCTAACGCTTATACAAGTGTGCCATCTATATTTTCGACGTTGAAGATTATCATACGTTTCAGTATTGTGAATGAGCCAAGTCCAAGTCATGCCACAGAGACGCACGTGTGGTCTGTTTGTTCAAGTAGAGCCATTTGGGAGCGACAGGGTTCTGATTTTTCCAAGGATTTGTATGCGTGATTGATGGGATTCATCAGTGGTGCTTCAATAATGTTCCGATTGTTACTCACTTGTAGCCAAAACAAAAAACGTGCTGTTCGCTTGTCATTTGTGAAGGCGAGCATTAATAAGGAGATTCTTGCACATGTGCCAGTTCGAATCCTTGATATTACCATCGCTTATGAATATGCATTAGTTATCGAGTACATAAAAGATGCGTGCAAACTGACAGGGTAGCTTTACTGAACGGCAGTTGGGGAGATCAAGAATGATAGTGACAGTTGATTGGTGCATGTAGAACGGAACATTGTGGAAAAGTAAAGGTAGGTTGGTTAGTTGAGTTTAATGGCATACCAACCATTTTAGGCTATTTAATATCAAATCTTTATATATATATATATATATATATATATACACATATATATATATATATATATATATATATATATATATATATATATATTAAATATATGATTCGCAAAGAGACCTTGTATATAACTTTTTTCTTTTTATAACGAGCCCGAATTCATTTTTTGTACACAGTTAAATCGTTTCTAGTATTTCTATCTAACACGAATAATTGTATTCAATATTATTACATTAATAATTGTATTCTATATTATAACGTAACAATACTTTTAATCCCTTCACTGCCTGCAAACAAATGTTAGCAGGCAGTGAAGGGATTTCAAGTATTAATATCAATAAATCATTTTAGGCACATAGTTAAAGTTTTTAAAGTATTAAATTCTATTCAACATGATTCATTCGTTTGCTCACAGTTAAATGGTTAAAGCGTTTTCTATGTATCACAAACAAATCAATTAGACACTCATTTGTTTTCACACAGTTATTAGAGAAATATTTCTATTTCTAACAATTGAACATATGTTTTTGCTTGTACACAGTTTAAATGCCAAATAGTTTTATTTGATCCAAAGATAAGACCCTATCAAGTACTACCATTCAGGGACAGTGTGGACCTAGAAGCGATGGCAATGAAGGGGTATTCCACATTCCCCAAAGCGCCAGCATTACTCGAGCTTCACCATCATGTTGTTTAGTGTCGTATCTCGGATACTCGTTCAGGGGGGCTTCTTACTCCTCTGCAGAGATATAGTAGGAGTATTCTACAGCCCCTGTCGATTGGGCCGGTGAAGAAGTACAGGGAAAACAAACAAATCAATTAGACACTCATTTGTTTTCACACAGTTATTAGAGTACCGTCTGATGTTCTCAGTGAGAAGAAATATAAAAACCAAGCTGTGCTTTGGAAATGCCTCTTTGACAACAGACAGGATTATGTGATATGTGCCGGGAGAAGTAACAAGTATTTTGGCATTGTTCGCACCTGATAATAGCCACAGAGGTTCCAACCGACAGTTTGCCCTGTCGGCTTGGGCTGTAGAATACACCGACTGCACCTCTGCGGAGAGGTAAGACCGCCTCCAACGAGTGTCCTGGATATGACACTAAACAATCTGATGGTGGGGTTCCAGTAATATTGGAGCTTTGGGGAAGACGGAGTACCCCTTCATTGCTTTCGCTCCTAGGTCCGCTCTGTCCCAGAGTGGTAGCACCTGTTAAGGCTCCAATCTATTGGTTAAATAGAATAAACCGTGGTTTTAGTTAACTGTTTTTATACATTTAAACTGCTTATTTATGCTAAACTGAATTGTTTAAAATAGAACTGTTTCGACATGTAAACTGCGTACTTATGGTAAACTGAATTACTCGAAATAGAACTGTTTTGACATCAAAACTGTGTACTTATGCTAAACTGAATTATCTGAAATAAAACTGTTTTCATATTAACTCTATGTATTACCCAGTTGGCTGGGGCTGTAGAATAACCCGACTGCACCTCTGCAGGTGAGTAAGACCCCCCCAATGAGTGTCCTGAATATGACACTAAACAATCTGATGGTGAGGTTCCAGTGATGCTGGAGCTTTGGGGAATGCAGAGTACCCCTTCATTACCATTTCTCCCAGGTCCACTCTGGCCCGGAATGGTAGCCTCCGATAGGGCCCAATCCATGGGTTAAATAGAACTAAAAGCGTACTTATGCTAAACTGAATCGTATGAATTTGAACTGTTTGACTAAACTGAATAGCTTGAAGTAGAAAGGGTTTTGACAATTAAACCGTATTTATATTTAAACAACGCGCTTATGCTAAACTGAATTGTTTGAAATGGAACTGTTTTTGACATTGAAACTATACTTACACTAAACTGAATTGTTTAATATGTAGCTATTATGACATTCAACTGTGTGTAAACAAAATCTGTACTTACACTAAACTGAATTAGCTGAATTAGAACTGCTTGTCTAAACTGAATAGCTTGAAATAGAATTTTTTTCACAATTAAACTGTACTTACGCTAAACTGAATTGTTTGAAATACAATTATTATCATGAAAATGGATTTAGCGTTACATAACCAACAAAAGATTGCTATGCTATAAAACCCAACCAACCGACTATAGCTGTAAAATTGCTAGTTTTAAATTCTTGACTGATAAACGCCTACTTAGATTTACCGATGGAGGATTTGGCCAGAAGATCGCTTTAATTGTTATACTCATAACGTCTTCGTATGAAGTGCTCCACGTAATGTTCTATTCCGTTATACAGGGTGTCTCAAAATACATGGGACCCATGCGACTGTTAAATACTAAGAGTAATATTGTGTTCTTTTTAGTTCAGATTTGAAAATACTTTACTATAACATCTATTAATCCTCCATCACAATGCCTTGGACAAGAAGGGAACAATATTTTCTGTCACTACTTATTTGAAGACAACATTATTCAAAACTGATTCGAAATTGATGCAACGAATTAATAAGTTAATAATTTATCACTGAGACAAGAAACTCAAAAAAAGATTGCATGTCCTGGAAGCTGTAATTATAACAATTAAAAAAAAAATGATTTTATGTCTTTAACTCAAAGCATGCATTTTTACAGGACTTATTACAAATGACTGCAATTGCTCTTGTCTCAGTAATAAAGCATTATTATTTTGATGGGTTGCATCTATTTTGAGACACCCAACAAATCACAAACGTGAAGCACATAGTAAGAATCTTACTCAATTCCTAGAAGTAACTCTCAACAAGACTGTTTCATAACCCCTAATACCACCACAGCAAAATTTATATCAATACCATTGTAATATGATTTTTGGGAAGTATTCTCGATCTTGCCATGCACAATTATTATAGAATACACATACAACATGTCGGTAGTGTGACTGCATTGTCTTTTTGACTAGCAGCTCAGGCCCACTGGACTAGGACACATATCGACAGGGCATGTTCACTGGTATACAAATCAGGTCGACTGTACTCTTGGTTCCGGTGGTAGTCGGTCAAGGCCGTCTGACATGGATTCCAGGAAGCCGGCATTCATATCACGCGAGCTAAAACCGGTATTCATTGAGTCTCAGGGGGGGCGTTCCCTCAGGCTCTAACCCTCCTTGGAGGAGCTAGATTTATCGTCTGGTGCCTAAGGAATCCCTCTTTAGGAGAATGCCGACGGAGCTCGAGGCATTTTTGGAACCTGTAGGCTTCGACCCTGTGCCTCGTACCCACAAAATATCCTTGTGCCAAACTCACGAATACATTAGGTGCTCGATAAATACCAGTGTGATGATCTGGAAATGATCCTGATGCCCTCAGGTCCTATTTTGAAGAAAAGCATGTGTTCACGAAGATACATTGAAAGGAGCTGAAATATTAACAAGATGTCTTGTACTGGAACCTGAGTTGACAAATAAGCCATATGTGTTGGTTTGGACACTTTATTACACATTTGAATGAGTGAACTTTTAATAGATTTTTGCTTCAAAAGAAAAAATAAATTTAGGCTCTTAATAGTATATATAACTGCAATGAGAAAGCTTCCAACACATATTTTTCTACTTCAAATGCAAAAAACAAGTATAGATATTTATAGTGTTTATCACTTCAAGAAGTTAAACCTTTAACGGTGAACTTAAAAATTTCTAATTTGAATGGAAATAAGAGGGTAATATTCGGTTTATAGGGTATACAAGGAAGAGTGACAAAAATAATAAAAACATTAGAATATCACAGTTACATGAAGAGATAAAAATAAATTAGAATTAAATACTAAATTCGAAAGAATAATAAAAGGTGATTGAATTGAAACTTTCAAAATAATTAATGGAATTTCTAATTATGGTAGATTTTTTTTTTTCAATATTTCTCCTCAAAATAGAAATTTAATCTCAAGACAGATTTCAAAACTTAAATCCACAAACCAAATTTTTTTGCTAATAGAGGAATGTATTTTTAGAAAAAATAGCAAGGCTGCTCAAAAAAAAAAAAGCAAGAGCTCGAAAATTTAAGATTAAATTGGATGGTTTCAGATAAAATAGAAAAAAATATAATTTAAGAATGAATTTTGTTTAACTATCAGATGAATTACATAAAATAATTTGATCTCTGTGTAGATATCATATTAATAGTGAACACGTTCTGTGGGAAAATAATTTTTTAAGGTTGATATGATAGTAAAAAGTGAGGATGACCAAGTAGGCATAACAAACAAATTAATTTATTAAAAAACGAAGATGACTATAAATAGTATTTATTATTTCAACGAGAAAACTTTTAACTGACACGTTTTTACATGAAATGAAAAATTGAGGGAAATTTAAATAGAATTGATTATTTTTATGAAACAAATTTTAACTTGTTATTTCTACTTCAATATGAAAAAAAAAGAATTTTTAACCTACCTATTGATAGGTTTTACATTAAAAAAAACTGTGTGGCTAGTAATACGTGGGCCTTCAATAAGTTTCCAGACTTTTTTGTACAGGCAGTTAAAATTGTCGTAGACTCTTGAAAATTCAGTATGTTTTTGCTATACATCTTATGAGATGGCTGACTAATTTATATGATTTCATGTTCAAATGAACAGCTACAGCAGCAATTGGAATACGACCTACTACAGCTGGTGAATTTCAAAAATTCAATCTAGACGTAAGGACACTTTAGAAGAACGATATGCAATAAAATTGTATTTAAACTTGGAAAAAATCCCACAGAAACGTATGGAATGCTTCAGACAGCTTTTGGAGCATCTTGCATGAATCGAGCGTCAGTTTTTGAGTGGCATAAGAGTTTTGGTTATTCCCTAAGCTCAGAATTTGTCGTTATGAGACAATTGAGGAGATGAAAGAGGCTGTGACGAAGGTCATTGACACGCTCACACAAGAGGACTTCCAGAGGTTGTTCGAACGCAACAAAAAGTGCATTGCAGTCGAAGGAGATTATTTCGTTAGGAACTAGAGTTTCATATGTGTACTATCAATAAAAGTGCTCATACGAAAAAAAGTCTGGAAACTTATTTAATGACCCTCGTGGTAATTCTTATTGCAAATAACGAACCTTAAACGTACATATTTCGACTTGAAATCAAAAACAATGTGAGGCAATTAATGATATTTATTATAAGAATGAACCAACTTTAACATATATATTTCTTAATTAAATCCAAAAACAAATTAATTTTTATCATTCATATTTATTTCTTTAATATGAGAACCTTTCAAGGCTTGGTTTTACAAAACGAGCATATTTATTGATATTTTTTATAAGTACGACAATAAACGTTTTAATTCATTAAGGCTGCAAAAACTAGACTAGGTATAGATTGGTTTGATGGTATATCAAACATTGTCAGTTATTTACTGCCTACACCTTTTATGCATATATATCAAATATATGATTTCTAAACGCATTTGAAGATTATATTTTTAACCTAGCCTGATCCCGTTTTTTCCACACAGTCAAATGGATGCACTTATTTCTAGCGGATACCAATAATTATATTTACTGTTTATCATTTGATTTAATATAGTTATTTTTTTCAAATATTGCTATTTAACACGAACAATTCAATTAAACATCAGTCATTTGTTGGCACACAATTAAATTACAAGCAATTCTATTTCAAACAATTCAGTTTTGCAGAAATCAATAAAGTTAGATAGTCCCAAGTATTGCTTTGTATCACTTACAATTCAATTAAACATCACTCACTTGTTTACACTCTATTAAAGGATCAAACAGCTCTATTTGAAGCAATTCAACAAAGAATATTTACTATAACTTACCACTTGTATTAGGTCAAGGTTAACAGAATTGGAACAGTCATCGCTAGTAGTTTAAATAAAGGGTTCAGTTCGAGATTCTGTGTAGACTCCTGAGTTCGACATGAAACACTAGAAGGGCGAAACGTTGTATGTATAACAATAAAAGATGAGGACAATAGTTCGAATATCCTTAGTAATAACAAGCCATTGATATTGTACTGGTACTTACCTGACAGCAAGTTTCGGATTTACGCAACAAATCAACAAGCAATGTTAATTTCATGCTAATCATCCAAAATGTCATTAACCTCATGAATAAAAATGTCACGAATTTACCAAGCTTTTTAGAAGCGACAATTCTCTGTAAGCATCCATTAGCAAATTTGTCAGCAACACAATAGCTTTTATAACATTACCATAATAAAAAGCGAAATGATACGATTGATATTCCAACCATACGAGATATCACCATTAACAGTGACATTTCCTCGAACATATAAATAAAATATCAGTTCCGATTTGATTAGGATAGTAAACACAAGACAGATGAAAGGCCACATACGAAATACCTTTGAGGTTCGGTGACAAATACAGATTATATAAAGAAAATAGACAAAATTTTCTCTTTCCGTTGTAACAGATTGACAGTTTTAATCATCCTATTTAGGAAAGACTAAACGATTAAAGTTATCATTTATTTTATAATCACCAAGTATATATATATATATGTAATATTAGCCATAAATGATTACAAGTTAAGGCGGCTGGGGCTGCACAATACATCGATTGCATCTCTGCAGGGGGATTAGACTTCCCCAACAAGTGTCCTTGATAAAACATTAAACAATTTGAAGGCTAGGCTCCAGTAATGCTGGCGCTTTGGGGAATGTGGAGTACCTTTTCATTGCCATCGTTCCTAGATCTACTCTGGCCCAGATGGGTAGCATCTAATACTGTCCTATCTATGGGTCAAATTTAATTGTTTGACATTTAAACAGTGGGTAAATAAATGATAATGCTTAATTGAATTGTTAGAAATAGTTGTTGTTTTTTTTTTTACATATAACTGTGTGTAAACTAATTATGTTTAATTGAATTGTTAATGATATGTAGCAATACTTGGAACGATTTAATTTTGTTGACTTATGTTTACAAATCATATATATCTAATATATTTGTATAAACCGAATTTAGCATTAAATTACCTACAACGGTTGATATGACATAAAACCAAACCAAACAAATAAATAAATATACTCTAACTACTTAGTCCTGTCAGCGGGCTTCAGATTCCGTAGATTGTATCCCCTTCACAGGATACTTTAGACAAAGTGGGGATTCACTTCGTGTAAAGTATCCTGTGTATGGCACCAAACAGCAACTGATGGTGAGACTTCAGCCTTTAAACTTTTCTGCTCAGCCTCCAAATATATTGAAATTTATGTAAGGTTGTAATAATTTTTGGACATCTTATTGGCCTAGTGCGTAGAGTGTTCACCAATGATCCGAGAGATCCGAGTTCAATCCCAGGTCCCGTCATACCAAAGACTTTAAAAATGGTACTTGATACCTCCTTGCTTAAAACTCAGCATTATAAGGTACGTATCAAGGTTAAAGTGGAGTAATCCAGGGAAAGGAGTAGTGCCCTCCCCTACATTTCGATGTGGTATCAATTGAAAAGGGAGCCTTCTGGTCGCCCTCGACTACAGTGGCCATCTTTACTTACTTACATATTAATATTTTGCTAGAAGAGTTTCAAATGCTGTTTTCAAAAATTAGTAAATTCCACATCAGCCAATAGAAAAATCTTTCAAACTTACAAAAAATTCTTCTTATATTGAGTTAAAATTTGATTTTATGACTATGGATAAAACTTTGGATTTTGCATCAGTCGGCAATTTTATTTTTGACTGTGTTGTTACCTGTTGAGTGTCGACTGCAAAATCAGTCGCAGGTTTTGGTGTGAACTGTACAAGCCACGAGTCAGCTCCAGAAAGACGGAAAAAACCCCAGAAAAGATAGTAAAATCGATTGATAGGCGTAGACTGGGACAGACACACATACAGATAGATAGATAGATGAGACGAGGATTTGATAGATATAACCAAAGATATATTGATGAATAGATATTTATACTTTAGGTCATTTTGCTTCAATAATTACAAATTTAAATATAAAAATGGACTTTTTTGGTTGCTGGTGTTCCAGTTTTATTTTTTAATGAATGGATGATTGATTTATTGATTTTAACAGCATTTAAAACCGTCAAGACTTATTTTATACCTAAAGGTTAAGGAATCGCGTACATTGTACGTCTATATTTTCACTTTTTTGTGCAGTTATTTCTCAAACGTTTCCACACTTAAGAATACTTGATATCATATAACTGATACAAACAATTTGTACACATTTTTATGGTTTCAAGTATTCCTATCAAATATTAATAATTTGCTCAGTTTTATTATATCAAGAGTTCTTATCTGATACTAATTTTTTTGTACGCGTTGTACGGATTCATGAATTTCTATCGAATTCCAACAATTTTCACACAGATCTTTTTGATAAAACCATTATCCCACCCTACACAGCCTTGTGCTAGACATAGCTAAGCAAATATCTACATATAAAAGTACTCATGTTTCTTTCGAAGGCTCATTTTTTGGCTCCCAAGACATAAGGTTATATTTAACGTAGGAAACAATCCTCCTGCGGCAGCAGTTTTTTAATTACTTAAAACTTTGTTGGCCTTCGTCTTGCAAGGCATTTCAGGCACCGGGTAATAAACTCGGCCTTTTTGTAATTTAGACGAAGGGGCAGGTGTTGCCAGAGAAGAATACTCCCCGGAACCAAATGATAAGCTTTTAATGCCTCTCGGCCTTTTGGCTTATACTTCACTTTGATCTTAAACAAAAGGCCGAGAACCAAGTCAATATTACTCTGAATTTGTTGGAAACATACATCACAATTTGGTGAACCACATTAACTAATGGTAGTGTAGCAAATATGTAAAAGATTTGTTAAGTACTTCAAAGAGAGGGGATAAACAAGGGGAGATAATTTGATTCTCGTCTACTTGTTTGTGACACGGAGCTTTTTATTACAAATATTACACGCGGCTGATCTTCTATTAGAGAAAAAGTTACCTTTCCTGTCTTTCTCTCAGTCCTCATCTGTTTACAAGGATATAAACATACTCTTGTATGCAGACATCGGAATCTATAAAGGAATCGGGTAATAATTGAATATATTGAGACAGAGATCGATATAAAAAAGAACAAATACATTGATAGATACGAACGGGGTGAGGCAAACACCGATAGCTAATTTTAAAGAGAATAAGATTTATATGCACCGAGTGAGATAGATAGATAGATATAATATATATATATATATATATATATAAACGGAAAAAGGTAAAATTGCACACACACACACACACACACACACACACACACACACACACACACACACACATATATATATATATATGTATATACCAGCAAGTACTAATTACTAAGTGGAAAGAGTAGCTTGAAACCTTAAAATTTTAGATTCTTAGTGTAATGAAAACAGGACAAGAGATTCGGTCTAATAATCTTTTATTCAATTAAGAATCTTACTACTCGTCTGACTTGACAAGCGGAATGTACAGCTTTTTATAACTTGGATTATCAAGAAGAGATAATCCAAATTCACAACACTTAGTATTTGGTAGAAATTCTTAAAAAGAGATAAATATGTGTATTTTCCTTTTGTATAAGAAGTAACTGATATAACTGTGTTAAAATGTCCTTGAGAAACAACTATACAAAAATTAGAACTCAAAGTTTTAATAAGCACGATTTTTTAACCACTAGCAATAAAGCCGTAATCCCCAACGTTGGGCGCATACCCGACGAGTGGTGGATGGTAATATTTTGATAGGGTATGCAATGTTTTGGATGAAATGATTTTGCGAATAAGATAATGGTCTTTTAAGCTTCCTTCAGATGAATTACAGTAAAGTTTTGAATATGTAAGAAGTAAATATTAGATAGAGCCAACAAAATTTTAGAAATAACAAAGTGGGGCATCGCTCAAAATTGCTTGGGAACCACTATTATAAAATAACCCCAGACGGGTTGACATGCAATTAAAATCAATTATGAAGGTATAATTGTCTGTAAATGATTTGTATCTGTTACTTGAAACTACAATCTTTTCTCTTTTTTTGTGATGGGGAGGATGACTTTGACGTTAAATAACCTAAGAAAATTTGACTTGAAAAAACGAACAGACCTATGAGTCTTACAATTTATATGTGATCCGGTCGCTTCCAAAGAAGATTGTTTGAATGAGTTTTGTGTTCCTAAAATATAAACACATTTTTGTGTATCAAGAAATAACAGTTGTCAAGAGTTAAAAGTAGAATAAAAAGGATGAAAGAGATATAATCTATCAAATTACTAAGAATGTATTTATAGCGGTTTTGTGAAATTACACTACATATTGTAGGAACTAGAAATATGAATTACGAGACTATTGCTTTAACAACACACAACAGCGAAAGTTTTTATTTGCAGCTTTGAGGCGGTTTGTTCTTGGTGCTGCAAAACTCGTGGTGGTTAGGCATGTTGGATGTTTGAGACGAAATGGCTTAGCTAGATGTTGGAATGACAGCGTGTCGTTGGACGTGTGAGGGAAGTATTCAAAGTCACAGTGTAGTTTTGTGTCGAGAGCGGAGTGGCGCTCGGATCGACATAGTAAATTTTTGTGGTGCTTGTGGAAGGCATGCTGAACGTATCTAATTCATATTCAACTGGGATTCCTTGGTCTAAAATATATTAGACGCAAAGAATCCATAAATTAGAAGGTTCCCTCACTGAGTGTCCATGTTGCTGCTGCTAGGGTTAAAGCCACAGTTATATGTCCGCACTGGGTGGCTTGTTTAGCTAAAGGGCATCGCTAAGCAGGGGCGACCAGAGACACGTCCGTACTGGTCGCCGTCTCAAGCCGAAGAGAGAGGTTTTGGCTGCTCACCCGTTTTGCTAGCCGGAAATGAAGGTCCGGGCTGAATGGGATAAGTCATCCTGATTGGGTGAAATTCAGTGTTGAATTAAATAGCGCGCCAAAACAAAATACGAGATTTTCTTCTTCTCTACATATTAATTCTGGTGTTAATTAAAAGTTGTCAGTGTCTTCATTAACCCATAGATAAATATATACACTTTAGTTGATACCCATCACACTGAAAATACTGATTCATGTCTCAAATATTACTGTCATTTCGGTTATTTGCAAATGTGAAATTATAAAAAGTCAAACATTGAGTCTTTGCTTTCCTTAGTACGTCGGCAAAGATTATTGTAAACAAATAGAATTGTGATGTGTGAGATGCTTATTGGCTAATTAATTTACTCAAGCTTTTGCTTAGATGTAGCACAAAGCCATGCGAATGGGGTACCTAGGGAACTCAAACTCACTTGTGTAGCTTTGGTAGTCTAGTTTGATAACCATTACATCACTCAAGGCGCCCAGATGTTTATTGGCTGATGACACCGTCCGGTGACTAGTATTTCTTGGCGGCCGTAGTGAGTGACTAGTTTACAGTCAATAGGATTAAGACTTTAACCACGTGACAAGTTGACTCTTGATAGATAAGTAGATAGATAGGAACAGACATAGATAAATAGATAGATATTGTAACTCAGTTACCAAAAATATGAATAACTACAACTTTAAATATGGATGTAAGATTTTATCTTTTATTGCAGAGGTGTTACAATTTTATTGATAAATGAATGATTGATTAATTGATTTTAACGGCATGTCCAGCCGCCTTTTTTGACATAAAGGTTAAGGAAACGTATAATGTTCGTCTATATTTACTCTTTTTGTGTAGCTGTTGTAAAGATTAGTTCGGTTTTGTGGCATATAAACCATTGTAGGATATTTAATGCCAAATCCATTTTTTGTACATATAAACAGTTCTATTTCAAACAATTCAGTTTAACATAAGCACACAGTTTAGTTATATTCATATATAGTACTCTATCAGGTTCTACCACTCTGGGCCAGAGTGGACCTTGGAATGATGGCAATAAAGTGGTTTCTGCATTCCCTAAAGCTCCAGCATTCATGGAGCCTCACTATCAGATTGTTTAGTGTCATAAGCAGGACACTCATGGTGGGGGTCTGACCTATCTGCAGAGAAGTAGTCAGTGCATTCTGCATCTCCAGCCGACTGGGCCATGTTTCTAAAGAATTTTTGCGTATAATTCTATGATTTCAAGTATTCATATCTGATACTAATATTTTGCATGCATTCTAATCCTATGTAAAACTAACAATTTTTAAACTGAGCTATCTGATCTATGGATAGGACCTTACCAAGTACTACCATTCAGGGCCAAAGGGAACCAGGGAGTTAGGTCAACGAAGACGTATTCCACACACACAAGCGCTCAAGAACAGAAGCCTCACCATCAGATGGAGTGTTTTTTTGTCATACTCTGGACACCAAATTTTTTGAAGAGTCTCATTCTTCTGCAGAGTATTCAGTCGGCTTATTCAAAGCCGCACCGACTAGGCTTCTTCATTTTTGTTTCCAAATTTTCACTTGTGTAGAGTTTAGTTAAGAATAATATCTAATGATACCCGCTTCGATTGTATAATTGTCATAACCTAAGAGAATGTAAACTACTGCTTGTGGTGAACTAGTTAGTTAGCATGCTACGCTATTTGTTGCGTGCCCTACCAAACGGGAAAGTACGGTACAAGGCCTTTTAAAGGTGGATCTGGGCATAGGTCCGTAGCCCAGACACGCCTGAGGGCTCCCCAAATCCCTCGGGCCCCGTCAGCATTCTCCTAAGTTGGGGTTATAAAACTAGCCCTTCAATGGAGGGTTAGAGCCTGGAGTGACGGCCCACTGAGGCTCGAGGAGATTCGGCTGCGTGACACGAATGCTGGGCTTCCCTGGCACATACGTCAGGCAGCCCCGACCGTGTAACCGGCGCTGACAGAGGTAGTCAGAAAATTACGCTATTTGTCACACGCTCCACCAAACGGGCGAGTATGGTGGCCTTTTAAAAGGTGAGTACAGGTGCAGGGCTGTAGCCTAGACACGCCCGGTGGCTCCAAAAATTCCTGGGGCTCCGTCGGCATTCCCCTGAAAATAGTCGCCTCAGGCCCCAGGCGATAAACCTAGACCCTACGAGGAGGGTTGGATCCTGAGGAGACGGCCGCCTGAAACTTGAGGAAGGTCGTCCGTTTGATGTGAATGCTGGGTTTCTCCAGCACCCACATCAGGCAGCCTAAACCGAGTACCTGCTGCCGTCAGAGACAAATTACCCCTTCTACCAATAGTGCCCAACGTATTTATGAGGACTGGGACATACCCATTAATGTTTATAGGCACAGTATATAAAAATAATGTTCTTCAACAATTTATAAGACCTTGGTATCTTTGTTTTAGAATAAAATTAGATATTATAAAATAAAATTGATAAGGTTTTATTTATTGATGAACAATATTATATGCACGGAAAAATTGTCTCCGAATTCTTATTTCAGACTATTACTACTTTTTATATATTTCTATATCCTTAACTTAATTCATACAAATATTATTACTACTGCAGTTTGCCGAAAAATACATATGTACCAAATCTGTTCAGAGAGATACGTCTCTCTCTCTCTCTCTCTCTCTCTCTCTCTCTCTCTCTCTCAAATTGCTATATCATATTCCCTTTAGTGCATAGGTAGATTGTGATTGAGAGAGACAGAAAATTATCATCTACCCTCTCTCTCTCTCTCTCTCTCCCTAGCTATTTGACTCCCTTTTTCTCTAGATCCTAGTATTAGTCACATTCTATTCATATCTTTATTTTCGCCACTCTAGTTGATCGAGGGAAGTTACCGTGGTGCAGTTGCTAACGTGTTAAACTCCAATATCGTAGTTTGCAAGTTCGAACTCCAGTTGCCCTAATACGTTCGTTTTCGTATTATTGCCTTTGTGAAAGGCATGATCTCCCTTACCTTTCAAGGTTTGGGTTAAGTAGTACACTAGTGTTCTTCTACACGGATGGCTTTGACATTAATTAACTCACAAAGATTAATATGCTATTAAACAAAGAAATTAAATCAAACAAATCTAACAGATGGTCTACTAGCCCACTAATAGAAAATTAGTTGGAGTTACCCCATGTTGAGTAAGGATTAGCAAGGTAGATTAGCAGAAAAATATCAAAGAATTCGATCATCACTGGGTGTCCCATACTTTTGGCTTTATGCTACAAACCATATAGATAATTGAGGAGAGTTTTTCTGTCCATTATAAATGGCTAAAGTTTGATCTAGAGTTTGTAAATTTGAAAAATTAGGAATTCTTCCAAGGTTTAACCGTAAAGGTACTACTGTATGGTTTCACCAATAGAACTCTTAAAGAAGTATTTTGAAAAAAAAGCTAGATAGGAACTACACAAGAATTCTGCGTGCTACTTTTTAACAAATTCAGTAAGGAGAACCGCATAAAAGAGCAGCTATTCGGTCACCGCACAAACCATCTAAAAAGGTGAGCAAAACATGCTGGGGAAGTAAAGACGAAGTGTTGTTACCCCATAAAACATAGGGACGGATGGTGAGAGGGAGAGTCAAGAGTATCCGTGTCGTCAGCATGCTATGATGATGATTAAAATCTATATTAATATTTTTGGGACCAAGCAGAAAGTCTTTTAGCGTAAGAAATAATTGTTTCTCACAAAGAAAGGATGGGGATTAAACATTTATTTTTCAAAACAGTAAGGAACAAGGAATTAAATGTTCCTCATCTTCTAATTACGCCACTTGATATTCAAAATACATATTCCAGAGAGGTTTTCCTTTGTCAGAGCACCTTCGGGACTCTTTTGATATCGTGTGACGCACTGCTATCGTCTTTCTTTCCTCCTCAAGCTCAACTCTTACTCCTCATGTAATACTTTGGACCATTCTTGAGTATTAGATATTTAAAAAAAATAACAACAGGTGACTCTGTTGATCAGATGGGAAAAATCTTTTTATTTAGACTGTCTCCAATCGTAGAGAGAGAGAGAGAGAGGAATGTCTTGTAAAGATCTTTGAACGAATCTTCCTTGCCGCTACAGACACCACTAACCGTCCTGGTTTCAAAACGGCCGACTCTGGAATTTTGAAATAATCTTTTCTAATATAATCTACTAATTATCTTATTCTGCTAATGTTATAAAGATTCGTCATCTTTTTAATTATTGCATCATCTGATCATGAATCGTCACACCCGTCTTAAACTTAGTATAATGTTTTTATTTAATTTCCATCACACTTATGACATGACATGAATCCATTTTATTTACATTTGAGTTTCCAGAGCCCACAAAGTTATTTTGACCAGAGCTGATATCTTAGTTGACACCCACGCACTGGCATGACCTTTTCAATTCCCATTCAAATATCTGTAATTAATCTACAACCTCATTAAACTAAATAATAATTAATATAATCAATTATCAATAAAACAATTATGATTAATTACCACCAGAATTATTTAAAACTGAGGTGAATTTTGATTTGTGAATGCAAACAAAAAATACTCAGAGACTAATCTTGGGTTCATAGAAGGTCCTGCACTCACATAAACTTGTGTTTCAATTAAATATATCCAAACTGCTTTGTATTTTGACCTAATGAGTAGAGTGTTCACCAATGGTTCGAAAGACCGGGGTTCAATTCAAGGTCGAGTCATAGCAAAGACTTAAAAAATGATACTTGATGCCGCCTTGCTTAACACTCAGCATTATAAGGTAAGGATCAAGAGTAAACTGGAGAAATCCAGGGAAGGAGTAGCGCCCTCCCCTACATCTTGGTGTAGTACCTATTGAAAAGGGAGCCTTCTTGTCACCCTCGACTAAGGTCGCTTTGTATTTCAAATCGCCACTGACTGAATAAAACTACAGTTATAAAGACAATTCTCATCTTATTGATTAACTGTTTCAGCAATGTAAATGTCTTCAATTAAGTTTAAAATTGGAAATATCAAAAGTAAAAAATCTAAAACCTCAATTTTTTACATCTGTTATGACATCTGTTACGTGAATAATATCTAGGCGAATTTATTCATACCTGTCTATTAATGTTCCCCATGGATATAACAAAATCACTATAGTTTATTGATAGAGAGAAAAAGAGCTGTGGTCTACAGCGTACCAACCCTTGTTCATTATTTAATACCAAATCTTGTTTATATACATATATCACATATTTATGGTTTGACAAAAAAGTGTTAAGGTAACAATTATTACATATTAATCTTTGACCGAGCCATCAACCATAGATTTCTCTGAACAGGACGCAGCTGTGTAAATAAGTGGAAGTAGTCATGTGGTTAATAGGAAGTCGTAGGCATTATGAAATTATATATGCAGATGCCAATGTGAGGGTCGGAGTTAGTTGGAATCAGTATGCAGTCACAGATATTACCTCGTGAGAGTAGCGGCCCACAGCGGCCTCCGGTTAAATACCTCCCACCCGAGAAGCAGAATAAGTGCCAAGTGAGGTATTGAAGATAACACCGCGTGGTATGGTCAAATTATGGCTCAATATAGGAATCTCTCTTTGTTTCCGTTTGTCTCCCTCACCCACTACAGAGAATAAAAAGACCTATGTATTTTTATAACCAAATGTATACGGTATACAACACAATGATTTCACGAGCCAGAGTGCATTTTTATGCACAGGGTTAAATTGCTTCAAGTATTGCTAACACAAATAGCTTTATCTGCATATGGTCAAATGATCTCGAGAATAGCTAACACTAATCGTCTTATTTGCAGACCGTAAAAAGGTTTCAAGTCTTGCTATTTAACACTAATAGTTTTTTGGTTGATTGGTTGTTTAGATTTTATAGCATATCAACCTTTTTAGATTATTTCATGCCGAATCCATTTTTATACAAATAAACGGTTCTATTTCAAACAATTCAATTTAGTGTTCACAATGTAATTGTCAGAAACATTACTATGTAAAGATACTCATTTTAGTCAATCAGTTCGAATTCAAACAAATCAGTTAAGTATAAGCATATTTTTGTCCACACAGTTAAATTTCAAAATAGTTTTATTTGAAAAAATTCAGTTAAGCGTAAACACTCAGTTCACATGTCAAAACAGTTTAATTTCTAGTAATTCATTTTAGCATAAGTATGCATTTTAGTTCTATTTGACCCATAAATAGGACCTTATCAGGGGGGTATCCTTGTGGTGTAATGGTTAAAGCGATGGACTGCAGAATCGTAGCAAGCGAGTTCGTACTCCAGTCGAACTATTACGTTCACTTTCGGCCAAATACCCTTGGGAAAAGTATGAACCCCCTTACCCTCCCAGCTATGGGTTAAATAGTACCACTACTGTTCTTCTAAGTGAATGGCTTTGGCATTAAATAACCTAAAAAGAGTTGATATGCCATTAAACAACCAAACCAAGACTTTATTAGGTGCTACCATTCCGGGTCAGAGAGGACCTGGAAGCGATGACAATAAAGGGGTGCTCCACATTCGCCAAAGTTCCAGTACTACTGGAACCTCACCATCTAATTGTTTTGTGTCATATCCAGGAAAGCTGGGGATTCTTACCCGTCTGCAGAGGTACAGTCGGCGTATTCTGCAGCACAAACCCACCGTGCTATAATAGTTCTTTAATCCATAGTTTGTGCCCTGTCAGTTACTGACTCTCCATCTCGGATTGAACCTGGAATAATGGCAATGTTAGAAGTATTCCACATTCCCTAAAGATTCAGTACTGTCGTCTCACTATCAGATGCAGTTTAATGTCATACCCAGGATCCTCGTTATGAAGTGGGGGGGGGGGGTCTTGCCCTGCAGCAAAGGTACAGTCAGTGTATTCCACGGCCCCAGGCGACAGAACTATTAAACTATTAACAAATTGAGAGAAAAGAAGAAAGAGAGAGAAAGAAGATGGAAAAGATACATAACAGACAGACTAATATATAACATGCATCTACTTGGAATGATTTAGGTAAATATGAATTTCTCGGCAAATAATGAGCGTCAAATGTATCAGTGTTCTATCAATCTATCTATCTTGCTAGTTAGCTTGTTATTTCTTGCTCTCTTTATCATTGTCTGTATATTTCTATCTCTATATATCTCTCATCAGTGTTGCTTTTTATCTATCTATCTATCTATCTATCTATCTATCTATCTAGTGAACTATTTCGATATTCTTCTCTTTCAATATATATATATATATATATATATATATATATCATCATGTCGTGCCGACAGCACTGATATCCCTGACCCTCTCTCGCCACTTCTCCCTATCATTCATCGCCTCCGGCAGGTCTTCAGGGTTACATCCTGTGTCCTCACATAGTTGCTGGATGTAAGTTCGAGCTGATCGTCCTGCTTTTGCCCGGCCATATGTGGGGGTCCGTTGGAGTACATCGCTTATGAGCTCGTCCTTGCTCCTCCAGCAGTGTCCCGCGTGTCTGGTTTGTCTAACTTGTATAGTTTTCGTGATGGGGGGGCAAGTGTCCGTATAGTTGGTGTCTCGTGGGATGTTGTCGCCAGGACTTGTTTAATACTGCTCTCAACATTCTTGTGTAATTTCCGTCTAGTTTCTTCTCCAGCCGTTTAGTTAGCGTCCATGTAGTGCATCCATATAGTAGTATCGACACAACCGCTGCCTGGATATATATATATAATTTACTATAAATGTTTGTTTGCTTCTTTCTTTCTTCCTTTCTTTCTATTATCGGTGTGTCTATATATCTACTCACCAATCCAAAGAAAACGTATTTGATTTTTTTATATCAGCCTTAATCTTTTATTGACACCTTTCGCTTATTTATCCGAAATTGTTTGTTAACTCGTATGAATCTGTCAATATAGCCGTGTAAAAGAAAATTGGATGCTGAAAAATTACCTTTATTTGCTACAACAATGAAATATCAGACAAAAATGGAACCTACTTGTGCAGAAAGATAGATAGATAGAGAGAGAGAGAGAGATGTGGAGGACAGAAGCATAGAGAGCCAGTTATATCCATATTCGCAGAAAATTTTCGTTTTGGCATGTCTTTGTGCAGACGTTTCATAAAATGTTCATGTTTGTTATGGTTAAAATTTACTCTTACTGAAATTACTGCCAGCAGTCGGTATTGAAACACGTATTGAATATTTCAAACAATGTACCTTTATAGATAGATAGGAATATCATATTTAAATGTAAAACACCATCGAGGTACATTTAGAATAAAACATTTCAAATTTCGTTTTCGAGATTTTGTTTTCAAAGAGAATAATTTCGATATGATGCATTATAGTTTATGTTAAAAACCTGGTAAGGATAGCTCAAATACAAACTTTTGAGACCTTATTTTTCTCATGCAGGTATCATTGGGGAACAAAAAGTTTTGGAAAACAAGCCAAACATGGTCTCATTTACAAAAACGCTTTTGTTCCCTAATTGTATATGCATTGGGAAAATAAGGTCAGAAAATTTCGATTACCGTCCTTTTAACCGGTGTATATTATTATTAGGTACAGAGGAAAATAAAAACTAAAAAAGAAAAAAAAAATGCACCGAATATTGCAGTAAAAAAGAATAGGTTGGTTGGTTGCATTTTATGGCATATCAACCTTTGTAGGTTATTTAACGCCAAATCAATTTTTATACAAATAATCAGTTCTATTCCAAACAATTCAGTTCCTCAAGAGTACACTGTTTAATAGTGAAAAACATCTCTATTTCAAACTATTCAGTTTATTCTGGGGGGGGGGGTCTTACCCCTCTGCAGAGAAGCAGTCGGTGTATTCTACAGCCCCAGCCGACTGGGCAATAAAAAAGAATAGAAACAATGTATGAAATAAAGTCAATCAGTATTAAGTGTAGATGAATTGGAATTCTTTCTAAAAGAAAAATAAAGAACAATTCCAATTACTTTTTAGCGATTTTGTTTACACGGAGAATAATTTGGATATGACGCATTAAACATATTCCATAATATAATGCTAATGTCCTTGTGGATAATGTTTGATAGCATATCGTGACTGGAGATGAAAGATATTGCAGAAAAGGCATGTACACGCCTCTGCGCTTAAATGCAACCGAAAACAATTGCGTGCAAGTGATTTACTTGTGAACTAGAACCCAAATAAAAGCGCGTCGGTCTGGAAAATGTATTTCTGTGGGTTGACATAGAGATTCGGAAGGAATAAGGATTTCTGTTGCTTCTAAAGAAACAAGACAATAACAGCCATGTTGCAGAAAGAGTTTATTCTGCTTAAAGGTCATATATATCTGCTTTTACCCAGACTTACAAAATCGATTGATAGATAAGTCAACCTAAAATCTTTTTACTGTCACTGTTTCTCTTTGTATATATATATATATATATATACATGCAGGATGCTGCTGGAGAAGCAGGGACGAGCTCATAAGTGATGTACTCCTATGGACCCCCACATATGGTCGAGCAAAAGCAAGACGACAAGCTCGAACGTACATACAGCAGCTATGTGAGGATACGGGTTGTAGCCCTGAAGACCTGCCAGAGGCGATGAACGATAGAGAGAAGTGGCGTGAGAGGGTCAGAGATATCCATTCCTGTGGCACGACATCATGATGAACATGATATATATATATATATATATATATATATACACACACATAGATGCATATATATATTAGGAGGTACTCGTTGTCTAATCGTTATTGTTGTTTAAATGGACACAGTGACACAGGTTCACACCCTGGAGAAGGCTGTTTGCATTTCACATAGTGCTAATACCATTGGGAAATATATGCATCTAACTATTTTTCTCCAATTGTTGGTAAATAGTGGGGCAGACTGAGCTCCTTAACCTTGTTATAGTAACTAGTCTCGAAAGAAAACTGACTTCAAATTAGTTAAATTCTGCTTAGATTTGTAATATATACGAGGTTCATTAAAATATTTCTAATACTCAGCCAAATTTTAGATTTGCCACACACTTCTCAAATTTGCGTGCGCATTGGGGGCTCACCAGCACAGAAATTAAGACAGAAATCGAAATTAGTAGTAGAATGTTGCCACAGTTTAAAATGTTCAGCTCGCGCTCTTCTTTGGAGATGAAGCATAGAACAAACACCAACACCCAACCACCCACACATACATACATATATAGATATATATATATAGAGAGAGAGAGAGGAAATAATGCGTTGAATACTAATCCTCTTTATAATCCTTTATAACAAATTCTCTTTCGGTTTGGTTTCTTTGTTTAATGTCATATCAACCTTTGTAGGTTATTTAATGCCAAAGCCATTCTCCTAGAAGAACAGTAGTGGTACTATTTAACCCATAGCTGGGAGGATAAGGGGGTTCATACCTTTCCCAAGGGTATTTGCCCGAAAGTGAACGTAATAGAGCGACTGGATGGTTTGGTTTGGTTTCTTTGTTTAATGGCATATCAACCTTTGTAGGTTATTTAATGCCAAAGCCATTCACTTAGAAGAACAGTAGTGGTACTATTTAACCCATAGCTGGGAGTATAAGGGGGTTCATACCTTTCCCAAGGGTATTTGCCCGAAAGTGAACGTAATAGAACGACTGGAGTACGAACTCGCGTACTACGATTCCGCAGACCATCGCTTTAACCATTACACCACGAGGACACCCCCAAAAATTCTCTTTCAGACGTGTTTGATTAAATATACGATAAAAATTGTGTTAACTATTTTTTCCTAAAGTTTTCTGGAAATACATATTTATTGACGGAAAGACAAAAGAAACATTGATATCTTGTCCAAATACTTTCAACCATCCTTGGTCATTATCGGGAACACTTGTTCCTGTACTGTGTTTGAAATTTACGAGACTGTGGTGATGTTAAGCAGTCTTGTCAATTGTTAAATGGACGAGTTCATCAAGTGTTAGTGACGTCATCTGTAAATGGCCTAAACTGTTGTGCCAAGTTTAATGTTTGAAAAACGGTTCGTTGAGAGTCACGAGAGTTCCACATACCCTAGGGTGAAGATAGTTGCCAAGTGTTTGCTGTATTTTAAGACTGAAAACTCCTAAAGCGAAAAATGTTTTGTTGAGCCAGAGTTGTTTTGTATCTCGCCAGCAAGAAAATAAGAAAAGGCATAAATAATTATTCTCTATCATATCTAATGAAACAGAGAGGCTAACACTAGAACACACTTACATACATAAATATGCATACATATTTTTATTACATTTCTTTTTTTAGCGATGTTAGGACATGATGTAATTATTAGCTTTCTTACCAGATTATCATTTGTGAGATCGAGTCTTACTGTGTGTCTCATACATCTAGCATTATGTCTAAATAAACTCAGTTCTAAGCCTCTCCTAGAGCGATGGCTAACGAGCAATTCTCACCGATTCTAATTACCGAGTAACGAATATAATCTTTACTAGTCCACTCATGCATATCATCCTATATGAAATATAATGTGACTTAGTAAAATATAAAAACCAATGTGGAGGACCAAGTTGTTCTCTCCCCACAATGATACAGTCAATCATAGGCCAGTATCTGTCTCTGTCTCTTAATGTGAGCAAAGTATATAGATACACCAATATCATAATATATATCAACCCCTTCACACTAAGAGAATGCAAAACAAGATCAATTTTAAGGTTTTTTTTTGCAGATATGAATTCAGTGTTTCGCCTCTCCTAGACTGGTTACCATACCAAGGTGCCCGTGGTGTAGTCGTTATCGCTGTAGGAAATGAACACGGCGATACGAGTTCAAATCCTGGACGATACTGATTGCATTTCACATAGCACTAATACCCTTGGGAAAGGTATGAATCCAGTTATCCTCCCTCCAGCTATGGGTAAATAGTAGGACACACTAGGTTCTTCAGCCTTGGTTAGGCAACTAGTCTAGGAGAAGGAAAACTCTGAATTAAAACCTGTTAAACTCCGCTTAAAAATTGACCTTGTGTCATATCCTGCTCGAGCGGAGGGGTTGGTAAATAGTACCATACCAAGGTTTTAAAGCCCCGCCTACATACTATATACTTAAAGCTGGATGGAGATTTGTTGGATGCATACCTTCCCGAAGGTTATTATCGCTACGTCAAATGGAAAGTCTCCACCAGAATTTGAACTAGGGTCACTGTGCCCATTTCCTAAAACTATAACCATTACACTACAAGCGCCTTTAATATATATATATATATATATATATTAGAGGCGCTTGTAGTGTAATGGTTATATATATATATATATATATTAGAGGCGCTTGTGTAATGGTTATAGTTTTAAGAAATGGGCACAGTTTCCTAAAACTATAACCATTACACTACAAGCGCCTCTAATATATATATATATATATATATATATATATATATATTAGAGGCAATTGTAGTGTAATGGTTATAGTTTTAGGAAATGGGCACAGTGACCCTAGTTCAAATTCTGGATGAGACTTTCTATTATATATATATATATATATATATATATATATATATATATATAAGGCATCTTTTCTTTTAGATGACAGACAAGTATTTGGAGATTAATCTTTTTATTAGTGTCTTCTTGTTCGAACTACAGTGTTCATCGCGTGAGGCTGGTGCCGTATTTAAATGCTCAGATCATTGGTACTGGTTTGAATGCATAGAATACACAGATCGTATATATTTGAAGCCCTTTTTTCATGAAAGCGATTAAAAATTCTCGAAATACTTGAAGCCATTCTCATAAAAAGACACTCTACACTTTTCACATTGAGCAAAATTTCTTTTAACTTAAGGGCTACAATACTTGAATGCATGTGACACAGGTGCATGCTTCAACTTTGACTCATAGTCACGTGATCTAGCCTGCGAATTCTCAACATTCAAACCTGTAACAACGGACTGCGATTAAATACGACGTCAACTGCACGCAATGAACTCTCTTATTTAAAACATTTATTGATCACAAAAAATATCCCATAATCAATGGCAAAGTCCCAATGACGTTAACCGACAATGACCAATGAAGGTTGAAAGTACTGGTGTTCAGACCGAAACATCAGAGACTTTGGACAATAATCCACCAGCCTTCACCTTTATTTGAAACATCGAACTCGTGAACAAGTGAAAGCTGATAAAAAGAGTCAGATCCAAATCCTTTTCAGTCATTGTTTATAAAACACTCCAATAAAATATACTGCCTAAGTACGTAATATGTGTGTGTGTGTGTGTGTGTAATAAAGGCTTTGTTGGTGGCATTGCTGATGTCTGTGGTAGCAGCTATAGGAACTATATATATATAGGAGGTGCCCGTGGTGTAATGGTTATCACCGTAGGAAATGGACACGGCGACACGAGTTCAAATCCTGGCCGAGACTCCAGCTATGGGTAAATAGTAGGGCAGACTAGGTTCTTCAGCCTTGGTGAGGTAGCTAGTCTAGGAGAAGGAAAACTCTGAATTCAAACCTGTTAACCTCCGCTTAAAAATTGACCTTATGTCATATCCTGCCCGGGTAGAGGGGTTGGTAGAGAGAGAGAAAGAGAGAGAAAAATCGATCCACAAATAGTTGGTGGGAAAACAGAGAGATTCATGGATTTTCCAAAGACATCGACGTGAAATAAAATGCAAACAGCCTCGTCGAGGATAGTGGTTCCCAACCAATTTGAGGCCCTGCCTCACGTTGTTATTACTAAAATTCTGCGGCACCCCACAGTAATATTTAATTCTTACATATTTATTAACTTTCTCTCTAAACAAGCCCCATCAAAATATTACCATGTCCCACCGGTGGAGGATGCGCACTACGTTGGAAATTACTGGTCTAGAATTTAAATTCAAAGTACCTAGACAATTTCCTAAGGCTATAACGTTAACGCTAACCATGCCACGACGTTTACAAGGGAAACATTTGGTTTCTTTTGTTTTTGAGGCATATAAACCGTCATGCATTACTTTTTGCAAAGGTAATCTTTGAAGAAGTGCATTTGTGTTAGTATTTAGCCCATAACCATAGTGTCCTCGTGGTGTAATGGTTAAAGCGATGCACTGCGGAATCGTAGTACGCGAGTTCTTACTCCAGTCGCGCTATTACGTTCACTTTCGGGCAAATACCCTTGGGAAAGGTATGAACCCCCTTATTCTCCCTCCAGCTATGGGTAAATAGTAGGACGGACTAGGTTCTTCAGCCTTGGTGAGGCAACTAGTCTAGGAGAAGGAAAACTCTGAATTCAAACCTGTTAAACTCCGCTTAAAAAAATTGACCTTGTGTCATATCCTGCCCGAGCGGAGGGGTTGGTAAATAGTACCATAGTGATAATTAGTATTATGCCTTTCCATAGATTATTAGTCCAAAAGTGTACTTGATCGTGTGACTGGAGTTCGAACTCGCTTATTACGATGTCAAAGTCCAGTTCGTTAACCAATGCACCGCTAGGATCTCTACTTTTACTTGGATGAGTTAAAGGTTTTGTGGGGGGTGTCCTCGTGGTGTAATGGTTAAAGCGATGGACTGCGGAATCGTAGTAAGCGAGTTCGTACTCTAGTCACGCTATTACGTTCACTTTCGGGCAAATACCCTTGGGAAAGGTATCCTCCCAGCTATGGGATAAATAGTACAACTACTGTTCTTCTAGGAGAATAGTTTTGGCATTAAATAACATACAAAGGTTGATATGCCATTAAACAACCAAACTTAAAAGTTTTGTAATATCTTAGTAACGGGAGGTACAATTTAACAGCTGTAGATTTTTTTTTTGTTTTTTTTTCTTTTGTTTTTGTTTTTTTGTTTTTTTGCTGAAGTCCAGAAAGAGACGAACCCCACTAAACTGTGAGAAGCTAACTTGGGGGATGATTTCCGCATTTTACTCGGTGATTTTGCTTGAATGGCTCGAAATACTCCTACTGAATCCATAGTTTTAGTCTCAATCGACCTTGCCTGATCATTGAAGTTATTGCAACCAGAACGAAATGTCTTAAAGCATCTGGTAATAGCAGTGTAATCAAATACGTCATCACCTTTCACACTAAAAATATTTGGTTGCATCCGCAGCGTTATGGCTCAGTTGAAAATCTTCAAGAGAATGTTCCCGAATTAGATTATATAGACTGTTCATCTGAGCAGATTTAAAATCAAACACAATGAATTCAATGCTCAAGATGTTAGTGCACCATCTATCAGGATACTACTAACAACACTGGTTACCCTGATGGGTTTGAACTGCCACAGTCGCGTGATATAAGCACCACAAACATGTAAGTACTGAAATATTTCAGTAATGTTGACACACTCTAGTTCTCGTATGACTATCTAGGTTCCTGCTTCATCTCAACAAAAACCCTCGGAAAAACACAGTAAAAAGTTTCTTCTGACATTGAATCTATCTCAACGGGAAAAAATAAAGAAATTCCCAAACCCAACCAAATCGTAAAACAAACTTTATCGATCTGTTAAAAATAACGCGGAAAATATTAATTCCAATTTAAACTTCCTTTTCGGCAAAATAAACCGGGGAAAAAAGTTACTAGAATAATCTCAGGAGGCAATGATGAACATAAACTTTTTTTTTTATCTTCACCTTTCATACGAAAAAAAAAATAGAGTAAATTATGATTTGCTAGAGAGATTTAATTTTCTCCTGGTTGCTTTGTAAGTAAGTGTACTATTTTCTTGTTCGTTTATTTGACGTCCCGCCAAAATTTCGACCTATTGGTTCTGATCTTTTGCCCACCATTACAACAAGATTTGCTTGAAGTCTTCTGAGCCAAAATTCTCGTGACGTCTTCGTAAGTTTAAGGTACCTTCAAATAACTGTATTATGTACACATACACACGTTTGAAAAGACGTTAAAAGGAATATGAATATGTATTAAATTCCTTTCTCTCTCTCTCTCACACACACAATCTCGCTCAATATTATATATATATATATATATAATACATATGCATAAGTAAACACCACAAAAACTTCAAGAAAGCATCTTCTTCTAAACCAAACTCACCATTTTATTATTTCTAGCAAAGCATTATTTAGCAAAATGGATATTATTAGGCATTATTTATTACCTTACTCTACAACGGTGAAATTCTGCAAACACAAATATGAAGAAAGATTTTAACATATAGGTTTTGGATATTCTATATTTCTGCAATTTTATTTTTGGCCACAAACTGTTAATAGCAGTTTCATAACCACAATTTCACTGTTTGGAGCAATGTTTATTTCTGCCTATATATATATGTATATATAATTTCAGAAAGTGCTTTGTTTTCTCCGTTATTGCTTTTAAAACAATAATGATAAATTTCCAGAATAGAATATGAACTACTTGTCAAAACTTAAGGAATCCCTTCTGTAAAAGGCCATTCGCAGTATTTTTTACCGACTTGACGAATATTACGACAAACAGGAGGAAAATGGTGTATTTCTTGCCTTGTGATTCAACGAGAATCAATTAAGTTTAAAAAAAAAGAAACCGTAAAATCTTTCCGTGGAAGAAGGTTTTTTTCTGCCTCTCAAAATAGAACTCTATTTCCACCTTGAAATACAAAATATCTTTCGAATTTGGGTATAATTTGTTGAGGCCAAAAAAAGTTGCGACAGTTATGGTAAATTTAGGGCAAACCAACAGAAAGGGAAACATTATAATTATCCTGGGTTTTATTAAATCACAATTATTGTACAAGATGCATATGATAAGTTTCCAGAATTTTTCCGTACGGGCATTTAAAATTCTCGTAAACTCTTGAAAAGTCAGTATTTATTGCTATACATCTTATGAGATGACAGTCCAATTTTTATGATTTCAGGTTTAAATGAACATTTACTGAAGGAATTGGAATACACCCTACTAAAGCCTCATTGTCACAACTAATGAATTTCAAAAATGCAATCTGACACTTTATAAGAACGAAATGCTATAAAATTCAGGTTTAAACTTGGAAAACATGCCAAAGAAACGTATGGAATGCTTCACACTGCATTTGGAGCATCTTGCATGAATCGAGCTTCAGTTTTTGAGTGGCATAAGAGATTCAAGGAAGGCAGGGAGTCTGTGATGGATGATGAGAGGTGTGGGAGGAGTAAGGAAGTCAATACACCAGAGTTGATTGATCAAAGGGTTAGGGTTAGGGTTACTATGTTGAGGTTTTATGGGAGTTCGGGAAGGGATTCCGTCGGAAGAGGCCAGCACTCTTCAAATCGGGTCAGTGGCATTTCCACCAGGACAGTGCACCTGTCCACAACTCCATCTTGATTAGAGGCTATTTGACCAAGATGGACATCAAGACAATTCGTCATCTCCCTATAGTCCAGATCTTACTCCCTGTGACTTTTGGATATTCCCTAAGCTCAGAGGCTGTCGTTATGAGACAATTGAGGAGATGAAAGAAGCTGTGACGAAGGTTATTGACACGCTCACACAAGAAGACTTGCATAGGGCTTTCCAAAAGTTGTTGGAGCAGTACAACAAGTACATTGCAGCAGGAGGAGATTATTTCGAAGGGGACTAGAGTTTCATGTGTTACAATCAATTAAAATGCCCATACGAAAAAAGTCTGGAAACTTATCGTATGCACCTCGTAATTCAAGAGCATATTTAATCCGACGAAAGAAATGTTTAAAGAAACCAATTCATTTTTCCCGGTTGGCTGGGGCTGTAAAATACTCCGACTGCATCTCTGCAGAGGGGGTAAGATAGGGTCTTATCTATGGGTCAAATAGAACTAAACTGCGTAATTAAGTTAAACTGAATCACTTGAAATAGAACTGTATTGATATTTAATTGAGAGTAAATTAATTAATGGTATTTAATTGAATTGTAAGTGATATATAGCAATACTTGGGACTATTTAGCTTCGTTGCCTAAACTTAATAGTTTGAAATAGAACTGTTTTTACATATAAACTGTGTACTAATGCTAAACTTAATCGTTTTAAATAAAACTTATTATATGCATAAAAATGGATTTAGCATTGAATAAACCTCGATAGTTGATATGCTATAAAACCCAACCAACCAACCAATTTTTTAATTTCTGTTTCTTTGTAGTGCAGTAGAAATATAATAGGACATAATCCGACGAATATATTGAGACTGTAAAAAGAATATATATAGAGAGAAATTACAGATCGACTGATTTTAACGGCATGTCAACTCGTCTACGTTAATTTTATGCCAAGTGGATTGGGAATTGTGTTCATATTCAAATTTTTATGGAGTCGTTTTTTTTCCGCGTGACCTAATAAAAGAGATTTATTTTAAACATAGATGTGACCCAAAGTATTAAAACCATTCAAGGCCACAGTAAACCTGGGAGTAATTACAATTTATGGCTACTCCACTCTCCTTAGATCTCCAGGACTAGATACTCACCGTTAGATGGAGGTTAGTATCATACTAACGATTCCAGCTATTGAGGACGTCTTACTCCTCTGAGAAGGGGACAACGTACTCTAAGCCTTGCCGACAGGTCAGAAATAAACATCAAGAGATCATTTAAAGACTGATTTCAGCGGACAAATGTATAGAAGAACAAAAGTTTCAGAAGAAAATGTAAAAAAACGTTTTCAGCTGTAAACTCAATACTATTCCTTTGGACACCACTGAACGAATGTCATGTCTATTTTGAGAGAATTTGTTACCAAAATTATTGCAGGAGAAATGTTTAAAACTAAAAAATAATCTTTCTTTTTTTGTCTTTCTTCTTTCGTTTTTTTTTCTGTGGTATAGAATCTAAGCAAATTCCCATAGAACGACGGGTCATTCTTTGAACTGTGAACTGTTAACAGAAAGTGGAGAAAAAAAAGGAGTCGTGCCGAGATATGGGCACGCGTTATGTTGAATTTTAATGTGAAATTATGTCTTTAAGACATTCGAAAGAACATAGAAACCATCCTGTGGGAAATCGATTACTGTTTTAGTTGCACACATTTGAAATATAATATCACGTGAGTAATCTTCGAGTATTTTTATGGCTTTTTTTAAAAGTAATTTAAGATCGACTCAAAAATATATTCCAAACAAATGTTGAAAAGTTATTCCTTCAGTCAGCATATAATTAACATTGTGTATTACAAGAAAATATAAAGAAAAACACAGGAGGAAAAGAAAGTAAAAAAAAGAGAATATATATGAATGATTCTCAAACAAAAAACGGCAAAGTCCCCGTGGTGCTGTGGCTAATGTACTAGATTGTGACATCGTAGTAAATGAGTTCGAACCACAGGTTTGCTATTAGGTTCACTTTCAGACTAACACTCTTGAGAAAGATAGGAATTCCTCAATCCGACAAGTGAGGGGTTAATACTATTAAGTACCAATATCGTTCGTCTACAAGGATGGTTTGGGAATTAAATAATCCACGACAGTTAATATACGATGAACAAAGAAACCGAGTTTGATTAAATGTAAAATATATTTTGCTTCTGGCTCTTTTGCAGTTGATCCGTTCTAGTCTTCGTATGATTTGTTTAACATCTAGATAGAATGAATTCAGGAAGGCACCATATTTTACAAAGTTTAAACATCCACACCAAAAATCACATTCACGTCCCTCCTCCAAATACGGAAAAATTCTTAATAAAAACACATTCATATTACACAAAGACACAACAAAGAAAAACTCCAAATTCTGAAAGCACACTATATAAAGTTTAACAGAACTTCCTGAAGCATAATAAATTTCGAATGTTGTAGCAACGTTCCGAAATGCCTTTAATATTTTTCCTGCCAATTCGATTCTCATTAGTTCTTCCACCTACTCTTTATATGAATACATACTACTCGTGATTGAGTTTGTATTTTCAATGTACGTTACCTCAAAGATGGCTCGAGCAGGGGTCATTCGGACTTGCGAAAAATTTAGCGCTTTTCTGAATTCATTCCATCTAGATGTCAAACAAATCATACGAAGACTTGAAAGGTTCACCTATAAAATAGTCAGTATAATTTAATTAAAGTGCTTTAATTAAAATGCTTATATATATATATATGGCATGCTTGCCTTATCACAGCAATAGAAGTTAACCAGAAAACCACAACCTCTGCTGAACCATTAGACAATATGCCAAAAGTATTACACTATCTTAGCACATATGATAAAAAATATTTTACAAGCAAAGTGTTCATCATAATATAGTTTTGTGAAAAACACCTAAGCATATAACGTTCTAACTACAGCTATATACATCCAAGGACATTAGGAAAACAAATAACAGAATTAAAAAAAACGTGATATCTAGAGTAAACATGCTTAAAAATCTCTCTTGTATCATTTGCCTCCTAATATATTCCATAATATTTCTTCAATATTTCAACTGGCCTAGAATGATCCTTTTTTATTTCGAGAGAATATCAAGTGTACGAACACCTTGCCATATGGATATACCTCTCATTATAAATACGGTGGATTTTTCTCGTACTTGTCCAACATTTCAGTCAGATGATTGTTGGATAGCGACAGGAAGATTCCTTTGACAAACTGCGATCGTTGTTTGGGTGGTGTGACTGGATGTTCCCCTGCTTTCTTGGGCAAATAAATAAATAAATAAATAGGACAAAAGTGTTCCTGAGCAGAAGTGCCACTGGGTTGCGAGGGTGGCATGCTTGACAGAAGGCGTGAAACAAGTGCTCCTCATCAGAAGTGCCACTGGATTGCGTGAGTGGCATGCTTAACAGAAGGCTCGAAACAAGTGTTCCTCAGCGGAAGTGCCACTGGCTTGTATATATATTATTGTTCCGTTAGAAAAAAGTATTACTGAGAGATCCTTAAAATAAAACCTGACCGAAGAAATATATTTCTAGAACCGGGTACGTTTCCCTATCTGGAACCTTATAATCTTAGAAGACCAATCGGTTGGGGATGTAGAAGACGACGATTGCATCTCCACAGAGGGGTGAGGCTCACTACAAATCAGTGCCCAGGGTATAACACTAAACTGCATCAGATAGATGAAGTTAAGTGTCATACCCACTTCCATGACATCAATTTTTTAAGAGCTTTGGGAAGTGTGGAGCACCCTTTCGCTGCCATTATTCCCAGGTTCACGCTGACTCGGAGTGGTAATACCTGTTAGGGTCCCATCTAAAGGTCAAATAGAACTGTTTACTCATTTACAAGTATCATGAGTAATACTAAATAGAATTATCAGTGTTGACTATCAATACTTGAAACCATTTAACCATGGCAAAGAAATGATATTAAATAGATTGAAAAACATGAAACGGTTTATGAGTCGGTGAATAATTGACCTCTCCCAATTCGTTTACAAGCAATGTTAACGACAAAGTATTCTTTTACTAATTGTATATATATATATATATATAGTCAGGCAAAATGATCTGACACATTTGTAGTTTTAATAAAAGACAAATAAAATAAACAAACAAAAAAAGTGTTTTTATTTTCGAAAAGTACATATAATGCCATTCTGTTTCATTAGGTGTTGAAAATTGAATCAATCAAATGGGATCCGTTCTTGTCTACACACTGTCGAAGGCGTTCACGAAAGTTGTCTATAACTTGGTGGGTCATTTCATGTGGAATGGCAGTAATTTCTTGGCGAATCTTTAAGTTGTTCAATAGATTGAGGGCGATTACTGTATACCTTTGACCTGAGGTATCCCCAGAGAAAAAAAACGCACGGATTTAAATCAGGTGTGTCAGATCATTTTGTCTGACCCTATATATATATATATATATAGGATTTGGCATTATATACTCCATGAGACTGATGTGACATATAGCATAACCAACAAAAAATCTTAGATATATGATAAAATGTAATAAAATGTTAAGCAACGAGATTTTCTGAAACAAATCTTCAAAGAAAAAAATTCGCATGTTGCTAACCATATGAGAGTAGACACACTTGATTGTAAACATATCAACTTGAATGATTTATTCAAAAGTTCTTCCATTGATAACATATTTAAACGCGACTGCAGATAACATCTTCAAAATCTGCCACAATTCAAACTAGTAGGTTATTTGGGTTTTTATAACATGTCATTGTTTGCCATTTAATATCAAATCCTCTTCATACGTATGATGTATAAACGCAGAGTTTGTAGATAACATGGTTAAGTTATCCAGAGCTCATCTGTTTGCCTCCAGTTAAAGAGTTATACATATTTGTAAGTCAATAATTTGTAGGAAATATTGAGTCAGAGCCAGTTTCGTTGCACACAAGTATCACTATTGTTTGCACACAGTTAAATGGTTTCAAATATTCTAACATGAATAATTCTATTTTCTATGAATCATTTGTTTTATTCACGTATATAGATTAAAATATTGCTATCTAACATCAATTGTTTTATTTGCACGCAGTTTAATAGTTTCAAGCATCGCTATGGAACACTAACAACTCAATTAAGAGACACAGTTAAAGAGTTTCAAGTATTGCTATATAACACAAATAATTATATTCATTATTACTCATTCATTCGCACATGGATAAATTGTTCTTAGTAATGCTATCTATGACTAACAATTCAACTAAATATCAGATATTTGCTTACACACATTGAAATGTTCAAATAGTTCTATTTCTAACAACTCAATTAAACATCAGACATTTGTTGACACGTATTTAAATAGTCAAATATTTCTATTTCTTACAATTCAATTAAATAACAGTCATTTGTCCGCAAACAGTATAAACGTCAAACAGTTCCACTTGACCAATAGATAGGAACCTATCAGGTGCTATCATTAAGGGTCAAAACGGACCTGGAAGGAATGGTAAAGAATGAGTAGTCCATATTCTCCAAAGCTCCAGGGCTGGAGTCTCAACATCTGATGACTTAGTGTCATATCTTGGACATTCGTTGAGGTGGGGTCTTACCCCATAGAGATGCAGTCGGAGTATTCAAATTCCACTCTCGCAACTGGCTGGGCTGAATTCCAACTGTAATTGCAAAAACATCTTGTTTCTCTCTGTAATATAAAAGGAAATTGGTATGGCTTTCATTTCTCATACAAATTACTATAGATTTCGAATTAACTACCTGAAATATCACATTCTTTTCCAAGCGGAAAAACATTTCTGACAAATAGATTAAGAGAAGGATTTACTTTACTATAACAGAGAAGTACAAAGATAGACAAGATGTCACATTTATTGTAGACACCTATAAAGGTAAATAGATATTACCTCTTAAAAAACCACACCACAAAAAGACAGATAAACAATCTCAACAGCTTAATCATTATAATATTCGACTTTTACGAATTAAGGAATAGTTTTCAATGTGTTTTTCTCTTTTTTCTGCGAAAATATTAAGCATGAAGATCAGTCAAAAAATAAAACATCACAAATATTTATTTATTTATTAGATTTTATAAAGTACTTGGGGGTTAGAATGTAATTTCAAAAGTTAATACATTCTATCTTCGTAAGTTTCTAGAATTGATAAGGGGTTTCTTCAATCAATCGCTAATTCAAGTATTATTTAGAACTTAAGTCAATCCTAAGGGATTTACACGCCTTCAGTCATGATATGACAGTAGTTATAAAATAAATGGGTACTGATAATTGCCGAAGGCCGAAACTGATTTGGATTATATTCTCTGGTGTCATTGGTCATAAAAGACATAGCCATAGAAATGACCTAAACATAGGAAATGTTCAACCCACAATTGTCACAGGAAATAGGGATTGGTGACAAGAGTTCAAATCCTGGGATAAGCTGTTTGCTTTTCACTTTGCGTTACTGCCTTTTGGAAAAGCTACGAGCTCTTTTCAACCAGTTATGAATAAAATTGTTGGGCAACCAGCATATGAGAAAGAAAAACCCTGTATTGAAAAACTGGGGACGGTTATTCGAAGAATCAGTGACCCAATGACGTAGCATTCTTCTGTAATTGGCTGATACCAAAAGTGTGGTTGGCTCAGCACATGCTTCAATTTTGATAAACAAATCAGTCGTGTAGTTCACTTTCTCAGCTTCAGCTTGGTTTATCGTCATGAACTCTTTAATCCACTTCACCCGCTATCGGGTAAAGACAACCAGAACTCTTCCTCAGTAAGGATAGCTTTAGTAATGAATAACCGATGAAGATTCATATGCCATTAGACAAAGAGACTGAAAGCAAAACCTTTTAAACAGACGAAGTGATTTCGACTCTGGTTAAATTGTTGACAAGAGAAAAGTAAATTTTGGTCCCTTGTTTTTACTTTTTATCAATAAAGTCTGTTTTGAAGTCAAAAGTGGGGTTATTTAACAAGTGATAGGTATGAACGTATTTTTCTAAAGGGCGCCACGTTTTAACTTATCCAATGTCAATAACTCAAATTTAATTGGCCCCAATCAGCTGAGCCGTACAATTCACTAACTGCATCTCTACAGAGGGGGTAAGACCCCCCCCCGACGAATGTCCTGATTTAACACTAAACAATTTGATGGTGAGGTTCCAGTAATGCAGGAGCTTTTGGAAATGCAGAGTACCCCTTCATTGCTATCGCTCTTAGGTCCACTCTGACCCGGAGTGGTAGCACATGATAAGGTCCTATCTATGAGTCAAATAGAACTGTTTGACATTTAAACTGATTTCAAACAAATAACTTACGCTAAATTGAATTGTTTTAAAAAGAACTGTATAATTATTTAACTGTGTGTTAATCAATGACTGATGTTTAATTAAAGTTTTATTGATACATACCAATACTTGGAACCAGTTAACTTTGTTGAATCATACTACATTGAATAGTTAGGAACAGAACTGTTTGATAATTCAACTTGTTTTATCTACAAAATGATTACAAATCATATATTCAATATTTATTTAAAAACAGCATTTGGCATAAAATAATCAACAATGGTGGATATACCATCAAACCAAACCAAACCGAAATCAGTGTTGGTGATGACTAATCTTAATCGAAATTACTTAATCTGTTTTTTAGGAAATTTGGACAGTTATTTTCTCTTTAATTTTTCACCTGCGATCCTGCTATTAACACTCTCATTCATTAAAAAACACTTGGTCGGCCATAATGAGATATATGCTGGTGCTTCCAACTTTTATTAGATACATCACCGAGGTTTTTTTTTTATTCTCATCTACCTTGCCATTTAAAATCGACACGGCTCTTTTTGTTAAAATCGCATGAACTGTCTTATAGCATTCACGTAGAGGCCAATGTTCTGGAGTAAAGATACAACTTGGGCAGGTGTATATGCGAGAAGCATTAGATATTCTAACGTAATTGCGTTTGTCATAGTTTCTGTTGAATATCGTCTACTTCTTGCTATTTTTATTATGCAACTTTTTCTTTCTTTTATTAGATCTAATGACATTCGTAATACTTAATCCAGGCAGATTATAAGCATATATCGGGCTAAAGTATCTCCTTGAATACTGCAAAAGCTTACGTAACTGCGTCTGTGCAGCCATTTCACTTTGATTTTACAAACCATCCAAGTAAAATGACCAAGGCGTGCTGGAGGAGTGGGGACGAACAGACAACCCACACTTCTCTAGTACACTTCTGCGCAGAGATGCACCAGTGTTGAGCGACCAGCAAAAAGTTACATTCATCAGATAAGTGTGGACACTGGATGCCGTCTAGGGGACTTATTTGAAGCGATAGATGATTGAAATGGATCGAGAGGGAAAGTCAGGAAACCCCGTGCTATCACCATGACTTGACAGACTCGAACTACATATATATATATATATATATAAAGTCATCCACAGACAGATCTGTTTCGTTCTATCAGAACTCACCAGTGTGGCTAGACATACTGGCTTCCCGTTGCTGGGATCGAAACCCGGTTGACTCAAACGCCAATCCAAGCGTCAAACCCTCAGCCACGAGGAAACAGTAGCAACGAAGTAAATTTTAAACGGTTATGAATCACAATTACTATTGTTTACATACATCCGCTTAACGGCTACCGAGAGCTCAATTCATATATGAAGAGCCTTGCAACAAACGCTAATGGTAACGCGATTACTTCATTCGCTTAGAGAACTAAACCCTATGGGGGTATATATATCTATAAAGTCATCCACAGACAGATCTGTTTCGTTCTATCAGAACTCATCAGTGTGGCTAGACATACTAGCTTCCCGTAGCTAGGATCGAAACCCGGTTGACTCAAACGCCAATCCAAGCCTCAACCCCTCAGCCTAATAATTTAAGATAGCTTACCAAGAGTATATATATACTCTTGGTAAGCTAGCTGAGATTATTAGTTCGCGCATGCGCTTTGTTTAATCCAGGTTTTGTCAACCGTGCTGAAAATTAGTCTTTTCAGCACTGTCTGTGAGGAAAGAAGTATCGCACTGCAATTTGCTCCACCAGAAATTTGGAAACTGCATGCTGTAATGCTCGGCATTCACGACGGAAGTTCCGATACGAACTATTCAAATTATTTTGATGTTTATCTGAGGATAGTGCAGAGAATTATTAAAGAGTTGGACGAGACTAGGAGTGATGCTGAAGGTACGTCATAGATAAAATCTTACGTTATTGTTATTATGCATGGAGTGTTATTGAGCTAGAAACCAACATGACCCTGAGAAAACATCAAAGATGAACTGAAGGCAAAGATAAGAGCGACTTTACTTATTCAAACAAGGAGATCGTCAGAAAAAACTTGCTAGAGATTTCGAAGACGTGTAGTTGAAACCAATGGCGGTATCCTTGAATGAATTTAATGGATAGTATTGCCAGATATATTCCGGTAATTTTAGTAAATATATCGTATAAAGTTAGATGTTAGTGATATATACATATTTTGAAAACTTAGACGAAAATTTACTCATGATATCCTGTTCATATATTTACACGCACACTTATATATATATATATATATATATATATATATATATATATATCTTAGATATTTCAGTATATATATATATATATATATATATATATATATATATATAGTTACAGTGTTCGCCAATGACCAGGGAGACTTGGTTTCAATCCCAGGTCGAGTCATACCAAAGACTAAAAAAATGGTACTATGATGCCGCCTTGCTTATCACTCAGTATTATAAGGTAAGGATCAAGGGTAAAGTGGAGCAATCCAGGGAAAAGAAGTAGCGCCCTCCCCTACACCTCCTTGTAGTAGCTATCGAAAAAGGAGCCTTCTTGTCACCCTCGACTAAAGTTGCCAACTTATATATATATATGTGCTTAAAGATCTAATGTACCACATATTCACACACACACACACACACATATATACTCATAGATCAAACCACGTACACACATGTACACAACATATATATATATATATATATATATATATATATATATATATTGAAAGGTCTAATGTGACAGATAAATAGAGAGTGTATTAGTATAAAATAGCGATCAAAAACTTATAAAAAATATATCTGAAGGCCTTAAAACTGAACGATGAAAGCAGAGAGGCCGAATAATATTTCGTTATCTTCGTTGAAAATGTCCATGAGTCCACTGTTAAAAGCATTTTTATGTTGTATTTTTTGTTGTTATTTTTTAAAATTCCGATGTTTTTTCTTATTTTTGTTTGTTTATTTTTGCTCTTGTTTTTTTTTTTTCTTTCTTTCTTTATTTCCTTTCCTGACGCTATCTATTGTCACGGGACACAAAACAAACTACTTTTCTTCACCGACATTGTTATTCTCATCAAATTTAGTCTTAATAACAGCACAAGCGATGGCGACAAAAGTAGACAGGGAAGATGGAAAAAATGGAAAGAATGAATAAATAAATGAAATAAGTTGGATGATGTGGTAGTTGTGTATGTGTGGCGGGAAGACAGTCAAATTTGGTTAACCACCTCTTTCTCTTCACACGCTCTTTTGCGACAGGGTTGAGCCAAAGAATATATCAAAGACAAGGAGAACTAAACGCTAACGTTATCAGTCACAGTCAACCTCTGGGAGAGAAAGCAAATTTACAGACATTGAATGTCAGGAATGAGTTTTTATTATTATTATTATTATTATTATTTATTATTATTATCTTTTTTGATAAAATATTTTATTATTGGTGTAAAAACTAGGTTTTCTTAGATGCCATTGAATTTTGTCAAGATTGACCCTGGGCATATTTCTCTCTTTCTCTCGCTATCTATCGCACACATGCACCTCCCCACGCACACCCCCACGCACACATATATGATGAAATAAAAAATCGTCATAAAACTTTTTTTTCTTATATCAGGTAAGTGCTCAAATACTGAGCAGTAGAGCAAGATAAAAACTAAAAAGAATAAACATTTTCTTCTCGCCACATGTTTGTCTCGTGATGATAAGTTCCTTGAATTTGTGAAGACTATTAGTCTTTATCAATTCAAGTAACTCGTAAGAATTTAAAAAAAAGAGATGTTTAAATTGAAATTAGAACACGAGATTTTTCATCAGAAGATTAAAATTTGTTTTCAAATATGTGAAATTTATAGTTATGAGACTCAGATGAAGAAGCAAGAAAACATCCAACTAATATAATCTTTTGTTAGTATAGGAAGTTTGATGGGTTGCAAATAACATTAATATATTACAAAAAAGTGTAAGATTTCTTTTACGTTTTATTCTGCTTTCCTGGGCAGAACTAGAACTAATTTTTATTCAACGACTGTTTATATATATATATATATATATATATATATATATATATATATATTAAGTGAAAGAAGTCACTCCACCCCACAAAAAGACGAGAGAAATAAGCTGCTTTGAAACGACTTACTTCATGCCAAAAATGTCTTATGGTTTAAAAACCGATGGACTCCGTGTAACATCCCGGTAACTCTGATTTATATATATATATATATATATATATGTGTGTGTGTGTGTCTGTGTCTGTGTCTACGTGTGAGTGTATGATTACTGGCTCCTCTGCGCGCGTAGGATGTGGTGTAATGTCATTTTAAGCAGAGTTTAATAAGCTTGATTCCAGAGTTTTTCTTCTCCTATATGGATTGCCATAAAAAGGTTGAAAGGACACAGTCTTCTGCACTATTTATCCATAGCAACAGGCAGAATATCAGGATACATACCTTTATAAAATGTATTACCGCTGTGTGAAATGCAAACAGCTTTATGCAGAATTTCAACTTGGATCACCGTGCCCATTGCCTACAACAGTAACCATTACACCAAGATATATATATATATATATGTATATATATATATATATATATATATCCTTCTTAATATATCTCTTTTACTCTCTTCCCTTTACTGTCTATATTTTCTCGATTTCATCTTTTTTGGTGTGTGTTATTTCCACTGCATTTTCTTTCAAACCTCGTGCAAAAGAAACTGCACAATAAATATTCTCACCAGGATTTTCACTAAAATAACGTTAAAATGATTGCATTCATTCGTAAATAATCCTATAAGAACGTATATGTTGTAACATATCCACGTCCAAAAATACGACCAAGATATGAATATATGAAATAGAGATATTCATACGGATACGGAAAACGTTCGTAAATGTTCATAAACATAGGAATCCGAAAAACACTCTAAACACTCACGACTCTCTTTTTTGGTTCAAGTGCGAAACTTTTTACGACCTTTTTGAGTTTAAGGTTTTTCGACATGAGGAGAGAGAGACACAATTTCTTTCTATGCTGACTTTTCTATCTGACCCCCACCACGTAAGGCACCCGCCGTAAACTACTGGTCTGGCCACGGCGAGCTCCGAAGATCGGCTTCCTTCTTCTAGCGTCGAATCTCTACTGTTTTTTTTTTTCAAATTCCCAAATCCTCACCGCCTCCCGGCATGACGTCATTCAAGTCCCCGGTCCTATTTTCAATCTGGGGTTTTTATTGTGACATCTCTGATTGTCACATCCGCCCTGCGCGTGCGTGAACACCTGCGCTCAATGTGTGCACCTAACCAACCCATGCACTAAGCGAAAGGTTCTCAGCCTAACTAAACCGAAAGGCAAAATGTATAAAACGAAATCCCTCCGCAATTAGATTACAATGTGTCACGACTGATTTCACGAGCAATTAAGTGTTGAATAAATTTTCCAAAAACCAGTATGATTTTGCAAGCGTGGTACAAAAAATGACCAAGTAGAATTTTTGTAAACACATAAGAATTTTCAATAATTTTACCTGGTAACTTTTGTTAGCACGATAATCTTGTGATTGTTATTTTCTATTTATTCTCTTACTGACTATCTCACACTACCTCACAACACAGAACCATATCGAAAGCTTTCAAATATGTAATACAAAAACGGCTCTGTTGTTTCATGATACGAAAATGTATTGCTCCTACTGTTTTTATAGTAGTTGCCGTGAATCGAGGTTAAAGGAATTAATGAGACCATTTGATAGACAGAAACTTTAACCCGTGGAAGGCGAAACGGACAAGTACAGACTTAGATATTTCTTTTTCGCTGACCAAGTCCTACCCGTCGTCCGTTGTCTCCAACTCAAACACATCGATATTTGTCGCTGCCTCCCACCAGACACGACTTGACACAAGGTCAAAAACCCGAAGGCCGATTAAAGTGGGGATAAAGGGGAGGGGAGGTCGGGAACGAGCCGAGACTCGAACCCTGCTTGCCTGTGCTGCTCATCGGCTCACTTAGTGCAATGTGAGCCTGATGAGGCAAGCAGTTTCACGAACCCAAATGTGGGTCCGGGCACGTATGCCAGTTTGCGGCTTAAACTAGACGCATGGTCTAGTGCCGTACAAGGGGGACAAAGGAGACAAAAATGCAGCTCACCCACCCGAAGGTAGCCAAGGCGAAACTAGGTGCCTAATTAAAGGCCCCAAGTCTGCCATTGTTCCTTTTCCAGGGCCACGCTCCGGACCGAAGTCCAGAACAGGCCCCGGGGCTTCGCCAGGAACTCAAACACGCCGCCTACAACAGAAACACAAACTGACCAACTTCAACAAACACTGCGTTAGAAATTTTCTTATATATTTTTCTTATTATTCTTTAAACTAATGTCTTAATCACATGTAATCACAAAAACGTTTTAGTGCCACGTCATTTGAAATAGCAGCTGATATGTATCTGGAAGTTAATTTTAGTATATCACTAACAGCTGATGACAAAACTTACTTGTGACCTCTTTATTTTGACTGGAGCTGACACACGAATCTAAAATAAGGTCAACGCACGTCCTGATCATTAGAAATTAGAAATTTGCAACTACTAAGTCAAAGATTTTAGCTTGCACAAAATTCATCTCTAAAATAAAATGCTTAACTGAAATCCCTAATTTTATCACAAGTAGGCCGTCTGATGCTTTCCACATCAGTGGTCACAATTATCTTTCATTTTGTTCTTACTCTCCTCATTCTTTTCTATATGGGCCCAAATCGTCATTTCCTCGTGAAAATTGTGACATGTCCACTCCACCGGAATTTCTGCTTTCAGAACATCGTGATCATGTTCTTCACTCTGCTCTGCCCTTGATTTAACTCACTTCAGATGTGCTTAAGCAACGATATTCCTGGGATGGATTTTCCCATAACTCTCTGGGATTAGTATAACTAAAATAATCAATAGGCAATTATATTTTTATTAATAGGATCTGTATCTTTTAAAAATATGTAACGTATTTTTAAATCTTCATTTCCTGTGACCGTAACGGGGTATATATCCTATGAAGTAAAGGCATCTTGATCTGGCATTCCAACTATGAGACGGAAATAATGATATTATATAAAAATATTTCAGCAAACGAAACCTTGTGCAACCAATAAAGCCTTGATCGGATGGTGACAATGGGTTGCAGACATGGTTTCGGAGCCAAAACATCATTACCATTAACCCAGTAGTATTTTGCAATATCACCAGGTTTAATATGATTACCGTCACATCGTGGGAATGGCAGATCAAGACACTGTCACTTCGTATACGTGGGTGTAATCACAATGATATAGCAATTTTTTAAAATTATTATTACACTATATTTTGACCTAACGAGTAGAGTATTCGCCAATGACCCAAGAGACCGGAGTTTAATGCCAGGTCGAGTCATACCAAAGACTCAAAAAATGGTACTTGATGCTGTCTTACTTAACACTCAGCACTATAAGGTGAGGATCAAGGGTAAAGTGGAGCAATCCTGGGAATGGAGTAGCGCCCTCCCCCACATCTCGGTGTAGTAGGTATAGAAAAGGGAGCCTTCGGGTCACCCTCGACTTAGGTCGCCAACTTTACATTTAAAAATATTAACGTGTTTTTAAAATATTGATTTGGGAGTTTTTGCGAAGTAGTGGCTTAATATGCTGGACTGCGAAAACGTAAGAATCGGGTTCGAACTCCAATCGCACTGTGACGTTCACTTTTGGATCAATACTCTTAGGAAAGTTGTTAACCTCTAACCCCCACCCCTAGCTAGGGGTTATACAGTACCACTACTGTTCTTCTACCTTGATAGATTTGGTTTTGAATAAGGTTGATATAACATTAAAAATTTGGAGGTGCCTGTGGTGTAACTGTTATCGTCGTAGGAAATGAACACGGCGACACGAGTTCAAATCCTGGACGAGACTGATTGCATTTCACATAGCACTAATACCCTTGGGAAAGGTATGAATCCAATAATTCTCCCTCCAGCTATGGGTAAATAGGACAGACTAGGTTCTTCAGCCTTGGTAAGGCAACTAGTCTAGGAGAAGGAAAACTCTGAATTCAAACCTGTTAAACTCCGCTTAAAAAAGAATTGACCTTGTGTCATATCCTGCCCGATCAGAGGGGTTGGGTAAATAAGATATGACATTAAAATAATTTTTTGCGAAATTATGACTTTTTCATCTCGATTGTTTTGATTGGGTGCAGTTTATGGCATATCAACTCTTGTAGGTTACTTAGTGCCAAATCCTCTTTATACACATATTAAGTACATAGGATTAAAAAGTGAATAATTTGTAGCAATCATTATTTCAAACGGCCCAAAGCTCATTTGTTTACACGCAGTTAAATGGTTTCAAGTATTACTGAGTAAAATTATCAATTCTATTTAATATTTGTAATATTTCCAAATATGTAAAGTAAGCTGGCGGTCTAAGTCGGGGGTAACCTGAAGGGCTCCATTTTCAATAGCTACATCACCAAGGTGTAGGGTAAGGCGCTTATCCATTCTCTGGATCCTATTTACCAACCCCTCCGCTCGGGCAGGATATGACACAAGGTCAATTTTTAAGCGGAGTTTAACAGGTTTGAATTCAAAGTTTCTCTTCTCCTAGACTAGTTGCCTAACCAAGGCTGAAGAACCTAGTCTGTCCTACTATTTACCCATAGCTGGAGGGGGAATAAGTGGATTCATACCTTTCCCAAGGGTATTAGTGCTATGTGAAATGCAATGAGTTTCGTCCAGGATTTGAACTCGTGTAACCGAGTTCATTTCCGACGACGATAACAATTACACCACGGGCACCTCCATTCTCTGGATTGCTATAATTTACTCTTGATCCTTACTTTATAATGTTGAATGTTAAGCAATGAGGCATCAAGTACCGTTTTTTAAGCTTTTGACCTAGGATTGAACCCCGGTCGTATGGACCAATGGCGATACCTTTATTCATTGGGCAAGTTGCCTCATAAAAGTATATATATATTTAAACATATCACAAGATATATATATATATATATATATATATATATATATATATATATATATATATATATATATATATATATATATATATATATATTAGAAAAGGTATTAATCTACTTCTGTCTTCATTTAGCAGCAAGTTGGAGTACTCTGCAAGCTGATTAAAAAATGAATTTATTGTCGATCTCTGAAGCCATTAAATCTATTGATTGATTTCAAATTTGATATGTTGGTATACAACAATAAATAGTAAAATATGCTTTAAACTCAGCAGACTTTAAATGCCCCATTTGTTATATAAATTTGGATATGGTAATTTTTTAATAACATTTTGTCTTGATTATAAAAATTTAATATTTATTTATTTCTCCTGTTGCTTTTAAAAATATTTTTTTTGGATTAGTCTCAGAAATTAACATTAAATTTTTTATTTTTATTGATTATTTTAAAGGAATAAGTGCAGTTAAAAAAAAGGTACAAAATTAATTTTCCAAATTTAGGTATTGTTGTTATAGAAGGAAACGTAGAAAATTTCCAAATGATTATAGAATTTTATAAGAAATCAAATAAATTATATTCTTCGACGCTAGGACTACGTATATATATATATATATTTACCAACCCCTCCACTCGGGCAGGATATGACACAAGGTCAATTTTTAAGTGGAGTTTAACAGGTTTGAATCCAGAATTTTCCTTCTCCTAGACTAATTGCCACACCAAGGCTGAAGAACCTAATCTGTCCTACTATTTACCCATGGCTAGAGGGAGAATAATTGGATTCATACCTTTCCCAAGGGTATTAGTGCTATGTGAAATGCAATCAGTCTCGTCCAGGATTTGAACTCGTGTCGCTGGGTCCATTTCCTACGACGATAACCATTACACCACGGGTACCGCTAGGACCACGTATACATTGATTGATTTTAAAGGCATGTCAATCCGCCTAGTGTCAACGTGCCGTTAAAAATCAATGTTTTTACTATGAGGTTCATATTTCTATTGTTCTTGATAACTTATTTCTGAAGAGATTTTTTTCTTCTTTTTGTAGAAAGTCGCATCGAATACAAATAATTTGAAGAGAGATCTGTTAAAGATCCTAACAGACACTACCACTTCGAATCATCGTAGAGCTGGAAGTAATAGTAATGAAAGAGTACTCCATAATTTAAAACTAGAAACTCACGATTAGAAGCAGTTTAGTTCCATAACCAGGATAACTCTTACGTGGGAGGGTTCTTATCTCTCTGCTGGAGATACTGTCAAAGTATGCAAAGCCTCACTGGCAGGACAATATAAGATCATGTATCCTGTTAGATTTTACTTAAAAAGCAGATTTGAAACGTCAAGTATGCTTCCTTGCCCTGAGAGATGCTATTAAGGAGAAGTACTCGTCATTACACTTCAACGGTCTAATAGGTCAAAGGAAAACCTTTATGTTATTTTGAGAAACAATTCTGAGAGCCACTTGGGATATTTTTATGAACAGTGATGAATACAATTGTCATTTTTTCGTTATGTGTTTTTGATAAAGAAATAAAGAAATTGACCTTTATCCGCCTAGAATATTCCAATATTTGAAGTTAGATGGGTTTTTTTTTTCTTTTATTTCTTTGTTCGCCTATTAATAGAGAAAACAGCGGCACACAGAATCGTTCACATTCAGAATAGTAATGCGTAAAGATCATTGAGTTATCCCAATACGATATACATTCAAATCGAAATCAAGCCAAAATTCAAGGTACAAATTAGGTTCAACTTGTATTTGACCTCTTTATGTTATCTCCTTAAAACTGATAACCCGCGTTCAGTTTGTCTAACGTTTTCTCACTGGACTTTTTTCTTATCTTTTTTTTTCTTTTTCTTTTTGTTTTTCTGATTGGAGCTTTTTCATTTCGTCAACATTTCAATATATATATATATATATATATATATATAGCCAGTCGCTCATGACACTTTATTCTCTCTTCCTTTCTTTTTAACTGTTTTTTACAGGTCTACTCTCTATCACCATTCATTTTACAGACCTATCTATTCTTCCTTTTTGTCTTTCTTTCACACACACACACACACACACACTCTCTCTCTCTCTCTCTCTCTCTATATATATATATATATATATATATATATCTTTATCAATGTATCTTTCGCTATCTCTATCTCCTCTTTATTTTTCTGTCTCTTTCTCACTGACATTTACTATCTGTACATCTATCTATCTTGTTTGACCAGGCATCCTCTATATTTGCTTTTTATCGTCCAACATACTTTGTTTTTTTGGTGGGGGGTTGTGAGGGAGGGACGTCTTCTGGCGTATAATCTGTCTATGTCTGTCCCTGCCTGTCTCTCTCTAATAGGTCCATATTGTATTATTATATGCTCTTTTTTATATATTTCCTCACTGTCTTGCAGTTTCTATCAATCTATTTCTGTTTTACTTTAAGTTTCCTCTTCTTATTTTTTCTTTATCTTTGTTTTTTTCTGCCTCAACTCTCTCTCTCTCTCTCTCTCTCTCTCTCTCGATATATGTATATATATATATATATATATATATATTGTTGATGGTTAAGAAGACATAGATGTTTAGGAAATTTGTAGGCATGTTATTATTAAAAAGGGGGAAAACGACCGGTTTCGACTGATTCTTTTCAAGCTGTTACTACCAGTAAATTAAAAGAAGAAATGTAATGTAGAAAAAGAAGAAGAGAGAAAAGCAAAAAAGTGGGGGAGTAGGAGAGATAGGCAGAAGATTAAAGACCGATTACATTCAACCCCAACAAGCAGTCCCTTTGTTTACAAAGGGAAGGTTGAAGGGATCGAACATATCCGTCGGAGTCTCCGTCTCTCTCTCAGTTCAGATAATAGCTAAGTTTAGTTTACTTAAGACTGTTCAACGCGGATGACCAGCGAAATCAGCTTGTTAACCATTACTCCTGGATGAAGATACTTGACGCCAAATTTTCTAAGCTAAGTTAGTCTGACGAAAGCCATCCATGAAGCGGATTCAGTGAGGAACAAACTCCAAACTGATGATCTGAGAAATCGACTTGCTGACTATTGTAACTCGGCAATGAAACAATTTTATGTGCGCTGCTCACGCCCCGACAAAAATCTAATAAGTTTTGCTATGTCATGAAAATTGCATACGGTACATACTGTTCCAAAGGAATCACCTATATAATTTTTGAGTAATTCATCGCTAGCTAAGTTCTGTAATCTAGTACGAAGTAAGAAGAACTGAATACAAGTTCCGCCAACATCTCTGTTATCATTTATGTAAGCTTTCTTTAGTCTGGCACACAGGCTTAATGGCTACTTGCTGCAGGTGTCCATATTGAACAAGTCCATTGTGGTTTAATTTCAGTGATGAGCAGCAACCGGGGTTATAAGGGTCACTAGACCCTTAAAAGGAACGCATGTCCCCATGTTGAATTGATATCAGAGTGTACTTGAGTTTGATGCGTTTTTTTTTTTCGTTGCTTTGTTTGTTTCTTCTTTTTTGTTGTTTTTTTTATCAATGTCAAAACGTATTTGTAGATTTCAATGGCTGTCGATAAGCGACCAAAAATATTGATAAGCAATTAAAAAATGATAAAAAAAGGCTGATATTCTTGCGAAAGAAACCAATTCTTTTTGGTAGGAGAAGATGGACGTTTTTCTTTCTTTTCCTACTTCTTTTTTGTTTTTTTTTTGTTTTTTATGCTTCCCAAATGATTTCACCAAAAGTCTTTGAATCAAATTTAGTTCTGACCGTATTCTATCGGATTATACATGGATATATATATATATGTGTGTGTGTTTGTATATATGCATATATATATATATATATATATATATATAATCGGTTTCTTCATTCAGTATTTGTCCATGAGTTACCTTTATTTATTTATTTATTTATTACTTATTGATAATCTTTCTTTATTTCTTTTTTCTCCCTTTTTCTTATTTTTTTTCATATCAATTATGTTTTAATGTTTCTATCTCTAAACCCCTCTTTCTTTATTTTTTTCCCTTTTCACTCTATTTTCTTTCTTTTTTCCTTCCTTTCTTTATTTCTTTCTTTCCTTCATTTACTTTTTCCCTCCTTTCTTTATCTTTATTTATTTTTGGGTAATTAGTTTCATTTTTTCTTTTCTTAAACTTTATTTCTTTATTTCGTTTGTTCATTCTTTCTTTTACTGTTTTTGGGTTTATTATTTTACCTTCAACTTTTCTTTTATCAATCTTTTTTTTTTAATGTATTTTTTTTCTTTTTTAAATTGTTTTTTTTTCTCCTTTTTTTTGTCTTTCTTACATTTTTTGTTGTTTCGTGTTTTTTTTCTGCTACTTTTTCTTATACTTTACATATTTCTTTTTGCTTATTTGAGTTATTTTCTTTCTACTTTTTCTCTCTTTTCTTGTTTTTTGTTTATATTTGTGTTTACCAAAATTTTCTTTGTATTGTTTCATTCTTTTCAATTTCTTCTTTCTTTTTTTCATTCTTCTTTCTTTCCCGTTATTTCTTTTTTTTTAAAGTTTTTTTTCCCCTTTCATTACTTTGCTTTCAATTTCTTCTTTCTTTTTTCATTCTTCTTTCTTTCCCGTTATTTCTTTTCTTTTTAAAGTTTTTTTTTTCCTCTTTCATTACTTTGCTTTCAATTTCTTCTTTCTTTTTTCATTCTTCTTTCTTTCCCGTTATTTCTTTTTTTTTAAAGTTTTTTTTTTCCTCTTTCATTACTTTGCTTTCAATTTCTTCTTTCTTTTTTCATTCTTCTTTCTTTCCCGTTATTTCTTTTTTTTTAAAGTTTTTTTTCCCCTTTCATTACTTTGCTTTCAATTTCTTCTTTCTTTTTTCATTCTTCTTTCTTTCCCGTTATTTCTTTTCTTTTTAAAGTTTTTTTTTTCCTCTTTCATTACTTTGCTTTCAATTTCTTCTTTCTTTTTTCATTCTTCTGTCTTTCCCGTTTATCTTTTCTTTTTAAAGTTTTTTTTTTTCCTTTTTCATTACTTAGCTTTCAATTTCTCCATATATTTTCTCTGTTCTTTCACTTTTCTCGACTCTGTCCTTTTGTTTTCTTCCTTTCTTTCTATAACTGTCTCTATCTTATCCGTTTCCGTCAATTTCCTCACCAAGAATTTACAGCTAAGAATTATGGAACATTCATCGCCATAAAAAACGCATCTCTAACTAATCACGTTGCCATAAAAACACGTGAAACATGCAATGCAACGCAAAAAAGATATAAAAAAACATGCACAATCAAGCAGAAATCAAATCAATTGATTCTAAACATAAAACAAGATAAAAATTATAAACAATATTCATTCATAAAAATTGAAATAGTTTAAATGTATTACTTTCCTTCACATTTTATTTTGCTTGTTAACGAAATGATTAGTTCACACACAATTCAATCTTTTTCAAGTGGACAATGTTTCCATGGCAACAAGAGAGGTGAAATTTATTTTATTGTAATGCAGGAACTATATGACTAATTGGATTTACGTTTATGATGTTTTAATTATTTATAATTGTGAAATTGATTGATTAATGTCAACGGCATGCCTATACATCTAGGATTATTTTATGCCTGAATGTTTCGGAATCACGTTAATTGTATGTTCTTAAATTCATTTTTTGTGTTATTTCTTTAGAGATTCTGCTCACAATTATATATGATGTATTCCTATGAAATAGTAATCATTTATACCCACTTATATGATTTCAAGATGGGTGGTTGGTGACCATACACGTGCTGTTTTGAGAGATGTTGCTTCCAAGATTGGTTTAAAATAGCTCGTAGCAACCTTGTGCAATTGATGTCGAGCTTTTTCTCTGTACGCTTAATCAGCGTACAAGAGGCGCGTCCATACAGTTGGATGGATACGAGCACTGATTGGAAAAAATTGCGTATGATTTTATCAGATAGGTCTGACTTCCGTATGATCGATGGCCTATCGATAACTTTCCATGTCTTTAGTAGTCGTGTATTGATATCATTTTCCGTAGCTGTGACGCTGCTTCCGGGGTAGGTGAACCACTCATCTCGAAGACAATCCAAATTAGACGAACAAGACACATGGGACACTGCTGGAGGAGCAAGGACGAACTTATGAGCGAAGTACTCCAATGGACCTTTTCACATGGACACGCAAGTGTAGGACGACCAGCTAGAATTTATCTACAACAGCTCTGTAATGATACAGGATGTTGCCTTGAGGACCTGCCGGAAGCGATGGATGATAGAGACGGAAAGTGAGAGGGAAATCCGTGCGAGCACAACATGAGGGTGATGATGATATGATTTCAAATAATTAGTCATATCAATTCTTCATCGAGCTTCTATTATGGATTTCTCTTACCCGCTCTCTCTCTCTCTCTACCTATCATTCATCGCTCCCAGTAAACTACATCGTGTGACCACTAGCACGTCCATGTGTAGGGCTCCACCTGCATAGTCTAAAGCAAACAGAAGATGGCATTGGTCTCCACGTGAACACAAATAAAAAGAGTACATGTGTTTTAAACGAGAAAGAAAGATTTCCACTCAAAGTAGCAGGCCTCTAGACCTAGAAGACAAGTTTTCATACCGAAAAAGCATCATCTCATCTACTGAAAGTGATGTTAATAGACACCTAGCAAAAGCGTAGACTGATATCGAAAAGTTATTGATTTTATGGAAGTCTTGTCTATCCAATGAAATAAAACGGGATTTCTGCCAAGCCGTGACTGTATTGATACTACTGTATGGATGCACAAAATATTTAAAAATACTATCAATAGTTAGTTCGCACACTGTTGTGTTGTTTCATCTGGATTTTGACATCATGACAAATTTTCACACAGGTCCTGTTATCTCGACAAGCATCCATCGCTGTGTGAACAATTCTCATTATATCAAAGTCCTGAAGAAGGTTATGAAAACCGAAACGTTTAACGTCGGCTTTACATCAAAATAAATTCCTCTAATTTGGATTATTCTGTTTTTCTACTTTCTTCATATAGTCGGATTCAAATCCATATTTATTTTCATAAATGTTAGGTAATCCGATCTTTTCAACATTTCATTTTTGTTTTTGTTTGTTTTTTGTTTTGTTTTTTCGAGAGCTGTTTATTTGTGGTCTGTTTTACATCCAACCTTTTTTTCTTTTTTTTGTCCGTTTGATTTTATTTTTATTATTTTTTCACAATCGATCATGACATCAAAATATACCGCATTTCTTTTACAATATTATTTTCATCAAAAGCCACGATGTAATGACAATCTAAATCGTTTTCTTTTTCAATATTATTTTCTTCAAAATCGATGATATAATGACAATCAACGTGATTTCCTTTACAATATTTTCATCACAATCGATGACGCAATCAAAATCCACGTGGTTTCCTTTAGAATATTTTTTTTTCACAATCGATGACTTTCTTGCTCGACATTTTCTTTTATCTTCCTTCTCTCATTTTCTTTATTTTTCCTTGTTATTTGTTACTTATTTTTTAAAAAAAAACATTTGACAAACCTGTCTTTATTCTCACAATCTTGCTTTACTTTTAATTTGTAATTTCCTAATCTCTATCTATGTATCTTTACTTTCCTTGTTCCTTCCATTCTCCCAATAATTTTGACACTTCACCTGTAGTTTCTGCTTCCGACTATTTTTTTTATTTTCATCTATCGATCTATTAATCTATCTATCTTTTCTCCCTTACGATTATTTTTTTTTCTTTACACGTAGCTTCTGGTTAACAAAATTTATCTATCTATCTATCTATCTATCTATCTATCTATCTATCTATCTGTCTATCTATCTTCTCTTCTTTTAAATAATCTCAATATTTCACCAATATCTTCTGTTTCACACTGGTTATTTTCTCAATATTCTCTATCTTATCATATTTACCCAACCCCTCCGCTCGGACAGGATATGATACAAAGTCATTTTTTAAGCGGAGGTTAACAGATTTTAATTCAGAGTTTTCCTTCTCCTCGACTAGTTGCCTTACCAAGGCTAAAGAACCCAGTCTGCCCTACTATTTACCCATAGCTGGAGGGAGAATAATTGGATTCATACCTTTCCCAAGGGTATTAGTGCTATGTGAAATGCAATCAGTCTCGTCCAGGATTTGAACTCGTGTCGCCGTGTCCATTTCCTACGACGATAACCATTACACCACGGGCACCGCTAATATTCTCTATCATATGAAACTATTTTTCAAATCGTTTAAGAATGTTTCATTTTAATTTCCATATTCCTTGTATCTCAATTCTTATTAAGTCTGCTCACAGTCATTGTTTATCTCATTATTTGACTTTAGGAGTGTTTTTATTTTGATATTTGATAGTTATCAACAGCATTAGTTTCATTCTGGTAATCATTAATGTTGCGGTTTTTGTTCTTCATCTTGTGTGCTTCTAAAGAGATCTTTAAAAAGACAACACAGCAGTTTTCTGCTTTAATATTTCAAATCTATAAATGTGCAATAGTGATCAGAAAGATATTGACACTAGTCAAACTGGCAACCATTGTACAAGTAAAAAGAAAGAGTAATGTTTATATCAAATGAAAATAGGTGCTTCGTTTATTGTAACGACGAGCTTGCGATGCGAACAAAACAGTGCTTGAAAAATTGATTCTTGCTGTGTACTCCGTACTTCAGTGCAAAAATACACACACACACACTCACACACACACACACACATATATATATATATGTGTGTGTGTGTGTGTGTGTGTGTGTGTGTGTGTGTGTGTGTGTGTGTGTGTGTGTGGCTGATTTGCCAGTAGCAATATCTTTGTCAAAGTTGAGAGACAAGAATGTGGACTTGAGTTTTTTATTAGATTTTTCTTGTTTGTGAGTGAGATCTCGCAACTACAAACGAAGGTTGATTCGAAATTGGTCGAAATATCTAATGTACGTTTGTCTTTTATTGGTCATTGTCGGAGATGCGTGTACGACCACGCAACTGGGTATAAGATGTTTTCTGAGATGACTATATTTTTTTGAAAGAGGGGCATTTATTGCGTGCAGTTGATGTCTTCTTTGTACGCGTGCACCTATCGTGCTGGTTTGAATACGAAGAAATCTCTGATCAAGAGCAATATGCACTCATGACTGATGCATTTAAGTATTACAGATATTAAACTAAAAAAGATTTTGTTAAGTGTGATGCATCTGTTTTTATCAGTATGGCTTCAAATTTAATCGTAGAAGCCATAGTTAATTTAAAAACCAGGAACTGGTTTATATTCTGTGATCAATTACACCTTCACTTTTTACAAAAAAAGGAATTTGGTAGCTTCTGTGGGGTTATGGCCAAGTTCCTGAATTATATAGCGTTGCAGATTCATTTGTGGGGTGGGCGTGCAAAGCACATAAGAAATAAGCAATATACAACGATTCAGCGCATCGATTATAGGATAGCATTAACTGCAGCAGGTACCGACAACAGCTTGAACTGGTTTTGCCACATGATATTTTTGCTCCAAACTTGCACATAGCAAAATAGTAAAACCCTTTTAAATCACCCAAGTTCTTTCTCTTTATGTCTCTCTCAATATATATATATATATTTATATATTCTTCAGAATGGATTTTTTTCTGCAAAAACAATGTCCATAGTAAGTCTATATATATACATATATATATAAAGTTTAGATATATGTGGAATTATGAAAGCGGCAATTGCACAAGTCAAAAATTAAATAAGTTATTGAAAACATACATTTCATGGTACCATTTGTAAACCCCTACTTCTGACATATCTAGTCATAAACAAAATTATACATATACATATTTGTATATATATATATATATATATATATATATATATATATATATATGTATGTGTGTGTGTGTGTGTGTCTGTGTGCGGCCGAGTATATATCAAGATATATGTTTGTGTCTGTACAAATATATATACGTTTAAACATGTTTGTGTGTGTGTGTGTATATATATATATATATATATAAAGTTTACTTGTAATGCTAAACGGAAGATTGAGGCAGATAGAGAATATTACAATTCTATAAGATTGGCTGAACGCATAAGAAAGTGAAAATTTATCTACCTTGATATTGAACTGAAAAGATCATTGTAAAACAAGTATTACGTTCATTTTTTTTTAATTCTAAAATACTATTTATTGAATATAAACTGAATTATTTGCTATTAGGCATATTTCTGAAATATGATACTTCTGAAAAAAGAAAGGATGTGTGGCTAACATTTCTTCGTCAGATGATGACTGGGGTTAGGCAGGATTCCATGGCCAAAGCATTATTACCAGTAAGATGCTGCTGGAAACTCTTGGTTATGAAACCAAGAGTTTCCAGCAGCATCTTACTGGTCCACCAGACTGTCATGGTATTCCGTCACATTGCGTTAATGACGGATCAAAATGCACTGTTTTTTTTTTAATAGTCCTTTGTTTTTTTGTTTTGTTTTGTTTTTTTGTTTTTTGTTTTTTTTTCGGGGGCGTAGTTTGGTGGAATAGAAGATGCAACATTCGTGTGTTAATTAAAGAATGACATCATATATCAATACCGACTGTCTTGGTATTCCGTCAAATCGTGCAAATGTCAGATGATGATCCTTAGTATAATTTTTGTATGTTCTTTGATTAATACTTTGTTGTATTTTTTTGGCGGGGGGTCTTTGCTTTGTAACTTTCATAGGTTTATTAAAGAATGTAAGATTTGAACTAATTGACAATATGGTATGTCAGTTCAATGAACGAGAGTAGTATTTTCATGAAATTCACGTGTAGTAGATATCCACAATGGATTGTTAATTCTACGGTGTTAATCTGAATTATGCGACTAGACAACAAAGTCAAAGTAGAGACAATACTTTACATCGAAAAAAATCAAATGACTTTTATTTTAGACAGGTAACGGGTACGTATAAATTATGGAACTTTTGTGTGTTGATTCCTTCAATCGATTGACAATCTCAGTATGCGTGAAGGATGCAAGACCTTAAGGCTCCTATCTTACTCATGCTACTGTTCCCAACACTTTTATAATTACAGAGCTCACTGAATTTATTCTTGAGAGATGTACTTAACGTATCAGTTATCGTCATAGGAAATGCAATGGGTAACTTGAGTTCAAATCTGGGACGAGGCCTTTTGAGTTTTACTTCGTTTGATTTGGTTTGATGACATATCAACAATTGTTGGTTATTTAATGACAAATCCATTTTATACATAAAAATCTATTTCAAACAATTCAGTTTAACATAAGTACAAAGTTCAAATGTCAAAACCAGTTCTATTTCAAACAGTTCAGTAAAGCAAAAGCACGTAATTTAAATGTCAAAAACAGTTCTATTTCAAACAATTCAATTATGCATAAGTATGTATTTTAAATGAGAAAACAGTTTTATTACAAACAATTCAGTTTAGAATAAGTACACAGTTTAGTTTTAGTTAAACCTGTCAGGTGCTGGGCAACTCTTCATTCCCCAAAGCTCCAGTAATCCTGGAGCCTCACTATTAAATTATTTCGAGTTATATCTAGGACACTCAGTTAGGGAAGTCTAACCCCTAAGCAGATATTCAGTCGGTGTATTCGGCATACCGGGCCAACTGTGACAGTTTTGATACTCCCCCATCGATGAATAAATTATATGATAGACTGTGTTATTTAGGTTGTTTTGTTCGGCAACATTTCTAAGAGAAGGAAAGCTCTGAATTCAAACCAGCTTTGCTTCACTTGAAAATTAACCATGTGTCTCATCTTGATCAGTGTGAAGGAGTTAGGTACATACAAGAGATGCCTCTGGTTGTGTAATGGTTAGCAAACTAGACTAGCAAACCTCCACGAGTGAGTTCGATTCTCGTTGTGTGCCCAATGTATATGGCTGTGCCACATCTAAGCAAAAAGTTTAGTAAATTACTGGGTTCCTCTGGTTGTGTAAGGGTTAGCAATCTAGACTAGCAAACCTACACAAGTTAGTTCGACTCTCACTGAGTGCCCTATTTATATGGCCTTGTGCCACATCTAATCAAAAAGCTTAGTAAATTACTGGGTTTCTCTGGTTGTGTAATGGTTAGCAAACTAGACTAGCAAACCTACACAAATGACTTCGACTCTCATTGGGTGCCCCATTCATATAATCTTATTCCACATCTAAACAAAAAGATTTGTAAATCACTACAGACAGGCAGCGCTCGTTGTGTAATAGTCATCATCGTAACAAATGGACACAGTGACGCGATTTCAAATCTGATACGAAGTACTTTGTATTTCACATTGCGCTAATGCCCTTGCTTATGAATCCAACTATTTTCCCTCTATATCAAATAGTAGAACAGACTAGGCTCTTTAAACTTGGTAACCCAGCAAGTCTAGAAGAAAGAAAAGTCTGAATTTAGACTTTCGCTTAAAAATTGACCTAGTGATGCATCCTGCTTGGGCGGAGTTGTTGTTCAATATATATATACATACAAGCATGCATACATATATACATACTACTGTTGATTCGAGATTTACGCCATTATCCACCTGAGTCTACAATTTTATTGAGATGACTGCCCATTGTTTTGTGACGCGATTATATTATTCTACCTCCATATCATGACTCTCTATCCCATTTCTTTTTGAGGTACTAGCCTTGAATCTTTCCTAGTTTCATCAAAAATTTCGATAAATAAGATGATCCTGTGTTGATTTTCGACTCATCCTCGTAGATGTCACTCGTCGTTAAATTTAATGAAAACCTGGAGGATTGATTTTAACGGCATGTCAAACAGTCTCGGGTTATTTTAAACCTATATTTTAGAGAATCGCTTTTATTGTACGTTCATATTTACATTTTTTGTGTAGGTGTTTCTTAGTTTGTTGTTTTTTTTTGCAAACGATCCATTGAATAAGAATAATTTTCGAGCAGATCTATTTAACCATAAATACGACTCTAATGGCTACTAGTGTTCAAGATCAGAATGGAACAAGGAATAATAGCTATAAAAAGGTATGTGACGGCAAATTGACTAAAATCCCTAAACGGGACTTTATTTTCGCACGTGTGAAGACGGGGCAGGTTGGCACTTGATCCCCTACAGAAATAAGTCCTGTTCAGAGTTCTTTTCTCAGGCAGATAAGAACTGGCATATTACATGAGGGAATAATTTAGGGCCAGACTGGCCACCGCTGGCTAAGGGGTCCAAAATTTCACACTATCACACACCCACCAGGCCGCTAAACTTCTTTCCCTTAGATAATAGAAGAATACGGGCCTATAGGTCTTAGTTGTAATAATATTAATGTTGTAGTAGTCGGCAACTCCGGTTTCCCGTGTGATACTTTAGGAATTAATAGGACAGTTCTAAGCAAGATAATGTAAGGCGAATAGAAGCTGAAAGGAAAGCATGAAATAATAACATAGACCACATGGTAAAATGAAAATACATAGGTTCTTTACTACGGTTATATATATATATATATACGTTCAAAGTGTCAAAAATATATAATAGGATAGTCCATGAATATAAATGTCTTTTCTTGGCTTTATCCTTCTTCAAATAGAGAGAGAGTGGTAAACAAAATTTGGGTGTAAAGGAAAAATGTCCCAAAGTTACTTATCTTATTTTTTTTTGACGGGGTTCCACTGGAGAATTTTTCTTCTTTCACGGGCTAATAGACTATGTTCTGATTTTAGTATACTGGCTTGAAGGATTTTGGAGTCCTTCGTGTCTCAGTTAGTCTTTTGTCTTTAGCCCGGAGTAAAATGGCTATCGTCCGTCGGCCATGAGCGTTGCTCAAAAACTTCTTACTACCCCTGAGGGGAAGGGAACCCCACTTCCGTTTGGGGTCCCCGCCAATCATTTGGCTTCTTTTTTCTTTCCCCTTCCGATGTCCGGCGACCCAAGGTCACTTAGGTACGAACATCTGCGTGACCCACATTCTCTCCTAACGGTCACTTTTTGACTGCTAGATAATGTTAGTTCAACGGGGAGAGAGTATCATTCTTACCTCTTCGTCTTCGTGAGCTATCACGTGACAGGTACTACACACTGATCTCCAGAATAAGAGCATGACTATTAGATGCAGTTTAGAGTCATACCAAAGATGTTTTATTATTGGAGAATACATTCAATATATTATTAGCCTTGTCGATCTGGCTAGCCTTTAAACCAGTTAATATAACGTTGAAAGCCAATTCTTGACAGTTAAAATAACCCCTACACTTTTCTTAAGCAAATAGTAGCCAGACAATTAGATTGAATAATGTTGTGATTTGCAAGGAAAACTGTAATTCTCTTTGTTGAATTATATTTGCTGTATCTATTTAGTCTGTATTAAACATTTAACTTTAAGCTTTATTATCCCTATCAAATTCATTGAACAGCGCGTATTCGTTTCACTAAATTCGTTGGAAAGAATTCTTTTTTTAATATCTGAATGGTATCTAATCGATAGTCTTTGTAATGTTAGTACAACTGATTTAAAATATATCGGTTGTTTGTTTTGTCTTTTGTTTTGGGTTGGGTTTTTTTTCTTGCATTGTTGATTTTTTTTTTGGTCAATTTTATCATGTAGAAGCAATTTATTTCAATATATTTCTTTATAGTCGAGCTCACAGTGGCAACGACAGGTTGAACAGGTAATAACTTTAAAATATTCACCACAGTCTGTAAACAGTTTAAAAAGTGTTAGTGTATAGATCTATTACCAGATGGTACCGAGGGCAGGGTGCAACAGAAAGTAAAAATATATGTATGGCTTAGATTTAACACAGGTTTGGGAGTTAGAAATATTGGTTTGGTTTATTTGACTGATTGATGAATTTATTTTAACGGTATATCAAACCTGCATGGGGTTATTTTATGCTTTGAGATTAAGGAATTGTGTACATTATCCATGTGTTAGCAGAAGCTCTTGGTTTAATGGTTATCGTCGTTGGAAATGGAGCCGATAAGACGAGTTCAAACCATGGACGAAGCTGATGGCATTTCACATTGCACTAATACCCTTGAGAAAGACATTAATCCACTTATTCTCCCTCCAGCTATGGATAAATAGTTGGGCGGACTGGGTACTTTAATCTTAGGTAGGCAACAGGTCTAGAAGGAAAACTCTAAATTCACACCCGTTTAACCCCGCTTAAAACTGACCTTGCGTCACTTCCTGCCCGTATGGAGGGGTTGGTAAATAAATACATTGTACATCTCTTCTTTGAAATTCTTTTCACACGATATATGACAGCAAATATAATACAGGTGAGTCCTCGTGAATTAGTGGCTAATGTGCTAAACTGTAACATCGTAATAAATGGGTTCAAACCCCAGTCGCACTATTTTGTTTAATTTCGGAACAATACCCTTGGTAAAGTTCTGGACCTTATCTCACCAGCTATTGTTTAAATAACACCAATACTCTCCGTCATTAACAATGGCTCTGGCATTAAATAATCCATGAAGGTTGATATACCATTAAAACAAACAAATCAAAACGTATTTAATACAAATAATTTTCAGATCTATTTGACTCGTAGATGGGACCCTAACAGATATTGCAACCCTGATGAGAGTGAACCTAGGGAGTGATTACAGTCGAGGAGTATTCCACCATCCCCAAATCTTTAAAACTGGAGTCTTATCAACAGTGTCATGTTCAGTTTACCCCTTTTTGTGGGGGTCATCTTGCCCCTTTGCAGAGAATTCAGTCAGCGTAATATAAACTTTGCTGACTATGTGTTTATTGTTGTTTTTTTAAAAAGTGAATCAACTCTCTTTCAGTTATTCAGTGTCGAAATTTGGTTCATTTGCAAATGTTTAATTGTAATGATTATCATATTTTCAATGTTCCATTGAATTTTCTTTTAACTGTATTTATTTTAAGAATGGTTTATCATTATTTCTTTGTGCCCAATTAAGATATCAACTGTACTTATCTAATACAAATATTTTCACAGTTATTTGGTTTCAAACAACCATTTCTATTCATTTTGTGTGGGGTTTTGGGGGGGGGGTATGGAACATCAGCCTTGTATGTTGTTTAATGCCAAATACATTTTTATACAAATAAACAGTTCTATTTCAAACAATTCAGTTTAACATAAGTTCACAGTTTAATTGTTAAAAATATTTCTATTTCAGGGTATTATTTTAGTCAAATAATTCTAATTCAAGCAATTTAGTTTAGTGTAAGTATAGTTTCTGTTCACACACAGTTAAATATCAAAATAGTTCTATTTCAAACAATTCAGGTTAGTGTAAGTTCAGTGAGTGACTGCAGTCGGGTCGAATGACAAGCAAACACTGTTCCTTCACTTAACCGATATTGCGTAGCATAAGCCTGGCAAGTCTGCAAATTGAAACCGGAGCTCACCGATACAATAGTTTGCTATACCTAACATGCAACCCACACACCCATTTTGTACGGCCATTTCTGTTCACTTATAACAATTAATTGCTTGCTCTGTAATGTCATTACAAGCATTCATTTTTTAAACGAATATTTTTTTCCAATTGGAAATATTTGACCAATAGATGTGACCGTAACAGGTAAAACATTTCTGAATCTAAGTAGACCTGAAAGTAATGGCCATGAAGCAGCAATTTGCACTCTCCAGCCCTTCCAACGAAATGGACTTTTCATGAAATATCTAGAATGTCCTTTTAGCGAGTGTTACCTTTCAGCAGAGGATGCAGTTGGCATATTTGATGGAGCGTGAATGGGGTATTCAGAATTAATAAAACTCTCTATTCAATGCTATTCAACACTAGATTGATAAATATTATACAATTCGTGATGCATAAATATGTTTGGTAGCCACTTACTTTGCTGGGCTTCGTTTGGGACTACCCTAGAGGTATCAGACACTGAGAACCATTTACACTAATATTCTAGTCTGCCAAGCAAACCATTTCGCTGTTTGAGGCTCTGTCAGCGGCGACTAATATACGATGACTACATCCTCACTAAACCGGCAGGTCTCTCACCCATAAAAAAAACAATGCTGTCTTAATTATGAAACTAAACTGCATCGGATGGTAAGGCTCTGATTCTGGCAAGTTTAAATCACTCTTGATCTGCCATTATTCACAGGTACACTGTTTCTTGAAGTGGTATTATAAGTTACCTTGGATTTTACCTGCTGCCTCAACAATGGACCATGCAGAAAGATTCTTTCTTTTTAACAGCATATGAAACTTCGTGGATTATTTAATTCCAAAGCCATTTTTGTAGAACAGCAGTGATACTATTTAACCCATGAGTGGGAGGATAAGAAGGTTCATGCCTTTCCTAAGATTTTTTGTCCGAAAGTGAACCAAATAGCATGACTGGATTTTGAACTCGCTTACTTCGAGACTGCAGTCAAACACTTTACCCATAACACCACAGAGACTCATCTGACCCTTAGTAAAAATGTACTAAATCATAAAGAGCCGAAATGGATATATAAGGAAATACTATTACCATATAAGGTACGATTTAGCCATCAAACGAAGTCTAGATACTGCACAAAGCCATACATATGTGGCGTCTTGATAGGATTGACCTCACAACCCAGGGACTTAGAATAATTCGGCTTAAGACAACAAGTATATAGTAAGTAAAGTTGGCGACCGTAGTCGAAGGTGACCAGAACGCTCCTTTTTCAGTAGCTACTACAACGAGGTGTAGGGTTAGGGCGCCACTCCTTTCCCTGGATTTCTCCACTTTACCTTCGATACGTACTTTATATTGCTGAGGGTTAAGCAAGGAGGTATCAAGTACCATTTTTAGAGTCTTTGGTATGACGTGACCTGGGATTGAGCCCAGGTCTCCCGGACCATTGGCGAGCACTCTACCCACGATAGGACTCGGTGGCAATCGCAATCTATTGCAATGCTTTGCGAACTGAAATCGCAAACCATTGTACCAGATTCGCAATTAACGCTATGGACATCGAATGTTCATAACGATAGAACATAGGAATCTCGAAATTCGAAAACACGTAACGACTTCTTGTTCAGGTACGAAACCTTTTTATTAACTTTGAGTTAAAGGTTTCGACGTTAGGAGGAGAGACACAATCTTCTATGCTGTCTTATTCATTTGGCCCCCCAACTCGTGCGGCCCCATTAGGGCGCACGTTCGCCTCGCGTCTGCGAGCTCCAAAAATCAATCCTTATCGTTTGGCGTCTAGTACCCAACTCTGACTTTTCTTCAGATTTTCACACGAACCTCCGCGCGCTTCCGTGACGTCACCCGCACCCTATCACCCCGTTTCGTCTTTGACTATTGTGACATCTGAGTGACATGTCCGCTCTGTGCGCGCTCACGCGTTACTACCTGCATCAAGGTTGCACCCAACTAACCCATGCGCTGAGCCGAAAGGTTCTCAGCCTAACTAAAGTCAAAGGCATGAACCGAAATCACTCGGCTATTATATAACACCATTTCTCTGTCTGTAGAGGCTTTAGATTTGGCACATATGTGGTGCCTCAAGAGAACCAACGTCATTTTTAAGTACTAACGAACCTGCTATGTCAAGATGACTTAAAGACGGAGTATACTTACATTTAACATAAAGGCAACGATAATGTAGCCCGCTGTGAAAATCGAACTCACTACTCTGTAATTATTAATCTATAAAATTATATCGCTAGCCATTATACAACGATGAGGTGCTTTAGGAATAAGTAATCATTTATTAAGTGTGGAGTGGGTTGGCATATGGCTAAAAGTATAGAGCGCTCAGTAAGAATCAGTGAGCAACCAACAGTCGGCGAACCTATTACGTTGATTTACCTTAGATACTAAGGCAACTTGAATTTAGCAACTTTGCGCCTTGTCGAAAAGTTTTAAATAAGATATATTATTCGTTTGGTACAATGAGCCTTTCCCACAAGGCAACTCCTGCACCCTTGCCTTTAGGGGGAGAGGGCCGGGCTTATTGCTAGCCGACCTGAATGGGAATGCCAATGGAACTAAATATTCATAATATAAATCCTCTACTTAAAAACAAAAAATGTATATCTAAATATTTTTGTTATGGCCACGCATGAGACTCGATTTGTTCGTGCCCCACTTCACTATAAAATGACTTTATGTCAATTGTGATTTGGTTGAAAATCGGAAAAAATTACAGCTTAGGTATAGTATAAATCCTAATGACGACAGCAAATAGTGAGAATAAAAACCATTAATAATCGATAACTATCCTCATGGTGGCTATCGTGCTAGGTTGTGATATCGTAGTGAGTTCAAACTAAGTAGAACTATTACATTCGCTTTCAGACTAATCATTGAAAGGAAGGTTGGGAATTCCCTCATTACCCACTAGCTATGGGTTAAAGAGTACCATGACTGTCTTTATACAAGGAGGTATTTGGCATTAAATTACCCACGATGGTTGATACGCCATTATACAAAGAAATCGAACCACCGTTAATTAATGAGCAGCAAAACAAGCTCGCTGAACATTAAACCACTATGAGGTAATAAGAAGTGAAGTCGGTTGCCATGACTTTTAAATCTGTTTTGATTTTTGTTAAGTAAGCATTTCTTTAATGTGTTTTTATTTTCCTTCTCTGATCTTTCACTCTTCTTTCCTCTTCCTCTCTAACTCTTTCTTTCCTTCATTCTTTCTCTTAACGGAGTAAATAAAATCAACTTTTCTGTTTTACTCCACTTTAGAAAGATTTTAGTCTCTATTGTTATTTTTTCATTATTTTAATCTTTTATTCTTTCATTATTAGAGAGAATCAATAGGCACAGCCTAATTGCTCCCAATTTTGGAGCTTTTGTTGTTTTACAGACAGCCATCAACAGTTAAAACCATCTCAATATCTAGCGTTCACGATTCAATATTAGCTTCAACTATAACAGCAGTGGACTGACAGCAGAAAGGACCATCCCATGAGCAAAACTGGTCAGCCAAACTCGTTGGTGAGTGGGTTGGTTGGTGTTTTATGGCATCAGAATCTTTGTGGGTTATTTAACGCTAAGTCTTGTTTTTACAGGGTGGGAAAGCAAAATATGTAATAATTTTTAAAGCGTTTTTTTTTTAACCTGATTAGTCCAATTTTTGAAATAAATGACATGAATCTAAATTTCCATGATTAACTCTATTATTAAAGCACTTTTTAAAATCAAAAATCAGCCCAATATGAGTGAGCAAAAAAAAGAAATGACAGAGAATCTATGATTTGCCAAACGTCTTTTTATCTGCTCTTGTCTTGGCCATTAAGAAGGACCCTACAACGTCCATAAGAAAGTATGCAAATGAATTGAAAGTCTGCAAGAAACCTGTAAGGATAGGAATTAAACAAGATTTAAGCCCACACCTTTTTCCCCTTGATTGATATATGGGGCATTTTAGAAAACAAAACAAATGCAACTTCCCATCCAAATATTGGGTCACTTAAGACTGCTATTGTGAAGTAATAATATAAAATGTCTGAAGAATTTATTTTGAAGGCATGTTGTTACAATAATGAAAAAAAACTGTGGTCTTATTGAGTAAATTTATTGTTTTGTGTCTACCTTCTTATTATTATTTTTAAATTAATCTTGTTTAATAAAAGAGTTGTTTATTATTATACTAGAATATTCCTAATTTTACTTCCTCATACTGTATGTATTGATTTGCTTGCGAATAGTTTCTTCGTAACTTTACTTCGAAACGAGTATTATTCTATTTTTCACGTATTTCTGTTTAACATAAATAATTTAAACGCAGCTGTATGGATTCAAATAATAATGTTAATAATAATAATAATCTTCAGTTAATGATTGAACAGTTACATTTGACAGATAGATGGGGTCCTAACAGGTATTACCAACCCAGGTCAGAGTGAACCTGGGAATAATGGCATTGAAGAAAGTTTAGGACTAGAGCCTCACCATCAGATACAATTTAATGATATAACCTGGACACTCTTTGGGGGTGGAGTATAAAACAGTCTCAACTGACAGGACGGCATTTTTGAAGAGCACATCGTTGATTATAAGAGAAGTTGAATCTAGAAAGATGATATACAGCCATTCTCCTAAATATTGAAAAATAACATTCTCACTTTTAAAATTTATTTTTCTATCACAGTTTTTATTTGAGTTCGAACTCAAATTTTAATGTTCGTTTGAAAAAGATTACAAATTCAGTGATCTAGCTAGAATTATTGATGATTCATATGAAACTGGAGTAAAACATATATATATGTGTGTGTGTGTGTGAAATATGCATCCTGAGTATGACACTAAACTGCATGCATTGGTGAGTCTCTATTTCTGAAGCCCTGGGGATTATGAAATCACCCAAATGTTATCATTACTCCCAGGTCCACTCTCACCGAAAATGTCAGTACTTGTTATGGTTCTATCTTTAGATCAAGTTGATTTGTTTTAAAATATTGGTATTTGGTTTCGGTTTCTTTGTTTAATGGCATATCAACTCTCATGGATTATCTAACTTCAAAGCCATACTCGTAGAAGAACAGTGATGGTACAAATTAACCAATTACTCTGGGGTAGGAGATACGGAGGTTCATATCACTCTCAAGGTTATTAGTCAAAAATGAACGTAATAGCGCAACTGGATTTCGAACTCGCTAACTACGATGTCACAGACTAGCACATTAGCCACAACCTATTCGTATACGAAATACTTCAAAATATCTACTAATATGCAACAAATGATTCTTATAAAACAGCAATAATTACTTGATACAGTACAATTTCTCGTAAATTATCATTATTGTTTTATTCCTTTAAGACTTTTCACACCAGCATTAGCAGATGGTTTTCCACTGGAATCTGAGTGACGACAAGTCTCCTTAAGTCTCCAGGGCACTTCTTAGTATTCAAGCCAATCATAATAATGCTATAATTTGGATAGTATCCACTCTTCCAAGTCCTCCAGTCCATTTACTGATCCTTTAGTGACTGTACCGAGCGTAACAAATACAATTGGTATCCCCGTCACATTCATGTTCCATAGCTTCTTCAGCTCTCATACAAGGTCCATGTACTTATCTTTTTAGATTTTTTTTTCTTTCTTTCAGTTTCACTATGTGGTCAGCCGGAACGGCAAAGTCCACTGTTCAGTAGGTTCTCTTTTTTTTTTTTTTTTTTTTTTTTTTTGAGACTATCATTAGGCCTGGTCGTCTTGCCAAGAATTGACGATCCGTTTGTATTATTACTATTGTTATTATTATTAGATAGGAACACGTGAAAGAATATAATTCTGCACTTATGATAAATAGAATACAGATAAAATATTCCGGGGCGTAGGTTGGTTAATGGTTATAGTCGTAAAAAATGGACACGGTGGACTAAGTTTATAACCTTGTCAAGACTGTTTGCATTTCTTATATGACTTCTACTCGTGGGAAAAATTTAAACTTTCTTTCAGCAATAGGGTAGAATAAGTTCTTCAACCTTCGAATGGAAACCAGTCTAGAAGGATAACTCCGTATTCAAACCTGTAAAACTACACTTTAAAATGGACCTTTTACCGCATCCTGCTCGTGTGAAGGAGTTATATATATATATATATATATATACAAATTAGCCTCCAGGACTCTTTTCTATTCTCTGGATGATCTCAACAATGCTGTAGTCTGAATGTTTTTTTTTCTTGCTCCGATTTGCAACTGTTCCAATCCCCTGGGGACCGTTCCGAGTACACCTACTAAAATTGGTATCTCTATCGCATGTATTTTCCGCAGTTTTTTTTTTAGATCTTTGGTAAGGTCTAAGTAATTGTCTGTCTTTTTCTATTTCTTTTATTTTTCTCTAAGCTCCATTGGAACGGCAAAATCCACTAAATGACAAGTTCTCTTTTTTGTTAATTATCACTAGGTCTCGTTTTTTTTTCTTTTTTTTTTGCGGGAATTAGGTTATCAGATTTGATCTCAAAATCCCAGAAAATTTAATGTGTTATTATTATTTTTTTAAAAACAATACAATTGCTGGCAGAAAAGACTCTCTTCAGAGTTAAATAACCAAACTAGAGTTGACATGGCTTAAAACCAAACTAATTTGCCAAAAAACAACGAATGTGGATATATATATATATATATATATATATATATATATATATATATAGTAAAATAGTTTTTATTGAAACGTAAAAGCAAGTGAAAGCATTTACTGAACAAAAAGCTATCATTATCGGAAAGTTTAAGGTTAGCCAATTGTTTAAGACAAAATGATTTAAATTGTTATTACTGTGATTTAAACAAATTAAAAATGGTTATTTTAACGACCAATTACCAATGACATGCTGAACATGGAAAATTATATGTTTTTATTTGATATATCAATATACATATATATATATATATATAGTTTTCTATTCCCATTTAAAAATTAGTTGCGTCAAATCCTAAGTCGTGAATTCGTTTATACTATGAAATATAGTAACATTATTTTTATATTGTGTTATTTGTTTAGAACTTTTGTGTATTTAGTAGAAATTAGTTTTTCCTGATTCTGCCGCCATTTTTTATCTTATTTCACTTTCTCGCTTTGAATTTAGCAATCTCCATAATATATATTAGATGGGCGCGGTATGTCAAAATTTTTAAGTGCAAATAATCAATATCAATAGTCTGTTCCATGTTTTTCCCATCAGCAGTTAATAGAGAAGGTTTTTCTTCTATGAATTTACACTACATATTACCTCCCAGTTTCTGCACCTCAAGTCCATTATATCATTCGAAAAGGAATTCCCTTGTATCTTTCTAAAAAAAAGGTCGATTTCATCAAAAAATGAACAGATAATATACCTAACAGCACCATATAGTATACATATATTGAAATTGGAAAAAATCCTTACTTTTTTCGTGTTCTTAATTTTTCCACTCTCTTTCACTAAGGTTTTAGGAGGTAAAGTAAATATTCATAATGGCCTTATGATCGTGAAAACCTGAAATTGACAATTGTAATTCATATGTTTATATATATATATATATATATATATACTGACCTTCTCTGGCAGTATTGTAATTCACTGAATATTAGTTTCATTAAACCTTATTGCTTTTATGTGTTATTTCAAATTTGCTTTATATTTGAGTGGGATTACTATAGAACAGATAAAATCTAACAATAAATTCGTTCTGTAAAGGGTTAAAGAAAAAAGATTTCTTTAGCCCGCTTAAGCAGTCAGAATAAAAAGAGAAAACAGTTCACTACTTACTAAAAAGGCAACGAACAAGATGGCCGCAAATGCTGAATAAAAAAAAAATGATGCAGATGCGTGGACAGGTGAAAAATTCGTTTTGCCAAGATCTTTTGACGATTGGCCTTGAGATTGCCTCACGAAATCACATCAACTCGAGGCAAATGGTGGTCAACAGCCTCGTCCATCCTTGGCTAATCTGACACTGAACTTTTGTTCGGGGCTTGTTGCCGACATTTCTACCGTTTGAAAATATGCCATTTGGCGTCTTGATACACCGAGTCACTCACAGAAATTGACAAGCGAACAAGAAATTTCCGGTAATGTTTCAAATCTTTTCGACTACAAAGGTGCATTGGCAATCACCTGGAGATGTTTGCTTTTTTTTACCTTTTGTTGTAGAGAATTTTCAAGTAGAAGAATTCAGAAGGAAGACCCAGATTAGTTTACACATTTATTTTTTTAAATCTTTCTAAGGACTTAAAGCAAATTGAATTGGTTGGTGGGCTTTTGTGGACACATCAGTGCTTTATTTACAGTCATCCGTCAAGATGTGTTGCCAGATAAATGTCACATATTGAATAGTGATATTAAATCTATATTAGTTCCAGTCCAAACCGTATTTTAATTACCGTAATTATTTGTGCTCTTTTTCCAGTTCAAAAGTAAGTAAAGTTGGCGACCTTCGTCAAGGATGACTCGAAGGCTCCCTTTTCTATAGCTACTACACCAAGGTGTAGGGGGAGGGCACTACTCTATTCCCTGGATTGCTCCACTTTACCCTTGATTCCCACCTTATTGTGCTGAGTGTTATGCAATGTGGCATCAAGTACCATTTTTTTGTCTTTGGTATGACTCGACCGGGGATTGAACCCTGGTTTCCTAGACCATTGGAGAATACTCTACTCACTAAGCCAATTAAGTGGTGCATGTTATACACGTGCCACAGGACAGAATGACCAAAAATAAGATACATCTCTTGTCAAAACAGATATGTTTTAGGCCGTTATACAGAAATATCGACTGTGTTTGTAATTTTGTTTCTCCTAATGCTAGCTTTTTTGCTTCATGCTTGTATTTTTGTGTGGACAAGTTTGCGTATTTGTTCCAAATTATATCCAAATTTAGTGTTTTAACACACAATGTCAATTACATAAATTCTTATTTATAATCTGCACGAACCGATAAAAAAGTGGAACAAATGCTCTCTGTCTCTCCCACTCTTATTGAAACGATCCTGCAGCAATAAAATTTTAACTATACTTGAAAAATATTTCAAATATTCTTCATTTATTTAACAAAACTCAAATATGTGTAGATAGAGTAACGATTATCGTCTTAGGAAATGGAATCGGTGACCAGAGTTCAACTCTTAGACAAAACTGTTTTCTTTTAACTTTGCTATTATAAAGTTGGAAGAGTTGTAACGTTACCCCACTTCGGCCCCCACACACGTTAACTTCTTCAACTTTTCTACTTCTCGGCCGGTCGGTGATCAACTAGTGGTCCGAGGGGGGTAACGCACATTTCTGGCCACTACAAGAATACGATCGGGGGGACAGGAGAAAATAAAACAGACGAACAAACACGAACAATGATTGGGGTTAACTCAGAGCAGAAGGAGAGTATGCAACACTACTTGCAGGTGCAGACTAACGCTAGCGTGGGTTACTAGCAAAAATTCCACAAAGCAACTGGAATGCCGACATCTCTTGACTCGATCTTCTTCGCTGGACCCTATCTTCTCTGCTGGTCTCACCGCTCCGGTGTCCGGTGTTGACTGCCCCTGTCCGTGGTTCTACGCCAACTGCCTGTCCGCTCCTTTGTCCAACCAACTCTCTTTCGCGTCCCCTTACCACTTCCAGATACGGCTCGATTTCAGGTCCAAAAATCCTTTATCTGGTTTCGCGCCAAAACAGACAAAGGAATCGTCTGCTTGGTGGGCCACCTATATAGTGTTACAGAATCATGAATCTATCCGTTCTTCCTCCAGAAGGATAGAATGAATTTGTTAGCCTTCGTTAAAAAACTGGTCAAAGAGAACGAAAAGTTTGAATTCAAAGCAGCTGTACCTCATTTCATATCTTGCTTGTGGGGGATGAGTTGGGTAGATATGGACTTAAAAACCGCACGAGCAAACATGAAATTCCCTCAACCAGATACTACATTGAGAGGCAAGCTAATCGTGAAAAAAAATTGTTTATATGTTATGAGATATATAATAATGCCGTGGTATACATCCTCAGTGATGTATCGCAAAATGTCCTTTGGGGTATCGGTCTTTCAAAATTGACCCCTTCGCTTTGCTGACCTGGGTGACCTTTGCTGGCCTGATGTGTATACCACGAAGTTGCTACGCTTATTGCCGTTTTGAATTTCTCAGAAAAAAAAAGCGTGGCAAGCCCGAATTATTTAATAGTAACTGCCCATCAGAAATAGATGTTGATATAGTTGTCTATAGTAATTTATGAAGCTCTTTGCTTCGATTTGGCACGAGGCCGAATGAATGGAGCACCAAATGAGAATCGAACCCATTCGTGTAGGTTTGCTAATCTAGCTTGCTAATCATTACACCATTATAGGTGCCCATAGCTGCCAGTATATAAGTCGAGTTGTTATCGTTCCCCGTTTCTTCAGAAAAAAATCAAACACGGGACTAATTTACGGTAACACCGACGGTGCGGGCTTCAGAAGAAAACTGCAAAAGAGGAGGTAAATTTCATCTTCCCATGGTTGCTTTTTTTCTGTTAGCTTTTTAAAAAAACATTATTTATATCCTCCACAGTCATGGTTCATTCCTTTTCGTTCATAGCCAACGTGATTCAATAACTCTAATAAGAACAATTGCAAACGTTTTTCGTTGCCTTTTTTTTTTTCAAGTTTCATAATGATCACCATTCCTAATTATATTGTCATGACAACCTCATACACAGCTGTAACCTTCCCCACTCTATTTTTTTTTTCCTTTTTTCTTTCCCAAATCATTATCTGATGAACGTGGTGCTGACAGAAACGTTATAAGAGATACATAAATACTGCAGCAAAATTAGTTTCTACGTCTTATTTCTCTTCAATCCAGTTTGATATTTTATCCAATATTTTTATTTATATATATATATATATATATATACACACACACAGACTTATATCCATATATACATATACACACATAATGACAACAGATATTTACTAAATATAAACGCGTACACACACACGCACACACATATATATAAACATACATAAACTCACAAAAACACATAAGTATATATACATACGTATAAACAAATACACACGTATATATGCTGCGTCTGTAAAGTTAATTAGGTAGCCAATACAAATATAAGAAATAACCATTATATATATATATATATATATATATATATATATATATATATATATAAAACAATGGTGCGTTGACTAATTATACAAAATTTACCCATCCTTCATACAATTATCAATCCGCATATGAAATACTTTTTTTTCAAATAAGAAAGAAAAACTCAATTATTTTCTGTTTTGTAAAATATTTCCACAATAAAAACACACGATGTATCCGACATTGTTCACCGGGGTTCTTCGTGTTCATTTAATTTAGCCAAAGGCGTATCTGTGATTCGAAAGTTCCAATTAACTATAGTAAAATCAGTTTTTTTTTTGTTTTGTTTTTTTTGTATTGTGTAATATGATTGTCTGATTTGTTAATTCTGACCAACCCGGTACGTAAAATAAAATCAAAAGTTAAAAATTCGCGGCAAATAACAGATTCTAAGACACGCTTCTAGCAGTCCTTTTTTTTCACAAGAGCTTCTTATTTCATCTAATCGTTTATTGAGTTGAGTTTAGCTTATCTCAAGAAACAGATGTACGGGTACCATTTGAGAACCAAACTCACTAACCATGTTTCTTGAATCTAGCTTTCAAACCATTGCTCACACGTGGTTCCCCTAAAAGTAAGGAATTTCTTGACAGAATATATGCATTTTACACCGACTGTGGATCACCCTCACTACTCAATAAAAATAGACAGCAAGAACGTAGTGTATGAATTTACCCAACCCATCACAACGGAAAAAGATTTGATACAAGATCTGTTTTTAACTGGAATAGAGTTAGTTTACTTCAGATTTTTTTCCCAGACTAGTTGCCTAACTTTGGCTAAAGAAATCACTCTGACCTATTATCTACCAATAACTAGAGGAAGAATATTTTGATTCATACCTTTCCTAAGAGCATTGGTGTGACGTGAACGTGAAACATAAACAGCCTCGTGTAAGGTTCAAACTTGGGTCAACGTGTCTAGTTCCTACGTCAATAACTGCTAAATGGTTTCTTGATTACGTGGTGTGAAAATTATCTTAAAAATTGGATCCTGCGACCCGAGTTCAAAACCTGGATGATGCTGTTTGAACTTCACTTTGCGCTAATGTCATTAGGAAAGACATACAGCCACCCTTTCCCTTCCCTAGATAGATAGTCGGGCAAACTAAGCTCCTTAGCCTTGGTACGGTCACTTATCTAGGAGAAGGAAAATTTTTACTCAGTCGAGTTCAACTTCGCTTAAAAATCAGCTTTGTGTCACAGTCAACGGATAGTGAAGTGATTAATCAAATATAAACATCAATCAAGTGTACAATATCGTAAACCATTACGCCACAGCGAGGATTTGGCCTCTTATATCAGGTTCGAATGCCTTAGTATCAAAGCAATGAAAACATCTCAAGTAACGAGAATTATTACAATATCTTTTATATAATCCCCATATGCCGTCATTCTCAGTGTCTTCGGGTCGGTTTGGTTTAATGGCATATCAAGCATTATAGGTTATTTAATGCCAAATCCTTTTTGTACATACATACATACTAAATCATATTTACCCAACCCCTCCGCTCGAGCAGGATATGACACAAGGTCAATTTTTTAAGCAGAGTTTAACAGGTTTGAATTCAGAGTTTTCCTTCTCCTAGACTAGTTGCCTCACCAAGGCTGAAGTCTGCCCTACTATTTACCAATAGCTGGAGGGAGAATAATTGGGTTCATACCTTTCCCAAGGGTATTAGTGCAATGTGAAATGCATTCAGTCCAGGATTTGAACTCGTGTCGCCGTGTCCAAATCCTGCGACGATAACCATTACACCTCCAAATACATACATACTAAATATATGATTTGCAAACACATTTTGGTACTTATGCATCTATCTTACCACAATAAACCCGAACTTTCACGAGCGTTTCCGGGCCGATAACGGAAAGAATCGGAATATGCCGACAAAACGCATGAAGACCAGTCTGTCAGGGTATGTGCTGAGTTGATGCCGCACTCTCATTTTATATTTTTAACTGTATCCATCTCGTTCGACCACAGATATATCAATTTTAATATTTTAGCAATGGCCAGTTTGGACCGGGAGAAAATGTCCCTTCGCGTAATGCAGTCCACGTCCAGGCATAGATTTTTCTCTTTTTTTTTTTAAATGGCAAGGATGCTCGCATGCCTGGCAATTTTTAATTTTGCCAATAAGTTTTTTTCTTGGCAGAATTGTATCACCTTTTCCACAGATTGTAGTTTGTCGCTGAGCTGCGATAAATTCATGTTTAAAATTGCTTGAATAATACTGTTCTCGTAACTTCGTCAACAAAATGAATTATTTTATCGTCTGCTTGCTTAAATTTGATTGGCAAGGCGTTTTGTCGGCATATTCTGATTCTTTCCGTTATCAGCCCAGGAACGCTCGTGAAAGATCTGCTTTATAAGGTATCATAGATGCATAAGTACCCAGATTGTGTAGAAAACATTTTTAACCGAGCCTCAGCTCTTTTTTAAACAGTTAAATGGTTTCACTTCTTTCTAATACGAATAATTCTGTTTACTGGTAATCATGTGTTTGCACACAGTTAAATGTTTTCAAGTATTGCTATTTAACACTAATAATTCAATTAAATATCGATCATTTGTTTATGAACAGTTCTATTTCAAACAGTTCAGTTTAGCATTAGTCAACAATGTTAAATGGTTCCAAATATTACTATGTATCACTAACACTTCAATTAAACATTAGTTATTTATTTACACACAGTTAAATGATTAAACAGTTCTATTTCAAACGATTCAGTTTAGCATAAGTCATTTCTTTGCATTCGGTTTAAATGTTAAATAGTTTTATCTGACCCAATGATAGGAACTTATATGTTGCTACCACTCGAGGTCTGGGTGGACCTGGAAACGATGGCAATAAAGGGGGACACGACATTCCCCAAAGCTCCGGCATTACATGTGCCTTACCATCAGCTTGTTTTGTGTCATATCCAGAACACACATTAGAGAAGTCTTAACCCTATGCAGAGATGCAGTCGGTATATTCTGCAGCCCCAACTGACTGGGTCAATCTTCATGTCTCTGTTTTTTCAACCATGGTTGATATAAAAATTGGCCTAAATTATTTTATTCGATTGAATATACCAGCGGCTGAAATACATCAAGATATAGGAACAAGATTCAAGAAATTCTCGGTATGGATATCAAATAATAAATGATTTAAATCATAAGAATTTGAGAATGATGAAAGGCTCTACCAATTACAGGTTTAGCAGCCATTCAGTTGGTATCTTTTGAAGTGGTCATGTGATAACCAGACTTCAAATTACTGAGAAATCTTTTTGCAAGAGACCCATTAGGAATTAGCTCTTTAATGAATATACATAGTATTGTTATCAATTGTTAAATATACCTACTATCATGTTATCTATTGTTCTTATTTTTAAAATTCATCAACTGAAATTTAGTTGGGTTTTATGGCATATTAACCCTTGTAGGTTATTTAATGCCAAATTGTGTTTATGCAAATATCAAATATATGATTTGTAAACAGAAATAATTTGGAGGTAACATTTTTAAAGAAACAAAAACTCTCTTTTAAGTAGATGAATTATATTGTGAATTGAATTACCATGAAAATCCGGCGAACACTTATGCACGACATACGAAAACACTGGACATTGGTGGAGATTACGGTTTTCGCTGCTGATGAGACCTAAAATGGTCGAAATAGCTGTCCAGTTTTTTCCGTATGTCATGCGTAAGTGTTCGCTGGATTTTCTGCTCATGGTAATTAAATTCACAATATAATTCCTCTACTTAAAAAAGAAAAATGTACATCTATATCCTTGCGCATGAGGTCATAATAATTACGCGGATGCGTATTTCTAATCCTCTTGGGAAGACGTGGCCTTGAAGGTGATTGTGTCCTCTGTAAAGAGTACGGATGTAACTGACGAGACACATTCAGGTTAATTGACTGCGCAATTACCATGGCTTGTTAATCTGGCGTTACTTGTGTGTGATATGAACTGTTGGCTCTGTTGTAGAGTTTCGGCTCTGCAATCTGTGGGTGCTGGTTCGATTTCCAGTTGTGGAGATCACGGTATACACTGCTGAGACCTAAAAAGTCGAAACAGTTGTTCTGTGTTTCCGTATGTCGTACGCAAGTGCTTGCCGGATTTTCTGTTTATGGTAATTCAATTCAGAACAAAAACTTATTTGTTTGCACACAGTTAAATGGTTTCAAGCATTACAATCAAATTCTAATGATTTTATTCAAAGTTAATCAATTGTTTGCACAAAGTTAATTCAAGCATGCCTGCCTAACAAGAAAAATTCTTTTCAAAATCAGTCATTTGGTTACGTACAGTTAAATGGTCAAAAGTGTTGTATTTTTTTTACTCATAGATAGGAATCTATCAGGTACTACTACAGCGGATCAGAGTGGACCTGGAAATAATAGCAACGAAATGGTACTCCATACTCCTCAAAGCTCCAAAACAAGAGCATTCCCATTAGATAATATATTGTCATAACAGGACACTCGTTGTGGTGTGTCCTGGTTATTTCAAGCATGCCTGCCTAACAAGAAAAATTCTTTTCAAAATCAGTCATTTGGTTGCGTACAGTTAAATGGTCAAAAGTTTTGTATTTTTTTTACTCATAGATAGGAACCTATCAGGTACTACTACTGCGGATCAGAGTGGACCTGGGAATAATAGCAACGAAAGGGTACTCCATACTCCTCAAAGCTCCAAAACAAGAGCATTCCAATTAGATTATATATTGTCATAACAGGACACTCGTTGTGGTGTGTGTGGGGGGGGTCTTAACCCTCTACAGCGATGCTGTTGGTGTATTCTACAGCCTTAACCGATAGGGTTAAGCTGAAAGTAGATGTTGATTTAACTAATCAAGGTTATAATTGCTGAAAATCTGAATATTTCTTGTATGAAGTGCTATGCAAAACATATCATTCACCAGACCTAGAAAGTAGTATCCCCCCCCGCAATCATTAAACTGAAAAAAAAACAACATATTCATTGATATTTGAAATATTTGAGTTCGAGTAATTTTCTTAATATCAGAGGTAAATTCTTGGTGTCTACATACTTTTATCATTTTCAGTTATTAGTAAGACATTCATACCATCCTTAACAAAAGATATGAAATTATCACTCTTAAAAGATATTCACTGGTTTTATCATTTTATTCGAACCACGTTCTTTATTTAATCCACGGGGGTCGCTTGCTCTGTTTCCGTTAACCATGACCGGGTACGAGTGTTAAATATTCCTATATTGTTTCTCGCCTGTAGTCAGGATTAAACCTCCAACCTAACATAAATTATACCCTGTTAAGTTTAACGGAATCAGAGCAAATAACCCCCGTGGATTAAAAAAAAAGAGCGTGATAGTAAGTTCTGTGTTGGCTCTCCAGATCAACAAGAAACACCTGAAGAAGGCCGGAGGACATATTGGCTGAAACGTTGTGAATATAACAATGAAGATAAAGCAAATATGCCGAAAAACTTGAATAATATATAAGTCATCGAGCTGCTTCACGGAATTTCAGACAACTGATATTTCCTCGATTTTTTAAGAAACTGTAAATGAACTAACAACAAACGAAAATATTTTATTCAATAGCTAAACATCCTTGTTTCATAAAATATGTCTAAAACAAAACAAAACAAACTTTAATGACATATTTTTCCAAACAAGATAACGGGAAATATGATAGAATAACACAATTTTGAGGAGAAATTATGGAATCATCTTGTAATTTTCATTCCTAAAACAAATGACAGTATAAGTCTGTATATGCAAGTCGGTCTACAGTTAAGACAGTTCTCAGGCGTCTTGGCTGATATAAAAGTTAACAATCTAGACTAGGAAACCTTCGAAAGGGAGTTTGCATCTCACTGTGTGCCCTATTCATACATCTTTGTGACTTATCTTTGCAAAAAGCTTAGTAAATTACTAAAAGAATATTTAAGCACTTTGGGTGGTGTAATGATTAACAAACTAAACCAGCAAACCTTCTTAAGTTTGAGTCTTATCGGGTGCCCCATTCATACGGCCTTGTGCCACATCTAATTTAAAAGCTGAGTAAATTACTAAAGTACTGGACTTGGGAGCCTTGGGTGGTGTATTGTTCTGTAAGCTAGACGAGCAAACCTTCACGAGTGAGTTCGGGTCTGTTTGGATGCTCTATTTATATGGCCTTGTGCTACATCTGAGCAAAACGCTTTGTACATCGCTGAAAGACAGTTCTTCCTGACTTAAGCAAGTGGTTGGGCATATTTAATTGAGAGGGGACATGGCTCCAACAAAAGAACTGTCGATTGATACTATGGAAATTATATTTTGGTCTCTTCGTTTAATGGCATATCAACCTTTGTAGGTTATTTAATGACAAATCCATCCTTTAAGAAGAACAGTAGTGGTGCTATTTAACCCATAGCTGGGAGGATAAGGGGGATCATGCCTTTCCCAAGGGTATTTGTCCGAAGTTGGACCTAATAGCATGACTGGAGTTCGAACTCGCTTACTACGATTCAGGAGTCCATCACTTTAACCATTACACCACAAAGACACCCCCTCTAGAAATTTTAGTATAACTTAATGAAGAATCCAATCTACAATGAAATCTGACGAAAGACGTGGGTAGTTCCTTCTAATTTATAATGGAGCCGGCTATTTTTCGTGAAAATATTATCCCAGAGAAGCGTAAATTTTTAATGACAGCTTTTTTATTCCAAAGATATAGAGATTTTTTTAATGAAATTGATAATCTAAAAAATCCATTAGGTACTATTATTGAGCGGGTGTTTTTATGCTATTTTATGTTTGATGTCAAATTAAAGGCGAAAAAGTTATGTAAGATATATTTCTAGTTTGTTTCTGAAATGCAGCATTTCACTATAGGAGCCTGGTATATTATCAAATTTATTTTTCAAGAATCATTATTTGAATAGCTCAAGGCAGCCAAAGAACAAATACCAAAGATTGTAATGTTCTCTAAAGATTTTGGATCATTTTCTTCATATTACGTGATATAAAAGCAAATAATATGTGTGAATGATTCGACTACAACCATGTCTTTAAAAAACAGGAAATAAAATTTTGAATATTCTCAGAATTATCGCTTTTTTCTTAATTTTTCCATGCTTTGCTCGTGAGTATTTCGGTCAAACTTGATATAAATTTTTGATTCGTTTATGTAGGTATATATTAGCTAATTAGTAAGTATACCTACAACTAGAGATGATTAGTTATTTCTTGAAATGTAGTCTTAGGCAACCAAAAAACAAACTCTCATAAAATTTTGGGACACGTTCTTCGTATTACGTGATATAAAAGTAAATATTGTGTGTGGATGATTAGACTACAACTACGACTTTAAAAAAACATTGAATTAAATTTTTGATATTGTCAGATTAATCATTTTTTTCTAAATTTTTATTTACTTTGCTGATGATTTTTTTTTTTTTGGACCAAGTTGAAATAAATTTGTGATTCGTTTATATAGGTATATATTTGCTAATTATAAACCTACATCTATAAATCAATAGTTATTTTTTAAAATTAATTTATTGAAGGTTGATGCTAAAGAATATAATTTTCATTCAGTTTATAATTGCTCATAACTGTAACGTTTCTTTCTTACGGTTTCATAGTTTTTCATAAACTTTTTGGAGTATTTAATGCCAAAGCCATTCTCGTCGAGCATTAGTGTTACGTATCAGCCCAAAAGCAGAGGAGATATGAGGGTTCGTGCTCTTCACAGGAGTATTGGTCGTAAAGTAAATGTAGTTTCGTGCCTAGAGTTATAACTTACTTTCTGCAATGTCACTGTCTAGTATATAAGCTACTTCGCCACAAAGACGTCTCTCAAATTGTATCTGGGATTGGGTCTTCAGTTCATTGGCCTAGTAGGTAGTGTGTGCCAATGGTCCGGGAGACCTGAATTCAATCCCAGGTCACGTCATACCAAAGACTTTAAAAATGATACTTGATACCTCCTTACTTAACACTCAGCAATATAAGGTACGTACCAAGGGTAAAGTGGACCAATCCAGGGAAAGTAGTAGCGCCCTCCCATCCACCTTGGTGTAGTAGCTATTGAAAAGGGAGCCTTCTTGTCGCCCTCGACTAAGGGAGACAACTTTACTCACTTCGAAGTACTGCCTCATACTTCCTAAATCTTCGGAAGTCATTATTCGCTTGTTCAGTCTTAACAACTCACTTCACATATATACCAAAATCACTTAATCATAATATGGACATGATTGAATTTTAGTTGGCCACCATTGACTATTCTTGTCAACAGATTTAATAGTTTAATTAATGTCTAATAAATAATCATAAAATATCTGTGTCGCGTCCAGGAAAATATACCGGGACAAGCAAATAACACTGGTAAGTGAAATTAAATCTAATTAATAATAATTAAAGATTTAATTATATACATCACGAAAGCTTTACTAAATTTTTGAATGTTTGTGTTTACAATTATTAACTTTGGAGCATAACTTTCAAAACAATATTTGACAAAATTGAAAAAAGTTTCATACAATTGAATTATAAAGATTTCTCTTTACTTTATTAAATTATTCATTTTAATGTTATCTTGCAAGATCTATGTTAACAAGTATTGAATTGACTGAAAAAGTATTTTTTTCTATCAAATATTCCCTCCTGGTATTAAAAAAAAACCAACCCAGAAGACACTACGCGTATTGGCCAACTTTCTTTTTCTCCAATTCAGAAGCATCAAAACACTAAACGTAATCTCTAACTATCCAAATCCACTAGATATTGCATCAGGAAGTGTATATCATTTTATTGTGGAATGGGAAGAAGTTGCTGTAAACCGAATTTTATTCATCAGAGGAAAAGATTATCTAAGACAAATGTCTGATTACGTGGTGCAAGTGTCCATTATTACAACAGATGTAAAAATCCCTAAACAGTCTCCCTAAAATGCTTTATGCTACAACTGAAATAATATTGTAAAGTTAATAAATAAAGATATTCTTTTAAACTCTTTTCGGAATAATTTTCTCCGATAACCAATGCGTACATTGCTTCTTTGAAATACACACCACTAATGATAATGATATCGAGATAGTTATTCAATGACTCAAAAAATAAGAAAGTTCTCTCCCCTTATGAAATATACTTATAAGGTTAAGTACGAACGCTGACTACGTACAATTATTTCTTAATTGAAATTGGCTTGGAAATGGCTTTATTCTCTCGCTCCGCCGATTTTAACGTTTGTGGTGCAGAAAAAGATATCGTTATATTGTATCATTTTTACTTTGTTATGGTAATGTGCAATTTTAGAAGGGCGTTATACTTGGGATCACATCACGCTGAATGGATCGGTTCACGTTACATCAACGAGATAAGAAGAGATAATCCTTTTCAAGATTTAAGTGGTGATTGATTGGCAGACTGATTTTAATGGTATGCCAACTGGGATTATATTATGCCTATGAGGTTATTGAATTGTGTACATTGTTTTGGTTTGGGTTGGTTACATAGAATATCAACCGCTATTGGTTATTTAAAGCCTATTCCATTTTTATACATATAAACAATTCTATTTAGCATAAGTACGCAGTTTAAACGTCAAAAACAATTCTATTTCAAACTATTCAGTTTTGCAAAGTTAAAAGATTCCATGTATTGTTATTTATCACTAACAATACAATTTAACAGTCATTTATTTACACACACTTTTATAACCCCACTTTTATTTCAAGCAATTCAGTTTAGCATAAGTATATCTGAACCTCGTTGTGACCCTGCTGTGGTAAAAGTAAACAAACGCAAGAACTGTTTAACTAGCCAAAGGTTTATTCACTAATACCACTTGTAGGTAGCGACCGGAAGAAAAAAAAAAAAAGCAAGTATGGGATCTGAGAGGACTGAGTTAGGTTGACAAAGATAAATGACAAATCCTGGTGATAAAAAAAGAGCAGACACAGTCTTTGAATTTTAGTCTAAGGCTCCCTTTGGAGTGTACCCGCCAAAATGGGGCCCGTAGACTTTCATCTCCTGACATCTTGGTGGCTGGTGTTCATCTATACGTCTTTACCTGATCACGTCTCTCCGAAAACTCCCTAAAATACTTGTGCCCTCCGTACAGCCTGTTGTCTGCAGAAATAACATATTGTTTCTGGTGTTTCCACCCTTGCACAGACGGTTTTGAACCCTTATTTTTTTCCTAGTGATTGCTAATTACCACGGGTGCTTTGGCCTGGCTATCTGGAGACTGTCTACTTTATTTATTTATTTATTTATTTATTCAATTTCACTTTCTTTGAGACATTTAATTACGTTTCACAGGGAGGAAGAGTAATGAATGGGCATTCCTCATTCCCTAAAGCTACAAAATTAGTCTCACCACAAGAAGAATTTTAATGGCATAATAAGGAAGAAACCTTTTTTAAAGGCTGTACAACTCTGTAGGCGTTATAGTGAGCTAATGCTAAACATCAGCGACAGAGCTTCTATTTAAATGTGTTACTATTGAGTAAAAATAGTTTGTGTAGGTAACCTAAGGCATGTATACATGACTAAGCGAAACTTAGTAAACAAATAGCATTAAAAATCCGGATCATTATAATAAGTACATTTTTTTTTTATTAAACATAATAAATTATTTTATATGTGTGCATTTTCTGATATGTCTCGCACGTGCTTCTTTCTTTTCAACATCTACTTTATGAGTCGACTATTTTCATGAATAACAGTATTATTATAGTTATTTTTGCTTTTTATCCAGCAAAATGGCTTCAAGAAATGATTAAGATATAAAAATTCCGATAACCTTTCTAATGTTTTTCAACCTCTATAACTTTAAGCTTAAACAGTACTCAGCAACAGTCACCGGATGCCTTTAGGCTAATATTTCCATTTTATTCCATTATTATTTTGTTGTTGTCTTTAATGTTGAATTTTGTGTTTCTTTTCGAAATGCAATTGTACTCAATGCTAAAATGTCTAATGCAGCTATATACCTTTCGTGTTCGTAGCAATACAAAGACCGTTTTATTTAAACATACACACACAGAGAATAGAAAATAGAAAATACATTATGAGTCAAAGGTTTTTTTTATAGATTGGTCGGCTCAGTCATCACTAGCCTATTCGGCTGTGTGAGCAGTAGAATATATCGACTGCATCTATGAAGAGGGGTGGGACACCCTCCTTAGTGAGTACCCTGAATATGACTTTAAACCATCAAATGGTTCGGCTCCAGCCTTGGATATTTGGAGAATGTGGAGTAGCCCTTCATTGGCATTGCTCGGAGGTCCCATCAGGCCTGGAGTAGTTGTACCTTATAAAGTACTGTCTATGGGTTTAATAGAACAAATTGCATGCAAACTTATATAGCAATACTTGAAAAAATTTAACTGTGTGGAAGAAAGAGCTCGCGCTCATTTAAGAATATCACCTACAAAATGTGTTTACAAATGGTGTATATATATATATATATATATATATATATATATATATATATATATATATATATATAGGATTTGGCATTAAATAAGCTACATTGGTTGATATGTTATAAAATCCAACCGAACCAAATCGTGTATATCAAATATATATGTATAAACAGGATTTGTCATTATATAACCTCCAAAAGCTGAGATGCCATAAAACTCAACCCAAACCCAGTTATCGGGAACCGTCGAATACATCGACTGTAACTCTGCAGAGGTGTTAGACCCTCCAAGTGACTATCTTGGATATGACACGAAACGGCATCTGATGTTGAGACCCCAATTCTTGAGCTTTGTGTAAAGTAGAGTATCCCGTCATTGCCGTTATTCCTAGATGGAAGTACTTGATACTTGTGGCTCAAATATAACGGTTTTACCATTTAACAATATGTAGACAAATTGAAATTTTGAAAGAATGAACTCAGGCTTGCTTACAAATGTTATCAACCAAATGTGTTTACAAATCATATATATTCAATAGAGATGTATAAACCGGACTCGGCATTGAATAACCCACAGTAGTTGATTTAAAATTGTTGTATAGAACACAAAGGCAACAACGCTGATTTATAAAAATATAAGATGGTTATTTTTTTCCATTTATCATCGAAAATGTACGGATGGGTAGAATAACAGTGAGTTGAAGACAGCTGAGCTGCAAACACACAGATCTCCTGTGAACTGTTTCCCCTTCGCTCTGCTTTTCGGGTCGAAATCTCTCTGGTTGTTTAATATTCTAGACACCCACGCAAATTCCCGTGGTCATATCTAACCCAAGACTTGATCTGACAAAACTAGGCTAAACGGATATCTAAATAAACAGCTACCTTCAAAAAATGATCTAAACTAATTTCTAACATCGTTACCGATGTTCTGAGCTTGTTCCTAACTGAGTGTGTAATGATCTTACGCCTGATTCAAACTAAAAAAAGAAGTAAATATCTAGATTAGCATCACATTTCAATCAATCATCTAAACTAGTTTCCAACATCTTTACTTTTGTAAAGAGTGTGATCCTCACAGTTATAATCTTACGCGAGGAATCTATGTGGAAGAATAAGACACCTACCAATGAATTACCTGGATTTGATACTGAGGTTCCTGTCCTGAAGATCTGGTGAATGTGAAGTATCCATTCATTGCCATTTGTTCCAGGTCAACTCCGACCCGGAATTTAAGGTCCGATATATGGCTCACATAGAACTGTTTGACCATTTAACTATGCGTAAAAATGACTGATGCTAAATTGTTAGTGTTGTATGAAACAGATTTAAAAATGTTATTTCTGAAGAACCAATTGAATATCCGAAAAGATATAAATGAAATTATAAACAAAAAATTAATAAGATCTTCTCTGATAATCTCACAGTTATCAAGCCATATTAACTTACGCTATCATGTGTTATATATATAACAATATTAGAAAATATATAACTGTGTGCAAACAAATGAGCTTTGTCTTGTTTTAAATGTTACCTAAAAAAAATTCCTTTAAAAATCATATTCCAGGGAAGGGATTAGAACCCTTCTTACATTTTGATGTAGTAGCAATTGAAAATGAAGCATTCGGTTCACCCTCGACTATGGTCGCCAAACTAACTAACTCTATCTACATATATTTGCAAGATTTGACATTAAATAACCTGCAAGGATTGATATTGTTACATATTGACCCTTAACCGAGCCGTCAATCTGAGTAAATAAGCGGAAGAAGAAGCGGAAACAAGTGGACGTTACGAAAGAATATAGGCAGGTGAGTTAGTTGTTGACAGGAATGCCAGAGTGAGAGCCAGCTTGCAGACGGAGGGATGTGGCCCTCAGCAAACCCCGGTTGAGCAACCCAAGTCAAGATGCAGAAGTAGTGCTGCTATGGTCAAGAGAAGAACTTGGGTCAATATAGCAGTCTGTCCCTGTCTCCAATCATCTCTCACACATCACAGAAACATCGAGAATAAAGTTTGAGAAATATATTTTTGTAAAGAAGTGTGTTCATTTGTTCACTGAAGTTCGTCATTATCTTTGATTATGTTTCCACAGATATTTATATTCATATTTGTATATGTATGTGCCCATACAACATAATGCCTTACAAATCAATCAACGTAACATAACTTAACCCATGATTCCAACTAAAATTAAAGCTTAATAAATTTGTAAAAAGGCATCAACAAAGGGGTAAGACTCCCCCCCAATTATTGCCGTAGATATGACACTAAACAATCTGATGGTGAGGTTCCAGTGATGCTGGAGGTTTGGGGAATGCGGAGCACCCATTCATTGTCATTGCTCCTAGGTCCACTCTGGCCCGGGGTGGTAGTATCTAATACGGCCCGATCTATGGGTTAAGTAGAACTAACTCCATACTTATGTTAAACTGAATTGTTTGAAATAGAAATGATTTTGACAATTTAACTGTACTTACATTTAAACTGCGTGCTTATGCTAAACTGAATTGTTTGAAATGGAACGGTTTTGACATTGGAACTGTATTTACACAAAACTGAATTGTTTAATATAGAACTGTTTTGACATTTAACTGTGTGTAAACAAAATCAACACTTATACTAAAATGAATTAGCTAAATTAGAACTGTTTGAATAAACTGAATAGCTTGAAATAGAAATGTTTTTGACAATTAATCTGTGTACTCATGCTAATTATTTACATTTTTAGGGCTATTGTCATCTTTGTCACCATATTTATCACAACGTTTCGGCCGTTGTTCGTTCCGACCTTCTTCAGGTGGTTGGAATGTCGAACTTAGCTATACTGAATTTTTGAAACAGAACTGACTGTTTGTATAAAAATGAATTTGGCGTTAAATAACCTACGAGGGTTAATATGTCATAAAACCCAAACAACCAGTAACGTTTCTTTAAAATGTTACAAATATAAAATAAAATGAAAATTTAGGTGGATGGAACGAAAATAAACATAATAGTAAAACACATCAGAACAAAATGGTTAGTAAACCATTAAATGAAATGAGGAATAAATGTGATATGAAAGAGAGCAAGATAGATGGATAGAAGGGCGCCTGCTATAGGGTTGATACTCATAAACCCCGAATCTATTTATCGTACAGGGACCTTGATTCTCACCAAGGGAACGAATATCCTATCCACCTGTCATACTAAACACAGCTTGGTAAATATCTAAAAATGATTGGTTTCGGTTTCTTTGTTTAATGGCATATCAACCTTTGTAGGTTATTTAATGCCAAAGCCATCCTTCTAGAAGAACAGTAGTGGTACTATTTAACCCATAGCGAGAAGGATTAGGGGGCTCATACCTTTCCGAAGTGTATTTGTCTGAAAGTGAACGACTGGATTTCGATCTCGCTTACTAAGACTCCGGCGTCCATCGCTTTAACCATTACACCACGAGGACACCCCTCTAAAAATGAATAATTTAAGCTGGTTTTGAACACCGTTAATAGTTTAATGAGCTTGATCTTTTCCGAGTACAAAATAAGCCAATGCTTGATACAGACAAAACGTGGGTAAATAAATATTCTCCACGATAAGTAATATATGTTGTTGGTTGGTTGGGTTTTTATGGCATTTCAACCTTTGTAGGTTATTTAACGCCAAATCCATTTTTATGTAAATAATCAGTTCTATTACAAACAATTGAGTTTAGCATAAGCGCGCAGTTTAAATGTAAAAGATAGTTCTATTTCAAGCTATTTAATTTAGTCAAGCAGTTCTAATTCAGCGAAGTATAACCACAGATTTTGTTTACGCACAGTTAAATGTCAAAAAAAGTTCTATATTAAACAATTCAGTTTAGTGTAAAGACAGTTTCATTGTCAAAAAACAGTTCCACTTCAAATAATTCAGTTTAGCATTAGCAGGCAGTTTAAATGTAAGTACGGTTTTATTGTCAATAACATTCTTATTTCAAGTTATTCAGTTTAGTCAAGCAATTCAGTTTAGCATAAGTATGCCGTTAGTTCTATTTACCCAATAGATAGGGCCCTATCAGGTGCTACCAGTCCGGGCCAGAGTGGACCTGGGAGCAATGGCAATGAAAGGGTGCTTTGAATCCCCCAAAGCCCCGCCATCACTGGAACCTCAGTATCAGATTGTTTAGTGTCATTTTCAGGACACTCATTAGGGGAGGTCTGACACGTCTGCAGAGGTGCAGTCAGTGTATTCTACAGCCCCAGCAAACTGGGCGAAGTATTGTGAAGGAATCACAGTTTAGTTCTATTTAACTCATATATAGGACCCTTATCAGGTGCTATTACTCCGGTAAAGAATAGACCTGGGGGCGATGACAATGACGGTGTACTCTGCATTCCCCAAAGCTCCAGCATTGCTGAAACCTCACCATCAGATTGTTTAGTGTCATATTTAGGACACTCGTTTGTGGGGGGGGGTATGAGCCCTCTGCAGAGTAGCAGTCGGCGTATTCTACAGCCCCAGCCGACTGGGAAAAAGTAATTAAGAATAATCTAAACTAGTTTAAAAGATCGTTGCTATTGTATTTAGCTTGCTCCTTACTGAGTGAGTAATATTTCGCCTGATCCCGATAGAAATTAAAATCTAAGCAAATATCTAAATGAGCTTCATCTTTCAAGCACTAATCTAAACGAGTTTCTTCGACCGATACGAGTGTAATGAACTTGATGCTCACTGGGTGTGTAATCCCACCTTTTCACGCCGTATGATTTGGCCATTTGTATAAAATGGACAAGACATTTACATCATGAATCATGAAAAAGTTATTTGAGAAATTCAACTGAATATTCAAAAAATACATAACTGAAATAAACAAACAAAAAAATAACAAGACCCTCTCTGAAGATTAAACTGTTACCAAACTACGTTAACTCTGTATTTACGGTACGCTATCACACACACATATATATATATATATATATATATATATGAGAGAGAGAATAGAAAAAAGTTATCCAAAACTGATGAATTTATTATAATGGAAAGTCTAAGTTAAAACTTTTCAGTTTTGATAAACCTTCATCAAGACTTTATGATGATGAAAGATGTTGCTCAAAAAGCGATGGATGTTTTGATAAAATAACAGAAAAAAGAAAATATACATACAAAAAAAACATAACCGTTCAATCAGCGTTCTTTTTCGAAAAATTATCGCGAGATTGGCACAGGCAATGACGTTTTATTAAAACATCCAACGCTGTTCTAGCCAATTTTTTCCCCATCTGAAAATCTTGAATTTTTTTATTAAAAACAAAAAGTTTTAACATTGGCATTCCATTATTAAAAAATCATCACTTATGGATTAGTTTGTTTTTCGATGTTCTTCCGACTGTCGAATTTATTTCCATTTCTTACTTCCTAACACACACACACACATATATATATATATATATATATAGAGAGAGAGAGAGAGAGAGATCTCAAATAAAATCATTTAGATTTGTTTCTTAATTATATTACGAAAATAATAAAAACCATTAAGGCGTAGTTTGAAGACTTAATAACATTCTTATTGCCATGGTAAATATATAGTTTAATCAAGGATTGTCGGTTGAAAGGCTGTTATCCGAGAGTTCTACATAATGTTATTAGTTAAAAATGACTTGTTTGAAAGAATCGATAGAAAGAAATAAAAAGAAAAAAAATAACCAAACTTCGTATAAATATATTCATATGATTTTTCTTAATGAAGGACTTATTTATTTTGCTCTATTCATTTTAATAACCAAATGTCTGATTAAATTCTGAAAACGGCTTTTTTTCTTCCTTTTATTTTTAACTCCCAGAATGGAATAAGTCTTTTTTTTCCTTTTCAAAAACAAAAACTAAAAATGAAAATTTGGCTGAAATAAAATCCGAGTACAATTTGATTAGCTTAATTCAGCACACCTTTCTATAGATTGGCTCAAAATGTGATTTTCTTCTTAAATTTTATTTTACAATTGATTTTATAACATTTTGCTTACTACTACCTCTGGTACTTTATAACCAACTTGTCATGAGGTAGTGATTTACGAATCTTTTGGCTTAAATGTGACACAAGGTCCTGTGAATTGTATACCCAATGAGAATCAAACTCACTCGTGATAATTTGCATGTCTAGCTTGATGACCATTACGCACACCGAGGCGCCTTCGTGTACGTGAAGTCGAGTCAATTTTTAAAAAATCTTTTAAGCAAACCAATTAAACTTGCGTGGTAGTTTCTTGTACAGCAGACCTCATACTGAATCGTTTTCAGTCGTAACAAATAAAATAGCTGATTCAAGTTGAAATACTGGATAAAACTTTTTGTTTTTCTTTTCCACTCGGCAATGGGTAAATAGTAGAACACTTTTTTCTTTAGCTTTGTCGAAGCAACCAGTCGCGGAGGTAGAAAACTTAGAATTCAAAACAGTTGTACTCCATTTAAAAAGAGGCCAGTCGGCTGAGGCAGTAGAATACACCGTCTGCATCTCTGCAGAAGGATAACTCCCCACAGCTACCACCATGAGTGTTCTTGATATGATACTAAACAGTCTGATGGTGAGGCTCCAGTAATACGGGAGCATTGGAGAATGCAGACTACCACTTCATTGCCATTGCTCCCAAGTTCACTCTGACCGATGTGGTAGCATCTGATAATTTCCTATCTATCTGTCATATAGAACTGTTTATCATTTATATAATGAAAACAAATGAATGATGTTTAATTGAATTGTAAGCGAGTCATAACAATACTTGAAACCATTTAACTTTGTTGACCCCTTCCTAATTGAATCGTATAAAATAGAATTGTTTGATCATTTAACTGTGTACAAACAAATGACTAATGTTTAATTGAATAGTTAGCGATAAATAGCAATACTTGGTATGATTTAACTGCGTGTAAAAAAATCATTAATAGTAAATAGAATTATTAGTTTGGCTTGGTTTGTTGGGTTTTATGGCATATCAACCTTTGTAGGTTATTTAACGCCAAATGCATTTTTATGTAAATAACCTGTTCTATTTAAAACAATTCACTTGAGCATAAGTACACAGCATAATTGTCAAAAAACATTTCCATTTCAAACTATTCAAGCAGTTATATGTAACAATTCAGTTAAGTGTAAATACAGTTTTAATTTCGAATAACAGTTCTATTTGAAATAATTCAGTTAAGCATAAGAACACAGTTTAAATGTCAGTACGGTTTAATTGTCAAAAACATTTCTATTTCAAGCTATTCAGTTTACTCGAACAATTCATTTAAGCATAAGTATGGTGTTAGTTCTATTTAACCCATAGATAGGGCCCTACCAGGTGCTACCAGTCCGGGCCAGAGTGGACATGGGAGCGATGGCAATGAAGGGGTACTCCGCATTCCCCAAAGCTCCAGCACTGCGGGAACCTCACCATCAGATTGTTTAGTGTCATATACAGGACACTCGTTGGTGGGGGTCTTACCCCTCTGCAGACGTGCAGTCAGTGTATTGTACCATCCCAGCTGACTGGACAAAGAATTATTAGTATAGGATCGATATCCTTAAAACCATTTAACTTTGTTCAAATAAAAAATGTCCTCAGACTCGTTTGAAAATCTCATCAACAAAATTTGTTTACAAGTCATATATATTTGTTATGTATGCATAATCAGGATTTGGCATTAAATAACTTTCAACAGTTGATAATCCAGGAAATCAAACAAACCCATTTAAAAACTGTTTTTGTCTCATTGACTTTTTGTGACTAAAAAGTCAATGTTCTAAATGTTATTCGAAGTTTAAATAAAATGTTTTCCTCTCAGAATGCTTTATTGCTGATAGTTTCACGAAAGGAGTAGTCATAATTTTTTTTTAATGAAAGTTTTTGACGTAGGTTTATAAAGAACCTCACAAAGGAACAAAATAGCAAGCATTTCAGACCCTTTTCAACTAATTTTCCTTGAGGTCATCTTGTTTTTGATACTCATTCACTGTTAGAAATTTTCATCGATTATAGGTTTTCTTCCTTCTTTAGAATTTATTCTCCGTAAATTAAGGTGCGCAAGTCGATTGGCATATTGGTTATTCTAAAGTTTTTGTTTTTTTTATACAAAGACAGTTATCTCATGTATAGGTCGACTCCCAAGCATAAATTAGTCTACTGTGATGTTCTGGTTAGAGTTTACAGTGGAATCAGCTGCTGAGAACTGCGTGTGATATGGCGTTAATAAAATAATTGATTTGTATTACAGTTACATTGTTTTTTATTAATATCTCAGTTAATATGCTACATATGTTCACCAAATATGTGTTGATGTTGGAAAGGTTTGTTGCAGTCTGTTGGAGTTAGAATTAGTAGTGTATATTGATTATTAGGACAATTCTTTTGCTGGTAGACCAATCTGTAGTGAAGGTTTTCATTTTAACTTGGTAGTATCAGTCGACCCCTAGGTTGTTGTTTTTTTTTTTTTTAGTATTTTTAAAATTTTTTTCAAGACTGAAAACATTGACTCGTACGCTGCAATAGACGGTATTTCTTTTTCCTATTTGCTGGGTATACCGGTAGACTGCATCCAGTGTGGGGGGTCATAGTTGACCTGGGAGTAATGGAATGAAAACATACTCAACACCATTTAGAGTTTCGAAACTGGAATTCAACCCACAGATGCAGTCTTGTGTCATACTCAGGTCATGACCTGGTGGCCGATGTGCGGGAGGTCTTTTACTTATTCTCGACACGAGAACTCTGAAATAAAACCTGTTAAAGTCAACTTTAAATTCACCTTGAATTGCAGAGTTTTCTTCTCTCAGACCGGTTGCTATACCAAGACTAAACAGTTTAATCTGACTTTATATTTATCCATACCTGGGGGGAGAATAGTTCGATTCATATCTTTGACAAGTGTATGAGTGCAATGTAAAATCCAAACAGATTTGTTCAGGATTTGAACTCGTGTCAACATGTCCATTTCCTACAACCGTATCCATAACACCACGAACGCCCTCTGTAGTATGTACAGTCAGATTATTCTACACAATTTAATGCCAATGTGATTAATTTAACACACTTTAATAAATAAGGTTAAACTTGTTGAATCGAATTTTCATCACGATAACAGTTTGCACCACTTTCTTCGGCATAGATTAAAATCAGATTTTTTTTTTGCAGCAAAGGTATTAGTATCCTTGGAGTTTCCTGTGTTGTACTGTAACATAGTCATAATACGAATACGTAAAATATACGGATATGTAAACCGTTCACATGCATAGGAATCCAGAAACACTGACGACTTTCTTTAGTTCAGGTACGAAACTTTTAACTTTTTTTTTACTTTTAGTTTTTTCGACACGAGGAGAGAAAGGCACAACCCCCACTATGCTGACTGTTCCATCCCGTAGTCCATCACTGGACTGGCCTCGTCAAGGTCCAAAAATCAATTCGCTTCGTCTAGCTTCGAATCTCAACTAATTCGTCCAGTTTCAAATCTCAACTAACTGCTTTTTTTCAAAAGTCGCCCAAAATCCTCAGCCAATCGTTTCAGGGCATGACGTCATTTACATCCCCAGTCACATTTCCTATCCGGGGTTTTTATTATGACATCTGTGATTGTCACATCTTCCCAACGTGAACACCTGCGCTCAATGTGTGCCCCTACCCGTGCACTGAGCCGAATAGTTCTACGCCTAACTAAACCGAATGATAAGATATAACCAACGAAAAATGATAATATAAAAAAATCCTTCCGCGATTATATCACAGTACTAGCTACCGTTGTAGGAAATGTCCTCGGCGACACGAGTTCAAATCCTGGACGAGACTGATTGTATTTCACATTGCACTAATACCCTTGGGAAAAGTATGAATTGAATTACCCTCCTTTCCGCTATGGGTAAATTCACTAGTATAGCTGCTTAGGATCATTAGTCTTCGTTAGGCAACCAGTCTAATAGAAGGAAAACTCTGATTTCAAATCTGTTAAAATCCTCTTAACAAACTGATCTTATGTCACATCCTGTCGGTGCAGGGGGGGGTGGTAAATACATACATAAGTATCCTTGTAAAAGCTCAGTTAACCCATGAACGAGTACAAAATATCCAAGTGAGTCGATCAGTCATTAAAGCGCTAGGAGAATACATTAAGCCGAAGAAAACCTCGGAGCCGGTGAAACGTGAGTCGTTTCTCTAATGCGCTATCGAGCGGAAGTTTCTCACGACACGTCCTGTGACGTTCTTGTACAAGACTTTATCACACGAGAGGAGACGTCAAGTCTCGTCTCAACCCCTTCGATTTCTCTTTGGCAATTACTTTGACATCCATCTTACACCTCCGTGGGTTGGTAGGGTCAGAGTGGAAAGAGAGGATGTCAGGGTTGAATCGATTGGAACTGGTGTCGAGGTTGGTCAGTGAAGAAAAAGGTTATATAGTTGCATTTAAGAAACTCATCCAATGTATGACCTGCATCCGACGAAATCCAGAATCTGACACAATGACCCAAGACAGGCAGCATTCTTTAAGAAAAGCCAAAAAAAGCTCTCTCCAATAAACCCCCGTCCCACCGGAGCTTGACCCCTGAGGACTCCTCCCTCCGGTTGCAAAGTTCGGGTTAATCCATCTCATATTAAAAAGGTCTACATATGTTTACATATTAAATATCGTATTTTGTATGTTTCTTACAATGTTAACTCTTTAACTCTTCTTCAATAAAACAGCAAATATGACCAAGGCTAATTTTTTGTCGACCAATATATACTGAGTACGGCGATCTGAGTTCAAATTCAGAACGAGACTCTTTGCGTTTCACATAGCACTAATATCATCGAGAAAGGTATGGATCCAGCTATTCTCCCTCCAGCTCTGCGTACATATTAGGATAGACAAGGCTCTTTAACCTTGGTATGGCAATAATTCTACAAGAAGGAAAACTGCAAATACAAACCTTTTAAATTCTGCTTAAAAAGACCTAGTGTTACATCCTTATGTGGAGGAGTTGGGAAAATGCGTATACATATTTTGTTTGTTTTTAATAGCATACCAGCCTTCCTGGGTTATCTAATCCCTACCCCATCCTTGTAGAAGAACAATAATGTTAGTGTTTAACTGATACCAATAGCTTTGGGGGCATATAGGTTATTTGTACATAAGTGAACGTAATACTGCTACAGGAGTTCGGTTAGTACGGAGTTGCAATCCTTCACGTTAGTCACTGCGCCTATTTACCTATAAATGGGTAGACGACAGATGGATTCATGCCTTTCGTAAAGGCATTAGCGTGATGTAAAGCACATACAACCTAGTCCAGGATTTGAACTCGACTCACCAATTCCCTATCTTACGACGATTACGCGTTACGATATTCAGTTGAGCATAAGTACACAGTTTAAATGTCAAAAACATTTCTAATTCAAGCTATTCAGTTTAGTCGAACAGTTCTAATTTAAACAATTTAGTATAAGTATAGTTTTTATTTACACACAATTAAATGTCAAAACAGTTCTATTTCAAAAAATTCAGCTTAGCGTAAGTACACAGTGTACTTCTACTTGACCCATATATAGAACCCTATCAGATGTTACCACTCCGGCCAACAGTGGACCTAGGAACAATGGTAATGAAGGAGTACTCTGTATTTTCCAATGTTCCAGCATTACTGGAACCTCGCCATCAACATTTTTAGAGTCATATCGAGGACACTAGTTGGTGAGGGCTTACCCATCTGCAGAGAAGTAGTAGGTGTATTCTACAGCCCTAGCCGACTGGGCAAATATGGCTTCCTGATGCATTCCCTAATATATGATCATACGATATATGCATTTGTTTATGTATGAATTAATCATAGATATGTACCATATTCAGAATTAACGCTATGTGCGAAATGGACATATAATGTTCATAACGATAGAACATAGGAATCCCGAAATTCTAAAACACGTAACGACTTCTTCTTCAGGTACGAAACCTTTTTATTAACTTTCGACGAAAGGGGGAGAGACACAATCTTCTATGTTGTCTTATTCATTTGCCCCCCAACTCGAGCGGCCCCCATAGGGCGCAGGTTCGCCTCGCGCCTACGAGCTCCAAAAGTCGATCCTTCTCATTTCGCGTCTCGTACCCGACTCTTTCTCTCTTCAAATTCTCTCACAAACCTCCACGCGCTTCCGGTGCGTGACGTCACCCGCACCTTGTCACCCAATATCGTCTCGGACTATTTTGACGTCTGAGTGACACCTCCATCCGCCCACACGCACCCGCGTTAACACCTGCTTCAATGTTACACCCAACCAACCCATGTGCTGAGCCGAAAGGTTCTCAGCCTAACTAAACTCAAAGGCATGAACCGAAATCCCTCGGCTATTTTATAACAGATAGTATTTAAAAATTTTTCTGATATGTATTTTAGTTTGAGAAATATATATATATATATATATATATATATGTATATAGTCATACACAGACAGACTGTTTCGTTGTATCACTGTTCTTCAGTGTGACTAGACATGCTTGATGCTTCTTGCTGGGATCGAAACCCGCCTGATTTTATCCCAAAGTTATCGTCAATCTCAGCGTAAGCGAATGAATATTTTACGTATATATTTTTACATATACGCTATCGGCAACCGGAGAGCTCAATTCATGAGAAGATCCTTGTAATTGCGTGTATGTAGCAACCGGCAATTCCCCACTCGACGAGTATATATATTTTCATTCACTGAGTTTTGTTGTATCATAACTATTCAGTATGACTAGACACACGAAATGCTTCAAGTTGGGATCGAAACCCGGTTAACTTTACGGCAGCTGGATATTTTACACCAGACATACCATCAATCTCAGCGAAGACACTAGACACGCTTGAAGCTTGAAGCTGGGATCGAAACCCGCCTGATTTTACCCCAAAGCTATCATCAATCCCAGCGTAAGCAAAGGGATTTTTTACGTATATATATTTTACATAAACGCTATCGGCTACCGGAGAGCTCAATTCATGAGAAGAGCTTTGCATTTACGCATATGTGGCAGCCCGAAATTCTCCGCTCAAGTGTCTCAACCCACTAGGGGGAGCATATATACTGTCATTCGCAGACAGACTGTTTCGTCGTATCACAACTTTTATTAACGTGGTTTAATTCATAAGAAAGTTTTCCTTACGATTTTTTTTTTATATTTGAAAATCTATTTGGTCGGATGCATTGATTAATTTAAACGTGCTTAGTGTCAATCAGTTAAGCTACAGGATTGATTAATCGGATTACTAGCGGTTAGAGTGTTCGCCAGTGGCCCGGGAGACCTGGGTTCAATCCCAGGTCGAGTCATACCAAAGACTCAAAAAATGGTACTTGATGCCTCCTTGCTTAACACTCAGCATTATTAGGTACGGATCAAGGGTAAAGTGAAGCAATCGAGGGAAGGAGTGGCGCCCTCCCCTACACCTTGGTGTAGTAGCTATCGAAAAGAGATCCTTCGGGTCACCCTCGACTATGGTCGCCAACTTTACTTTTGCTTACACCAGTGTTAAGTATCAAGCAGCTTGTGTGGATCTATACATTGAGTGGTTTCATCAGGGAAGAATGTGAAGGAAATGACCAGACCTTCGCCAAAGCAAATAATGAAAGAAAACAGACGACTTAGTTGTATAAAATATTTGATAATTTGCTTGATACAGTTCGGGCAAATTCGAAGGAGATTTGCGGCTCTCAAATTCCTGTTGGATGGCTTCTTTTTCTGTATGTTTTAATGACAGTAGTCATTTCTCCAGCAACGTAGCTAACAGAATGGAAAAAAATTTTAAAACTTGGCTTTAAAATTCTTTACCATCCCTCTCTTAGCTCTCTTGCTCTGAGCTTCTTAGGTTTTTTTCTTGATGCTACCCGTGTAATCAAATTTAATTTTCCTTCTTCCCACAAATTTATTGATGCCCAGTTTGCTAGGCCTGTAGAATACACCGACTTCGCATCTGCAGAGGGGTAAGAACCCTAACTAGTATCCTGGATATGACACTAAAAACTCTGATGGTGAGGTTCCAATATTGCTACAGCCGCGGGGAATGAGGAGTACCTCTTCATTTCCATCGCTCCCCGGCTTACCATGGCCCGGAGTTGTAACACCTGATAGCGTCCTATCTATCGCTCAAATAGAACTAAACTGCGTAATCTTGCTAAAATGGTTTGAAATAGAACTGTTTTTGACATTGAAACTGTACAAAGCTAAATTGAATTGTTCGAAATAGAACTGTTTTGACATTTAACTAAGTGTAAATAAAAACAATACTTTGAATTAGAACTGTTTAACTAAACTGAATAGTTTAAAATTGAAATGTTTTTGACAGTTAAACTATGTTCTTATGCTGAATTGTATTGTTTGAAATAGAATTGTTTATTTGTATGAAAATAGATTTGGCATTAAATAACTTACAAGGGTTGATATACCATAAAAGTCAAACAAAGAAAAAAACAATCAAATTAATTGAAAATTCCCGATATTTTGCCTTAGTCTCACAGAATGTAATGATGAAAGGTACTGATTTTTTGTAATTCTTAAGGATTAGAATTATAAAAAGTACCGAACGTTTCTTATAAATATATTACTGAATCCTCTAACGCTCACGCCAAAAAAAAAAATGACGTTGCAATGCTGAAACTGTCTTCACAAAAGACAATCCAGATCATTTTGACAGGAGCAAGATTTTTTGTTATAATAATTTAATTTTTCTTTCAATTTATTCATTAAAATTCTTTTGCTATTGATAAGGAATATAATTTCAGGCATTGTTTTTCACTTTCATTTTTTCATTATTTTTCTTTCTTTTTTTAAATCTACCTTTTTATTATTCAGCTTAAATAACCATAGTTTTTTTTTAAGATATCACATAACCTTTAATAATAAGTGATATTTTAGAATTTCTTATTTTTATCAAATAATCTGTTTAAGATATCAACATTTTTAAAAAGGTTTTCTCGCACGAAAATATGATTACATACGCCGTTTATAACGCTGAAAATATTCAGATCGTTTCTATCAAAACCAGATCGTGCTTTCGTTTAAATGACCTGTATGGTTTAATGGATCGACAGTGAACGATTCGCCACTAGTAGCCATCACACCCAGTCAGCTATTCTGCAAGGATTTGGGAGAACTAATTAGAAAGGAGTACTAAAAACTCGCCAGAGTTCATGACCTTGAGCCTCGCCACTGGATGAAATTCATTGTTATACCCAGGCCATAATTTTTATTACCTACTTATTTGCATACACACCGACGGTGTAAATGCCTATTATTGAATCATCAAAAGCCCTGAATAAATATATTTACTTCATATGGCTCTAAGGCGAAAAAGGGTATGTCAATTGTATTATTTGTTCATCACAATATGCTGTAAAAGCATACAACTAATTGCTTGTCCTAGGCATTTTCTTATAATTCATCAAATATCTACTCCTGTCCGTGCCGTCACGTGCCAATTGATTCTCTCTCTGGTATGAGAAAGTCTGCTTTAATCAGAATTTGTAGCTGTGGGAAGGCAGCTAGCTATGTTGCAATGGTTACACACGATGAATGTCAGCCAATGTGTTCGATGTGCCGAAATGGCAGGAGAGTTACAATACGAGAGCTTAAAATGAATTATAGGTAGTAGTAGAAGTATTGTTCAATAAAACCCACTTATTAAACAAGGAGATTGTTCTCCAAGAGAAATTCAATCAAAAGAGGTTTAGAAAGCACAATATCTTTTAACAAAAAGGGTCAGAATTAACGAGAAGCTTTTTGGATATAAGGAAAGAAAAAAGGTAAAACTCGGAAAAATGTGTAGCATTAAATCATAAATATTTTAGGTTATTTCTTTCTTTATTTTTAATGGAATATCAACCTACATGGGTTATTTAATGCCAAAAGCATCCTTGTAGAAGAATAATAGTAGTACTGTTCAAGGTTTCTTCTTTTAATGGCATATCAACTTATAAGAGTTATTTAATGCCAGAATCATCCTTGTAGAAGAACAGTAGTGGTACAATTTAACCCATAGCAGCGGGGGGGGGATAATACTGTTCATATTTTTCCAAGTAAATCTCAAAAAAACTTATCTAATGTGTGTATATATATATATATATATATATATACAGTGTCAACTCGTATAAAAACAAGACTACTCCGTAAATATCTATCTAAGTCTATTCATATTCACCTATATATCTATGACTATGCATATATATATATATATCTTAATTATTCTCGTAATGCTCATAATTGAAAACAATCGGTAAGACATTAGCTAGATGGAGCTAACATTGCCAGTTGCCTAAGTTCATTTGCCCCCACACAGTTTAAAATGTGGGAGGTATTTCTGCTGGATGCTGTGTAAAGCTTAGTTTAAATTTTCACCAGCACGTAAGCGGGTGACACCGATCTAGTATCGAACTCTCTCTCTCTCTCTCTCTCTCTCTCTCTCTCTCTCTAATGACGTTTTAGACTAACTTCGACCACTTTGTTTCACAGCAAAGCAGACCGACAGACATGGATAAGAAAAATATTGGCTATTTTCCATTTAATGTAAGAATTACTTATCGATATTCAATTAAATTTATTTCAGTTTGTTTACAGTGATAAATATTTTTATCTCCTTTTCTTTCCCACGTGTCAGTCAAATTAGACCGTGAAAGCCGAAGAAAGGCGCCAATGATGGTATATATACAAAAGACGGAATTCTATGTTTGGAAATCATTAAATTAATTCGCTGGGAGAAAATCGTGCAATGTTCAGGTGTTAGTCTCTGTTATAGATCTCGTCAGACAAGTTTTGTTTTCCAAAAACCTTTCAAAAGAGAAAGAGACATTTACTCTTATCCAAAAGTGTCTTTGGTGAAAGATGTTTAGTGATTCTCTTCGGCTTTAAAGAATCTCATTGAGTTTTTTTTAAATACCAGATCGTCTAACATAGAAATTCATAGAAAATGACAAATATTATAATAATTTGTTCTGATGTTGAAGATGGTAAATCGTGCTTAAGACGTTCATTTTTGGTGCAAAGGGAAGAAGTTCAATGTCGATTTATAAAGCAATAGAGGATTCTTGTAACCTTTTCGATTTCCGTTGAAATAGCTGTCTGTGCTGATATTAGTTCTATGATGTGAAAGCGGGAGATTGGTCGATTCTAATGGATTATCAACAGGTCTATAGTTATTTTAACTCTAGAGGTTTTAGCGGATTTGAGATTAATCACATGGAAGGGATAAGCCACACAGCCGAATTGGAGCCTCATTATAAGATGTAGTTGAGAGCCTTAAGAGGATATCCTTTTTTGGTTATAAGTGCGTCTAAGCCAGCCTGACATAGCTTAAGAGTGAAAGAATAACTCTAATTGCCATATATTTAACATCTCCATGATGTCAAGGTTTTTTTAATGATATTCAAAGCAGAGAGAATCCAAATATGGAGGAATAAATGATGACACGGGAGAAAATTATAAACATATCTACATTTAGAAAGCAAAACGCTTTTTTCGTTCAGCAATTCGTTTTAGGCATTTTCTAGACCACACAACTTTTCATCCAGACATAATCTGCTGCAAGTTTCATCGCCTTTATAAGCTTATATATAGGAGGTTCCCGTGATGTAATGGTTATCGTCGTAGGAAATGGACACGGTGACACGAGTTCAAATCCAGGACGAGAGTGATTGCATTTCACATAGCACTAATATCCTTGGGAAAGGTATGAATCCAATTATTCTCCCTCCAGCTATGGGTAAATATTCGGTGAGCCTTGGTGAGGCAACTGGTCTAGGAGAAGGAAAACACTGAATTCAATCCTATTAAACTCCACTTAAAAATTGACCTTGTGTCATATACTGACCGAGTGAGGGGGTTGGTAAATATGTATAAGCTTATATATATCATCATCTTCATCATGTTGCGATGCCAGCACAGATTTCCTGACCCTCTCTCGCCTGCCGTCTCTATCGTCCATCGCCCTCGCCAGGTCTTTCAGGCAACGCCCTGTATCGGCACAGACCTGTTGTATGTAGGTTCTAGCTGGTTGACCTACGTTTGCTCATCCATGTGAAGGGGTCCGCAGGAGTGTATTTCTTCTTTACTTCTCCAGCAGTATCCCGCATATCTGGTTTGTCTAACTTTGATAGTTTTCGTAATGCGTGGTAGGTGGCCATACAGCTGCTTTTTTGTTCGGTGTTGCCTCCTGGACTTGTTCAATATCGCTCACAGGATTCTTGTGTAATTGCCGACAAGCTTTTTCTCCATACGTTTAGTTAGCGTCCATGTAGTGCATCCATATAGCAGTATCGACACGACCGCTGTTTAGAAAAAACTGCGTTTTATTTTATCGGTCAGGTCTGACTTCCATATGACCGATAGCTTATCAATAGCTGTCCATGCCTTTGCTAGTCACGTGTTGATGCCAGTTTCGATTGGTGAGACACTACTTTCTAGGTAGGTGAACTTGTCAACTAGTATCAAAGGATAAACATTTAGTATGGAGATGTTACCTCTTTGATTAAAGCACATGTATTCCATCTTGTCTGCGTTGAAACCGTTTTCTTTTATTAAATCAATAGACGTTCTAAGCACGTAGTCTAGGCAGATCATAAACAGGTATGGGGTTAATGTGTCTCCTAGTAGAAAACACTTGCTACAATGTCGTATTTGTCTGAGTCTCCATCCGGTGCACTGACTTTTACTTTCCTGTTTTTATATAGTATTATTATGGCTGCAACGGTTTCTTTGGGGAGGCCGTATGCGAGAAGTATTTGCTCCAGCTTCCATCTGATTATGGAGGGAAAAGCCTAGGAGAAGTCGACGAAGGATATTGTCGCCTCCAGGGTTTTGGACGTACACCTCCTAGAATTCGACGGATTGACAAAATTTGTGATGTTGTGGATCGATTTCTCCGAAAGACATTTTTGGTTCTTCCTAAGTATTTTCTCAAACAAAAATACGTCTATTATATATGCACATGTAACCTCTTATCCTCTCAGCTATTGGTTAGATAGTACAACTGCTGTTCCTCTACTATTAAATAAACCATGAAGGTTGATATGCCATAAAACAAAGAAACCAAATCAATCTGTGTAACCCAATTAAAGCATCACATCGTAATGTAATTTTAAATTTGAGCAATACTCTTAAAATGCTTTAACGTTAGAGAATAAAGAATACCAGTCCAATATGCAGTTGAATGGTAATTTTACAAATCTGCGACGGATATCATTTATCTTTAAATAAAACCTCTCGATATAACGAACATAGCAAAGAAATAAAAATTAAAATTAGACTAAGCCCCATCAGACAAAAAAAAAAGTGAGTATCCTGGTATGACACTGAAGTTCATCTTAGAGTGAGGATCTAGTTCTGGCGGTCTTGGGAACGTTATTGGTTATCCTCATTTTAAATACGTATCAGCTGAACCATTTTTGCGTTCATTTCTTGATTTCGTTGGGAAAGACAGGAATTCACTTCCCTTCTCCTAAGTGGGTAAATATTACGACGGATAGAACTCTAAGGACAGGACAAGAGCGACATCAAGCAAATGGAGCCTTAACAATTAGATTTCCTCATTAAGGCTGTTTACGACATATTACCTACACCAGTAAATTTAAAACTCCGGGGGTTAAGTACATCTAAACTTTGCAAAGCATGTGGGAAGCTTGCTAACCTCAAACACGTCCTAACTGGATGTCAGTATTCCCTAAGAAGCTACACGTGGAGACATAATGAAATCTTAGGGATTATTGCTGAGATTGCAAAAATGTGTTATGAAACTGCTAATGAAATACCATCTATAAAGACAAATATACAATTTGTAACAGAAGGAAACGTTTCGAAAACTCCACATAGGAATAATAGGCACAAACCAATATTGCTTGATGGTTGCACGGACTGGCGCGTTATTGCTGAAGTAGACAGACAACTCGCTTTTCCAACGGAAATAACATCAACTCGGCAGCGTCCAGATCTCATCATTTGGTCAGTTAATTCAAAAAAAGTTATTGCAGAATTAACGATCCCTTTCGAGACCAACATCGACTGGGCGCATCAGCGGAAATTGGGAAGGTACGAAGACCTACGTGAACAGTGTACTAAGAATGACTGGTCAACAGACATATTTCCTCTTGAGATTGGATGTCGAGGTTTTATTTCGAACGCAACCTCTACATTTTTTACTAAAATCGGACTTACACCAGCAAAGAAGAGGGAATATATAAAAAAGATCTAAAACAAGGCTGTAACTGCATCTGAACGGATATGGCATTCGTACAGATTAAACATCATCCAGTAAAGTCTGGTAGTATTGTGAGATACTGCTGGGGCGCCCTGGGTTAGTGGTAATGATGCTTCGGCTCCGAAACCATGCCTGAACCCAGGGTCATCATCTGATGAAGACTTTACTGGAAGTAAGACTGCTTCTTTGGCAGCAGTTTTTGTATATGATTGTTTTTTTTTTTTTTACGACAGATGGAACTCTCAATCTTTCGGAAGACAGCTGCTTTTTGGAAAGTAGTCCAACCGTAAATCCGAAACAACCAACAAGTTTTGCTTTCAGTGCTGTTCAGGAACAGACTAATTTCTCTATTTTAGGAAAAGAAAATCGTACTCAATAGTTGTTACATAGCCATGATATGGCTACGTGAAATGTACATAGAATGTTCATAACTCGTATATAGATAACATAGGAATCCCGAAACACGAAAAACACTTACGACTTCTTAGTTCAGGTACGAATTGAACTCGTATCCATTTTTTACGACGATATCTATGACACTACAAATGCCTCCTGGTAATAAATAATGTGTGACATCGACTGTTTATTGATCTTATAGAAATCTAATCTGATAAAATAAAACAGGAATTCTTCCAAGCTGTGACAGTACTATTGAATGTCTGTATCATCTTGACTTTTACAAACAACTCGGAGAAAAGGCTAGATTGGAACGACACAAAGATGCTGCGTGCAGTTTTAAACAAATCCTAAACGAACACCCTCAACAACAGCATCTGTTTGGTGACTTACTTCCCAACACACAAGCCAACTAGGTGAGACGAACAAGACCATTTTGGGTACTGTTGGAAGGCAGAGACGAAGTCGTAAAAAATTCTTCAGTGGATTCCTTCACATGGACACACCCGTATTGGCTGACCAGCAAAGACTTAAAAAAAGCTGGACACTAGATACCATCTAGAAAACATTCCAAGAATGATCAATGATAGGGACGGATGGTGTGTGAGATTCAAGGCACCCCGTTCTATTAACATCATTTGATGATGATAATCCTGAATAATATATCCTATCACTAATAATAATAATGATCACCATGTCACGCTACTAGGACGGATTTACCTAAATCTCTCTCGTCATTCGTCTCTTTTGCTTTCTGAAAGTCTTCTAGACTACATCCTGTGTCCGTACAGAGCTGTTGTAAATAGGTTATTGTTGGTCGTCAAACACTTGCACGTCCGTGTAAAAGTGTCCATGGGAGAATGTTCCTTATGAGCTCGTTCTTACTTCTCCAACAGTGCCCCGCATGTCGAGTCCGTCTTATTTGGATGGTTTTAGATATGGGAGGTAGGTGGCCGCAAAGCTGCTGTTTTGTGGGATGTTTTTTCCAGGATTTATTCAATATAGCTCATAGAATTCTTATGCAACTTCCGTCAAGCTTTTTCTCTATACGCTTAGCCTGCATCCATGTGGTGTATCCATCGAATAATATTCCACCATAAATAATAAAATCCCGCAATATTTTAAGAGGAAATTAACTTTTTTGAAATAGTATGCGATTATTTTCGGATAATGATTTTTATAAAAGAAATTAGTTGGTCCGCGTTAATCAAATGTCTTCCACGTCCTCAAATTTTATCATTGAGTTTCAAAACAAGCAAGAATCATTGAAAGATATAGTTGGTGAATAGAGAGGGAGCTGATCTTACAGAATCATCTTTTTTGGCAAAAGTATTTTCTTCAAAAAGAATCGAGAAAAGCTCATTTTTTTTTTTATTGTAAACCCAATTGGTTGGGCCTGTAGAATACGCCAATTGCATCTCTGCAAAGGAATATGATTCCTCTCCCAACTACTATTCCTGGATGTGACATTAAAGTGTGTCTGCTAGTGAGGCTCCCGTTCTAGAGCTTTTGAGTACCTCTTAGTTGCTACTACTCCCAGATCAACTCTGACCCAGACTGGTAGTACCTGATAGGATTCCACCTATGGGTCAACGGTTTGACCATTAAATTGTGTGCAAACAAATGACTGGTGTTAGATTAAATTGCAACTGTTTCTTAGCAATATTTGGAACCATTTAACTGTGTGCTAACGAATAAAACATGTGGAATAGTGTTGAATAGCAATAATTTAAACTCTTTAACTGTTTACTTAAATTGAAATATTGGTATTACATAGCAATACTTGGAACCATTTCACTGTGTGCAAATAAATGAATTTTGTTGAATAGGATAATTAGTATTAAATAGCAATATTTGAAACCACTTCACTGGGTGTAAAGAACAGAAATTACTATTTTTATGCAAACATATTAGCTCTTTATTTCTTTAAATAAAATTACCAACACACAACTCGCTCATAAATCATGTGTATATTCATTTAACTGGGTGCAAATAAATGACTGCTGCTCAAGTCAATTGTTAGCTTTACATAGCAATACTTGAAATCATTTAACAGTGTACACACTAGGAGCTAAGAATCAATAGAATTATTCGTGTAGATAGAAATTCCAGAAACCATTTAACTGTATGCATATGAGCAAATTGACATCGTCTCGTCTAGATGCCTCGTCTCTATCCATGATCACTCTACAATATAAGCTGCTCAGTGGTACAAACGTCTTGATATAAATGTCCTGCCGTTGATTGTATCACTTGCAGAGAGGTTTTGCTCTAGTTAACATACGCGACTACGCCTGATGTTGAGGCTCCAATTCTGTATTGAGTACCTCTTTATTGACATTAATCTCCCGCCTACTCTGATCTGGTGTGGTAGTAACTGTTGGGGGTCTCATTAAAAGGTCAAATATGTCTGTTTGCAAATTATTTCTATTTGATAGGATCGCGTGCAAGAAATGAAAAGCTTGATAATCAACGGCACAAAAAAGCTATAGCTGAACGTACAGTGAATGCGGTTTCATAACCTCTAAGCACAGAAACAACCTAGACGGGTTGACATGCCATTAATATCTATCAACTTAAAATCTAAATTTTAAATTTTAGGAAAAGTTAAATTAAACTTCAATCTCGATACTTTCTGATCAACTCAGACATGTGAATGTGAGTTTCAATGAACGGTTTCAAAATCCCCGCTTTACTTGTCCAATCACAGGTTACATATGCAGTATTTTATTCAAATAATACTTCTGTTGTTGGTGGTAATGTTGGAGAATAACGACAAAAAAGACATTTAGCGCCTTTGCACACACCAGACAAATAAAAAAAAGAATGTTTTTCTTTCAAATTGAGAGCATATAAGACCTGAATATACAATCATCTGAACAGAGCAATTGCATTACCTTCATCGTAATATAGATGGCTCTGCATAGAATTAAAATAATCCCAAACAGTAGACCAAATAAATAATATTTATCGATAATAATAATGACTCTTTTGACGATGATGACGGGTGGAGAGAAAAATATACAGCAAAATTAAATTGTCAAAATGGGTTTATTAAATTAGCCTAATCTAAAGATTTGGGATCGCTTAGGGGCCTGTGTGAATGTAGAAGTCAAAGCAGCGAGGAAATCGTGATAATATCAAAGAACATTCAGCTGAAGGACAGAGCCGACCGGAATTCAGGGTATCGGAAATAATAGCCGTGCGCATGCGTTATGCCCATTTTCGCAGATCAATGAATTCTGAAAAAAAAAACTCAGATAAAAAACACGAAAAAAACTATTAAATCGTCTTATGCAGTCTTGGTACTTTTGTTCCTTGTTTGTTAACGTTTTATCATTTATAATTATTTTTTTTTATTTTTCCTAATATTCTCAAGTGAATCATATAAACTGAGCAAACAGCGAATTGGACAGCAATTGTGGATGTTAAGGATATTAATAATACTTTATAATGGAAGTTTTATTTTTTATTTCTTCCGAATCAAATTACATAGGATAATGTTACAGCTAAAACTGCTGTCAGCTTCTTCATTCAAAATAAGCCTTTTGTTGAATGAATTGCAAAAATGACGCCCAAAATAGTTTTAAAAATCACCGCTTACGTAAAAATTCAACAACTGGTAAAGAGTAGGACAGACTGTGTTCTTTAGCCTGGATCAGAGAAGGAACACACTGAAATCACATAGCCATACATGAATACGTGAAATGTACATAGAATGTTCATAACGGACATAGAGATAACATAGGAATCCCGAAACACGAAAAACTTTATGACTTCTTAGTTCAGGTACGAAACTTTTTATAATCTTTGAGTTAAAAGATTTTTCGACATGAGGAAGAGAGAGGCACAATCTTTCTATGACGACTTTTCCATCTGCCCCCCCCCTACCACGCGCGGCACTCGCTGCAAGGTCTCGGCGAGCTCCGAAAGTCAAGCGTCTTCTTCGGACGCTAAAACTCGACTCTGCTTTTCGGAGGCAGGAACTCAACTTACTGACTTTTCTCAAATCTCAACCCACGTTTCCGGTCATGACGTCATTCACATCCCCCGGTCATAATTCTATCTGGAGTTTCTATTTTGACATCTCTGAATAACACATCCACTCTGCACGCGCGTGAACACCTGCACTCATGTTGCACCTAACTAATCCATGCGCTAAGCGAAAGGTTCTCAGCCTAACTAAACCGAAAGGCAAGTTATATAAAACGAAATCCCTCGGCCATTTTATTACACATTGAAGGGAGATTAGCGTTGCCAAATAATCCTTCAATTACTAAAGAGACTCAATGAAAAGAAAATGCTCGGCATGACAAGTCGAAGTTATGGAAATATGAGAGTTATACGATAGCTTTTCGTAAAAATACCCTTATTTTTTAATGCTAAATAACATTCAATTTATTTTCATCCGATGCCCTGGTTTTCTTTATAATTTAATTAATAATGCTAATTCCTCATGAATTATATTGTTTATCTCTTGTATGATATTGTGTTCATTATATTTCATTTATTTCTTCTGTAGTGTCCATTGAAGTCGAAGATTTTTCTTAATTTAAAACTAGTAGTAGTAGCTTCACTCATCGCTTTTAAAAAAATTAGCATCATTGTGACATACTGACCTCCGAGCCAGCCGTCAATCAAGGGACAGGTGCATTCGGTGGAAGATATCAGGGTATAACCTTGACAGTGGACGGGTTGAATTGGGTGCAGACGCGACGCTCACAGGAAGCGGGTGCACGTCAGACAATGATATAACCCAGTGTGACAGGAGGTTCAGTTAGTTTGGAGTCAGTTGTGGCAGTTCGAGTCTGTGAGAACCAGCTCTCAGGGCCCCCGGTTGAGCAGCCCAGTAAAACGGGAAAGAAGTGCTGCTAAAGACAGAGGAACTGGGGGTCAATATGTTGCAGTCTCTGTTCAGTCTCCAACTCACCTCTCACACATAACCCTTTTGCAACCATTTCGAACAAAGTGTGAGAGGTATATTTTTCTAAAGAAGTGTGTTCGTTCGTCATTGTTGTGTTGACTGTTTCTGCATGTATATGTGTATAGTTGTATATGTATCATGGTTGTGACTATGCAACATCATGTATTTTATCGTACTGAGACTCAAATTCTTTATCTTCTGACAATTTTGGTTTGAGCAAAAGTATATATCTTAAAAGGTTAATGATTATATTTTAAAAAGAAAAATTTATAAACTTTGAATGATTAGTATAAATACTCATTTTGATTTTAATTTTTTTAATATTTGTAAAAACTTCTTCAGATTATTAAAATAAGATTAAGGAAAAACTTTTTTTTAAGTAAGTTATTTTCATTTTACTTCAAAGGAAAATCTCTATCTTCACAGCAAAAGCTCGTGCAATAGACCTAGCTCTCAACATCATCTCGAAGAGTAAGCATAAGAAATTTATATTTTCAGACTCACTCTCTGTCTTGCTATCATTAAGAAATAAAAAAAATTTCAGCACCCTCTTATCATCAAACTGTTGTGTAGATTAGACTCAATGTCAAATAGAAAAGAAATAATTATATGCTGGACCCCAAGCCACATTGGAGTGAGAGGGAATGAAATAGCAGACTCGACAGTCAAATTGGCCTTAGATCTGTCACCCGATAAATCCAGGATCCCATATACTGACCTGAAACCAACAATTAATAAATTCCTTCACACAAAATGTCAACAATAATGGAGCAATAACATCCACAATAAACTCTTCCAAATTCAGCCCACTTAGGAGAGTGGAGACCAGCATCGAGAAAATCAAGAAGAGAACAAGTTGTTATATCCCGATTGCGAATTGGTCATACAAGGCCTACTTACTCTTTCATTTTGAAACCGGAACCACAACAACAGTATTTAACCTGCCAGACAACTTGCACGGTTAAACACATTCTTATAGAATGCAGAACTTTCGCTGTTATCAGAAAGCGATTTTTCAAAGTAAATAACTTAACCGATCTGTTCGAGAACGTCAAAATAGATGACATTCTGTCCTTCTTGAGAGAGACAGAGTTGTACTAAAAAATATGACAACTTAAAACTGGTTAATCTTGTGCAAACAAATGACATCCAGCTAATAGAAAATTTTACCGTTTTGAAATCTTTGATTGAATATGTATGTATATATTGACAGAATTTGGCGTTGAATGACCTACAAAGGTTGATATGCCATAAAACCCAAACAACCAAACCAAACCTATTTTTATTTCATTAATTTTCATGCAAAATTTTTTTATTTTTAAAATGAACAACAAACCAAATAACAGAACTGATTTTGATTTCAAACTTATTTTTGTGCGCAAATAGTAACTCAATCAAAAAGAAATAATTTGATGCTATTCAAAAATGATAACCGTAACCGAACATTTGTTTGTGTACATGTCTGTGTTTTTTATTATAATCTTCACAAAACAACTTGTTCTATTTTTCTTGGTTGATTGGGTTTTACGGTATGTCAATCCTTAAGTTATTTCATACTGAAGACATTTTTGTCAACTTGACTGAGACGGTAATACGCGACAAGTATGCTATAGTCGGGGGTAGGCTTTAGACGATGTTTAGTGTCATTCAATCTAACCGTTATCAAAGTTTTATTCTTTCAATGCAGATGACCTTAAACTATTGCTTTCTAGCGCCTATAACATAAAAATGATTGGGAGTTTTTTTTCCCCCAGAGCTGATTAAAGAATGCGGTCGGGATTAAACATAATAGATAATAAAGCTTGACGAAACCAGCCGATTGCCCGTCTTGCTCAATTAGGGCTAAATTGGAGTGTCGCAAGTCTTTTGACTAGTTGGTTGCCTGTTCAGGGAATGCTCTGGCCTAAATTGTTACGGGTCACTCTTCATGGCAAACAGGTGGCCTCATTGCAGTTAGTGGGGGTCATACTCTTCAGGAGAGGTGTAATCGGCATTTTTACAACCCCAACCGTAATTTTCTTTAATGTTACCGACAATATATTTGTATTTATTCATTTTATTTTTCAACATTTCATTTTATTAGTTTTCTTTGTTTTTTGTTTTGTTGTTGCTTTCTGTTCCTGTTTTTCTTTTAGTTATTTGTGGATCTTATCGACGGAAAGTGTGTACCATACCCATGATACGGATATGCGAAACGTACATAGAATGTTCGTAACATATATACATATAACATAGGAATCTCGAAACACGCAAAACACTTACGACTTCTTAGTTCAGGTACGAAACTTTTTATTACCTTTGAGTTTAAAGGTTCTTCGACATAAGAAGATACACATTCTTTCTATTCAAGCTTTTCCTTCTGCCCCCACCCCATCTCGTGCGGCGCCCGTAGCGCGCAAATTCGTCTGGCCTCAGCGAGCAAGCGAAAGACAATCGTCTTCTCCCCAGGCAGAACTCAACTTTACTCATCTAACTGACCTTTTCAAAATTCCCCAAATCCTCTGTGCACTTCTTAGTTAGGCTGAGAACCTTTCGGCTCAGTACATGGGTTACTTAGGAGCAACATTAACGCAGGTGTTCACGCGTACGGGCGGAACGGACGAGTCACTCAGAGATGTCACAAAAGCCCAGATGTGAAACGAGGTTAGAGAGTGTGGGTGACGTCACGCACCGGAAGCGCGCGAAGGATTTTGGGAGATTTGAAAAAGACAGTTAGTTGAGTTGAGTCTTGCCGTCCGAAGAAGAAAGGTGACTTTCGCTTGCTCGCCGAGGCCTTGGGCAGGTGTGGCACTAGATGGGGTGGGGGTCAAGTGAAAAAGCCAGAATAGAAAAAATGTGTATCTCTCTCCTTATGCCGAAGAACCTTTAAATTCAAAGGTAATAAATAGTTTCGTACCTGAATTCGTAAGTGTTTTTCGTGTTTCGAGATTCCTATGTTCTATGTATAAATGTTATGAATATTTTATGTACGTTTCGCGTAGCCATATCTAGGCCAGGTAACAATTAGATATTCCTTGATATTGATAGACGCCATTTTTAAGTACATATATTTCACATTGCACCTTCGTCATGCGTATTAACACGCTATCTGGCATTCGTGCTGGGTGATTTATTCAAAATTTTTTGCCTTACTTTCTGAAGGTCTTCTCCACAAATAGTACCGTTTTGGTAGAGCTGAGTCAATTGCTTGGGGCTTGAGGCACCTTAAAAGTTGAATGCAGACAGAATCAAGAATTTTTTGTGACAGTCACGCATGATTCTTGATTTGTGCGTGACTCCTCACCATAAAATTGCCTTGTTTCCGTTTCGGGTTTGTAGAAAACCAGAAAATAAAATTGCCATGTTTCTATTTCAGGTTTGTGGGAAACTAGAAAAATTTCATGAGTATTAACGGTGCCGTAGGGCATTCATGTCAAATGGTTTGAGTGATAAGGTTAATGATTCATCTTTCAGCGGGCCTTTCCCCAAAAAAGCAACTGACCCCACCTCACCAAATGAAAGTTAGAGCTGGCTTTAATGCATGACATCTGAGGCACCTCTAAAATGACACGCTGATGTGCCATAGAAAATTCTTAAACAAAACCTTTGAGAGGCATGCTTTCTGCTGGGTACTCAACATTTTATCGACTTTGTGTCGTAGAAATTTCGTAATTATTTGTATAGATATGTTGTTGTTCTCGAATTTCTTTCGTAAAGGAATATAACAAGATATATAAAGTAAGTGCTACACAATTATCCGAAATATAAATCGTGGAAATTGAATCATATTGTCAAGATAGAAATGGACTTGTTTTGTGTATTTTTATAATTATTTTTCAAAAATACGGAAACAGCAAGAACGTTTCTGTTGCAGCAGCAATGTTAGGAGGAATAATATTTTATAGAGAATGGGAAATATTGCCGAGAATATTCGAAGGCAGATGTTTTACCAGTTTTTCCTGACATGTCATTCTTTCCACATCGTATTTACCTAAACTCGTAGGTTGGTAAATACTGATGTATGTATTTATATTTGTTTAAGATAAATATGACAATGTAAAGAACATAATAGCTGCAATTTATTTGGTTTGTTTTGATTTTAATTTATTTGGTTTGGTTTGATTTAAGTTTATTTAATTTGCTTTGGTTTGGTTTTATGGCATATCAACCTTTGTAGGTTGGTAAATACTGATGTATGTATTTATATTTAAGATAAATATGACCTTGTAAAGACCATAATAGCTGCAATTTATTTGGGGTTTTTTTTTATTTTGATTTATTTGGTTTGGTTTTAATTTTTTGGTTTGTTTTGCTTTGGTTCCAATTTATTTGGTTTGCTTTGGTTTCAGTTTATTTAATTTGGTTTGGTATTCAATTTATTTGGTCTGTCTTGGTTTCAGTTTATTTAATTTGGTTTGGTTTGGTTTTATGGCCTATCAACCTTTGTAGGTTATTTAACGCCAAATCCATTTTTATGTAAATCCTCAGTTCTATTTAAATCAATTCAGTTTAGCATGAGTACACAGTTTGTCAAAAACATTTCTATTTCAAACTATTCAGTTTATTCAAGCAGTTATATATAACAATTTAGTTTAGTGTAAGTACAGTTTCAATGTCATAAAATAGTTCAATTTCAAATTATTCAGTTTAGCATTAGCATGCAGTTTAAATGTAAGTACGGTTTAATTGTCAAAAATATTTCTATTTCAAGCAATTTAGTTTAATCAAACAATTTAGTTTAGCATAAGTATGTCGTTAGTTCTATTTAACCCATATATAGGGCCCTATCAGGTGCTACTGGGCCAGAGTGAACCTGTGAGCGATGGCAATGAAGAGGTGTTCCATATTCCCAAAGGCTCCATCATTACTGGTACCGCACCATCAGACTGTTTAGCGTCATATCTAGGACACATATTGGGTCGAGGGTCTTACCCCTCTGCAGAGGTGCTTTTACAGCCCCAGTCGACTGGGCAATTAATTTCCTTTAGTTTCAATTTATTTACATGGTTCATTCAATAAGTTTCCAACCCTTTTTTGTTCAGGCATTTAAAATTGTCGAAGACTCTTGAAAATTCAGTATGTTATTCCAATACATCTTATGAGATGACTGACCAATTTTTATGATTTCAGGTTCAAATAAACAGCTACAGCAGCAGTTGGAATACACCCGACTAAAGCCTGATTTCCACAGCTGGTGAATTTTAAAAATGCAATCTGAACGTGAGGACACATTAAAAGAACGATATGCCATCAAATTCTGTTCTAAACTAGGGAAAAAAGCCACAGAAACGTATGGAATGCTTTAGACTGCTTTTGAGGCATATTGTATGAATCGAGCATCAGTTTTTAAGTGGCTTAAGAGATTCAAGGAAGGCAGGGAGTCTGTGAGGGATGATGAGAGGTGTGGGAGGAGTAAGGAAGTCAATACACCAGAGTTGATTGGCCAAAGGGTTAGGGTTACTATGTTGAGGATTTAAGGGAGTTCAGGATGAGATTCCGTGGGAAGATGCCAGTACTCTTCAAATCTGGTCAGTGGCATTTCCACCAGGACAATGCACCAGTCTACAACTCCATCCTTGTCACAGACATTTTGACCAAGATGGGCATCGAGACAGTTCCTCACCCTCCCTATAGTCCAGACCTTGCTCCCTGGGACTTTTGGTTATTCCCTAAGTCCAGAGGCTATCTTTATGAGACAATTGAGGAGATGAAAGAGGCTGTGACGAAGGTCATTGACACGCTCAAGCAAGAGGACTTCCATGAGGCCTTCCAGAGGTTTGTGGAACGGTAGAACAAGTGCATTGCATCCGGAGGAGATTACTTTGAAGGGGACTTGAGTTTCATGTGTGTACTATCAATAAAAGTGCCCATACGAAAAAAGGTCTGGAAACTTATTTAATGATCCTCGTAATTTGCTTTGGTTCCCATTAATTTGTTTTACTTTTGTTTCAATTTATTTGTTTTACTTTGATTTTAGTTTATTTAATTTGATTTGGTTTCAATTAATTCAATTTGCTTTAGTTTCAGTTTATTTGGTTTCCTTTGGTTCCAATTTATTTGTTTTACTTTGGTTTTAGTTTTTTTTTTCAATTTGTTTTGGTTTCAATTTATTTGGTTTTCTTTATTTAATGGTTATGCTTTGTGGATTATTTAATACCAAAACAATACTTGTAAAGGAGAGGTTGTGGTACTGTTTAGCCCATATTGTTGGGAGGATATTAGAATTCCTAACTTTTACAATGATATTATTCCGAGAGTGAACGGAATAGCGTAAGTTGGTTGTTGAATTCTCTTAATACGATGACGATGTCCAAAACGTAAGCCACTACGCTATGAGGGCTTCACCTGTGGAAAAAATAAATGTTTTTGAAATAAAATATAGAAAACGTGGAGACAAATTGCAAATGAAAATAAACAAATATTTATATAGAATTAAGATAGTAAACACTTATATTTCAGTATAGATGCGTTCAAAAAGTATCGCGAATGAAGCTTTTTTTATCAAGACAAAAAGGAACAATGAATAAAAATTTAATTTCCTTCAAAATAGTACCACTTTCTCCTTAAATATATTAATTCCAACACGTTTTCATTTGTAGGAGCATCTCTAAAACTCCTGATATGTTTTGGAAATACTCTTTAACATTTGCCCTAATGCTCCCCACAGCCTTATACCTTACCCTTACTCATATATTTTTTAAAAATTGACCTCGTGTAGCATCCTGCTTATAGTGGAAGCGTTGGGTAAATAGATTCATGGAAGTTTGTTCTCATGAGGGACTCCTATTGAATATTCAATTTTATTTAGAGGCATTTGCAGAAAAGTTCTTGGTCCAAACAAAAAGCGAATGCTCTAGAGTCACGAAACATATGCTATTCTGCTGCAGTTCGACACAGCCGGCTCATCATTTACCAAGTTCTTTTGCCTTTTTAAAAATAAAAATATTAAAGATCTACAAAAATTTTTTTTATTTTTTATTACTGAAACCAAGGATTTTTAAGCAATGTCTTATGGGTAACATTTAAAAAGCGCATTCTACTTTTTGTTGAAAACATTTGGTTATAATGTGCGCTAAAATAATTCTCACTGATTTTGGATCATTTTGATGAAAAAACATTTCCGCCAAAATGAGTTGAGAATTAGAAATTGATTTTTATCGATTTTATATTTCTAATCGAAGAATATTTCTAGGTTCTTCATAAACTTGGACGTGTTGAGTGGCTCAGTGAAGAAAGGTTATTATTGTCGGGAGTATAAGTATTAAGTTTTTTCTTTGTTATATGACTTTTATCCGTTTCTTGTAGTTTTATTAAAGTATTGGCCATTCTCTCTTTTCTCTTTCACGGCTCCAGACAGTCTGGTATTGAATGTTCCGATCCTGCATTTTCGATTGAACCTCTTTTTGCCGGAGGCAAAGAAAAAATTGCCTATTGTTCTTGTCTTTGGCCACTGAACTGTGTCTTGACTTAATCAAACTGGACCGGCGATTAGTCTGTATGGAAGTTAATCCAACCAGACCATAGTCATACTAAAAGATTGGTTTCTCTTACTTAAATTGATGAGCCCGTTTAAAGGACAATGAATAACGTCTTTGAGATATATATATATATATATATATATATAATTTGTAGAAATAACAATTTTTCCATGAGGGATAAAAGTTTGTTCGATGACATCAAAGCCGTCTTTTTTGAAAATTTCCTAAAAGATCTGTTTTTGTTTTAAGCATAAAATTATCTACGGAATACATCTTGTTTCTAATTTGGATTGTCGAATGACCAATGTAGTTCCGATAGACCTAAAAAAAATTCTCTATTGTTATATTGCCCACGAAAAATCCCAATGGATCGTGGAATCTGATGGTGATTGCGAGAAGAAATTAACAAGAGCAGTGATAGTTTTTTTCTTTTTTAAACAGACACTTCATGATTGATTTTCTTAAAGACCCTTGAAAAGATAAAAGTAAGGGTTTGACATTACGAGGAGAGAAAATCTTAGCATTTTTCACTCGGACTATCGAGTGAATTAACAGCCAATTTTTGTTTCCATCACTCTGTCTCTCCCTCCCTTTCTCCAATGGCTGAAACTTATAACTTCTAATTTATATCCAATAAAACCATTAGAAACAGTAAGGTGTCAATATTAAAATTATGACATATTATTGATTTTAACGGCATATCAACCTGTCTAGTATTATATAAAGGAATATCATGCAGTGTACATTGATAGTTACATCTTTGTGTGGTTGGTTCCTCAAAGTTTTCTTTCACACGGTACTACAATATATGGATATTTTTTCAAACAGGTCTACTTGAGTTATAGATGGGACTTTAACAAGTACGACCATTTTGGTCAGAGTGGACATGGGAGTGATGGCAATTAAGGGGTTTTTCACACTCCTCAGATCTCTAGAAATTAATCCTCACCAAAAACAGTTTATATACCATAACCACTATACAGTGCATAACTGAATGATAATTATTAATTGATAGAAATAGTTACTTGAAACAATATAATCGCTTTCAAAGAGACTGATTTACGTAATATTTAAAACGGTTGTTAACTTATCATTAAACCCAGCAACTAATCAGCAAAACAATAATATATATATATATATATATATATATATATATATATACATATATATATATATATGTGTGTGTCTGAGTATTTTGGCAGCATTTTTGTTTACATATTTTTTTTGTTAAACTTTTCGAATTACCGTACTGATCTTATGGAAGATTTATCAACCAATTCCAGCCGAATATCATAATTAGTTATTTCCCAAGTACTTTCCGTCCATAGCACTGCATTTAAAAAACATTCATGCCCAACAACAGAATTACAGAAAATTCTTACCGAAAACACAACAAAATTAGAATATCAAAATAACAAGCAAAAACTAAAGATTCTCGATTCCCTACATATTAGGAACATGCAACCCAAACTTAGCAGAATTAATTTTAAAACCAGGGCTAATGTATTTAAATGTCTTTAGCTACTGACGTTATTAATAGGACAGATTCGAAAAGAAAACGCTACACAATACAACAGTACAGACGCTCTTCTTACAAAGTAGTAATGTACATACAAACGTTGCATCACTTTTGTAATACATCCTCCCCTGATAATGGCCCAAAGTTGTGCGGAAAGTACTTGGGAAAAAACTAATAATGGAAGATTTATCAACCAATTCCAGCCGAATATCATAAGATCAATACGGCAATTCCAAAGGATTATCAAAAAAGTATGTAGAAAAAATGTCTATCATATTCAATCAAATATATATATATATATATATATATATAATATTGGATATTGAAATGGAGATCTCTTTGACATCCATCAATAAGCTGCTGGAAGTCGAAACTTGGTTGAACGAAAATAACAGAAAATACCGAAAGTAAACAGGGCTGTGGTGTTCTCGGCGGTAATGCCACGTAAATTGCGTGGTTGACATGCTAGGAGGAAGCAGGATTAAATCCATTGTGTAAGCAACAGGCTGGAGGGGGCATGACAACGAGAATTTGGTGTCCAGGATGTTATATTACCTTTAAAAAGGAGTTCACTAAAGATTCCTACTTCAGCCTTTGTGTATGCAGCTCCTTATTCTAACCATCGGTACATTTTGTGTAATAAAAGAAAAAACAAGCAGATTATAGTTTTATACATCAGTACTGTCTTCTTTTTCTGCTATACAATATATATATATATATATGAAAAAACACAAGGTCAGTCTTTAGATTTTCATCAGGGTCTTCCCAGAAATTTACACGCACTGATAAAGGTTTATAAAACTGAAACGCTTAACATTGGTCTGGTATGGTTTTATGGCAGATAAACCATTATAGGTTATCTAATGTAAAATCTATTTTATACATATAAAAAAGTTGGCGACCATGGTCGAAGATAACCCGAAGTTTCTCTTGTCAATAGCTACTATACATATAAACAGTTCTATTTCAAACAATATTTTTAGCATAAGTACACTGTTTAGTTCTATTTGACCCTTAGATAGGAACCTATCAGTTTGATTATTTGAGTATGTGGCATATCAACCTTTGTTGTTTATTTAATACCAAATCCATTTTTATACAAACATTTCAGTTTAGCATTAGTACACTGTTCAAATGTCAAAAGCATTTCTATTTCAAGCTATTTAGTTTAATAAAACAGTTCTAATTAAGACAATTCAATTTAGTATAATTTTGGTTTATACACAGTTAAATGTCAAAACAGTTCTATTTCAAACAAATTAGTTTAGCGTAAGTACAGTTTCAATGTTAAAAACAGTTCTATTTCAAACCATCCAGTTTAGCATACAAAAACAATTCTATTTCAAACAATCCAGTTTAGCATCCAAAAACAATTCCATTTGGCATATGCAATCACTTTACATGTCAGTTCTATTTCAAACAATTCAGTTTTACATAAGTACGCATTTTGAATATCAAAACAGTTCTATGTCAAGTAATTCAGTTTAGCATAATTACACAGTTTAGTTCAAATTGACCCATAGATAGAACCCTATCTGATGCTACCACTCCGGAACAGAATGGATCTGGGAGCCAATGAATGGGCACTTCGCATTCCCCAAAGTTCCAAAATTACTGGTACCTCACCATCAGAATTTATAGTGTCATATACAGGACTTTCCTTGGGGTGGGGATACTTACCCTTCTGCACCTAGGCAAGTTTAACATTGGTAAATATTTCTACGAATAATTTCTCCCTTTGAAAGCCTTGTTTTTTTTTTCATCTTTATTCATTTATATATATATATATATATATATATATATATATATATATATATATATATATATATATAATTCCTATACCGTTCAAACTACTACTACCCTATTATGATGTCTCACCAATCACTTAACAGACCAAAGCTCTATTATAAATCACACTCAACAAAGCCTTTAATACGCCAATTGTCTAGAATACCTGGATATTTAACGGGTCCACCATTTAAAAAAAAATTCAAAATCTTAACTATAAAAATGAAAAAAATCCAACCTTCAAGATCTTCTTCGGGCATAGACATAGACTTCTATATATATATTACAATTAGAACCACACCTCTTTGCAAACTACCTCGTGACATCACTGGAAGTCACACCGACTAATTCTCGTATAACACGTATTTTAAGAGACCCATGCGAATTTTGTTTAAAACAAATATGTAAAAAGTCAGTTCCAATGTTATATATATATATATATATATATATATATATACGTACCTACACACACACACATACATATCCCGAGGAAAGGAAAAAAAAAGCACGTCTAGATATCTAAAAAATAACATCTATTTTTTTAAATGAATTGAGACACGGTCAAAACTTTTTGAAACTGAATGTTTTAAGTGATTTCAAAATTATTCTATCCGGAGTTATGTCCCCTTGTTTGTAAACAAAAAATAGTTTCAAAAGTCCAACGCACCACATTCATTCGGTCTTGTACCACATCGAAACAAAGAGCTTCGTAAATTACTACTTCATCGCTTGTTTTGTTTTTTTAACCAAAGACGTATATATATATATATATATATATATATATATATATATATATATATATATATATATATATATACATAATGTGTTTGTGTATATGCGAATTTTGCGGATAATGGTAGCCATTACTTTTAGTTTTTAGGTTCAAAATGATTTGAAAACATTCTACATCACTTTCAGCGTCTGTCCCAATGAACTACACATAAGTATGTCCGTCTGCCTTTTCAATTCTTTTCATTGTTTAAAATTATTTCCTCATACTTCAGCTGTCAGAAATATTAATTTTCTTGAAGAAATAAGGCTCATTGTTGATTTTCTGGTTGTTGTTTAACAGATTTACCAAAACAAAACTGGAAGAGAGCAGACATTTTGGTTTCTCTTTTTGCGAGAAATTATTAATGTTGAGTTTTTTTTTTTTGTTTTTTTTTTTGTCTTTTTTTTTTTTGTTTTTTTCCCACTTTTGATCGCGTGCAAGTTTCGATGACGGTGGCTTGTCTTAAACGCAAATTAGTTTTCTTTTCTTTCTCATAGAGCTTTTTCTTTTTTTACTTCGATAAAGAGGTCTTATAAATGTTATTTATTTGAAGAATAAATATATCATTCACGCAATATTTTTCATCTTTAGAACAAAGCAGTGGTCTTCTTGTTTCGTTTTGTCTTGTTTTTATTTGAACTTAATTTTTTTATATTTCCTAATGTAGTCTTAGGTCAAATAAAAATAAGTTTAGCTGATTGCACCCCCTCATTTCTCTCTCTCTCTCTCTCTCTGCCATTCATAATCATTCGATCAACCTTTTGTTAAATTCTTTTTAAAATATACATCTATACATATATATATATAAAGGAGGTATTATTATTATTATGATATATATATTATATATATAAATACACGTGTGTATGTTTGCATGTCTGTGCCTGTAATATATATAAAATATGTCTGTGTCTCAGTGTGTGCAAGTGTATAAATCTATAACAGCTTGTCTGAAACAATTTGACTTGAATTAGTTTTGTGTTCGGAGTCCTTTGGATGGTAAAAGCTTAGGTCGGCAACATTTTTGATTTACTGTGGCTTCTGATTATTGCAATGTAGTCGCCACCGTTGGTACTCTGGGGGTGTCACTGATAGTAAGAGGTCAATTATGAGAATCCTTCTAGTGTTTGCGAGAAACGGTGACTCACGTAAGTTGTTTGTTTAATTTTTATAAATCGGTCAGAAAGTAACCGGCTGATTACAAGTAACGATTTAAATGTCGTGGAAAGCAAAACCGCAAATCTTCCTCTATTGGGATTGGGTAGTGCTAAGGAATTCCTCATTGACTTAATGTGTGTCCCCCTGGGGAAGGTTGAACAACAGTAATAAAGTAAGGGATATTTTTCTGTGACTTTGTACATTTCCTAATGTGAATTCGTCGCCATCTCTTAACCACCTCTTTCATTAGGTAACTTTTATCGAGTCTTCACAGTACCTCAGTGTATATTCAGTAATATAATTAATGATGATGATTATGTTAGATAGTTTGTTTTTTTGTTGTAATAAACTGTGAGTCATCTAAAATCTTTGAGTTGCTGTGTAAGTCGCATGCGAAACGTAAACTTTTGCACGTGCCACTGAATACGTGGTTGACAGTGTTTTGAAATCCGCAGCTGAGAGAATGTTGATGGAAAGTTTTTAATGACACGTCTTCTTATCATCATTAGTTGAGCAAATAATTAATATATTATATAAGCACGGTAATTTTAGCGGTCAAAGGAGTTCAGAGAATTCAGATTCAGAGAAAGCTTTTAAAGCTGCGTTGGGGAGATTCGGATCAAGGGAGTCGAGCTGCCCCATTGTTGGGGGTGGGGGTTGATGGCTGGTCGAGAAGAGAAATAGAAATCCGTGTTTTTAATCTTTCGTCTCTCACGAATAAGATTTTAGCATTTCTGTGAAGCAACTAATATCATTCTCTCTACCCTTCTCTCTTGTTTCAGATGACGACTGCTGTGTAGAATGTTGCGGTCAGAAAATACATTTTCGAATTCGAAACAACTGGGTCCGCTTTATACTTTTAGAAATTTAACATTTATTCACCTGTAACGGCCAAACAATGCTTAATTATTTTCTATCGTATGTAAATTTTCAAAAATGCAATGAAATGAGACCTAATATACTAGATACAGTATTTTGAGTTTCTTTATACGCAGCGAAGGTATTTGTAATTGTAATGTAAGATCGTATATCTCGTAACCTTATAATTCGAGCGTTCATCTGCTCAAGTAAAAGAATTCTTAAAAAGCCATCAGGTTAATACCAGCGACTGTTTTCGGGGATACTCATTTAAATTAGTTTAAATACAAATAATAAAAGGGACGATTGTGTCGTTTTTTAAAGACTCTGTACTTCGTTTTTTCATGCGTAATGTTCTAAAACCTTACCTTTGTAAATGTTAAAAAACCTTCAATGATTTTTCACGTAAAATCTCCACCGACTTACTTTACAGTAGATATTATAATTTCGAGTCAAGGAAAGAAAGGTTGGAAATTGAGCTGTATCTTTTAATTCTATTTGATTTGCCGAAATACGCCAACAAAAGAAAAAGTGGAAACTAACAACATCATCAACTGACCTCGAAAAAGTAAAAAGAAAAAAAAAAGCTAAATTTCAAAAAAAGGACTAATTGATTTTACAAGTTTCTGATTACTTCGAAGATTGGAAGGAAATAAAAACGAATGAATCCTTAGTGTTAAGTGTCAACGAAATTAACTAAAAATATCTCGTTAAAATTTAGAACAAAAACAAACAGAATTTCTAACATCGATAAAGATATAGTACTCATTTTTTTTATAAGCATCAACACAGCTATTTTAACACTAAGAATTTACGAAGCTTTGCTTCGTTTGGTACATATGTTCCTGCTGTTTATAAGTGGTCTTCTATATTAACAATGAACAGGCTCAGCAATATTTAACTTCAGTTATATATCCGGAAATGATTTAGTGTGAGTTGAAATTTACGACGATCTATCTAGTCAGGTTCAGAGTACTTGTTGTATCTGTTATTTCTAACTGATTACCAATCCAAGTAGTCAGTAGAAGACGGCAACTACACAAGGATGATGCGAGCAATATTAAACAAGTCCTGGCGACAACACCCAACAAAGCACCAACTATACGGCCACTTGCCTCCCATCACGAAAATTATCAAAGTTAGACAAACCAGGCACGCAGGACACTGCTGGAAGAGCAGAGACGATCTCATAAGTGATGTACTCCTATGGACCCCCACTTATGGCCGAGCAAAAGCAGCACGACCAGCTCGAACATACATATACAGCAGCTATGTGAGGATACGGGATGTAGTCCAAAAGACCTGCCGGAGGCGTTAACGATAGGGAAAAGTGGCGAGAGAGAGTCAGAGATATCCGTGCGGGCGGCATGACATGATGATGATGATGAGGAGGAGTGTTTTAAGCGAAATTTGATCGTAGTCATTGTCCTTATTAATATACACTTTTAACATCTATGGTTACTGGTGGCATTCTCTGAAGTTTTCTTAACATTCCAGAACTGTATTCACTATTCTAGCCAATCAAATCAGTACTGGACGAGCTTAAATTCTTCTAAGGATTTTTAATAGCTCCGGTTTCTCTTCTAGACTGATTGATTGATCGATCTTAAAGGTATGTCAGCCCGTCTGAGTTATTTTATGCCCAGATGTTAGGGAACTGCGTAAATTGTACATCTATATTTACATTTTTGTGTAGTTTTTTGTATTCGTATCAAATATAAAGAATTTACAAACATATCCATTTGACCCATAGATAGTACCCTAACAGATACAGTTTACAGTCGTTACATAAACACTATGAACCGGCCCATTGGACTCGTGGGTAGAGTGTCCGCCTAATAGTCCGCGAGACCTAGGTCCAATCACAGGTCGCGTCATACCAAAGACTTTAAGAAATGGTACTTGATACCTCCTTGCTTATCACTCAAAAATTTAAGGTACGTATCAAGGGTAAAGTGGAGCAATCCAGGGAAAGGAGTAACGCCCTTCCCTTCACCTTGGTGTAGTAGCTATTGAAAAGGAAGCCTTCTTGTCGCCAGCTTTACTTTACTTACATAAACACTTCTTTTTTTGAATAGGGGATCATATGGCAATTCAGGGAGGACAGTCACCATATTCTTAGCCTCACCAACATGCTGATGTCTTTACTAGAATTCTTGAGGTTGTTTGAAAGGATCTGACTAAAACTATCTTTATATTCTCAGTTTGTTATTGAGTTCTCTGGCAAGATCCAGATATGTAACAAATCGTTTTGATTTCCTTTCATCTCTCTGTTATTTGCTGTCTGTATAGATATTTCTTGATTTATGCCCTTCATATCACATCACATTTAATTTTCCTATAATAATGCTTTACTGGAGATTATTGCTACATAAGTTATTGAAGATTTCCGTATGAAAGCGCTTCGAATAGTCATTGACGTTTGGGATATTAACAATGGAATCGGCAATCGAATTCTAAATCCCAGGAAAACTGTTTGGTTTCGCTTCCCATTAAGCTTTTTATAAAATATATGATTCTATATTTTCCCCTAAAGGTATGGGTTAAATTGTTACGCAGAAGTATAATACGACTGTTACTTGTTACAGCTGTTAAATCTTTCAACTTAATCCCTGAGTTAAATAATGATTTCAATTACTCTGTCTAGACAAATATCTTTGATTAATCATTCCATTTTTATTATTAATTCTTTTGGTTAGTATTATCCTTCATCGTTTTAATTCTACTAGTTTTATCGAAAATTTAAAACCAAATGAAACCTTTTCTTCATGCAGTCATTGTAGCATAAGTGGTAACTAAAGGTTGTAAACCGGTCGTTGTTTTGACGAAAGAACCTACCGGAAAATACAAAACAACTTTGAAAGAAGTAGTTCATTTTAAAAAAATCAGTTTCAGCAAGTATTAAAATTTTTATTTCATTAAATAATTTACTTAAACGTTTGAGGAAAACGTGTAAGTAAACAATAAGAATAAAAGTTCGTAAATGTTGCAGGAAAATATTATTTCCTTCTCCGGGAGAAAAAATATCTCAGTTTTCAATTCTTACGGCAGACGGTTGTGTCTTTTAAACATACTCAAGGAAAACCAAAAATCTAATAAATTTTTAAAGCCAGAGAGATTTTCTTTACCGAGAGGGAAATATACGAAAACGAATTTCTTTTTTTTCTGCAAAATAACTCCAGCTTCAAAATGTCTTAGTGTCTTGGCTGTTTTACCCTGATCCAAGAACCTTCAAATGTTTCCGAGCGTGCCTTCGTAAAATCTTTCTTCTGGTCGTCTGCTTTTAATCAAATTTTCCCTTTTTATCCTCATTGATTAACTCAATGGTTAAAAGGATACAACTTATTTAAGAATTTAATGAAATTTATTAATGCAGTTTCTTGTAGATTTTTAGTATGGTTTTATGACACATCAACCATTGTTTAATGCCGAATCTTTTTTATACATATATATAAAATATATGATTTGTAAACAAACTCATAATGTAGATAACATTTCTAAATGAGCCTGAGCTAATTTTCTTTGTACACAGATAAATGGTTTTACTTATTTCTATTTAATACGAATAATTCCATTTATTATTAGTCCTTTACTTGAACCCAGTTAAATGGTTTCATGTATTGCGATATATCACTAACAATTCAACAAAACATCAGTCATTTGTTTATACACAAATGTTCAAACAGTTGTATTTCATTTAGCATAAGTCATTTGTTTGCATTCAGTTTAAATGTCAAACAGTTCTATTTGACTCGAAGATGGATCGTATCAGGTGCTACCACTATGAATAAGAGTTGAATTAGGAACGATGGCCATTAAGGGCTACTCCACCTTCTCGAAGACTCGCCATCAGACTATTTAGGGTCGTATAAAGGATATTCGTTGGGAGAGACTTACCGCTCTGCAGAGATGTAGTCATTGTAATCTTCCGCTCCACCCGATATGGGCGAGTTTCAGGTCGAAAGTCGATAGTGCTATGGGTTGAAAATTTCATTCAGAACAGCTGTAATATAGCCATGATACAGATATGTGAAATATACCGATATGTAGAACGTTCACATGCATAGGAATCCCGAATCACTCGACGACTCTCTTGGTTCAGGTACGAAACTTTTATAACCTTCTTGACTTTTAGGTTTTCAACACTAGGAAAGAGAGACACAATTTTTACTATGCTGACTGTTCCATCTGACCCCACCACGCGCGGCGCATCTCGTAGACCTAACTGGCCTGGCCTCGCCGAGGCTCAAAAATCAACTCGCTTCGCCCAGGTACGAATCTCAACTAACTGCTTTTTTCAAAAATCACCTAAAATCCTTAGCTCATCGCTTCCGGGCATGATGTCATTCACATCCCCAATCCTATTTTCTATCCGGGGTTTTTATTATGACATCCGTGATTCACACATCCTCCTCGTGCTCAATTTGTGACCATACCCGAGCACTAAGCCTAACTAAACCGAAAGATAAAATATAACCAACGAAAAATGATAATATAAAAAAAAATCCTTCCGCAATTATATAACTCAGCAACAATCTTACGTAACATGAAATGAGTACGAAAAGTTCTGTGTGTACCAATTACCGATTCACCAGTCTTTAAAAAATGTTCAACAGCAAATCTACGGTGTGCACAGGTCCAAGCCATGATTATAACTGATCGTATCTGATGAAAAATGATAAAATATGAGCTAGATGCAATTTGTGACTTGTCCTAATTCACTTTTGCCTCATAATGTAACATATCCATGCCCAAAAAAACGACCAAGATATTCACATGCATAAAACGTTCATATAAGCATATAGGAATCCAAAAAACACGAAATTGGTTCAGGTACGAAACTTTTTATTACCTTTTTGAGTTTAAGGTTTTTCGACATGAGGAGAGAGAGACACAATTTCTTTCTATGCTGACTTTTCCATTCTGACCAAAAATCGACTACCTTTCTCTAGACTCGAATCTCAACTCTTTGTTCGGAGTTTAAATCTCAACTAACTGTTTTTTTTTCAAATTCCCTAATCCTCATTGCCTCCGGGCATGACGTCACTCACGCCCCTTGTCCCATTTCCTACCTGGAGTTTTTATTGTGACATCTCTGATTGTCACATCCGGCCTGCGTGTGCGTGAACACCTGCACTCAATGTGTGCACCTAACCCATGCACTAAGTGAAAGGTTCTCAGATTAACTAAACCGAAAGGCAGGATGTATAAAACGAAATCCCTCAGCAATTATATTACAATAAGTGATAATTCAAAATTTGGGAGGTATTTCTTTCTCATTCTGTATTTAAATTTTGGTTCTGTTTAGTTCGGTTTACTTAGGTTTCTTTGTTTAATGCCATATCAACTTCCGTTTAGTCGAACACGTTAGCCACTACGCCTCGGATACTCTAACCGCTGGGCCAATGTCCCGGTTACAATGTTATAAAAACAAAAACAAAAAGAAAGAAAAAAAGTCACCAACTTTACTCACTTATCTAAAACAATTCAGTTTAGCATGAGAACACATTTTGATGGTGAAAAAGATTTCTATTTCAAGTTTCAGTCACACAGTTCTAATTCAAACAATTCAATTTATCATACTAAAACAGTTCTATTTCAAACAATTCAATTTAGTATAAGTGTGCAGTTTTAATATCAAAACATTTCTATTTCAAGCAATTCCCCTTACCATTAGTACGCAGTTTACTTCTATTTGACCAATAGACGGGACCCGATCAGGTGCTACTACTCCGTGCCATCAACCCCTGGTGATGGCCAATGAAAGGTCTGAGCGCACTCGGGATAATTTTGGTAAATTCATCCTCCAATTCCAACCTGATATCAAGACACTTATCAAGAAACTTGAAAGGATCTTAATTAAATTATATAGCTAAAATGTGTCATTATTATTTACTTAAACATGCTTAAATGAGATACTGCTGCCTAACTACACACACACACACACACACACACACACACACACACACACATATATATATATATATATATATATATATATGTCTGTTGCTGTGTATTCATAAATAATTAAAATTGAATTAAACACTGAAATTTACATTCCCTGACACACGCATATGTATACCCAAAGAAAAATATGAATAAATGTTTTATATCATTCAGTAGATTTATTTTTATTATCATTTGTTTTTATATACGCATATGCATACACACATAAATAAGCTTTTATATGCATATGAAGTCTTAAACTCACTGATGATCTTGAAATAAAAATTATAATGTTGACACACACATTGTTTTATTTTTTGGGCATCTGTGTGTATATACATGTGAAATATACTTTCAAACTCGACAGAATGAATCGTATAATATTTTCAAAGAAAAAATATCTGTATGATCTATTCCTTGTATATTTGATAATACATGTCTGTTTATTTTCATATAAAGGCACATATACATTTTTCTTTGTACTTTATATATATATATATATATATATATTTAATATGTATTTCTCTCTATATCTATCTCTCTCCCCCCTCTCTCTCTATATATATATATATATATATATATATATATATATATAATGGGTAAAGTGTTCGTTAATTGCTCGGGAGACTGTGTTCACTCCCAAATCTCTCTCACTCTCTTTATATATATATATATATATATATATATATATATAGAGAGAGAGAGAGAGAGAGAGAGAGAGGGACACATACACACACAGGCAAGTAAAGTTAGTGAGAGGGGCAAAGAATGAGACCGGAATAGAGAGTTACAAAGAGAAAAATAGATGAACAGAGTATATAAGAAATTGAAACAAAAGAAAGAAAGAGACATTGAAAGAGAGGTAGAGAGGCTTAAAAAGAAGGAAGAAGAGACAATTGTGTTTATATGTATATATATATATATATAGAGAGAGAGAGAGAATTAAGTAGAAAGATAGACTACGAGAGAGAGAGAGAAAAGGACAGATTGTTACAGAGACAGTTATCAAATCTATAATACTAAATCTAGATTAATAAAGTACTTCACAATGATGCTTTAACTAGGTTTATTTATTTTCATGACATATCAATTCTCTTGAGTTATTTAATATCAAAGCCATCTTCGTAAAAGGACAGTACTATTTAACCAAAAGTAGGGAAGTATGAGGTGAGATTCATTATTTTTAGAAGGGTATTAGCACGACTGGAGTTAGAACTCGCTTTCTACAAGATCACAGTCTTATATGTTAGCCACTTCATCATGGATCTCCCCAACAATTATGGTTTACAGACACTAATCTATACACACACACAACGAAACTATATACACATACACACAACGAATGTTCCTACGCACACATCCGGGTTTTTTTTTTATATACAGTTATACCTGCACTTAATTAGAAAAGAATACCTACATCTAAATACCAAACTCACACACATTAGAGCTTATTCAACAGACATTTACGAAGTAAAAAAAAAAGAAGAAAAACTTCTACTTGAAATATTTACATACTTATACATATATACTCATACTGAAATACAAATAAGTAGGTGAACATAAATACGTCACTAATTCAAAGCTAATACTCTATTTATTTTTACGAGAGCCTTGAACTAAGAATAAAAAATACGGTCACTCGTTGAAAAATTGACTGCAGTATTTTTCTTTCTTTTTTTTTTAAGAAACTTTCTTCTTTTTCGGTAATTGTTGGCCAGCCGGAATAACGTGACCTTCAGTAATATAACCAGGTAGATTTTTTAGATTGTTTGTTTGCTTGTTTGTTTGGTTTTTATGGCATATCAACATTTGTAGGTTATTCAATGCCAAATCAATTTTTATACAAATAAACAGTTCTCTTTCAAACATTCAGTACATTGGCCTGGGTTCAATCCCAGGTCGAGTCATACCAAAGACTTTAAAAATGGAACTTGATACCACCTTGCTTAACACTCAGCATTATAAGGTACGGTTCAAGGGTAAAGTGGAGCAATCCTGGGAATGGAGTAGCGCCCTCCCTTACACCTTGGTGTAGTAGCTATCGAAAAGGAAGCGTTCGGGTCATCCTCGACTATGGTCGCTAACTTTACTTTTACTTTTATAACATAACAAAACTACGCAAACACAGAGTTGGATAAAACTGAACCGCAGATGAATTTAAAAACAGAACGCATCAACGGAAATAGAATATTGTCATGAAATATTGAATATTTAAAAAAACAACTTTCAAAACTCTTTAAAAACTCTATTTACACAAGCAAGCAAATCCTGACGATGGCCTATGAAAGGTCTGAAAGCGCTCGGGACAATTTTGGTCAATTCATCCACCAATTCCAACCTGAAACCAAGAAAGACACTTGAAAGGATCTGAAACCAAGAAAAAAACTTGAAAGGATCTTAATTAAATTATATAGACAAAATGTGTCTTTATTATGTAATCAAGCATGCTTATATATATATGTATATATATATATATATATATATATATATATGGAGAGAGAGAGATAGAGCCATCAGCAAACCTCTGAAATGTGTAAACCAGTTCACATACTATGGTAGCAATATCTCATCTGCTGAAAGTGATATCAACAGATGTATAAGATTTCTATTAAGAAGCTGTCAATCATATAGAAATCTAATCTCTTACTCAAATAAAATGGCTCCTTTTTTCAGGCTGTGACCTTATCGGAAAAAATGAATGGGTGTGTCACGTCGACTTTAACAAAATTCTTGAATAAAAAACTACATGTGAACTATATAAGTCTTCTACGAGATGTTTTGAATAATCCTGAAGCAGTACCATAGAAAACAATAGTGCAATGCCACTAGCCTCCCATCTTCCAAAGCATTTAAGTAAGACGAACAATGCATGCTGGACTCTGCTGGTGAAGGAAGAATGAACTCATACACATGGACACATCTGTGTTGACCAACCAACGAAAACTTACATGAATCAACTCTGTGTGGACACTAGAGGTACTCTGGAAGACATGCTAGGATCAATGGACGATTAGGACGAATGGCGAAAGAAAGTCTGGAAACACTGGTGATGGCACGGACTGATACTGATCAGGAGGATATATATATATGTATAGTTTCAAATATAAGTATACAAGTACGTAAATACGCATATATATATATATATATATATATATACACACACGCACACACACATATATATATATATATATATATATATATATAGTTGCCTGATGATAGCATATACAAGAAGCTATGAGGTACCAAGTGGCGTTGAGTGTCTACGCTATCTTAACTTAGATATATATGCTCTATCAGCAATATTGAATTACACATACACACACACGCATATATATATATATATATATATATATATATATATATATATATATATATAATGTGTGTGTGTTAGTTTTTGTATGCGGTTTATGAGTACTATTTATAGCATTATTTTTCATCCATATAACATTTGGTGTCCAACTATGTAGATATTTATTATGCATGTATATTTCACGCTGACAGGTTTTGGAAATAGTTATGAAAATAAAAATAAAATAAAGATATTGTTTCACATATAAGTATATAAGTACGCACACACACACACACACACACATATATATATATATATATATATATATATATATATATATAGTGGTGTGATGATAGCATGTACAAGAAACTATGAGGTACCAAGCAGCATTGACTGTTTATGCTATCTTAGATATATATGCTTTATCACCGATATTGAATTATCTATATCTATAATTATCGTTTTTTTTTACACAAGAATGTTGAGAGCAGTATTAAACAAGTCCTGGCGACAACACCCCACGAGACTCCAACTATACGGACACTTGCCCCCCATCACGAAAACTATACAAGTCAGACGAACCAGACACGCGGGACACTGCTGGAGAAGCAAGGACGAGGTCATAAGCGATGTACTCCTGTGGACCCCCACATATGGATGTGCAAAAGTAGGACGACCAGCACGAACTTACATACAGCAACTATGTGAAGACACAGGATGTAACCCTGAGGACCTGCCGGAGGCGATGAATGATAGGGAGAAAGGGCGAGAGAGGATCAGGGATATCCGCACTGGCGGCGCGACATGATGATGATGATGATAATAATCGTAAACTACATTATGCAAATATATATACGTGGGCTTGTGTGTGTGTGTGTGTATGATTTAGTTTTTGTATGCAGTGAATGAGTTCTGTTTATAGTATTATTTCTGATCCATATAACGTTTGTTGTTCAACTATATATATATATATATATATATATAACGCCACTGGGAAAATAGAAATAGTTTTTAAAAAATTTAAATAGCATAAAATTATATATATATATATATATATATATATATATATATTACACGCGTAACTATATCTGTATATTTATATGTGTATTTGTGTATGTGTTAGTATGTATTTGCGGTGTATGATCTCTGCTTTCAGCGTTTTTTTTTTTAATTCAGGGATATAACGTGTTGCGTTCTACCATATATATGTATAAGATGTGCATCTCGGCCCATTCCCACGCTCAGTAGACGGATTTTGTCGGCGCCAATCTCCGTTTCCATCGCCTACGGATAATCTACCTGAAAACTTCCGGTAATTTGTGCGTCGGTGTGGCTTGGACCTCAGGTAGGGCTACATGTTTGACGACGCTTCTCTTCGCCTTACTCGACACTCCTTCCGACTGAACGCCTTAAGCGAATTATACATGGGATGGGTTCTCATAAACTCAAATATATACACATATATACGTATATTGCTCTCTCTCTCTCTCTCTCTCTCTCTCTCTCTGTGATCCTGTATTTTTGTTTAATTCATATGATCATTTAAAGTTTCTTTTACAGTGTAGAGCCAAATATTCTATATAAATAAATTATATATATTTTCCTATATATATATATATATATATATATATATATATATATATATGGGAAAACTTCGAAAGATATACTTTATTTTATTTGATAGAGAGAATTATTTTAACGGCATGTCAACACGTCTAGTAACACTAGACGTGTTGACATGCCGTTAAAATAATTTTATCCCCAAGTATTAAATATTGCATTCATTGTACATTTTACAAACATTTTTTACCGAAGTTATTTCTTGCAAAATTATATGACATCATTATTCCTATTAAATATGAAAGTTAGCCAACAATTGTATAGTTTCAAGTATTCCTATCTAATATTAATAATGATATGGTTTAAACTAATAAATTCTATTTAATAATAGACACTTGCTTGCATATAGTTTTATGGTTCTAACTAAATAATGATCCTTAGTATAGAATAACAAACAGTACTCACCTGTAGAAGCCAAAAGTAACATGGCTGCCTCCTAAAAACTAGACAACTTTGCTCACTTCTTTTATGGGAGAGTGTCGATATTTGCCAACGTCTCCCACCAGACGAGGCTTGACACAAGGTCAAAAGTCCGAAGGCCGATTAAAGTGGGGATAAAGGGGAGGGGGAGGTCGGAAACGAGCCGAGACTCGAACCCTGCTGGTCTATGCTGCTCATCGGCACACTTAGTGCCATGTGAGCCTGATGAGGCAAGCAGTTTCACGAACACAAATGTGGGTCCAGGCACGTATGCCAGTTTACGGCTTAAACTAGACGCGGGGTCTAGTGCCATACGTAGGTTACAAAGGAGACAAAACTGCAGCTCGCCCACCCGGAGGTAGCCTAGTCAAAACTCGGAGCCTAAAGACCTCAAGTCTGCCAATGTTCCTTTTGCAGAGCCATGCTCCGGACCGAAGTTCTCCGCAAAGAATGTGCCCTTTTATGGGAGAGTGTCTGTGCAGCGTATGGTTGGTCTAATTTACTAGGATGGACCTGCCCAACACATTTGCATGAGAGGTGTCTATTCACCTACATATTCTTGGCAAATGGGCAGTCCAGAAATTTTGGCTGGTTGTGAGCTGACTGATATTTTACACTTAGTAAACAATTGCCTATTCTGTTTTCTTCCTCTTAATGTTGGCCAGTTGGTTGGTTTGTTCATTTTACGGCATATCAAACCTTTACGGGTTTTTGAATGCAGAATCAAGTCATTTTGATAGAAACTTTGGTTTAGTTTGATGGCGTATCAACCATTGTAAGTTATTTAATGCCAAATACATTTTTGTACATAGAAACAATTATGTTTTAAACAATTAAGTCTAGCATAAGTAGACAGTTTAAATATATATGCAGTTCTGTTTCAAGCTTTTCAGTTTAGTCAATCGGTTCCAAGTATCCATATTTATCACAGACAATTCGCTTAAACATCAGCCGTTTATTTACACGCAGTTAAATATCAAAAGAGTTTTATTTCAAACAATTCAGTTTAGCATAAGCACACAGTTTAGTCCTTGCCCAGTCGGCTGGGGCTGTAGAATACACCGACGGCACCTCTGCAAAGGGATAAGACCCACCAATGAATGTCCTGGTTTGACACTAAACAATCTGATGGTGAGGTTCCAGGGATACTGGAGCTTTGGGTAATGCCGATACACCTTCATTGCCATTACTCCAAGGTCCACACTGGTCCGAAATGGTTGCACCTAATAGGGCCCTATCTATGGGTTAAATACAAATAACTGCATACTTTGTTTGAATTAGAACTGTTTGACTAAACTGAATAGCTTGAAATAGAAGTGTTTATGACAAACTGTACTTACATTTAAACAACGTGTTTATGCTAGACTGAATTGTTTGAAATGGAGCTGTTTTTGACATTGGAACAGTACTTACACTTAATTGAATTGATTTAACATTTAACTGTGTGTAACCAAAATCTGTACTTATACTAAACTGAATTAGCTTAATTATAACTGTTTTGACAATTAAACTGTGTACTCATGCTAAACTGAATCGTTTGAAATAGAGCTGACTATTTGCATAAAAATGGGTTTGGTGTTAAATAACCTACAATGTTTGATATGCTATAAAACCCAATCAACCAAAAGTTTATTTCTATTTTACCCATAGAAAGAACACTATCAGGTTCTATCACTCCGGTTCAAAGTGAACCTGGGAGTGATTGCAATATAGGAGTACTCCGCTTTCCCCCAAAGCTCCAGCTTTACTGGGGCCTCACCGTCAGATATTTTAGTGTTATATCCAGGTCACTCGTTGGAAAGTTTTAGCCCCCTGCAGAGACGCAGTCGATGTATTCTCCACCCCCCGCCGACTGGGCCACCATCTTAATGGGAGAGTAGATTTAACATAACTTTAATGCTGAGAACTTTTTTGTTAAAATCTATTTTGATTTTCTGGCTAAGTGAAACTGATTGCCGACTACGCCGATGACATAGCGATACTGGCAAATACACCCAACCAAGCCGAAACACTACTGCATAGTTTGGAACGAGCAGCCGCATGCATAGGCCTCCATGTAAATGCACACAAAACGGAATATATGTGCTATAATCAAACGGGTGACATCTCCAATCTAGACGGAACCCCTCTTAAACTAGTAGACAAATTCACTTACCTAGGAAGCAGCGTCGCATCAACCGAAAAGGACATCGACACCAGGTTATCGAAAGCATGGACAGCTATCAATAGGCTATCGATTATATGGAAATCAGACCTAACCGATAAAATGAAACGCAGCTTCTTCCAGGCAGCGGTCGCATCGATACTGCTATATGGATGCACTACAAAACGGCAGGAGAAACTTGACGGCAATTACACAAGAATGCTGCGAGCAATCTTGAACAAGTCCTGGCGGAAACACCACACAAGAAACCAACTGTACGGCCACCTGCCTCCTATCACGAAAACTATTCAAGTTAGACGAACCAGACATGCTAGACACTGCTGGAGAAGCAGGGACGAACTCATAAGTGATGTACTCTTATGGACCCCCAAACATGGCCGTGCAAAAGCAGGACGACCAGCACGAACATATATTCAGCAACTATGTGAGGATACGGGATGTTGTCTAGAAGACCTGCCTGAGGCGATGAACGATAGAGAAAAGTGGCGAGAGAGGGTCAGGGATATCCGTGCTACCAACACGAAATGATGATGATGATATTGGATAGTTGGCTAGTTTGCTTTATATTTTAAAATAACTTGAGACTTGGTTGGGTTTCGATTGTATCGTGAAGATGGATACTCACATGGCAGCTTCTTCATATATATATATATATATATATACTCATTTTTTTAAAGAGTACGTGTGTATGAATATTAATGTTTTAGCAGTATCAGTATCAGTCACGTTCATATGGATAATCTTTTTAGAATGTTAGAAATACATACTCTGATACAGCAGACATTTATGCAATGGAAGTTTTACTACACCCTATGAAATATCCTTTTTTTTAATTCCCTATCAATAACAACGAACTGATATTATAGAGATCCCTGTAATACAAGAAATACGCCCTTAAATTCAAACACTTCCTTTTCTAACCCGCTGATACTTTCTTTGATCCTAAATCAGCAGCAAACATTCATTACGACTGACAAATCATTTTTGACGCTATTTTATAACGAAAATATAGGCTTATTCCAGGAAAACACGTGTTAAAAGTTTCAGCTAAATGAGGTGAGGGATCCCATGTTATAATGAATAACATTCAGGACTGCTACGTCAAAATCATCAAGTACGCAACCAAACATGTTTTTTTTACGTTTAATTTCGGATTAAGGCATTTCGGAAAGGTATGAACCACCTCGTCCCTTAGCTCTTAGTTAAATAATAGAAGTACCGTTTTTCTACGTGGATGGTTTCGGTTTTAGATAATCCACGAATATTAGTATTCCGTTCAACAAAGAAACCAAATCAAACCATTAAACTGAATATTTCCTCTTGGATAATGCGAGAAATTTGATATTAAACAAGTCAAGAAATTGGATTAAATTTTCTTGTTAATATCAGGTCTTCTTTTATATTCTACATTGGGTGGTTTATCTGTATCTCAAATTCACTGATTATTTTACGGGTTTCCTTTTTTAGGAAAAATTCTGCTTCGTGCCAATTGCTTCTTTCAATAGTCAAGTTTTAATCTCTTGCCCAATTCCCAGTGGATCACCTTTCCTACCCAGTCATGTCTACTCTTGTATTCCTTTTGTACCAGTTTGCTGCATTCTCTTATAATGTTATCAAGTCTCATCTCTATCATCAGATAATCTACACTTGCAATTCTTTTGTAAATTAGGAGTTTTTGTTTTGATATATTAGTTTTTATGCCCTTAATATGTGCTGCTATCCTAACAGATTCACTATCTCTTTTGAGGTTTTCCTTTCTTAGCCATGTCCAAGTCATCCCCCGAGCAATTAATTTGTCACTTTTAGCATCAACTGTTACTATATGCACAGCATATTTTCAACCCTGTATACGTAATAAGTGTGTACTATATTCATGCACTTATCTCCCATGTGGCAAATAGATAATACTGCAGTCAGAAAACACTTTAGGAAGTAAAATGCTTTCGAAAAACTATTTAAGGATAAACTACCATAAAAACGTTTTATATTGTGTAATATTATTTACTGTCTTATTACTTATAGTGCATTCTCTGTGTGTCCCTCTCACTCTCTCTAATATATATATATATATATATATATATGTTATGATACTGATAAAAAAAAAAGACACAGAGCACAAAAAGGGTTGATTGAAAAACATATATATTCAAGTAACAGAAATAAGATAAAATGAACCTGGTTAAACAGTAGTTAGTTGATAGGAAGCTGAGAGTCCAGTTGGGTAGTGACTATCTGTCCACTAAGCAAATGGTACCACACGTGATTGTGTCACGCTGATTGGTAAAATCTGTCTGACGCTCTCGTTGACGTGTATTTATGGGGGAGGCCGAGTCCATTATGTAAGGAGTACAACAAATATATATATATATATATATATATATATATAATATAATTATTACGGTATCATTACGTAAAGTTATTGAATAAAGTTAAAAATCTATTTTAATATTAAATCTGTAGTTTAAGTCAAAATGTAATTAGAATTTAATAATTAAAATAAAAATTAAATTTAAAAAAAAATAAATTTACTATAATTCTAACCGAAATTAAAATAATAAACGGAAGTGGGCTAAATGAGGAGATAACTTTTCACCCCTCTTCTATCCCCTCCCACCTTTTCTGTGTCTATTCTGATTTATTTTATGCATAAGATCTGAAGAAGTCCTGTTAATTTTTTTTCGTGTTTTTGAATTTTTCAAAAACGCGTAACAGGATGGAAATAAATTTATAATCCTAATGTGACCGGTTTGTTGTTTTTCTTAAAGTGTGTATATATATATATAGTTTTAAACCGTTGGTCTGAAAATTTTTCCCACTTTCTTCTGTTCATTACACAAATGTATGAGATACCATTTTGTTTTGTTTTATGATATTTCATACTCTGAGTTTGTTGATTAATCTCGATCCAAACGAAAATATGTAAATTCAAACCAGTTTTTGAAATTATCGTTTGTGCTGCAAGTGTTACTTTAGCTCTTTTCCTGTTTATTATCTGCCCAGACTACGTGATTCAAATGTCTATATATTTTATGAAAAAAATAGCTTTACGCTGGCAAAGGCAAGAAACAAAAGATACCCAGCACAAACTATTACGTACGCTGATGTCATAGCGTTTCTTGCAAATACACCCTCCTAGAACGAATCCCTTCTGCATAGAACGGGCAGTTGGTGAGATATGCCTCCATCATGTGAACGCAGACAAAACAGAATATATGAGCTTTAATCCAAGAGGTGACATCTCCACACTAAATGGCGGTTCTCTGAAACTGGTGGACAAGTGTAACTCTCTCGGAAGCAGTGTCTCATCAACTGAAAATGACATCAATACGCAACTAGCAAAGGCATGAACAACTATTGATAGGCTATCGGTGATATGGAAGTCAGATCTCAGATAAAATAAAACACCGTTTTTTTCCAAGCTGCGGTCGTATCAGTACTGCTCTATGGATGCACCACGTGGACGCTGATCCTATTTACCTAACCCCTCCGCTCGGGCAGGATATGACACAAGGTCAATTTTTAAGCGGAGTTTAACAGGTTTCAATTCAGAGTTTTCCTTCTCCTAGACTAGTTGCCTCACCAAAGCTGAAGAACCTAGTCTGCCCTACTATTTACCCATAGCTGGAGGAAGAATAATTGGATTCATACCTTTCCCAAGGGTATTAGTGCAATGTGAAATGCAACCAGTCTTGTCCAGGAATTGAACTCGTATCGCCGTGTTCATATCCTGTGACGATAACCATTACACCACGGGCACCTCCGTGGACGCTGATTAAGCGTATGGAGAAAAAGCTCAACGGCAATTACCCAAGAATTCAGCAAGCTATATTGAATAATTCCAGAAGGCATCATCCCACAAAACAGCAGCTGTACGGCTACCTACCACCCATCTGGGAAACCATCTCAATTAGACGAACCAGACACACGGGACCCTGTTGGGGAAGTAAGGACGAACTCACAAGCGATGTACGCCTGTGGACCCCTTTCCAGAGAAAAGTTGGACGATCAGATAGAACCTATCTACAACAGCTCTGTACTGATACAGGATGTAACCAGGAACACCTGCTGGGAGCGATAGATGATAAAGGCGAATAGCAAGAGAGGGTCAGGGAAATCCGTGCAAGCGGCACGACATGAGAATGATGAATTCTAACAGCATGTTAACCCGCCAGGGATTATTTCACGCCTTCAGTTTAGTAAATGGTATTCATTGAACGTTCATATTTGAATTATTGTGCAGCTGTTTTGTTTTTTGTTTTTTTTTTTAGAGTTTTGGCACATTTTTATCTCTCAGTTATTTATATTTAATACAAACTTGGTTTTAAGTATTTCTATCTAATCTTAATGATGTGGTTTCTTGTAATTATTTCTATTTAGTAATAATTATTTTTTTGCAGACAGTTATAGGGTTTCAATAAAATAATAAAGTAAAGTTGGCGACCATAGTCGATGGCAACCAGGGTGGTCTCTTTTCAATAACTACTACGCCGAGATGTAGGGGAGGGCGCTACTCTTTTCCCTGGATTGCTCCACTTTACTCTTGATACGTACCTTATATAGCTGAGTGTTAAGCAAGGCGGTATCAAGTACCATTTTTCAAGACTTTGGTATGACACGACCTGGGATATAACCTAAGTCTCCAGGACCATTGGTGAACACTCTAACCATTAGGCTAATTAGCCGGTCAAGGCCAAATAATAATAATAATAACTACTTGTAAACAATTATAGCTTCAAGTAACTATTCTTAATACTACTAATTAATAGTTGTATGGTATCTAGTATTCCTATCAAATGCAAATTATTTACAATTATATATTATTAATTATTCCTATCTAATTTGCATACATATGATTTCCGGTAATTATTTCTATTTACTAATCATTACTTTATACATGGTTATATGGTTTCAATTAACGCTTCTTAATACAAATAACCTACATTTATATAGTATCAAGTATTCCTATTTAAGAGTAATAAATTTTAAAAAGATCTATTTGACCCCTAGATGAGATCCTTATAAGTACTACCACTCCCGATCTAAGTGGACTTGGAAGTAATGGCAATGAAGGAGCACTTCAGACTCCTCAGTCATCCGGAACTGGAGCCTCACCACTGGATACAACAAGGAGGTTAAATAGTGATAGTTTTTATTTCATTCTTTAAATTTATTGTAAAATATAGCTATGGGACGAGTTGTCGAGAGTGAAATGAAGTTTTGTTTATTCATCTATTAAAAAACTATCTGCACGTTGTATACAGCAGTATGTTTGTTTGGGTTAGTCAACTCTCAGAGAGTACGAGAGATAAAAGTACAGAGAATGAGATATCGATCGGGCAACGTCAGAAGTCAAACGTTATTTTGTCTTTCTTCTCTCCTCTTGATGTTCTCTTTTTGAAAATAAAAAAGCCAAAATGAATGGTGGATAAAGGACAAGCCAACTGCCCATTTAGTGAATCGTATTTTTGTATTTATTTAACATACACAAACGTGCGTAATTTTTGATGTCTCATGACCGCTTTTTCTTTTTTTTTTTCTTTTTGACAGAAACAATTTTGGGGGTTTAAACTTTGGCAAGAGAGGAAAAAAGTTTTTAATATTAATCAACAACGTACTTCTTAGCGGTAAAAGACTAACAAAGACTTCTAATATATATAATATTAAAAATACCAAGAAAAGAAAAAATCTAAAATCAAAACTTTAAGCTTTAACTTATAGACCCTACAAGGCTTTTTTCTTCTTTTTTATGCTTTGTTCCCAATTTTGGGGAGGACATTGAGAAAATCATCAGTTAATCATAGTGCAAGCAGTTTCAAAAATTCAAGAGAATTGATTGGATATACCCGACTTCCCTCCAAATCATAATCGATATTAAGTCATTTGACAGTGATAACGGTGGGACGAACGAATTTGACTTTATGTGAGGCCATTTAATAAAAAAAAGTTCCCTTCAGGGTTGTATCAGACGCTGAGGAATTAACCCTTCTAAACCGGTACTTCCTGAAGGGGAAAACTACCCCGAGAACAGCCGGTTATTTTTAAACCCCTCAACCCGGTGCAAAATCCAGAATGCAGTTCAAGAGCTAAACATTTCACTCACGGATTCCCGGTAGTAATTCTATCTCGTTTTTATGGAATATCAACCCTGATTGGTTATTTAATGCCGAATCCTGTTTTTACATATATATTGAATATATGATTTGTAAACTCATTGTCTGGATAAACACAGTAAAATAATCAAACAGTTCTATTTCTTCCAATTCAATTTAGCATAAGTCAACAAAGTTAAATGGTTCCAAGTATTGCTATATATCACTAACAATTCAATCAAACATCAGTGACTTGTTTAAGCACTCTTAAATGATCAAAGTGCCCGTTGGGTAATGGTTATCCTCGAAGGAATTAGACACGGCGACACGAGTTCAAATCCAAGACGAGACTGATTGCATTTCACATAACACTAATACCCTTGGGAAAGGTATGAATGTAGTTATTCTCCCTCCAGCAATGGGTAAATAGTAGGACAGACTAGGTTCTTCAGCTTTGGTGAGGCAACTAGTCTAGGAGAAGGAAAACTCTGAATTGAAACCTGTTAAACTCCGCTTAAAAATTGACCTTGTATCATATCCTGCCCGAGCGGAGGAGTTGGTAAATATGGTTAAATGATAAAACAGTTCTTTCTTTAACAATTCAATTCGACACTAAGTTTAAATGTCAAACAGTTCTATTTGACCTAAACATAGGACCCTATCAGGTGCTACCACTCCGTGTCAGAGAAGACCAGGAGCAATGCTGATGAAAGTGTACACCACAGTTCCCAAAGATCCACCATCAGAGTGTTTTATGTAACATCTAGTACACTCCTTAGAGAGTCTTACCCCTCTGCAGATACACAGCTGACTGAGCTAAATGTCTTCTTTTGAAAGAAAAAAATGAATCGTACATATCTAAATACTATTCGCCCCTTTCCCCATGACAGACCAACAGTAAACCAATCAAACGAATTTTATTTCTATAGGCATAAATATGTTTAAAATTTTGCTAGATTATTTTTTTTAAGAACTATAAATGTCTGCCGACAGAAAGAACATTCATGAGAGGTTAAAAGACAGTACGAATTTTTAGCGAAAAAAAAAAAGTGGGTCACATTATATTCGAGACTGTATTGTACCTCAGTAAATTTGTTATGTTGACTACCAAAATTATTATATTTCCCAATAAATAATGCCGATTTTTTTTTATTATTTTGAATTATGAAAAGAAGCTCCCATTGGCATGCAAGCTTTTTATTGAAGGATTGCATGGTTGAATTCTGGTGTGAGGTCTGAGGCTCGGAATAGAAAAGCGGCGTGCGAAATCGAAGCGTTTTTTGTTCCATTGTCTTCTCAGGCTGGCATTTGCGCTCCGCTCTGCTGCCCCTAAAAAGGGCAAAATGAGTCAGCATTATTGGTCACAGAGATGAAAGGGAAGAACAAAAGAGTGAGAATCAAAAAGCAATGAACGGGAAAGAACGAACGGGACAAATCAAAGCGGTGGGGAAAAGAGGAAAATGAGGAATAAAGAGAGGGTGTGAATGGGCGAATAACGGAATATTAGAATGGATAATTGAAGGAAATGTGGGAATTAAGGAGAGAGATAAAAATGGTGGGGCATGATTGAAGATGAAAATAAAAGAATGACAGAATGCAGGAATAGTCGAACGAAAGAAGATAATTGATAGAAAATGGTTACAGAGGAAAGAGATAAAATGAGAAACGATGCATGATTGAAAATGAAAAGGAACGGACGACAGATACAATAAGAAGATATGTTCGGTTTTCGGTTTGGTCTGGTTCGTTTAACGGCATATCAAAACATCATGGTTTAGTTAATGCCGAAATATAATCCATTTGTAAATGTTTAATTTTAATCATGACTAGATTTTCAAAGTATCACTGTGATGATTTTTTTTAAACAAACTTTTTTTTTTGTTATTTGTAACACAATTATATGGAATCAAATACGTATTTATCCAAGGCCGTCCGCCAAAGGGCAGAATGTGACGTCTTTTCAATTTTATAAGCGGATGGCAATTTCCTTCTAAATCGATTGCTTGGCCAATACGGAAAAATCCAGTCTGCACTATTATTTTATCTATAAATTCAACGTTTGGTTTGTTTTCTTTGTTTTATGGCATATCAACATTTGCAGGTTATTTAATGCCAAAGCCATTCTCCTTGAAGAATAGTAGTGGTACTATATAACCCATAGCTGAGAGGATAAGGAGGTTCATACCTTTTCCAAGGGTATTTGCCCGAAAGTGAACGTAATAACGCGACTGGAGTACGAACTCGCTTACTACGATTCTGCAGTCAATCACTTTAACCATTACACCGCGAGGACACCCTATAAAATCAAGTATTCGCACTAAATATTAATAATTTGCACACTTTTTATATGGTTTCAAGTACACTTATCTAATACTAGTAATTTTCATGTAGATCTCATCATCCTCAAGTCCTGCTAATATCACTGATTCTCTTGAATTTCTTTTGTCATCCGTCTCAATCGTCCATCGCTCTTCGTAGGTCCTCCAGACAGCACCCAGTGTCCGCACAGAGCTGATAAATGTAGAGAGGTCTTTGCTGGTCGGCGAGCACCAGTGTATCCATGTATGGGAGGTCACGGGAGAACATCGCATATGAGCCCATCTTTACTACTCTAGAAGTGTCCAGCAACTCAAAAAGTGAGTCAATCGCACGTTTCACCAGATACAGAATCAAATAGATCTGTCAGAAAACAGCTAATTCACACCACTAAAGGTGGCATTTCGTAAATCGGAAAATAGCCACTGAAAAATTACCATAATGCAAATCTATTTGAATCAGACACGATCACTTCAGGATAGAGTGGATCTGGCGGTAATGTCAACTAAGAGATGGCCCGACACATTCTAAAACTACAGAACTGGATCCTTGCCACTGGTTCCAGTTTAGTGTTATATCGTGAATACATTTCGATCGTAAGGTCGTCAGCCTCTTCAGAGTCCGCGTATTTAACATCGTGTAGACTGGGCGTGGCATATAATGAGAATAGAGACATGAGGAAAAAAAAATGTGAATTAACGAATGTCAGAATGCTTGAATAATAGAATAAGAATGAACAAATGATGCATTTGCGATTTAAATGAAGGTCTATTCGCCAAACGATTATCGCCGTCTGAAATGAATTTGGCGAACCATGTTCAAATCCTGGTCGAGGTTGTGTGCGTTTCACTTAGCGCTAATCCTTTTAGAATAGGAATGAATCCATTCTCCCTCCTTCTAACTATGGCTAAAATAGAAAGGCAAACAAGGTCCTTGAGTCTTGGATGAAAACCGGTGACCATGTGTTCTATCCTGCTCGTTAGTGAGAGGTTGGCTGATTACATACATGTGAGGTTAAAATGGACGGATTACTGAATATAAGAAATGGCACTTTAAAAGTAGCAATTGAACAATTACAGAATATCAAAAATGGATATACGAAAATGGAGTAAGGTATTAAAATATAAAAAAGAGTATTACATTATGAGAGACGGAATATTTTCCATATTTGATATCCATCCGTTAGGATGATGAAGCCCCTCGGTAGGAACATCGTGAGTGTAAGTAGATTTAGGGAAGCAGTGTCTCGCAGGTGCAAATTCACGAAAGGAAACCAGATGCTTTGAACTGGAAGTCAAACCTTCGATTTACGAGAAGCTTTTTTGTAGTATTACAACGGGGTATGTGTTGACAGGGTTCAATCTCTCTTCCACTGAGCTGGCAGTAACATTATACAATTTTGTGTCCCTCATTTTTATGGGGAAAACCTAGACTGTGCATATACAATTGGTCTGTATGACCAGGCCATAATTGGTATCATTGTCACCATCATGTTCGATTATTATAATTTTTAATGGGTTTCTGTTCTCTGGCCAGATCTTGGTGCTTAGTTTTTCACTTCCCTTTGAATTCTTTCTGTAGTTTGTTTCAATGGCCATATATCCATAATGTAACAGTTTATTTTTGTCTTGTTGACCATAACTGGGACTGGTCCACTGGCTGGAACTTAATGATCTGTTTGGATCGGAAAATTCCAGATTTTATTTGTCTCATTTTCCAAAATATATTCTGCTCTGTACGTCTATCATTGGCCTGTATGTTCAAAATTCAGTCATTTGGGTAGTCCCAAGTGAATAAGCTTCCCATATGTACCTATTCTTGTACTTATTCTGTGTTAGTTTACTCTGTTCGATTTTCATCTCTTTCACAACATAATCTACATCTATTCGTCTAAGTTGTACTCATTCTATATCTAAAATGACCGGTTAATATGGCTCAGTTCTTGTCTTCAATTAAGAGTTATTCAATTTCTCTTTTAAGGATCCCTCAGCGTAACCCTAATCATGTTGTCTCACGTGCAACGACTTCATTTTGTGTTTTGAAGTCGCCTTGATTTTTTTTTTCGCATTTTGTTTTATCGATTTTTAAAATTCTTTTATTTTTCTGTTTGTCCCTGTTTTTTTTTTTATTATTGTTATATGCCAATCCATCACTTCATCTGTTTCTTCAATAGAGTTAAATTAGATAACATTTATTTGATGTTTTCACGGGATGACTTGCTAGAGATTTAAATATTATATAATATTGCAGATTTTGATAATCAAAGAGAGATAATTCGATCTGAGACATCGGGCATATTCTGTAAAAACGAAGTAACAGATTAAAGCGATAAAGTCTTATTTCGACTTTCAGATATCGTTAATTCTACACATTTTCTTCCGTCTGATACTTTTGCATCATCTGTTTCATCTTAGCAATTTATAAACTTTTCTTTCGTTTTTTTTCCCCTGTAAAATATGTTTTTTTTCTTCAATTTTTGTCGAAAACTTTCTTCTCAAATTTATATTTTTTATAAAATTATTTTAAGATGTTCTTTTACAAATGCTATTTTCTTTCTCTACTTCACATACGCTTCTTCTTCTTCTTCTTCTTTCCTTCTTCTTCTAATAAGTTTTATACTTTTAAACCCTTTATTCGTTTCCTTATTCCTGGCTTTCGTCGACCCTTTTTTTTTTATTTTTCTTTACATACCATGCATTTTATAAGTTCCTTTAAACATATTTTTCTGTCGAATTCACTTGAACCCTTCTAACTTTTTTTCTTTTTCTTCTTTATTATTATTGTTATTTAGACTTTCTTTTTTTTAAATAAATTTTACTCTATTAAACCCTTTACTTGTCATGTTTATTCAATTCATTTCAATGTTCTTAATATAAATTCCTTCCTTCCTTGCTTCGTATAAACCCCTCTTTAAGCCCAGTCTTTTCTCCGGCTTTCTTTTTATCTTAATTTTCATCCACCGATTTCTTCCTCCTTCTCCCTCTTCGCCTCCTCGTGTTATACACCCATCCAAAGTACCCCCCAGCCCCTTCGTCTCTTGGCGCATTTTTCTTGTTTGCCTCATTCTGAACCCTACCCGCCACTCTCCATCTCCTCTGTTTGGCAACCCCAGTCTTTCCCAATCACCCAACGTCTAGCTTATTTCTTAATACGCGTTCAATTCGATCTGTTCGGGGCATTAAAATGATCACTCAGCAACGATTCAGCTTTTCTACTGATCGACCCAAATTCCTTCGGTTATGTTGGTGCTGTAATTATTTCTCTTTTTCTTTTTTTTTCTGGTTTGTTTTCTTTCTTTCTTTCTTTCTTTTTTCTCTTCCTTTCTTCTCCATTATTATTATTACTATTATTATTATTTACCACTTTAGAGTTTTTCATATCAGTGTCAGCTGATGGTCTTTCATTGGAGTTTGAGTGACAGCAAGTCTCCTCAAGTCTCCAGGACTCGTCTCGGGATTCTGGCCTTTCTTAGCAATGCTGTCGTTTGGATAGTCTCTACACGTCCGCCAACTTCCAAGTCCTCCAGGCCTTTTAATAGCCCTTTAGTTATTGTGCCTAACGCACCAATCACAATTGGCACAATCGTTACTTTCACGTTCCACAGCTTTTTCAATTCTCTAGCTAGGTCGAGGTACTTATCCTTCTTTTCACTTTCCTTCAGATTTATTCTGTGGTCCGCCGGGACAGCAAAGTCGACAATTTTACAGATTCTATTTCTTTTGTTGATTATTATGAGGTTTGGTCTTCTGGCCGGGATTAGGTGATCCGTTTGTATGCTAAAGTCCCATAGGTGTTTATGCGAGTCATTTTCTAGGACAGGTGCTGGGTTGTGCATATACCATTTGTTTGTATGGTCGAATTGAAATATTATTATTTTTTTTTTTTATTATAATTCCTTTGAAAGTTTTTTCACACCAGCGTTAGCTGGTAGTTTTCCACTGGAGTTTGTGTGACAGCAGGTCTCTTTATGTCTCTAGGACTCTTCTCAGTATTTTGGCCAATCATAGTAACGCTTTAGTTTGGATGACCTCGGCTCCTTCCTCTAATTCCTAAATTTTCCATCTCCCTTACTGAAACTTTAGGAATAGTTCAAAGTGCATCACTTACAATTTGTATCACCTTCACTTTCATGTTCCATAACTTTTTTCAGTACTCTGGCAAGGTCCAGGAACTAGTCTCGCTTTTCGTTTTCTTTGAGATTCCCTATGTGGCCCGCCTGGACGTTGAAGTTCACTATTCATCGGATTTCAGTTTCTTGCACAATTCTCAGCAGATTACTTTCCCTGCCCAGTTGTGTCTACTCTTGTACTTTTTCGGCACTAGTTTGTAACTTTCACTTTTTATGTGATTAATCGTTTCGTCTCTATCACAACGTAACCAGCTCTTAATATTCAGTTGAGTTTTATCTATTTTCGCTTTGACATGGTTGGTCCTTATGGCGTTGTTTTGTGATTATTATTATTATTATTATTATTATTATTATTATCATTTACTTATTAGAGTTTTTCACATCAACGTTAGATGATGGTCTTTCACTGGAGTATGAGTGACATCAAGTCTCCAGGACTCTTCTCAATATTCTGTCCATTCTCAAAAATGTTGTAGTTTGGATGGTTTCCACTCGTTCGCCAACTTCCAAGTCCTCCAGTCCCTTTAATAATCCTTTAGTTACTGTTCCAAACGCACCAATTAAAATCGGTATAATTATCACCAGCATGTTCCATAGTTTTTTCGATTCCCTAACAAGGCCGAGGTACTTATCCTTCTTTTCACATTCTTTCAGTTTTATTCTGTGGTTAGCCGGGACGGCAAAGTCGACAATTTTGCAAGTTCTCTTTTTTTTTCTTTTTTTTTCTTTTTTCTTTTTTTAAATTTTTTTTTTTTTTGATTATTATTAGGTCTGGTCTTCTGGCCAAGATTAGAGAGTTTTCTACACTCGCGTTAGCCGATGGTCTTTCACTGAAGTCTTAGCGACAGCAGTTCTCCTCTTATCTCCAGAACTCTTCTCGGTATTCTGGCTGATTTCAATAATGATATAGTTTGTATTTTCTGGGTTCATCCTCCAACATCCAACTCTTCCAGGCCCCTTACCATGTTCTGTAACTGTTTTACTTCTCCTGCAAGTTTTAAGTACTTGTCTCCTTTTTCGTTTTCTTAGATTTTTACTCTATGGTTCGTCGGTATACAGGAAGAAATTTTAATCAAAAATAGAATGTATAGATGACTTGTTCCAAGGTCACATCTGTAAAATGCTCTATTGAGTAGAATCTTGTCGAGTGGCTTAAGTAGGCGTCAGGATTTGGCTATATAATGCATGCGAATTCACAGTAATCTGGGGCATGACTTTCGTGTCTATAGTTTTATGGAACGTATGATTGGGTGCTAAAGTCTTACCCCTTGAAGTAATCAGACAAAAAAGGCTGGTTTCTTTTTATTTTATCATCTGATGATTGCGGGGAGAAGCTTCATCCCTGGTTCAAACTTTGCCTGTCTTCATTCTGCTTTTTATAGTCCAACGAAAGTGAGACCTCTTAAGATCAGAATATATATATATATATATATATATATATATATATATATATATATATATATCTCAAACTGCTAGACGATGCTCCAACAATGAGGTCACCATCCGATCGCGTTAAGGAAAATATCATGGACAAAATTCATCGAATCACAACATTTGTCGATGTTCACCATTTTTTTTTTTTTACTTCACTGCAAATAGATAATTCATGGATATGAAGCAAGATAATTTTTGTTCAATAACTGAACAATTTGGCCTCAAACTAATTAGAATAAATTTAAATTATTAGCATAATTTTCTTGATTGAATTTTTTTTTAAATTACCTTTTAATTTACATTTCTAAAACAAATACAAGCGCGAGTCCAAAGATGTAAATTAGTCTGAAGTTTAAAAAAGAAAGACTTGCAAGATTTTACAAGTTCTTAGAGTGGGGGACATGAAAGGATCTTGGGAAAGCCAAGAATGTATATGTTCACCCCAGCAATTGATAAATAGTTTGGTTTGATTTGATTTTATGGCATTTATACAATTGTAGGTTATTTAATACCAAATCCTCTTTATACATATATATATTGAATATATATGATTTGGTTTGTTTGGGTTTTATGAAATATCAACCATTGTAGGTTATTTAATACCAAATACTCTTTATAAATATATATTGAATATATATGATTTGGTTTGATTGGTTTTTATGAAATATCAACCATTGTAGGTTATTTAATGCCAAATACTCTTTATAAATATATATTAAATATATATGATTTAATTTGGTTTGGTTTTATTCCATATCAACCACAGTAGGTTATTTAATACCAAATCCTCTTTATACATATATATTGAATATACATGATTTGGTTTGTTTGGGTTTTATGAAATATCAACCATTGTAGGTTATTTAATACCAAATACTCTTTATAAATATATATTAAATATATATGATTTAATTTGGTTTGGTTTTATTCCATATCAACTACAGTAGGTTATTTAATGCCGAATCATCTTTATACATACAAATTGAATGACTTGTAAAGACATTTTATTGATATTTATAAACGAGTCTGAGCTCATATTTTGTACACAGTTAAATGATTTCAATTATTTCTATCAAATACAAATAATTCTGTTTTCTATTAATCATTTGCTTGCACACAGTGAAGTAGTTAAAAGTTCTGCTATTTAACAGTTACAATTATATTCAACATTACTAATTTGTTTGCACACAGTTAAATGGTTCTAAGTATTGTTATATATCACCAACAATTCAAATGACCATCTGTAGTGTTCGCCAATGGCCCGGAAGACCTGGGTTCAATCCCAGATTCAAAAATGCTTCATGATTCCTCCAAGCTTAACACTCAGCATTATAAAGTAAGGATCAAGTGTCAATTGGAGCAATCCAAGGAAAAAAGTAACGCCCTCCCCCTTGGTGTAGTAGCTATCGAAATGGGATCCTTCGGGTCACTCTCGACTATGATCACCAACTTTACAATTCATTTACATAGAATTAAATGATCAAACAGTTCTATTTCTAAAATTTCAATGTAGCATATGTCATAATTAAATGGTTCCATGTATGGCTATATATCTGTGACAATTCTAATAAACATCAGTCATTTCTTCCATATGGTTAAATGGTCAAGCAGTTCCATTTTAGATAAACTAATTTAGCATAAGTTATTTATTCGGTTTGGTTTGGTTTGGTTTCTTTGTTTAATGGCATATCAACCTTTGTAGGTTATTTAATGCCAAAGCCATTTTCATAGAAGAACAGTCGTGGTACTATTTAACCCATAGCTGGGAGCATAAGGGGGTTCATACCTTTCCCAAGGGTATTTGCCCGAAAGTGAACGTAATAGCGCGACTGGAGTACGAACTCGCTTACTACGATTCCGCAGTCCATCGCTTTAACCATTACACCACGAGGACACCCCCGTTATTTATTCGTGCCTTTTTTAAATGTTAGATAGTTCTATTTGACCCATAGGTAGGACCCTATCAGATGCTATCACTCTCAGACATTGGGAACATTGGCAAAGAAATATTGCTTTAATAACGGAACTGACCATGAAAACATTGAAAACAATTCTAAAAACCGCCATTGTGAAGAAAAGCATATTGATAGATCAGGGAAGACTTTAAATCGTTTGGATAAAAAAAAACAACTCAAAACAAATATAAAAGCAGATATTGCAAAACAAATAAAAAAAAACAGGCAAAAAAAGGAATCAATCTTAGTTTGGCTTTTTTTGTTATTTTGTTCAATGACATATCAAATCTTATGGGTTATTCAAAGTCAAATATTACTTCCCTTAGATGATTTCTAAGCAAATAGTTGGAAGGTAAATATTTTGGTTTTTACATGAGTTGTTGAACCATAAGAAAGATTTTAGTCGACAATTTCGCTTCACAGGGGTATGCCTAGTAGATGATCATGATTCATTGACGTATCTTTTATATATATCTATATATATATATATATATCTACTAGAGTGAGATTTGCAATCATCTTGTCGATTTCGAAAGGTTGATATGCCATAAAACCCAACCAACCAACCTGTCCATTTCAATATCCATACTTTATACAGTCACGGATCAATTTCGGGTTTTGATTGATCCTTAGTAGTTACATTTTTTTCATTGTTTGTGTCGGAAATGTAAGTAGATGGCTGAATGGAATAAGCTTCAGTGAGAAAAAAGCCAAATATGATTAAAAAAGTTTAGTCAAGGGCTGTATCGAAGGACCAATCGGATAAAGATAGAGGATTTAGAAACAGTAGACGAGAAACAGAAGATAGCTTGCGATCAAAATATTATATTACTTTCCTTAAGCTGACTGTTTCATGATAAATCAAAGATTTATATAAGAGCAGGCATGGGCAAGCTTTTTCGAGAAGTTGGCCCCCTGAGACATGGCTCATCATTTGGCGAACTGCACGACAAAACCTCAAGGTAATTTATCTGAGAAGGTTGGTTGTGTTTTTTTTTGGGTTTTTTTACTGTGTATCAACCCTTTTCTTGTCATTAAACGCCGAATTAAATTTCAAACAATTCAGTTTAGCATAAGTATAGTTTTGTTTTCAGTTAAATGTAAAAACTGCTCTATTTTAAGCAATTCAGTTTAGCATAAGAATATAGTTTAGTTCTTTTTTACCCATAGATAGGACTACTACTCCCGGTCAAAATGAAATCAGGAGCAATAGCAATGAAGAGCTACTCTGCATTTCCCAAAGCTTCAGCATGGAACTTCACTGTCAGACAATTTATTGTCATATCCTGGACACTCGTTCTCAGCAGAGAAGCAGTCGGTGTATTCTAGCGCCCCAGCCAACTTGGCAATCTGAGAAGGTTTCTCAACCATTTCCACTGTAAAAGTCCATACGTATAAGTATCTACCGTAGAAATACAGAAAAGTTGATTGTTTTTTTCTCTTCTGAAAAGAGATCTTTTCAATAAAAAAATCGAAGTCTTCGGCGGGCCATACTGAAATTAACGCAGGCTGCATGTAGCCCAAGGGTCGCAGTTTGTCCGTGACTGTAATATACCATCGTTAATGACGAAGTATACCACAGCAAGTTTTTATAAGTTCATTTTCTTCTAAATTAATGATAATAGGACTTTATTATTTCTAGTTGAATATTAGATACTGAAAATAGATACTATAACGCTTTGTTTATTACTAAACATATATGGGGATTTTTATAAGCCCCTAAAAGCCCGGTTTATTCCTACGTTTTGTAAAAGAATAAACCGTACTTCAACAGCAGTAGGGAGATGGGTGATAGCTTTTGAAAAAGGGAGACGAACGACTTTTAGTGTAACAAAATTTATATACAACAACAACAACAATAAACAGGGTTTTACACCAAATGGAACAAACAATGAATATGTAAGAGTTCAAAAAAAGAGTTCAAGGTTCAGATAGTAGGGTTTTGTAAGGTTTGTAAGGTTTAGTTGTAAGGTTGTTATAAGGTAAAGTTATAAAATAAAGTTATAAGGTAAGGTTTGCAGATAAAATGCCTGCAGGAACTTAGCTGTGTCCTGTTCCTTTTAACTCAGCAAATGCGTTCGTCGCTCTTGGCTCCTGGCTGGTGGAGGGTACCAAATACGTTTGCCGTCAAGGGCTGCTACGAATGGACCTGTTGCTAACAGCGGTGGGAGTGGAAAAAAAGAGGGAGAATCTCCAGTTGGAGCTCTTTTTATAGTGGGCACCACGTCACCCCAAGGGGATGCTGATAATCGGTGAAACAGGATCACCAGTTCCTTAACAAAATGTCTACACATAAGATTGACAAGATGGAAGAAAATATGGCTCTGAGGCAGTTTAGAAATTAGTGCACGTCTTACACAAAATTATGCATCTGTATTGTTATTCACATAGTTTTAATGCTGAAGAATTCGGTGATAAATAAAATATAAGTAAAAATAAAGTTGGCGACCATAGTCGAGGGTGACCCAAAGGCTCCTTTTTAAATAGCTACTACATCGAGGTGTAAGAGAGGGCCCAACTCCATTCCCTCAATTGTTCAACTTTACTCTTGATCCTTACCTTAAAGTGCTCAGTGCTAAGCAAGGAGGCATCAATTTTTTTTTTTTTTGTATGACTCGACCTGAGATTGAACCCCGGCTCCTGGACCACTGACGAACACTCAACTCATTAATGTAATAAAATTAATTTTCAATAATGTTTCACCTATGATAGATACAAATAAAGAACTTAAAATATATCAATCAATCTATTTCGGTCTCTTCATATATATATATATATATATATATATATATATTTTTTTTTTTTTTTTACCCTGGTAAAGTGAACTTTACCAGGAAAATTTAAATGTTCACTTTTGAATACTTTTCTTGTCCTGATGGAGTTACTCCCAACTCCGGTTTAACTGGACCAAATAATACTTTATATATATATATATATATATATATATATATATATATATATACTTATCTAGTGCTGACTATGTTTACGACTAATTTTTTTGTTTTCTTATTTTAATTTTCATAAAATTTATATTTATCTACATTTCCTCTTTCTTTCATTCACCAAATAGTGCATCACTATGTACTTATATATCATCATCATCATGTCATGCCGCTAGTACGGATATCCCTGACCCTCTCTCGCCACTTCTCTCTATCATTCATCGCCTTTGGTAGGTCTTCAGGGCTACATCCCGTTTCCTCACATATCTGTATGTATGTTCGAGCTGGTCGTCCTGCTTTTGCTTGGCCATATGCGGGGGTACATAGGAGTACATCACTTATGAGCTCGTCCTTGCTTCTCCAGCAGTGTCCTGCATGTTTGGTTTGTCTAACTTGCGTAGTTTTCGAAAAGGGAAGCAGGTGGCCGTATAGTTGGTGCTTTGTGGGGTGTTACCGCCAGGACTTGTTCAATATTGCTCGCAACATCCTTGTCTAATTGCCGTCTAGCTTCTTCTCCAGCCGTTTAATTAGTTAAGAGCCAGAACCCATCTACGTAGGTTTTACCTACTTGAATGATCCGGTATGAGAAACCTAGGTAAATTGGTTCTGGCTCTTTAGGCATTCAAATTTTGCTCTACTTAGCGTATTGAGCACTTTTACGCTTTAGCTAAGGTAACTCCGTCTGTGTTTTTTTTTTCTTTTTCTTTTGGTGAGACATTGAGGCGGTTGATTATTTTCAAGCAATACGAATGTATTTTTTAACATTTTTTATTGAAATTTCTCCCACATATCAGTTTGTGTGATTTTTTTTTATTTATTTACAAATTGTATCATCTGGGTTTTTTTCCCACCGCCAGAGTTATAGATTGGATAGAAAAATAAAAACTATATATCTATAATTATAAAAACAAATTTACTGCAAAAACTATTCAAAATCAGTGAAAGCAAAATTACTATATTTCATCAACAAAAATAAGATAAGCTAAAAATTCATGTCTCTGTGTTTTGCGCTCCCAGTTTTCCAGTGTGCTTGTACTAACAAATCTAAAGTTCCTTGAATTCAACTGAATTCAGTAGAATGAATATCTGCTCTCAAGAATATCCATTTTCGCCGGAAGATTGGACATCTAAAATTCAAAGTCGGGAGTTGTTAACATCCATCAGCATTATATACTGTGATCACCACCACTGGAGATCGAACCAGTGACCACATATTGTTGAACGGAAACTCTACAACTGAGCCAACCGTTCATATCCCACACAAGTGACGCCAAATCAATTAATCATAGTAATTGCGTAGCCAATTAACGTAAATGTGTCTTGTAAGTTACATCCGTACTCATTACAGAGGACACGGTCACCTCCAAGACTAGTTAATTTGGCGTCACTCGGGTCCGGTATGGACTCTGGGCTCAGTTGTAGAGTTTCCGCTCTGCAATCGGAGGTCGGTGGTTCGATCTCCCGTGGCGGAGATCACGGTATGCTTTGATGAGACCTAAGAAGGTCGAAACAGGTTTCCAGTGTTTCGGTATGTCGTGCGAAGGGCTTCGCTGGATTTTCTGGTCATGGTAATTCAATTTACAATACAATTCCTCTACTAAATACATATATATACATCTTATTTTTTATTCATTTTAACGGCATTTCGACATCTGGAATTATTCTAGGTTAGGGAATTACTTTGGTTTTTATCTGCACGCGGCTTCAAGTACTTCTATCTATTATAGATAGCGTGCAAATATCATTGGGAATTGAATTGGTATTGTCGCTCCGAGTCAGCGTAGATCTGGCAGTTATGTTCACGAAGGAGTTCTCCACATTTACCCAAGCTTCAGAACTGAAGCCTCATCACAAGATATTGTCCAGTGTCCAAACTAGAACACACAATTTTGTGGGGGAATGTGTTTACCCTTGCGTAGAGTATACAGTCGGCCTACTCTTACACCTGCTTCAAATTTCTGATGTGTACTTATTTGCTAACGATATTTCATGATATATCAAAGATATATATTATTACTGATATAGCCTAAGCGTTGTATAGCAGGAGTTAAATAGAAGAAATAATCTAATTAGTACTTGTACAGCTGCTAGTCTTTTTATGCTTTCCGTAAAATTGGATACCCGTTTGGAATAAAAAGCCATCTATGTCATCACCAGCGACTCTATCCTCTTCCTCACAATCAAACACATTCTCATAAATTGTTACAAGTTGAGACAAAATCGCTGAAAAATTTTTTCAGACAAGCAACTTAAAGGACCTCTTCAAAAATACCAAACCAGAAGAAATCTTGAGTTTTCTAAAAGAAACCCTCTTCTTCAAAATGTAACCAAATATAGTAAAATATATTACAAAAAGCCATACCTTAAATCCTAAAACATAGACGAAAGGCAAAATCAATCTAACTGTTTTTGAAAGGTTAAATAAAAATCAAACTCACTCTATCCTCGTCAGTGGTAACGTTCAGGAGAACAAAAAAAACTCCTTGAGAGAATTTAACACGTCAACGTTGATATCGACCGACAAACTCACTGTCGATATGAATGTATTTACGCCATCTCTTCATCACGGACAGGATTAGATACTACGTCAGCTTTAAAGAGGATACACCTGGTTTGAATTCAAAGTTTTCTATCTCTTTGCCATGGCTGAAAAGCCCAGTCTTCTCTATGATTTACCCTAATTGGGAAGAGATCTGACACATTCTTGCCCTCCGCAAAAAAACATTAGCGTGAACTGATACACGATGACAAACATTACGCTCAGAGTACATTTATAGATAGTATTGATTGATTTTTTAACGGCATGTCAACCCGTCTAATGTTATTTAATGCCAAAAGATTAAGGAATCACGTTCATTGTATGTTTATATTCATATTTTTTGTATAGTTATTTCTTTAGAGTTTTTGTTTTTTTTGGTGGTGGAAGGTTGCACTTTGTTGTGTGACATCAGTATTTCATATTCTTTCGTCTCTTTCATCTTTATTTTGCCAGATAATGAAACTACGATGTACACTGCCTGACATGTTTTTCCTCTCTTTGTTTTCGATGCGTAGGTCTGGTATTCCGGAATGAATTACATAGTGTGTTTAAATCACAAACTTAGCTAGAACTTTAAATGCTATCTTTTCGCGGAGATCTTAGGTTTTATGCATACACAATTACTGTCCAATTAATTTTTGATAATTCTGAGAGGACAAGTGTAACTATCCAGTCTTAATCATCATCATCAAATCACACTGACAGCATGGATTTTCCTGAATCTCTTTGTGTCTCTTTCTAGCCGTTGCTCTCATCGATCGCTCCTCCAGACTTTATCCAGTGTCCTAACAGAGATCATGTAAAAAATTTTTATCTGGACGGCCAATATTGGCAAGTCCCTGTGAAGGAGTTCATCAGAAAATATCCCTTATAAGTTCGTGCTTGCTTCTCCAGCACTGACCGCATTTCTTTTTCGTCTTCTGGGATGGTTTGTGAGATAGGAGGTAAGTTGCCGTACAACAGCTGTTCTGTGGTGTATGTTCAAAATGGCACGTAGTATTCTTGCGTAGTTTCCATTGAACTTTCCCTACACACGCTTCATAAGCATCCTTGTGGTGCATCCATACAGTAACATTGACACAGCTTAAAAGAACTCCAGTAATTTTTTATCAGATAAATCAGATTTCTTTATGATCGATCACCTTTCAATAACTGTCCACGTCTTTTGCTAGATGTCTGTTAAGATCATTAACCCTGAGATAAATTACAGAATTAGCATGCTAAGAGGATGTTCACTTGTTTTTTTTTGGGGGGGGTTATTGATTTAGCAGTAAATAAACTAATAGATAAGGCAAAACATGTTTTCTTTAATAAGAGAATATTAAGCCATGCAAAGGAAAATTTTAAGTTATAACTCAATATTGAAGAAAAATTTAATATTCACACTAGAAAAAAGTTTTAAACGAAATTTGGACTGAAAACTACTTTTAATAAACACTCTGTCTTTTATTAAATAAGTAACGAAAACATTGTATTAAACCAAGTGATTGGTTTTTGGTAGATTTTTAGAATTGGAAAGTTTTTGGCCTGAAATTTCTAATACAAATTTGACTATACATACGAACATACTACAATAACAGTAAAAAGATATATCGATATGAGACACTAAAATCACTGGATTTCGATAGTTAAGCAGCGATGAGCCTCTGCAAAACACAGATGGGTGACCAAGCAGCAACAGGTACTTTAAGCAAATAGTCTGCCATATCTAAGCAAATCTTGGTTAAATGACCATTACTTAAAGTCAAGTTCGACTGCAATCATTAATCCTGCCAGATCACCGAAGTTAAGCAGCGATAAGCCTTTTCAATACATAGATGAGTAACCATTTAAGCGACACCATGCAATGTAACCAACTAGAAGCCTATGTACCCTATGTTAGAAAAGTTAGTTAATGAGGATAAAAGAAAAGAAAAGAAAAAAATTAAATCGTTTAATAGCAACTCGCCGTCCGAGTCTTACAAGATGTAGGCAAGTACATTAGATAGCACATAATAACTTAATATTGATTCCGACCTACAGATATACAATTCCACCGTCAGAGAATTGTTAGATTCTTATATGCAACATCATAACGACACAATAATAAAGACAGACGCACACAGGAAGACTTCTTTAACAAAATATTTACCTCTAACTTTATTGCAAGGGTTCGAAAAGGGTTACTCAAGGTTTGCGTGTGAGAGGGTTTTGAGACCGAACAGAAACTGAAATATTTTGACCCCCACTCTTATAGCCGTCAACGTTGTGTCTTTCTCGTTCTCCTGATGCTCAACCGGAGGCCCTGGGGTCCACTCTGCTGGGTGCTGGCTTTCTTTACTGCATCTTATCAGCAACTTCTCTGGTCCCCAAACTCCATCGGGGTTCCCTCAGCCGGGTGTGGCTTCCCCTACCACATCTCGTCTATATCTCCCTCTCCAACTATAACTGGAACTCAACTGTCTGACTTGTATCTTGACTGAGTTATATAATAGTTCAACGCCCACTCGATCGCCCACTCGATCTTTGAAATCGCATGTTTGTTCGTCATCAAGCGGAAATAACTGTCATGCAGTTCACAGGTCACTCTCTTCCGGTGCGTCAGTCTATGAGTGTACCATTGGGAATTTTATACCTCGTCCCATTTCAACAGCCAATTTCCGCCCACGCGATTTCCTCTCATAACTGCCATTAGAATGTGTCACTTCCTTCCGGTGCATTACCTTGGAATGGCATTTTTGGCCGGGTCAAAGGCCAAAATACAACAGAATGACGTTGAACAGTTACAAAAGGAATACCATCAAATATATCAGATTACTGTTCGCATGAATAAGACTATTTTTCTGTTTCCCAATAAGGTCTTACTTCTATCAGAATCCTCATTTCTACATCGCTGTTGTCTATAATTAAACATCTGTTCATTATTATTATTCTCATTTATGATTTCTTCACACCAACGTTAACTGATAGGTTTCCATGGAGCTTGAGTGACAGAAAGTCTCCTCTAGTCTACAGGACTCTTCTCAGTATTCTGTCAGATCTCAGCAATATTATAGTTTGGATGGTCTCCTTTTGTCCTCTTATTTCCAAGTCCTTCAGTTCCTGTAAGAATTCTTTGGTGATTGTACAAAGTGCACCAATTGCAGTTGGTATCACCATCACTTCCATGCTTCATAGGTTTTTTGTCCTCTAGCAAGGTCTAGGAACGTATCACACTTTTTGTTTTCTTTCAGTTTTACCCAATAGTCAGCTGGAACTGCAAAGTCCACTATTCAGCAGGTTCTTTTTTTTTTTACTATCACTAAGTCTGGACGTCTGACCAAAATTATATCACCCGTTTGTAACTGAAAATCCCATAGAATTTTGTGCGTCTGATTTTCCAGGATGTATTCTGGGTTGCGTACATACCATTTGTTCGCATCGTCAAATTAGCACTTCTGGCACAACTCTCAGTGGATCACTTTGCCTACCCAGTATGCTAATTATTCATACCAGTTCTAACTGGTGGTTTTTCACTGAAGCCTCCTTTTCTAGAAAATGTTCCGAATAGACCTGAAAGTAATGGCAATCAAGGGTTATTCCACATTCCACATAACTTCAGGTTTGAAACCTTACTATCTACTGGTTTAGTGTCATATACATAATACCCTTCAGGAGAGGGATCTCACCCCACTGCAGAGGCACAGACAGCGTATTCTACTACCTAAAACGATTGGGTTCAAAATGTTAATATTTTGCATAATTTCCTGCTGATCACTATTCCACCTAGTCATGCGTAGTCTTGTATTCTTTTTGTAATGTTTGCCCCATTCGATTATTTTGTGATTAATTGTTTCATCTCTGTCACCACGAAATCTACACTTGCTATCTTCATTGCAGATTTTGTTGTTGTTATTATTATTATTATTATTATTATACTTTTTGCGAGATTTTTTTTATACCTGCGTTAACTGATAGTATTCCAATGGAGTCTGAGCAACAACTATTACCCTCTTGTTTCCAGGACTCTTCTCAGTATTCTGAGTAGTCTCAACAATGCTGTAGTCACGACTCGTATTCCTGTTTTCAACTGTTCCAGCTCTCTTTCAATACCTTTGCGGACGTGATTCTTATTTTAGTTTTCCAGAAACCCAAATGGCGTTCGAGTGGGTATCGCCTGAGCTATCGTAGCCAGACACTACCCTTACTTCATTAAAAATCGGAAGTTTTGCAAAAGAAAACCCTGTACCGTTGTAACTCCGTCTGAGTATAAGTGGCAGCCGAAAAATTCTTACGAGGAAATGGACCTACCTGGCTTCGGGCGAAGACGATCCAGAGAATGTCTCTTCCAGGAATTCCTGCTTTCTGCCTTTTTCCGGGAGCTGCAGACGATCAGACGTTATTACCAACTTTGCCTAACCACTATCAGGGAACGCAGCTTTCAAGCCTTTTCTTTCTGTCGTCTTAAGGACACAAGTCCTTAATACTCCTTTCTTGCTCAGGACACAGACCTTATTTCCCTATTACAGCCCTTTTTATAATAGTCAACTACGGCTTCATCAGCACCACGGGGACGATACTCTATTAGCAGACAGCCAGACGTAGCGAACACTCAAAGAAACAGGCCAGTCCATGAGCAGACAACACTACCTCTGGAAACTAAAAATTGAAATCACCGTCACCCTCATGTTCCACAGCTTTTTAGTTTTCTAGCAAGCTCTGATTATTTCTTTCTTTTTCATTTTCATTGATTTTCACTCTGTGGTCAACTGGGACGGCAAAGACCACTATATGGCAAATTCTATTTTTGTTAATTATCACATGGTCTCGTCTTCCGGATGGGATTTGCTAATCTCTCAAAATACCAGTGTACAGATTCTATTGATGGTATGGTTAAATTTCAATTTTTTGCACAATTCTCTATAGATCACCTTTCCCACCCCATCGTGTCTTGTCTTGTACTCGTTTTGAACTAGCTTGCCACTTTCACTTATTACGTGGTTGATCATTTCGTCTCTATCGCCACATAATCTACACTTGCTATCTTGTTGAATCTTATCAATTTCTGATGTAATATAACTGGTCTTCACAATGATGTTTTGTGCGCTTATTATTATTATTCACTCTCTTAAGTTTTTTTTTTATCAGTTTTAACTGCGAAATCTGACTAACATCATATTTTCAGAAGTTATCAGAACACCTCGGAGTATTCTAGCTCATGATAAAAATGCTAATGTCTTAATGGCATGGTTTCTTCCTGATTTCTAATTCATTCTGACTTTTTTTCCCAAGCCTTTGGGGATCGTTCCAAGCGCACCAATAACAATTGGTTTAACAGTCACTTTTGTGTTCCTCGATTGTTTTAACTATCTGAAAAAAACAAATATTTGTCCATCGTTTAAATGTCTTTCATTTTTTCTATGTGATATAGCGGAACAGCATAACCAAAGATTAGACGAGTATTTCTTTTTAACTTAGACGATATCTGTTTTCTGGAAGAGATTGGTTCATCTGTATGCATCTCAAAGTCACAGATAATTTTACGTCTTATTTTCTTGGATAGATTTTGGTTTGGGCATATAACATTTGGTAGTATGGTGAAATTTTAATATTTTGTACAATTTCCAATGGATAACCTTTCCTACCCAGTCATACCTTGTCTAATATACCTTCTGTACCAGTTTGCTGCATTTGCTCATCATGTGATTAACTGGCTCATTCCTGTCTCCACATAACCAACAGCTGGCATTCTATTGCGTATCATCAATTTCCGTCTTGATTTAATTAGAAATTATTTTCCCTCAAGGTTTCCCCTATTTTAACTTCATTCAGATCATCACGAGTCAAATCTCCCCAATTTATCGCCTGAAGTTATTTTCTGCATATTTTTATTAAATAGATATTATTGCTTATCTATTTGTCTTCATGTTAACATTCCTAGTACTAGTTGTTACAATTTGAAACGATAGTCTGTGGAATCGTGGCTAGAGAGTTCAAACTCCAGTCGCCCTATTACGTTCACTTTCGGAAAAATACCTTTGGGAAAGGTATGAACCCCCATATACTCCTAGCTATAGGTTGAATAGCACCAATAATATTCTTCTAGAAAGATGGCTTTGGCATTCAATAAACAACGAAGGTTGATATGCCATTAAACTAAATAACCAAATAATTAGATTTTCTTTGTTCTTTCTGTGTATTCCTTGAGTCCTCGATATGATGCATCTATACAGTTCTCAATGCTGGCAATTCCTCTTTCACCTTCTTTTCTTGACATATACAGTCTATGCCATCCCTCAGTTGTAAAGCTTTGTGCATTATTTTAATCCTTGCCGGTTTTTCACACAAGCGCTTGCTGACGGTCTTTTACTGAAGTCTGAGTAACTGCTAATCTACTCAGATCTCATGGACTCTTCTCAGTATTCTAGCCGTTCCGAGTAATGTTATAGTCTGGATGGTTTATATTCTTCCACTGATTTCTAGTTTCTTCAGTACCTTTTCCAAACTCTGAGAGATAATTCCGCGGGCATTAACTACTACTGGTATTACCTTAACCCTCTTGTTGCAGAGTGTTTTTAGTTCTCCAGCAAGGTCCAAGTATTTGTCTATATTTTCGTTTTCTTTTATTTACTTATTTATTGATTGTGGATTTTGTCTTTTCAATGTAGCAAACTCTCTCTTCTGTTTTTTGTGGTTCTTTTTTCGTTTGTTTTGTTTTTTTGATTTCTCGCCTGAATTAAGTAATCCGTCTGTATTTCAAAATCCAGAGAATTTCATGGGTCTCATTTTCTAAGACTGGTTCTAGATTGTTCATATCGTCAACTTTCAATCCCTTGCACAATTTCCAATGGATTACATTTCCCACCCAATCATACTTGACCTTCTGTGCTAGTTTGCTGCGTCCGCTTATAATGGGATGAACTATTTCATATTTTCTCCATTTAATCTACGTTTACTTTTCTGATGCGTATTACCCATCTACTTTAATATAATTGGCCGTTATGGAGCGGTTTTACGCTTCTATTACAAGAGATTCAGTTTCTCTCTTGAGGTTTCCTTTTCGTAGCCTTGTCGCGGTCTTCTTGTGAGTAATTTGTCATTTTTTCTCTTGAAATCTCCATAGAGTTGTTTTTCGTCCGATTTGAGTTTCCTAGTTTTCGTTGCTTTTCTGCCTGGTCTTATTTTTCTAATGCTTTTTTCTCGCACCTCTGGTTAGTCTTTCTTGGCTTTTTTAATGTAATCTTCAGTTCTTTTTATTGATGAATATAACCACTCCTCAACGCTGGCAAGTGATCGTCCCCCTTCTTTTCTTGATGCATAGAGTCTGTTTTTGTGATAGTCATCAATTTTTCACACCAGATTTAAGTGGTAGTTTTCTTACTCATGTCTCTTGAACTTTTCTCTGATTTCTAGCTAATCTTAAGAATGCTGGAATCTGGACGGTTTGTTTCCTCCTCTGATATCCAATTCAGTTAGTCTCTTTTTGTTCCAAAGACTCCAAATGCTATTGGTATTACAGTCGCCTTCATGTTCAACAGCTTCTTCAGTTCCTATAGATGGACTCGTCATCATGTGACATATACCAATTAAGCTCTCTTCTGCGGTGTCTCAGTCTCAGTTGAGTCTCAGCGAGCCGTTACCAAGAGCGGTAATACTCCTGATTGTTAAGCTGTGGAGGGTTTTCTCACTGCTATGTATTATTTTTCTTGAAGTATATTTCTTGCTATTTACTTCTGTGTCGTGTTATCATTTGAACCTCCCCTTGACCATAACAAGTTCTCTGGCAAGATCAAAATTATTATCATTTAATTAACATTTTTTTAAATTTCATTATTTGATTAACAATATCGTTTCTGTATGGGTTTTGAATAATAAATTACAGCATTTTACAGTTTTCCACCAGGGCCTAAGAGGCACCAGGGACTGAGATTTTCAAGAGAGAAGATTATAAACCAAAACTGATCGATAAATTTTTCACACAAGGATATCAACTTCATAAGATAATATTTCTTTAAAAATATAATGAATAAAAACAAAAAAAACCCCGGTCCATTGGCCTAAAGAGTAGAGAGATTGCTCATGGCCTGGGAGACCGGGGTTCAACCCCAGATCTAGTCACACCAAAGACTCAAAAAAATGGTACTTAATGCCTCCTAGCTTAACTCTCAGTACTATAAGGTAGGGGTTAAGGGTAAAGTGGAGCAATCGGGGGTGTAGAGTAGTGCCTTTCCCTACACCTGGGTGTAGTAGCGATTGAAAAAGGAGCCATCGGGTCACCCTCGTCAACGGTCGCCAATTTAACTCAAAAGGAATAAATTAATGTTATCCCGAGGGATTTACCAGGGAACCTCTACATTAAAAATAAAGTAAGTTAAATTTGGCGACACGGAAGGCTCCCTTTTCAATAGCTACTACACCGATGTGTAAAACAGAGTTCTACTCTATTCTCTGGATTGCTCCACTTTACCCTTTATCCTTACCTTATAATGTTGAGTTAAGCAAGGCAGCACTAAGTACTATTTTTTAAATCTTTGGTATAACTCGACCCCAGTCTCCCAGACGATTGGCGAACTCTCTTCTCATTAGGCCGATGGTACGGTCAGTAAGCCAATGGCCCAGTACATTAGGTCAAGTTCGGATATCCCTTGATGCCCTGTACTTCTAACCTTGTGCCGTATTTAATCTCAGCTTGCTAAATTATAATACTTCCTGGGTTCAATCCTAGGTCGAGTCATACTAAAGACTTTTAAAATGGTACTTGATACCTCCTTGCTTGACACTCAGCAATATAAGGTACATATCAAGGGTAAAGTGGAGCAATCCAGGAAAAGGAGTAGCGCCCTCCCCTACACCTCAGTGTAGTAGCTTTTGAATAGGGAGCCTTCTGGTTGCCCTCGACTACGGTTGCCAACTTTACTTACTTTATTACTTGCTTTTAACGATTCGATGCCATTTTTTCATTTGATAACATTGATTGTAAAATTACCAACTATAATCCTAGACTTATCCAGTGTAGACGGGTATATCAACTAGTTTTAACTAATTACAAACACACCCAAGTACACAGAGAAAAGGATAGTGCAAAAGCATAAGAAGTTAAGAAGGATGGAGGTGCCCGTGGTGTAATGGTTATCGTCGTAGGAAATGAACACGGCGATACGAGTTCAAATCCTGGACGAAACTCATTGCATTTCACATAGCACTAATACCCTTGGGAAAGGTATGAATCCAATTATTCTCCCTCCAGCTCTGGGTAAATAGTAGGGCAGACTAGGTTCTTCTGCCTTGGTGAGGCAACTAGTCTAGGAGAAGGAAAACTCTGAAGTCAAACCTGTAAAACTCCGCTTAAAAATTGACCTTGTGTCATATCCTGCCCGAGCGGAGGGGTTTGGTAAATAGGAAGAAATTAAGAAAGCGGATAAAGAGGGAGTAAGGTTATATATTCAGTTTTAAATCGCTTCGATAATCGACAAGTTTATTCTGTTTCTATTAAACACACAGACACAGAGACTGTTGTGCACTAAATGTTTCATCTTTCTCTTCCACGCATCAGGTTTTTCTCATTCAGTTCTTATATCTCTAAAGTGTCTGTTTCATATCAGCACACACAGACACACACGTACCACAGAAACTGATGGTTAGCGCAGAGGTCTATAAACTGCGAGGTCTTTGAAGCTCAAAAATCTGCTTGACTGGTTGCATTCATTAAATTATTCCCTGAAAATTGAGTTTCACATTATCTTAAAACATTGCTCAAATCGCCTAGTTATGGCGTAAGGCCAGGAATATTGGCCAACAAGTGGTAGAGTGTTCGCCAATGACCCGGGAGACTGGGGTTCAATCTCAGGTCGGGTCATACCAAAGACTCAAAAAGTGGTACTTGATAACTCCTCGCTTAACACTCGGCATTATAAGGTATGTTTCATGGGTAAAATGGAACAATCCAGGGAAAGGGCTAGCGTCCTCCCTACGTCTCAGTGTAGTAGCTAATGAAAAGTGAGCTTTCGGTTAGCTCCCGACTACGGTCGAAAACTTTAATTTTACAATGTTGTAGAGTGGGGGGGGGTCAAGACGAATGTCAGCAGTCCCGTCGGTGAGACTTAGAATGCACTGATTGGATTAGAAGATGGATTAGAACAATCCTACCAAAAATCTAATGAGCTGTTCTGGAGATCTTAGGAGTTAGGTCTCACCTTCATTGCCATTACTTCCAGATCCACTCAGACCCAGAGTGGCAGTACTTTGTTAGTATCTCATATATGAGTCAAAAAGATCAGTTTAAAATGGATAAAAATCTTTATATTCAATCGGAATACTTGATATCATAGAACTGTATTTTTTTGTATTAAGAACAGGTTGGTTGGTTGGTCTTTGAAATCGTATATTTGATCGGCATATCAATACTTTTCGGGTCATTTAACGCCGAATTAGATTTTTAAAAAATCAGTTAAGTATAAGTCGTTCTGTAGGGCTGCTCAACCGGAGGCCTAGGGCCCACTCTGCTGGATGCTGGCTTTCTTTAGTGCATCTTATTAGCATCTTCTCTGGACTCCAAACTCCATCGGGGTTCCCGAGGGCCCCCTCGGTCGGGTGTGGCTTTCCCTACCACAACTCATCTCCAACTGTCTGGAACTCTCCTTGCAACTCCACTGGCTCGTCGAACTCAACTGAATTATATAATGGTTCAACACCCACTCGATCTTTGAAATCGTATATTTGATCGTCATCAAGTGGAAATAACTGTCATGCAGTTCACAGGTCACTCTCTTCCGGTGCATCAGTCTATGAGTGTACCATGGGAATTTTTTTAGCTCGTCCCATTTCATCTGCCAATTTCCGCCCACGCGATTTCCTCTCCTAACTGCCATTGAAATGTGTCACTTCCTTCCGGTGCATCACCTTGAATGGCATTTTGGGCCGGGTCAAAATATAATACACCTATTTAAAGACTATTGGGTTGAGAAAAAAGATGTTTTCATGTTTTTCCCAAAGACATTAGTATAAAGAGAACTGCAAACAACCCCATTCATAACCTGAACTCAGCTCACCATGTCCATCTTCGAAAGATGATTATCAGAATTAGGACTTAAATTCTGTATCTACCATTATTACAGCCCTATCAGCTGAGACTGTATAATGAACTGACTGCATCTCTGCACTTCCTTCCCACAACGATTGTCCCGATTATGACATTAAACAGTCTGTTGGCGAGGCTCCGGTGATGCTGGAGCTTTGGGGGATACAGAGTACCTCTTCATTGCTATCGCTCCCAGATCCCCTTTGGCCCGGGGTGGTAGCATCAAACAGGGTTCTGTATACATGTCAAGTAGAACTGTTTGACTTTTAAACTGTGAAAATGAATGACTTATACGAAATTGAATTTTTAGAAATAAAACTCTTTGATCATTTAATTGTGCGTATCAACAAAATGTATTTACAAATCATTTATTTGATATATATTTCAAAACAGGATTTGACATGCAATGAATGGCAATGGTTGATGTGCCATTAAACCGAAGCAAACCAAACCATCTACCATCATTTAATACATTCTTGAAATTTTTTAATAAGATTTTTTTCTATAGCTAAGAAAAATGGTTTTATTTTTTAAATATACTAAATCAAATTTTGCTTACGAATTATTAATTTTTTACTCTTATTTTCCTGGTTTTATATTTTATTAAGATTTTGTTAAAATATAATCTCATTACAATTCTGCTTAATATAACGTTCGTTCGCACGTTATACTCATCCACATACCCACTCCCTGCCGTGAAATTAAATGTTTTTCTACGTCTTCTCCTAATCGTCAAGTAAAATATTCAGACACTTTCTCTTTAATATACTGAAATATCATTCAACATAGTTTGTTTCTTTAGAACAAACATTGTTCAACTTCAATAGAATTAGCCTGTTTTAAGTCCACGTACCTTCACCAAGTAGTTTGATTTCGTTGGATTTTATGGCATATCAACCATTGTAGGTTATTTAATGCCAAATTCTGTCCAAGCATATATATCAAATATATAGGATTTTGTTTTATGGCATATTAACCATTGAAGGTTATTTAATGCCAAATCCTCTATATACATAGGCATTCTTCCAAGCGGTGGTCGTATCAATACAGCTATATGGATGCACTACTTGGACGCTAACAAAACGGCTGGAGAAGCTAGACGGCAATTACACAAGGATGCTGCGATCAATATTGATCAAGTCCTGGCGGCAACATCCCACAAAGCACCAACTATGCGGCCACCTACCTCCCATCTCGAAAACTATCCAAGTTAGACGAACCAGACATGCAGGACACTGCTGGAAAAGCAGGGACGAGCTCATAAATGATGTACTCCTATGAACCCCCACATATGGCCGAGCAAAAACAGGAGGGCCAGCTCGAACATACATACAGCAGCTCTGTGAGGATACGGGATGTAGCCATGAAGACCTGCCAGAAGCGATGAACGATAGGGAGAAGTGGCGAGAGAGGGTCAGGGATATCCGCGCCGGCGGCATGACATGATGATGATGATGATAATGAATGACGAATCCTCTTTATACATATATACCAAATATTTATGTTTTGGCTTCGTTTGGTTTTATAGTATATCAATGATTGTAGGTTATTTCATGCCAAATCCTCTTTATGCATATATATTAAATATTTGATTTGTAAATGCATTTTGTCGCTGATATTCTTAAATGATCTTGATCTCTTTCTTTCACACGGTTCAATGCTTTCAAGTATGGCTATATAACAGTCACAGTTTAACATCAGGCATTTTTTTGCACACACTGTGTTTTATTTGACCTACAGACAGGACCCTAACAGGTCCTACCACTCCGGTCAAAGTGGACCTGGAAGCATTGGCAAGGAAGGAGTACTACACATTCCACAGATATCCCAGGTTGGAACCTTGCCATCAGATGGTTTAATATCATATACAGGACACTCATGGGTGGGGTCTTCCCCTTCTTCAGAGATACAGTTGGTGTATTCTACAGCCCCAGTCGACTGAACAATCACTAAGCATATAGTAAACGTAAATTATTTCATATAGGTTTGCTGAAGTAGTTATCCAAGAAACCGATACGCTCTAAATATACTGGAACCTCCACAAACGTGCTATCAAAGGCTGAAAAGAAAAAAGAAAAGATTCCTCGGTACCAGCAATACCATTATCCTCCAAATAGAATATGTAATTATATATTGATCTTGTAATTTGAGTAGAATTAGATACTAACAAATGATATAGGAATTAAGTAGTACACAGATTGTTAATGTAAATTTTCATATTATTTATTGCAAAGGTAACAATAACTTTGTGATTCATTTAATGTTAAAGCAATCCTTATATAAGAACGATAGGCGTTATATTTAACCCAAAACTGGTGAGATTAGGAGGGTTCATGTCTTTCCCAAATCGTGCTATTATATCTATTTTCGAACAATAAATCCGAAAATATAAATGATAGCGTTACTGGGATTCGAACTCGCTTTTTTCGATATCACCGTCCAGCACATTAGTTACTACCCAAAAGGGACTTCCACAAAGGTAATAATAGCCTTTATATATAATAAAATCACAATTCATCCTTTCTTGCTTGACCAGCTCCTCCTGATGTTTTTTTCGTTCCGTGAAATTTCCATGCTTCAATAGTTAATGCTGAAGTAATGGTTTCCTTGACTATCTTTTGAACCGTTTCCATTGAGTGAGGTTCCGTGTATATTTACTCGTGATTGACTCTGCTAATATTGCATTAGAATTGATTCTAAAAGAAAAGAAAGAATTTTCATATCAGGCCCGTAAAAGCAACAAACATTGCTAAAAATCAATCTCTTTCCTAATCGATTTTTTTCCTGTTTCTCCTATTTTTATCTCCTTGATCCAATCAGATCCCTCAATCAGGTGATCGACAGGGCGTTATTGATCGCTTTTATATCTGTATTAAAAAAAAAACAAAAAACGGAGAGAGTGAGATAGGGAAGAAAAATGTGAATACAAGGACGAACATTTGAACGAACGGAAAAGAGATTGAACTCTAGACAAACTGAAAATCTTTTTGCAAGTTTGAAATTGTTTTACTTTTAAAACTTTATTCGAAGCAATTAACTCCTATTAATATTTCACCACAAACATGGAACAAGGCTTATTAATGTTCTAACGAAACATTGACTATTGTCCATATTTACGACTAACGAGCCTCATGGATGTGATTGATGATCCAGAAAATAAGAAATATCAGGGCATTCATTCATTGGCAAGATTCCCTTGGCTTCTAACAATGTTATTCAGGCTTTCATCATTCATGAATAGTCGAGTCTCGGAGGCTTCCTCTTCTGTTTACCAAAGTTAGAATGGATGACACTTGACTTTCCACAATGTATACGGTTCATAGAGTTAGGTCAATTCTTCAGGGCAAAGAATAAGTTTCATAAAGTCTCTAAAAAGTACATCTTTGGTGTATTGTTTAGAACGGTTATTGAAGCACGTGTCTTCAGTACAGGACACCATAGAAGTATGTCGTGCGGAATACGGTGTTTTGATAGGTCTAATCCAACTGAGACTCATGAAAAGTTTTGTCGGTAAAAGTTCTACTCTGGTCATTGAGAACATTTCATCTTGGTCATTTTGTCTTTCCAGAAAGCTCTTAAGATAGATTTACGGCATTTAGCATGAAAGAAACTTGATTGCATCATTAGAATTCGGTGCCATTCAATTGTACTTACTATGCAATACTCATAAGCGTGATGGTTATTTCCTCAGATACTTTTCATGAGACAGTCAAAAAGTCATTGACGCCTCCCGCAAACATGCTGAGATTTCAACGCCTACCATTGGATGTCTTTGTCCGTCTAACATCAATGAACTTCTTAACAATTTCAAGGGTAGATTCAACAGTATTAAAAGTGGTGACCGTCAGCGAATCCATGTGGCCAGATAATTTGCAGAAGGCAGAAGAGTTGGATGAGTCAGATCAAAGAATTAAGTTAATCGATGTCCCCGTTGTTGATTCTATAGTTAAGTGGGGTTTGGTTGACATTAGCTTCGAACGAGTTGAGAAAATGTTGTCGGTTCAAGCGGTGTCGTCAGTACGTGGAATGAAGTGAGACTCGCAGCTCAAAGGCAGGTCTAAACGGCTAGAGTTGCTGTACATGACTGCAACGCTAATGTAAACACTCGTCCGAGCGGTGTCGTCTACTCGTAGTTTCTTTGCGTGTTTGCTGCTTCTGTCATCTCATAGAGTATTGTCCCTGCGAAGCTGATTAAGATGCATTTGACTACTCTGAAAGGGCTGTATACGGGAAATAAGATCTGTGTCCTGAAAAAGAAAGGAGTATTAAGGACTTTTGTTTTTAGACGACAGTTAGAATAAAAAGGCTTGACAGCTGCGTTCCCTGATATTTGCCGGGAAAAAAGTGTTGATAATATCTGATCGTCTCCTGGAAAAATGCATTAGGCAGATACCATTCTCTGGATATTCTTTGCTCAAAGCGAGGCAGGCCCATTTCCTAGTCTGAATTTTTTGGCTGCTATTTATACCAAAACGGGGTTACAACAGTGCTGGCTTTTTTCTTTTTTTTTTTTTTTTTTTGCTAAACTTCCGATTTTTAATGCAGTAAGGGTAGCATCTGGCTACGATAGCTCAGACGATACCCAACACGAAGGCCATTTAGGCCTCTGGACAACTGAAATTTTTCTTTGATGATGAGATAAGAAGAAATATAAAGCAAGCTAAAGTAAATCATTTCTCTCTGTGATATTTTTTTTTTAATGACTGCGATGAATTGGCCAAGATGTCTTAGAAAATATATTAACAAAATATCTCGTCATAGGTTGTCACTTTAATTGATGGAGAGAGAAGAGGCACATGATTCATTTAGCAAACAACTTCATAAATTCTGGAAGTATAAAAATTAACTTTAACTTTATTGTCAACGTTTACAGAAACAAATAGGAATTTTAAAAAAAAATTAATTTGGTTATATTCTTGAATTGATGACCTCCACAGAGAATTTTCGTATACTAATATTGGCAAGCGAGGAAGAGCATAATTCTTTGTCTTTACATCTACTAAACCTGATAAAAATTATGGATTTAGCACAATTAGGCGATAATCACTTTGTTTTGTTTTGTTTTAACTATTTGTAAATAAACTCAATATTTCGTTATTCTATAATATTTTCCTTTGTATGGCTTAGGAAAAAAGTATACCATTAATTGAAATAAGGTGTCCGTGGTGTAATGGTTATCGTCGTAGGAAATGGACACAGCGACACGAGTTCAAATCCTGGACTAATACCCTTGGGAAAGGTATGGATCCAATTATTCTCCTTCCAGCTATGGGTAAATAGTAGGGCAGACTAGGTTCTTCAGCCTTGGTGAGGCAACTAGTCTAGGAGAGGGAAAACTCTGAATTGAAACCTGTTAAACTCCGCATAAAAATTGACCTAGTGTCATATCCTTCCCGAGCGGAAGGGTTGGGTAAATATGATTAACTGAAATAATTTAATCTATTACGTTAAAGAAATATCTAATGAACCCAGAATGTTTGGTTATTAAAGAAAAATGTTCGTCGACATATCTGTTATTATTAACTTAAAAAAAAAAGAGAAAAAAAAATTACAACAATCTTCTAAGCACGTTAATTCTATAAATTCTGTCAGGTTTGGTTTGATGTCAAGTACTCTTTATACATATATTAAATTTATGATTTGAAAACACATTTAATAGATATCATTTTAAACTAGTCTGATCACATTTTTATTTGTACGCAGTTAAATGGTTTCAAGTATTGATATGTAATAGTAACAATATCTGTCATTTGTTTGCTCAAATTTTGATAGATATACATATGATTTGAATGTGAATAGTTTACTGGTAATTTTATTTTTAAATGAGTTATAACTAATTTATTTGCACCTTAGTATTGCTATTGTTTCTACACAGTTAAATGGTTTCAATTATTGCAATCTAACACTTATGATTCTATTCAATAGTAAGCATTTATTTGAAGACAGTAAAGAAGTTACAAATACTGCTATGTAATACCAATAATTCAATTTAGGCACACAGTTAAAGAATTTCCAGTGTTGGTATTTAACGTTTTACATTCTAGTTAACATTACTCAAGTATTGCTATGTATCACCACAAATTCAATTAAACATCTCTCATTTCTTTACACAGTTAAATAGTTATATTTCTAACATGGGTGTGGTCGTGGTGTAATGGTTAAAGCGATGGACTGTGGAATCGTCAAAAGCGATTTCGAACTGCAGTTGCCCTATTACGTTCACTTTCGGGCAAATACCCTTGTGAAATTTAGGAACCCCCTTATCCTCCCGGCTATGTGTTAGATAGTACCACTACTGTTGTTCTAGAAGGGTAGATTTGGCATTAAATAAGCCAAGAAGGTTGATATGACATTAAACAAAGAAACTAAACCAAACCTATTTCGAACAATTAGATTTAACATAAGTCATTTGTTTGCACTCAGTTTAAATGTCAAACAGTTCTATAGGACCCCATCAGGTGCTACCACTCCGGACAGAGTGGACCTGGGAGCAATGACCATGAAGGAGTACCCTACATTTCCCAAAGCTCCAGGACTGGAGCCTCACCATCAGATAGTTTTTGTCATATCAAGTAGACTCGATGGGAGGGTTTACCCCTCTGCAGTGATGCAGTTGTTATATTCTATAACCCCAACCGACGGGGCCAGAATTTTACCAGTAGTTGAAATTTTATCATAAAAGCTTTAACACATTTATCTCCATTTTGGATAGAAATATCTTCTGGTGGATTGGTTGACTTTTCTTTTTTACTTAGATTTTTTCTATTGTACTAGAGCAGTATAATAAAGTAGAAAGTGTTAATAAACGAAACATTTTAGTAACATTCTGATTTCATAAAATATATATTAAATATTGTAGATTAAATCATTCGAATGAATGGGTGGTTGTTTGTTTTTTTTTGTTTTTTTTTTTCAAATCTCGCAGAAGAAAATACTATGGAATAATGAAATGATAACAGAGAAAAATCGTTTTTCGTCGAATCTGATATTTGTTTATTTACTGCCAAATAAAAATCAAAGCGAACATCCTCTACGTGTGTTATTTTCATGATTTTTACAAAGGGTAGTATCACTATTTGTAGATATTGCTCTCAATGGGATTCTCAACAATAACAGTTATAGCAAAAGGACATGATTGCATAAATCATTAATGTACTTTCATTATGTTTTCTGATGATTGCCAGAAATTAAAAGAGATTTTTTTTTTCATGTATGCATTTGCGATTATTTTCTGACTTGTCCCTAATCCAGTAATAGAAAAATAAAGTAGGAATTGCCTGACAGAAAAGAATATTAATCCTCAGTTTATTTCCTCTGAGAGCAGAAATCTTTCATAGATGAATTATATTATTGTATGCAACACTCTGATTAAAAGCCTTAGATCCAACTTTACTGATGTAATTAATATTCTAGACTGTTTTGCTTTCGCAAATAATGTGCACATTTACATATATCTTATATAGCTTGCAGTATGGTTTAGACTTAGAATGAATTTTTATATGAGTTCCTAGTGAAAATCCTTGGGGATTCCCCAGGAATCTATTTAAATCACATTCGTCTATATTATTGTCAACTACAAAAGTGTTGTAGTCTTCTAGACTTTTTCTCCGTTCTTTAAATCTTCTATTCTTTATACTAAAATATTTTAGACGATTTCTTATTCTCTCATAATTATGGACTTGACTGATACGATCAGATTCCACAAGTTTTCCATCTCCCGAACTAGCGTATTAATATTTATAAATTTGCTTGTTAAAATTTAATGTATCAATTGTGGTTTGTGAAGCGGCTAGATTTAACTAGATTAAGTTTATTTTAATAGATAAATCTACAAGAGGTATATCTTTTCTTCTTTGTAAAGAAAAGAGAAAAATACCGGCTGATGAATTCGACCGTGAAACATTGGTATAACGGTTCTTTCTATTTCTCTTTCTTGTACGTTGTATTGTGCAATCAATTTACATATAATATATACTATGTGAATCAAAAGAACTTTTTTTTAAATCTATAGAAATACATCTATGGTAGTATAATGTCATTTTTAATCTGTTCGCTATGCCTGTCAATTCTTGGAACTTACTTCTGTTAGTTCACATAATATCAGCTCTGCTTTTCTACGGGTACTTCCACAAAAGTGTAAGAATTTTATCTAATCACATGTGATATATTCCAAGAATATATTAACAGGGATATGCTTATATGTATATATAGATATGTATATATATATAGAGAGAGAGAGTGAGAGAAAGCAATCGTGATGTAATGGATATTATCGTAGGAAAGGAAAACGACGGATTGAGTTCAAATCTTGGACAAGGCTGTTTACATTTCACATAGCATCAATATTCGTGGGGATAGTATAAATCCAAGTATTCTTTCTCCAACAATGGCTAAAATGTAGGACAGGCTGCTTTCTTTAGCCTTGATGTGGCAGCCAGTCGAAGAGAAAGAAAGCTCTGAATTCAAACTTGTTATAATCCGGTTAAAAATTGACTTTACGACGCGTCCAGCGCATACGGGGGCGAGGATAAATACATATATATTGTTGTGTACCCATTAAAGGAATGTCCTATAATGTTATTTTATATATAGATCTATTATTCCTTGATCGATTTTTTTAACGTCTTTATTCTTTAGATTAGCCAATGCTCTTCTCTTCACTTTGGTCTTCTCAATTATTTAATTTTTGGTTCGTTTCTTTTTCGTCCGACTAAACGTAAAATTAATGGTAAAACTAGAGATGGAGCAATTCAGTCATTTGGGTCGAACTTCTCTCATGGACTAATCTATTTCTAACTCTACAACCGTATAAGTTTGCAAACTAAAATAATCCAATGAGAGCAGTAATCTTGGATTGATCTTGAGTTCAATAGCTGTCAATCATACTGATTGACACGCTGTTTTTCCACGTTTGATGGCTCACAACTTTAATAGTACTCTTCATTTTAATAATGGACCTCACTAATCTATAAATATACACAGTCACACACACACACACACACACACATATATAAGAATAATTCAAGGGTATTTTTAAGCTCAATAATATTTTACGAAGTTTCCATAAATATAAATATTGTTTAAAAAAAAATATATTTTGAGGCTCTTCAAAATGTCAGTAAATCAGAGAGAGTTCTGCCTGCATGAATAGAAATCTCTCATTTAACTTTTTGATGGCTGAGAAGTGAAAACAATTGAACATTCTAAGAGAGATACGGAGAAGCAGCTTTTAGTCAAAAAATATTTACAAATGGGTGAAACACGGATTTGTCACAACGAACTTGTGTGAAAAAGACTCTCCAAGCAATGGAAATACACTGAATATCCGGTAACGAAACAGTAATATATATATCATCATCATATCGTGCTGGTAGCACGGATATCCCTGACCCTCTCTCGCCACTCCTCCCTATCGTTCATCGCCCTAGGTAGGTCTTCAGGACAACATCCTGTATCCTCACATAGCTTCTGAATGTACGTTCGAGCTGGTCGCCCTGCTTTTGCGCGGCCATGTTTGGGGATCCATAAGAGTACATCTCTTATGAGTTCATCTCTGCTTCTCCAGCAGTGTCCTGCATGTCTGGTACATCTAACTTGAATAGTTTTCGTGATAGGGGGAAGGTGGCCGTACAGTTGGTGTCTTGTGGGGTGTTGCTGCCAGGACTTGTTCAGGATTGCACGCAGCATTCTTGTGTAATTGCCATCTAGTTTCTTCTCCAGCCGTTTTGTTAGCGTCCATGTAGTGCATCCATATAGCAGTATCGATGTGACCGCTGCCTGGAAGAAACTGCGTTTCATATATATATATATATATATATATATATATATATATATATATATATTACCGGACATTGGCCTAGGGGTTAGAGTGTTCGCCAATGGCCCGGGAGACCTGGGTTCAATCCCAGGTCGAGTCATACCAAAGACTCAAAAAATGGTCCTTGGTGCCTCCTTGCTTAACACTCAGCATTATAAGGTACGGATCAAGGGTAAAGTAGAGCAATCCAGGGAAAGAGTAGCGCCCTCCCCTACACATTGGTGTAGTAGCTATCGAAAAGGGAGCCTTCGGGTTACCCTCGACTATGGTCGCCAACTTTACTTACTTGTGTATATATATATATATATATATATATATATATATATATATATATATATATATATATATATATATATAAAAGTAAATATGGATTAAAATCCGACAGAATGAAGGTAGCAGAAAAACATAATCCAAATAGGTGAATTTATTATGATGTAAAGTCGACGATAACGTTTTGATTTCAGTAACCATCATCGCCTTATGACTTTCGAACTCTGTGTGCACGTTGTGTATCTTTTCGTTGTATATTGTTTCATTTGCTCCTGTCATCTTAGCAACCATCCACCGCTATGGGAACTATTTAGATATCCAAGTCCTGATGATGGTTATGGAAACCGAAACTTTAACGTCGACTTTACATCATAATAAATTCACCTATATGGATTATGTTTCTCTGCTACCTTCATATATATATATATATATATAGTACATGGTGCAACGGATAGTATTGCATTATTCTAAAAAGTCTTGATTCCCATCCTGCCCTGAAGATCAGCTTTCGGAATCATAGCTTTTATCTAAGATCGAACACAAGCCATATACAATTGCGCTAAATAATACGATTGTTTCAACCACTGACAATCTGGTTGACAGTTCATTCCTAAACATTCTGTGCTAACTTGTGTTCCCTTCAGAGGGTTTTGACAAGTCTCCCTGGCGTTATAACATCTTTTTCCTATAACCTGCTGACTTTGTTACAACTGGGATTTCTTTAGTTTCGATTTTGTTTAGAAATTCCATTCATTCGTTTCTTTTGAAAATGAGATTTCCTGACAATCCCAAATGTCCAAGAAATAATGGATACGATTGTTACTTTAATTTTCCTCGGTTTGTGCATCTTTTGAACAAGATATTGATATCTTTTTTTTTTGTGGGGGGGAGCTTCATTCTTCCTTCGTTCAAATACATTGCAATTCCTTCCTTCCTTCCTTTTAAGTTTTTTTTTTTCATTTTCTTCTTTTCTCCAAAATTCTTTTCTTATTCTTATTCACCTGTTCATTTAACATAATATTTTCCATTTTTTCTCTGAGTTTTCATCCAGTCTTTTATTTTTCATATTTCCTATTTTAAATGTCCTTCCGTTGAGGAGACTTGCTGCCACTGGAACTGTTATAATAGATCACCAGCTCACGCTAATGTGAAAAACTCACAAGGAGTTAATGATGATAATAATAATAATATCAGAATACTGAGAATAGTCCTGGAGACTTGCTGTCACTCAGACTCCAATGAAAAAACCACTAGCTAACGTTGGAGTGAAAAACTCTCCAATGAGTAATATGATAAAAGCTGTAGAAGGGATTCACGACAAGAAGGCCTATGGTATTATACCGCAAATATTGACAATAATGTTTGAAAAAGCACAAAATATTTTTTAAAACACCATTTACTTCATCATGAATGCCATGAAAAACTAAAGGATGTAATTGATAACAGGTCAAACCCGAGCTATAGTGAAAATCCAAAGAGGTATCTTCCAGAGAGATTATCTCTCGCCACTTCTATTTGCTGTAGCAATGATGCCGCCCAGCCACGTAATCAGGAAATGTACCGGGGGTAACAAATTTTCAAAATCATTGTAAAAGATTAATCACCTAAAGTATATGGATGACATAAATGTACTTGCAGAAAGTGGGGAAAAAATCTTGTGACCCTGATGCAAAGAATAAGAATTTACAATTTGTTATTGAAAAATGTCCATGTTGATTATGAAAAGTGGGAAGAGAATTAGCGGAAGGAAGAGAAATGCCAAATCAAAAAAAAAGAATCCGAACTCTTGGAGAGATGGAAAACAACAAGTAATTAGGAATATTGAAAGTGGGCACCATCAAACAAACAGCGATGAAGGAAGATTATATATATATATATACCCAACCCCTCGGCACAAATAGGATGCGAAAAAGGTCAATTTTTGAGTGGAGTTTAACATATTTGAATTCATATATATATATATATTTATAGCTTGTATAAAGACACTGAATATGCATATATGCAGCCTTTATATAGATACAAATCATACAATCAATATATCTTTATACAGACTGTTACTAAAGAGACCTGGAACATAGATTCCCTATAAATAGACGCGTTTTTATTAGTGTGATTTACTTCGTCCTTAGATTTACATGTTTTGCTGAATTTTGATCTGAACCTTTTGCCAGAAACGTTCTATATAAGTGATCAATGAAAAAACTTTCTGATCAGAGCACTGACTGACAAGGAAGATGGTTATTATATATATATATATATATATATATAAGGAAAATTAATGCGTTTTTTGACTTTAGGTGACTGATGCACTTACGAAAATTTATAGATATTGCATATCGACCTTATACATTGGCAAGGCTAGTCGGTTAGAGCAGGAGAATACGCCGACTACACCTCTGCAGAGAGTTAAAAAAAAAAAAAAACACCTTCCTGAATATAACACTACACTGTCCTGGAGCTCTGATAAGTACCCCTTCATTGCCATTTTCCACTCTGACAGGGAGTGGTAATACCAATTAAAGTCAAATAGAACTGATGTTAAATCGTCAAATAGACTGATGTTAAATTGGATTGTTACATAACACTATTTAATGTCATTTAACTGTGTTCAAATAAAATTGTCGTGTTAAATAGCAATACTTGAAATTAATTAATTGCATTCAAACTATGCTTAAGAGTTAGTTTTGTTACATGGGAATACTTGGAACCATTTACCCGTGTTAAAATGAATGAATTATTCACTGAATATAATTATTAGTGATAAATAGCAGTAGTCAAAACATATAACTGTGGACAAGACTATTGGTGTGAACAATACGTGAAACAACTTCACTGTGTGCGAGCAAATTATTGATAATGCATAGAATTATTAGTGTTAGATGACTATACTTGAAACAACTTAACAGTATGCAAACAAAAGATTAATAGTAATTAGAATTATTAGCGTTTGAAAAATACTTGAAATCATTTACCTGAGTGCAAACATATGAACTCTGACTCGTTTAAAAATGTTATCTTCAAACAATACGTTTCCAAATCATATATTTAATATACATATGCAAGATTTGCCATTGAATAGCCTACAAGGTTTGATATGCCATAAAACCCAACCAACCTAACCTAACCTTATAAATATGTAACTTATATGTCTACCATGGATACACGAAATACCTTATAGGCGAGGCTAAGTGTTACATAATGAATAGGTCGCCAGTTAATTTTGTAAAGTGTAGAATTCAAAATTTAACTGGTAATTTGTTTGAAGAGGAGTCCTGGAAAATAACCAGTGATATTATAAACAGATCTGGCGGGCCTTTTTAACAGTTCTCGTGCGGGTTGGTTCAGATGTGAGAACGTGTCAGTAAGGTATAGAATTAAAATATTCAACGGAGCTTTAACAAACGGACACCTAAAATTGTTATACCTCCCACCGTACGGTTAACTTGGGAAATAGGGTGAATAAAGACATTGGAAATCTGACAAAGTTTTTGTGTCCATTTATAAGGACAGGAGCGGACATGGTGACAAAGGTCATTCCAAGACAACCCGAAGGCGTTCCATGATAGAAGACCTGAGCATCCGGCCAGATAGATAAGTATAAGAAAAAGATTAAAGTGTATAAATCTTTGCAGTTCCCTGTCTATCCCAATTCTTTCTTCATGTAACTATTTCGCCAACTAATTTTGTACCTTTTGTAATGAACAAAAAGAAGAGATGATATTTTTATAAGTGTTATTGTCGTCACATTCCAGTATACAACATAAGAATACATCAACTGCATCTTTCGCAGAGAAGTAGACCACTACCAAGAATAGAAGAGTATCATGTGTTTGACACATGATACTCTGTGTTGCCCGTAGTGTAATGGTTATCGTCGTAAAAAATGGACTCGGCAACACGATTTCAAATCCTGGACGAGATTGATTGCATTTCACATAGCACTAATACTCTTGGGAAAGGTATAAATCCAATTATTCTCCCTCCAGCTATGGGTAAATAGTAGGGCAGACTTGGTTCTTCAGCCGTGTGAGGCAACTAGTCTAAAAGAGGGAAAACTCTGAATTGAAACCTGTTAAATTTCCGCTTAAAAATTGACCTTGTGTCATATTCTGCCCGAGCGGAGGGGTTGGTAAATAGGATATTGTGTTTGACACTAAACTGAATCTGATTGCGAGGTTCCAGTTTTTGAGATCTAGGATGTATGGCGTACACCTTCTCATGTCATTACTCCCAGGTCCACTCTGGTTCGGAGTGGTAAAACTTATTAGCGTCCATTTTGAAATTAATCGTATTAAATAGGACAATGTGTAAAAAAAAAACAATCTTCGGAAACAACTAGATAAATATGTATATACGAACACACAATATGATAAAATAACCCTTGAAAGTTGATGTGCCGTTATAATCAATCAATTACTTATCAATTTTATATTAATCAACCTGGAAATACTGACATTTTGTATATGCATAGACTGTCAGTAAAAAAGGATTTTTACGTTGGATTAAATCGTAGATTCTTTGTCATTTCTTTCTTTGCTCACTTATATTGGGCTTAATTTTAATGAAAACGAACTTGAATAATAGAGCTAATCATGAAAAATTAGATTTATCGTGTTTTTTTTTTAATTTGATTAATCAGACTATGCGTTTTAAAAATAACTCCATAATTTGCTTTCGTATCCTGTATTAGGTTAAAATGGAATGAAACGGTCGACTAGAGTTCGAACTCGCATATCACGATTTCACAGTCTAAGACTTCAGTTATAACGCCCCTATTGTTAACTGATTTTATTTTTTCACTTTATTTTTCGTCTGATATACGTGTTTACGTATGCGTGGGTAGCCTGTACTATTCTGTTTCTTGGAAGAGACTGAAAAAATTGTCGATGTCGAAATAGAATTGAATTTGCCTGATTTAAATGTATTACATAGCCAGCCACACACAACATCACCCACAAATAAGTAAACCTGTGCATATTTCTTTTTGCGAATAAAACTTTTGAAAGAAGTTCAGCGCTATAGAATTTGGTAACAAAATGAGCCTGATAAGAGCGTTTTGATTGAAAGGTTCACTCAAAATAATAACATCTCTGTATCTGAAGAAGGATTCTTTTTATATAATTGTTAATTATATTTATATAATGGCAATTATACACATACATACACACACAAACACACACACAACACACACACACACATATATATATATATATATATATATATGAATTACAACAGTATATAGTTGGGACTATCTCACTCGGTGTGTTTGTGGCAGACTAGATGTAGTATATTTTATAGTGTGCTTAATATCTGTGATAGAGCTATTATATAATATAAAGAGAAATAAATGTATATTAGTTATATATATATATATAATACCATGGATGCTTATCAATGACCTCTGGTTTCATGCCATCTTTATACGACAATCATCAGGCTGAAAAAGCTCTTTGTCCTATAAAGACGGTATGAAACCAATATTTGTAGATAAGCTCCATACTATTAAATATATATATATAAACATATAGATAGATAGATATGACCTTTGTTGAGGGTGACACGAAGGCACCCTTTTCAATAGCCACCACATCGAAGTGTAGGGGAAGGCGCCACTCCTTTCTCTGGATTGTTCCACTTTACCCTTGATCATTACATAATAATGCTGAGCGTTAAGCAAGGTAGCATCAAGTACATTTTTTGAGTCTTTTGTATGACTCGACCTGGGATTGAACCCCAATCTCCCGAATCATTGGCGAACATTCAACTCATTTGGCCAATATACTTGGTAAAAATATGAACTCCGTCATTTTAGCAGATTTGGTTAAATAGTGCCATTAAACAAAGAAACCAAACCAATCGAAACAGAGCAAAAGAACAAGACACCTGATGAAAATCTTACTCGCATCTAACCATTTACTAATTAAACTTACAAACAATTGGACTCGAATATTTCTTCTTAAAGTCTTTAGTTTGGGTTATTTTGTGTAATATCGTATCAACTCTTGACAGTTATTTATGGCAAATCATGTTTATAAATACATACATACAGGTAAGTACATATATATGTGTGTGTGTACGTGTGATATTATTTATATTATACATATATATTATTTTATATATCTAATAGCATATATAAAGTACATGTATAATAGTATATGTATATAAAAATAAACAAATTTGACGACTGTAGTCGAAGGAGAACCGAAGACTCCATTTTCAATAGCTACAACACCAAGGTGAAAGGAACGGCACTAATCCTTTCCCTGGATTGCGCCACTTTACCCTTGATACGTACCTTATAATTCTGAGCGTTAAGCAAGAAGGTATCAAGTACTATTATTTTAGTTTATAGTATGACTCGACATGGGATTGAACCTCAGTCTCCCGTGATCTTGGTGGATACTCTACCCACTAAATAATGTAATATAATATATAATTTTACATATATGAAATATATTATATATAACTGGCTCTTTGGCCTAGTGGGTACTCTACCCACTAGGCCAATGTTCGCCAATGGTCAGGGAGACCTGGGTTCAATCCCAGGTCGCGTCATACCAAAGACTTTTAAAATGGTACTTGATATCTCTTTGATTAACACTCAGCAATATAAGGTACGTATCAAGGGTGAAGTGGAGCAATCCAGGAAAAGGAGTCGCACCCTCCCCTACACCTCGGTGTAGTAGCTATTGAAAAGGAAGCCTTTCGGTAGCCCTCGACTACAGTCGTCAACTTTACTTATATTTTATATATATATATATATATATATATATATATATATATATATATATTTATTCATGTTTTCATGTACATAATATCATATAAGATGCATAACATTATATAAACAATAATATATATATATATATATATATATAATATTGTATTCATACATATATATAGTATAATATATATATATATATATATATATATATATATAAAATATTATATATAAACATAACATTAAATATATATATATACTATATTAATGATATTATATATGCATATATTATCATATATATGCATCATATTATATACGTATAATATCATGTATATATATATATATATTATGTTTGATATTAATCCTTTGCTTCCAACCAGTTGAATTACTCTTATTAAATAGAATTATTAGTATTAGATAGCAATACTAGCAACCAATTAAAAACTTTTAAAAAATAAAGTTACCTGCAAACTATTCACTTATAAAGTGTTCACTTACAAATCATTAAGTTCCATTCAAAATCCCGGTGTATATATATATATATATATATATATATATATATGTGTGTGTGTGTGTGTATTTTTAGGTTTTATAGCATATCAACATTTCTAGGTTATTTACTGCCAAATCCATTTTTATACAAATAATCAGTTCTATTTCAACCAATTCAGTTTATTATAAGTACACAGTTTATTTGTCAAAAACATTTGTATTTCAAGCTATTCAGTTTAGTTAAACAGTTCTAATTCAACCAATTCAGTTTAGTATAAATTTTCTTTACACACAGTAAATTGTCAAAATAGTTGTATATTAAACAATTCAGTTTAGTATAAGTACAGTTTCAATGTCAAAAACATTTCTATTTCAAACAATTCAGTTTAGCATATTAAACATTTCTATTCCAAACAGTTCATTTCAGCATAAGTACGCAGTTAGTCACAACGGTTCTATTTCAAGCTATTCAGTTTCGTCAAACAGTTTTATTTCAGCCAATTCCTTGTAGCATAAGTACGCTGTTTCTTCTTATTTTACCCATAGACAGGGGCCTGAGTGGATCTGGGTGTGATGTCAATGAAAATGTGCTACGCATTCCCCAAGCTCCAGTATCTCTCGAACCTCACCATAAGATTGTTTAGTGTCATATTTCGGACACTCTTTCAGTGGTCTTACTCCTCTGCAGAGGTGCTGTCGGTGTATTCTACAGCGCCAGCTGACTGGGCAATGTTGGTTGGTTGTTGGTATTATATAAAATATAACTTATATGCTTTATACATATATATATATATATAGCACATAAGTTATGATATATATAAACATGATTTCGGTGTCTTATGGCACATCAACATTTATGTGCTTTTAATTTAAAAAAATCATATATATAAACAGAATTTTGCTTTGAATAACGCATAAGCTTGGCTATGCCGTAGAAAACAACAAGCAACCAACCAGCTACTTCAGTTTACACTAGTGTAGATAATTCGAAATAAAATCTAAACTATATTTGTGGTGTCGTAGAAAGACTTTCGTGTAATCTTTAGGATTAGAGTGGGTTACTTGTCAGTATATATCTCTTCAAGTGACAGCTACCACATAGTTATATCGTTTAGAATCGCGGAAATTCCCTGCTTATATTATATTATTTAGGAGATAAAGATTCTCTCTCTCTCTCTCTCTCTTTCTCATGCTGACCCTAGAAAATAAACAACTCCTCCTTCACGACAATAAACGTTTCATCTAAAGTCAACAATGACGACAACTTCTCAAATGATGATTTTTTGACAGATCGTTCTTTTCAAATGATTGTATTTAAACGTACCTTCCTTAAAATTCCGACTCTGCGTTATATCAAAGTTAACATACCTTTTGATTTACGAGAAAGGCAACACGATAAGAACTTCAGCTACTGTGACTACTTTATCAACTGCACATTCTACACCAGCGGCTACTACTATGAGCAGCACTGCTGTTGTGATAACTGCAGTATCATTCTCAATGCAATCTGACGTTCGCCATCGGTGCGTGCAGACGTTCAGGTTTCTTCGCGCGAAAAAAAAAAAACAAGATGCACGTGTTTCGGGGTCAAAACATGATAACAGTCGAGCAATTTAACGCATTTCCCGTTTTACCGTTTTGTTTCTGTGAACTGAAAATCTTTATGTATGTTATAGATGTGCCTTACGTTCTTAAATTCTATATTTACCCTGTTCCCTCGCTACAGAGAGGCTGTGAAACAAATTCAGTTTTTAAGAATACACGTGATTTAAATTTAGTGATTTCCTTCTCCTATTTTAGCTGCCGTATTTAAATTCTGAGTTTGCCTTCTCTTAGATCAGTTGCCGAACCAGTTTGTTTTATTATATAGCAGTAAATGTTGGAATAATATGTGGATTCAAGCCTTTTCCAAGGGAATTAGTAAGAAGTAAAATGTAATCTGTTTCGTCTATGATTTGAACTCGCGTCACCAAGTTCATTTCTCTGTCCTATCACTACGTTTTGCTTTTAAAACAGCCCAAATTTATTCTATATTTCCCTAAAAAATTACATGCAACTGATTGGGAACCACCTATACTTTCTTGCCACACTCTGCGAGGGATTTTCTACATGAAATAGTTTTCTTTTTTCTTAACCTTTTTCAACGTTTTAATTTTATTTGAGTTATATTTCCTTTCGAGATACTTTTACCTAAACCCTCCACCAAGAATAAAGTACGACACAAAGTCAATTTTTAAGCTTTATCTCAAATGTTGGCACAAGGCCGTATGAATGGGGCACCTAATGAGTGGTCTTCCTTCTCGTAGAACTGTTGTTCAACAAAGACTAAAGAACCAAGTCTTCCGAATGAACAGCAGAGGGAAGAACAGATTCATAATAGCCTCATCCAAAATACTATCTCAGATTACAGATTCCATGCCCTCCGACGGTAACCGTTACGCTACGACTTATTTCGGGGATTGTTTTCATTTTCTATGTATTTACTAACCTCTCCACATGAGCAGGATATGACACAAGACCATCCTTTTAAAGGAAGTTTAATAGGTTTGAATTTAGAGTTTTCCTTCTTTTAGAACTTTATTTATTCTCCGTCCCCCCACCGGACAAGTACGGCACAAGGCCTTTTTTAAAGTGTATCCGGACGCAGGGCCGCAGCCCACACGCGTCCGGCAAGATCCAAAAATACCTTTTGCCCCGTCGGCATTCCCCCAATGGGGGGGGCCTCAGACGCCAGGAAACAAAAACAGCAAACAATAGATAAAACAACTGGTGAACAGTTATAATAAAGGTGCCTGGTGAAAAAAATTTATAATAGCAAAAAGCTGATTTGTAGAGTTTTTAAAATCATATGGAAATTTTCTTTGTAGTAAATTCATTTATTATTATACATTAAGCACTCCTGGAGAATTATAAGAATCTTCTTATATATCTATAAGTGTGTATCTATATTGGTGTTCTGTACGGCTACCTACCACCCATCACGTAAACTATCCAAGTTAGACGAACCAAACATACGGGACACTGCAGGAGAAGTAAGGATGAACTCATAAGCGACATACACCTGTGGACCCCTTCACATGGACGAGTAAAGGCGGTACGAGTAGCTAGAACCTAAATACAATAGCTCAGTGCCGATACAGGATATATCCTTAAAGACCTCCCGAGACCAATGGACGATAGAGACGGGTGTTGAGAGAGGGTCAGGGAAATCTGTGCTGGCAATGCGGCACGATGATGATCTATATTGACATGCATTGTGGATTATGAGTATTAAAAAGGTCTCAAATAAAATCATTCCCAACTCATCCGTTTTTGGATATACATATATATAAACATGATATGGGATTAGATAAATTAGATAAGCCATAAAACCCTATTAACCAACCAACCAAATCTACTGTTGAACTTGTATATGTCTAATTCTGCTTTGAATTTGCAATTTGTCTTATCACTTTGCATTCCTCAAGAAGCAAGCGAAAGCAGGTATCTTGAATGTACATCGCTAACATCATTGTTCTGTTGTTGTAGTTAGTGTTGCTACTGCTGCTTCAGTCAATATTGTTGTTTATGTTAGCGGTGGGAATCTTCCTCTTCTTCATTTATTATTATTATTATTTTACACTTTTTAATTTTTTACACACCAGTGTTAACTGATGGTTTTCCACTGGAATCTGGCTCACAGGAAATCTATTCAAGTCTCCAGGACTCTTCACAGTATTCTGGCTGATCTCCACAATGCTGCAGTTTTGATAGTCTCCTCTTGTTCTCTTATTTTCAAGTCCTCCAATTCCTGTACCAATCCTTTTGGGACGGCACCGAACACACCAATTAGAATTAATATTATCATCCCTTTCATGTTCCATAGTTTTTTCAATTTTCTAGCTAGGTTCAGGTATTTATTTCTCTTTCCACTTTCTTTCAATTTTTACCATGTGGTCAGCTGAAATTTGATTAATCGTTTAGTCTCTATCACAATATAACTTAAACTTGATGTTCTGTTGCGTCGAATCTATTTTCGCTCTTACATAGTTGGTCCTTATGCTATTTGAAGAGATTCACTTTCTCTGGTAAAGTTTCCTTTTCTTAGCCATGTCCAAGCTTTCTTGTGTGAGATTATAAATATCATTATCGTTATTATGATTATTTCCCTCTGTGGTTTTTGTGTTCATATCATTTATAAGCATGATCAAACTGCACAATTTCCACCGGATTCCCTTTCCTTCCCAATCATGCCTACTCTCGTATTCTTTTGGTACCAGTTTGCGGCATTCGCTCATAATACGATTAGCCTTTTCATCTCCGTGTCCGTACAACTTACTCTTTTAGTTCCTTTGCGTATTATCAGGTTTTACTTTCACATAATTTGTTCTTATTGCACCATTCTGCGGGTCTATAAAGAAGGATTCAGTTTCTTTTTTCAAATCAAATCCTAATGAAAAAAAAGCCTATATTACTTACCTATAACTCTGAATTTCTCGAGAAAAATCACCGGATGAGATTCATCACATTTATGTGTGCGTTGAATTCACTCTCGCTCTCTCTCTCTCTTTCTGTGGATCAGTCTGTCTTTCCATTAATCTTAATGAGTTAATCTATTTCTTTCTGTCTTTTTCTCCTTCCTTCTCTCCCTTTATATGTCTCTTTCGTCTTCCTTTGTCTTTATGAACTCCAGTCCCGTTATACTCGGAGCCATAATCTATATATATATATATATATATATATATATATATATAACACATGCGTACATACATACATACGTTTTCACTTTGTTTCTTTAACGGCATATCAACCTTCGTGGTCAATTCAATGCCAAAGCCATCCTTGTAGAAGAAAAGCAGTTATACTATTTAACACATAGGCGGTGGAGATGAGGGGGGTTCATACTTTTCCAATGATATTAGTCCTAATATATATATATATATATATATATATAAATATATATTGCCATCAATAAGTTTCTAGACTTGTTTTTGTACAGGCATTTAAAATTGTCGTAGACTCTTGAAAATTCATTATGTTATTGCTATACATCTTATGAGATGACTGACTAATTTCTATGATTTCAGCTTCAAATGAACAGCTACAGCAGCAATTGGAATACACCCTACTAAAGCCTGATTGTCACTGCTGGAGAATTTCAAAAATGCAATCTGGACGTGAGGACAATTTAGAAGAACGATATGCAATAAAATTCTGTTTTAAACTTGGAAAAAATGCCACAGAAACGTATGGAATGCTTCAGACTGCTTTTGAACGATCTTGGATGAATTGAGCATCAGTTTTTGAGTGGCATCATAGATTCAAGGAAGGCAGAGAGTCTATTAGGGCTGTTGAGAAGTGTGGGAGGAGTAAGGAAGTCATAACACCAGAGTTGATTGACCAAATAAAGAATTTCATGGATAAGGACTCTCGTGTGTCTATAGAGACAATAAGTGCACAGTTTGATGTCAATGTGGGAACTGTACACACAATTATTCGCGAGGAACTGAAGATGCGGAAGATTTGCGCAAAATTTGTCCCAACGGTGCTCAGAAAAGATCAGAAAGAAAGACGTTGACATGACAGCAGGGAGATAGTCAAGCTGATCGATTCAGATCCCGCAGTTCTTGATGCTCAGGTGACCTGCAATGAAAGATGTATCTACTGCTGTGACACAGAGATCAAGAGGCAGAGTTCCCAGTAGAAGCATGCTGGCTCTCCCAGACCCAAGAAGGTTTTGATGATCCCATTTTTTTTTACTGCTCTAGCATGATCTACATGCACTGGATTCCCACTAGACAAACAGTCAACAAAGAATACTATGATGAGGTTATATGGGAGTTCAAGAAGAGATTCCGTTGGAAGAGGCCAGCACTCTTCAAATCGGGTCAGTGGCATTTCCACCAGGACAATGCACCAGTCCACAACTCCTTCCTTGTCACAGACTATTTGACCAAGATGGGCATTAAGACACTTCCTCAGTCTCCCTCTAGTCCAGACCTTGCTCCCTGTGATTTTTGGCTATTCCCGAAGGTCATTGACACACTCACACAAGAGGAATTTGTGGGGGCCTTCCAGAAGTTCTTGGAACGGTACAATAAGTGCATTGCAGTCGGAAGAGATTACTTCGAAGGTGACTAGAGTTTCATATGTGTACTATCAATAAAAGTGCCCATACGAAAAAAGTCTGGAAACTTATTTAATGAGCCTTGTGTGTGTGTGTATATATATATATATATATATATATATATATATATATATATCTGGAGGCTTACGCGGTAAAATGATTACCATTTTAGGGAATGGACACAGTAACCCGAGTTCAAATCCTGGAAAAGGCAGTTTGCATTTCGAAAATAGCTAATAGCCTAGAAGGTATGAATCTAAATATTCTCTCTCCAGCTATGCGTAAATAGTCGAGCAGACTGGAGTCTCTAGCCTTGGTAAGGCAACCATTCTTGGAGAAGGAAAACTCTGAATTCAAACCTGTTAACTCTACTTAAAAATTGACTAGTTATTACCTCTTTTGAGTATATATATATATATATATATATATATATATATATATTGCTTGAATAAAATTATCGCAGAAGGAACAACATTCTCAACTACTAAACACTATTGTGTTTGTGGTCACACATTACAAATAATTTACCTTTAATAGACGAAGAGCAGAAAAATTGACTTTAAGTATTCATAACACCAAAACTTATTGGAATATGTCCATAAATATGGGGATATCATATACATTAACTAAATATATTTCTTTTCTCAGCAGCAGAAAATCTGTGAATATATCACACCGCTACGCTGTAATGAAAATCAAGATGGTGCGAGGAGTACTTTTGTGCTGCCTCTATTCTTCATGTCCATATCCTTCCTCTTTTTCTTTACTTTTTGTTGACCCCTATAAAAAAAAATGACCTCACTCGAGGTTCAATATATAGCTGTGCATGGTTTTGCATTTAATTACACTCTGGAGTGTCTACCATCCAAACACCAAAAGCCTTGTACGTATCTACCAATTTCAAGTTTGAAATACTGTGTCAGTCACTTGAAAGACAGCAGCTCGTTAGATCTGAATCGGAAATCAACCAGCCACCATTATCACAGCGGTCGGCTTCTGCTTGTAAAATCTTTTCTCTTAATTTCCTATCTTCTTTTGACGTCAGCTGACCTAGTACAAATCTCTCTCTCTCTCTCTCTCTCTCTCTCTGAGACAGTGTGTGCATTATGTTATCTCTTTCTTGGATAAGATCAACACTTTCTTTTTTCCACTCTTTCTCTACTAGTTTATATATGAACTAATTTATCCCTTTTAAGGATTGATTATATTCTCTCTCCCGCTCTCTCTCTCTCTCTCTCTCTCTCTCTCTATCAGCCTGTTTATCTATGTATTACTGTATGCTTTTTATGGATGAGTTTAATTCTCTCTCTCAATCAGCCAGTTTATCCATGTATTACCATATCTCTTTTATAGATGAATTAAACTATCTCTCTCTCTCTCTCTCTCTCTCTCTCTCTCTCTCTCAACCAGTTGATCAACGCATTACTTTATCTCTTCTATAGATGAGTCCACCTCTCTCTCTCTCTCTATCAGCCAGTTTATCTCTGTATTACTGTATGCTTTTTATGGATGAGTACAACTCTCTCTCTCTCTCTCTCTCGCTCTCTCTCTCTCTCTCAGCCAGTTTATCTATGTATTACCATATCTCTTTTCTAGATGAGTTAAACTATCTCTCTCTCAACCAGCTGATCAACGCATTACTTTATCCCTTCTATGGATGAGTTCACATCTCTTTCTCTCTCTCTCTCTCTCTCTCTCTCTCTATATATATATATATATATATATATATCAGCCAGTTTTTCAATGTATTACTATATCCTTTTTATGAAGGAGTTAAATTCCCTCTATCACTCTCTCTCTCTCTCTGTCAATTAGCCAGTTTATCTATGTATTACTATATCCCTTTTATGGATGAATTTAATTCAATCTCTCTCTCTCTCTCTCTCTCAGTCAGCCAGTTGATCTGTGCATTGGATAAGTTCCCCCCTCTCTCTCTCTCTAGTGGGTGTCCTCGTGATGTATTGCCTAAAGCGTTGGTCTACCACCTCGATGTAGGTCGAGCTCTCTATTTAATTCGATATATATAATTAACAAATTATTGTTATTATTTTACTCCTTATGAGTATTTCCCACCACTGTTAACGGATAGCCTTTCATTGAAGACCATGTGACAGCAAGTTTCCTAAGATCTCGATGACTTTTCTAAGTAACTATTGATGATCTCGATTACAGGCCAGTGATAACTGTTCAAAAGGCCCAAACCCAAATGGCTACCAAAGGCACCTACATGTTCTACGCCTTTGTCAGCTCGCTGCCAAAGTTCAAGTATTTCCACTTTCTATTTTATTTTTCAAATCTGGGGTTCGCTGGAAGGCGAAAATCCACTAGATGACAAGCTATGTATTTGTTAACTAACACTAATTCTGGTCTTCTGTTCAGGATTGGATGATTTGTTTGTATTTGAAAACCCCAGAGAATGTTATGTATCTCATTTTCTAAGACAGGTACTGGTTTGTGCATAAACCATTTGTCAGCCTGATCAGTTCTTAATATCTTGCACAATTCTCAATAGATCACTTTTATCCATCCACTCATGCATACTCTTGTTCTGCTTTGGGGGTCAGTTTTCAGCATTCGATTTTACAATTAATGATTAAATTTTGGAATTAGATAACCCATTTGGAGTTGGTAGGTAATTAAATGAATAAATTTAAGTTATCGTAAGACATGTGATTAAAATGTATTGGGACTGATTTTTTGTGAGGTGGGATAATTTGAAATTTCACTGAAGATGGGGACGCAAATGAGTTACACATACAAAAAAGTCATGATTCTTTGCACAGGTCAAGTTTTTGTTTGGGGGTTAGGAGGGGGATTTTATGGCATATCAACATTTATAGGTTATTCAATGCAGAATCCATTTTTAGACAAATAATCAGTTCTATTTCAAACAATTCACTTTAGCATCAGTTTACAGTTAGTTAAAAACATTTCTTTTTTAAGCTATTCAATTTACTCAAACAGTTCAAATTCAAACAATTCTGTGTAGCATAAAAATAGTTCTATTTCAAGCAACTCCTTTTAGCATAAGTACGCAGTTTAGATATTAAAACAGTTCTATTTCAAGTTATTCAATTTAGCATAAGTACGCATTTTATTTCTATTTGACCCAAAGATAGGGCTCTATCAGGAGCTACCGCTCCGGGCCATAATAGAGCTGGGAGCGATGGCAATGAAGAGGTGCTCCGCATTCTCCAAAACTCCAGCATTACTTGAACCTCATCATCAGATTATTTAGTGTCCTATCCAGGATACGCGCTGAGGGGTCTTAACCCTTTGCAGAGATGCAGTCGGTGTATTCTACAGCGTTAGCCGACTGGGCAATGCGCGTCAAGAATTATGTCGAAAATAGAACGTTTTAAACTAGATTTCGTGTATCAAATTATAAATTATATTGACAAAGTAAACCTTGGTGAATAGTTTATTTAAAAGGTTATCAGATACATTTACAAAAAAGCTTTTGATAGCATACCCCATGAATGCTTTCTAAAATTTCAAAGATGTCCCCGGTTATAATAACATTCCTAAAATATAATTTCGAAAGATGGCATATTAATCTTACATTAATCCGTGAAAAGAGCATGGCAAAACAAATAATCTGAACATCAATAATAGAAACTTCCGAGAAGACTCGTTTTACCTCTGGCCCACTTGGCTGGGACTGTAGAATACACCGACTGCATTTTGGCTGAGGGTTAAGATTTCACAAACGAGGGTCCTGTATATGACACTAAATAATCAGACAGTGAAGCTCCAGTGATGCTGGAGCTTTGGGGAATGCGGAGTACCCCTTTATGGCCATCGCTTCCAAGTCCACTCTGTCCCGGAGTGGTATCAACTTATAGGGTCCTATTTATGGGTCAAACATAACTAAACAATGTACTTCTACTGAACTGATTAGTTTGAAAGATGTTTTTTATATGAATAAAAATGGATTTGGCATTAAATATCCTACAATGGTTGATAGGCCATAAAACCTATAGTACTAGTACCTCTCCCCAACGAAATTAAAAGCACCAACTGTGGATATAAAATACATACTAAGATAAATCATCAGTTCTATGTCGTCGGTTTTTGGTTATTTGCAAAAAATGATGACGATTTCGAAGTTTTATTAAATACTGTGAAAGGATTTCAGGACGACATAGGGATGAAATTTGGTCATGAAAAATGTGCAAAATCACATTTAGGAAAGTCTCCAAAACATCACTCAAGATGTAAACACGGAAATCAAAGACTTATAACAATAAAACCGTCAAATATTTAAGAATTGATTTAGCGAATGGTATCTTTGAACAAATAAAGAAAAATGAGGAAAATATATTATCGAAGGATAAGTGATATAAGAACAGAATTGATTGCAAAAAAAAAAGAGAAAATCAAAGCAATTAACACCTTGGAATATTTGTAATGAGATAGTTTTAATAAACTGGACGTTAGCGGAAATAATTTAGCACTAATTCTTGGTACATTTTGTCTGTGTTCTCTATACTTTTAGGTCAAGAGTTTTTTGATGAAACACAAGTTTTTGAAAGTGTTGTACCCTCCATACTTATCAAAATTTGCGACATGTTCTTCTATAATTAAACTGAAAATTTACCTCCAAAGTGATATTTGAGGATGTGAACAGCTTTACACAATGTCAGAACAGAAGCTTAATAGTTACCTCTATCAATGGAAATCTCGCCGGAATAAGTTTACCGGATACCAAAGAGACAACTTTAAAGAAAAATAATGTTTAATTCTCGTAGGATAAATATAACTTTAGAGTTGATTCTTTTTTAACTCACTTCAGATTTCATTTCTTTTCTTTTACTTAAAAAAAAAAAGATATTCAAATATATTCGTATTTTTTCACGATAATAACTAGATAGACTACACTAGTTACTTTATTTTCCTCTTTTACTTCATTTCTTCATTTTCATTTTGAAGAAATTTAGTTAACAAAAACCTCAAAACATAAATAAATGCATGCCTTGTTATAAGCAGGGCAATAAAATTTGGTCGTTCTGGCTTTTAGTTCTCGAATATAACGCTTATGACCAAGATACACACACACACACACACACACACACACACAAATTTATATATATATATATAGAGAGAGAGAAAGTTTAAATTTCCGCTAATAGAGAGACATGAAAAATACATAAGCGGCATTGAATGAAAGTCATGAAGATAAATGAATGTTTAGTCCTGGGACCGAAAGCCTCAAAGGACTAAACAAAAAATTAAGACAACCAAAATCAATACATTTTATTCCCAAATATTTACAGTGTCATTAACTTTTTGTAGACTGGTTTGTTTTCTTTCTATAATGACATATCAACCTTTATGAGTTGTTTAATAGAAAAGTCACCCTTGCAGGACAGTACTGGAACTATTTCACCTATAGAAGGCAGAGATAAGGACGTTCATGCCTTTCTTAACAGTATTAGTCTAGAATAAAACGTAAGAAGACAACTGAAGTTTAAGCTCTCTTACCACAATGTCGCATTTTGGCGTTCAGCAACCTGCATACTACGCCACGAAGACATCTACATTTATTGATTGATTGTTCGATTTGACACATCACAGAGAGAAAAAAGTTGACATTATTTTTAAATTTGAAAATATACTGAGGTTATAACCAATGTCCAAATGGAATAGGTTGAGTTTGGATGGGTTTGGTTTTATGGCATACCAACCATTACAGGTTATTTAATACCAAATCCTGTTTACACACGCATTAAATATATATATATGATTTGTAAACACATTTTGTAGATAGCATTCTTAAACGATTCAGAGCTCTTTCTATGCTCACTGTTAAATGGCTTCAAGTATTGCTATATAACAGCACAATTTAGCATCAGTCATTTGTTTGCATACAGTTTGTTCTATTTGACCCATAGATAGGCCCCTATGAGGTGCTACTACTTAAGGTTAGAGATGACCGGATAAAAATGAGAATGAACAGCTACTCTACATTCCCCAAATATCCATCAGAGGTGTGATGTCATATACAGGACACTCGTTGGACGTCGGTGTATTGTACAACCCCAGTCAACTGGTCTATTCACATGAAATGTCGTTATAATCGTAAATTTTTATAAACATTACACCAAACTTGTGTGTACCTATTAGTCTTAAAATTTACGTTTCCTGATGATGGCCTATGGCTGAAACTAGTAAGGATTATAACTCATTGATAAAAACTACTTTCCAACGCGCATACAATCCCTCTTATATATATATATATATATATATATACGTATGTATGTATGTATGTATGTATTCAATTAGGTAACACTCACCGAGAAATGAAATCGAGTCATATCATTTAAATGGTTGTAAAACCAACAAAATTATTGCTATGCTCACACCACGAAGGTGAAGAACAAATGCCAAAATATTTCAATGATGGTTGGTAGGTTAGTTTTTGGTTAGATATATCATTCATTTTCGGTTGTTTTATGCTAAATCCTTTTTATACGTATATATTAACTATATATGATTTATAAACACAATTTCTTGATAACGATTTAAAACGAGCCAAAGCTGATACTTTTACACACAGTTAAATGGTTCCAAGTATTGCTATGTTTCTCTAACAATTCATTTAAACATCAGTCATTTGTTTACACACAGTTGAATGACAAAAACAGGTCTATTTCAAACAATTTAATTTAGCTTAAGTCATTTGTTTAAATACAGTTTGTGAAACAGTTGTTTTTGACCCTATCTGGTGCTACCACGCCGGGCCCTAGTGGACTTGGGAGTAATGGCAATGAAGGGATATTCCACATTCCTCAAGGCTCCAGTATTACAGAAGCCTCACCATCAGATTGTTCAGTGTCATATACAGGATATTTTTTGTGGGGAAAAGTCTTACCCCAATGCAGAGATGTAGTTTGTCTATTCTACAGCCCAAGACGATTGCGCAAAGAACATAACAATGATTACAATGATAAAATATTCATTGATATAGAAAAAGAAGTCTGTACTCGAAGTTTCATGCAATCGCTCTTCAGGGAAGTCTTTTCAACCAGTTCCCCAACAATAAAGTAGAGATAAAAATTCTCACCAGCACCATTTTAGATGTTAGAAAAATATTAGAAGTGTCGCTTCGGTAAAACTTTAATGTACTCAGAACAATGAAGTCACTGATACGCTGTGAGGTCTACGGAAGCACTAAGGGAAACCTGGAATGGGTAGACCTCCCGGGATTTAATATTTGTCGTCTCTTGATACCCTGCTTAAAATGATAACATATCATATTACTTCATTGGATGACAAATTATTGTGGGTATGTGTGGGTACGTGTGTCTGTGAATGAGTGTGAGAGAAAGAAAGAATGTGTGTGGACTCATATTCCCATGTTTGTGACGTGTGCTCCTAGAATTGCAATTGCGTGTGTATTTTCTCTTGTTTATTGATTTTAACTGCGTTCGCACTCTGTGTATTTTTACACATAAAAATCCACAATGTCTCACACAAGCTAGATCTTCCTCACTCACCCTCATTTATCTATCAACTCCTTTTCTCTTTCTCTCTTCCTTCTTTTTTTTTTTTTATTTTTTTTTATTTTCCCGGAGTCTTTACTTTGGGTTCGAACGCACATAAATGATTACTGAGTGTAATATAAAACCTTACACGGAGCCGTACATGACCAAATATTCATTAAATTCTTCCAAGTAGGCACGCGAAGTATAAAGCAAACGAGCTGACGCGTTGATTTATTGATTACGGCACTCAATCGAAGTGGCTTCGTGAAATTCGCACACACGTGCAAAAGAAATATACGCGTGTGCAAACGGAAGCAACAATACGAACATATAGAGAGAGCTTCATTCATTCTTTCTCACCCTCTGTCTCATTTCCTTCTTTCTCTCTCTCTCTCTCTCTCTCTATATATATATATATATATATATATATATATATAAAAATTAAAACATCAATCAATATGGTAAGAGATATTGGTCTAATAATAGGTCTTTCTTTCATCTATTTATCTATCTATATATCTATTTATCCCTCTATCCTTTTATCTCTCTCTGGCAGTTTTACCTTAGGATAAATACTCCTCTCTCTATCTCTCTCAATATATATATATATATATATATATATATATATATATATATATATATATATATATATATCCAACCAATGGATCAATCTATTAGTAAATTTTGACCGAACAACGGGTCTATCTATCTTCGTATTCTGTCCTTCATTTTTCCCTCTCTACCTCTTTTACTTGACCTATTTCGTTCTCCGTGCATCTTTGGATAAATAACTCTCTCTCTCTCTCTCTCTCTCTCTCTCTCTGGGGGTGTAGGTGATGATTCTTTAAAAAAATACGTGTAGGTTTATATATTGACGTAAATATTTCTATATTCACTATCTCTCTTTTTCTCTCTCTCCCTCTCTCTCTATATATACATATACATGCGTATTCGTGTCTTCGTATTCTGGCACTCATTATATCATTCAGTCTATTTCTCTTTCCCTCGGTCCCTTTCAATAAATCCTAGTGTATATATGTGTGGGTGTTAACTTTAAAAAGATACACATCACGAACACGTTTATATATATATATATATATATATATATATTCTTTCTTAATCTCTCCACTCCACCTCTTTCTCTCTCTTATTGCACTTCTTTTTTTTACCTAGTCTTTTTGTCTGCTCATGATGTTTTTTTTTTCTTTTTTTTCTTTTTTAATGGTTTTTATTTGGGATGGGGTATCTATTTCTGTTCGTTTCTCTCCTTACTCTTTCATTAGTCACTTTTGCTATCTTACACTAAGAGACATTTTCTACGCTATATTTCCATGCACATTCACGCACTAATATACATAGAGAAAAAGAGAGGGGGAAAAGTGAGATCCATTCCATCCGTATTTTTCTCTTTTCGGAGCAGGAAAAGCCCTCCTCAAGGTTCGGAAGACATTGAGAGTGACAGGCCTTATTCACCTACGCTGCCCCATGAGGTGTTGGTCGGGAGATTGAATTCAGATTTGTGTTTTATCTCGACTCTATCTCATATCAAATTCAGAGAGTGCAATTCCTCCTGGTATTTTTTTCATAACTGGAATGTGAAAAATATATGGGTTCATGCCTTTCCGAAACTCATAAGCGTAAAGTGAAACGCAAGCTTGCACCTCCGGAATTTGAACTCTGGGTGCTAATCATTACCACACACGCTTCTCTCTCTCTCTCTCTATATATATATATATATATATATATATATATATATATATATATGGGGGGGTGTATATGTGCACGTGTCTTAATCCTGATCGAAATTTACAACATCTTACTCACCGGTAAAAAAAATTACAAAACAAAATGCTTGAAGACCTATCTCTATTGTTTAATGGAACAGATCTAAAAGAAGACTTTTTCTTGTTCAATAACACACCCCACTCTCTCTATCATTGGGTGCCCCTTTCATATGGCCTTGTGCCACATATAAGCAAAAGGCTTAGTAAATTACCACCCCACTCTCTATATATATCGACCTATCTACACACACACATACACATATATATTTATCTGTCTCTGTTTGATGTGTGTATATATATGCTTGTGTGTCTTTTACTCTATCTCTCTCATGCTATGTATAATTTTATATTTTGCCACTGAAATGAATGTCTGAAATATTCGAATTCTTCAGATATCATTAGTTCCCTCTCATCTCCGCCAAAAAAGACTGACACATTCGGTTGTACGCCCAACACGCGCATGCGCTCGTACAAACACACACACACGTAGTAATTTCCTAAGCTTTTTACTTAGACGTGGTACCGAATGAATGAGACTCGATCTCATTTGTGAAGATTTGCAAGTATCGCTTGCTAACCATTACACTACCCGAGTGTAACTTTCTCTCATAGATCTATTCTGTGTCATAAACGCACACACGTTCCTGTTAAAAATGCATAATGTAGACCAAAATTGAAAATATTCACACTAACCAACCGATATTTCTGGCTGTATATTGCCATATTCATTGCGACACGATCGAGCACACCCACAAACATACACTGTCACTCGGAAATGCTTTTAGACACTCACAGAAAAAACAACGTCGTAAACTCGCTTGGATATATAAAAACACCCCATTTGACTCTCACACACACACACACA